>CM038719.1:10509612-11157112 GCA_021613375.1 Megaleporinus macrocephalus
TATATATATATATATATATATATATATATATATATATATATATATATATATATATATATGAATGACATATTTTGGTATGTAGATCCAGTTTACAGTTTTAATTCATTCCAGAAGACTTACTTTAACCCTTTCATGCATGGTGGACAGTTAATAATAATTTCATTTAAAGCATATGAAATGCATTCTCTCTCCAAACAACTAGATGGCAGAATCTGTAACAATTCTACACCTACATCTATCACAGGTTTTGCAGCACAATTGCAGCCTGTACAGATTTATTTATGTTTCTATTAATTGTGCTTTCATCATGCTTTTAACAAAACCAAAATGATTTTATTTTATTTTATGGAAAGAGGAGGAAACCACACACATTTTCTAATATTTAGCATTTTTTATTTTTTAAGTTACAAAAAGATCATTTAAAGTTCAGCATTGTTTGTATAAAATGTTAGTTTTATAATATAATACATTTATAAGTTCATGAAAGAAAAATCGTATGTTCTTCTATTTTTTTACTCCGCTAATGCATGGTGTCCACATATGTGGATAGTTCAATAACTTTTTAATAAAACTGATTTTTACATAAAATTAAATTTCCATATAATTTTTATGCAGATCTGAGCCAGAAAAAGCATTAAACAAAAAACGAATACAATTTTTAATCATTTATGCCTAAAAAGGTCTGTTTTAGATTGGTTGATTCTGACTATTCATGTACTTCCATACTAATTCAGTGATGTTGAAGCCTGGACCCTGGGGCGGTCAGTTCACTGTTTTACAAACACAAGCAGCTTCTTTAATAAGAGCTTCTTGAACAGCTACCCATCCTTTCACACCCACAGCTCTGATTGGTCTTCTCACAGCAGGAGGACAGATAGAAACACCTGTGGATGTTCTCAGATCTGAAGCAGGAGTGCAGCTTGATTTTCTCCTCTCAGTTTCTCTGAAGGGACATGAATACATGAAAGGTCCCATTTCCTGTTAGCGTTTACTCATTCGAAATCTTTTTTTTATGCAGGCGGATTACTGTATACCTGATCTGAATGAAAAATCAACATGAGGGCCATTTTGACTGCAAATGAAAAGAACGAAGGGTGGTCTCTGATTTTGGACATTACTGACCAGCTCAAACCACTCCACGGAGAACGTTTTCTGTCAGTTCTGTTTTGTTCACTAACTGATGCCCTGAGTGATGGGGAGAGCGAGAGACAGGACCAAGAGAGAGAGTGAGGAAAATTCCACCAGTGGTATTGAAGGATAAGGTGTTGTGAAGTGCAGCCTAATAGTTTTGGTCTCTTGAAATCAGTCTAGTTCTCCATTCTCTGCCTACAATGGCTGTTTTACCATCCTGCTACTGCAGTATCATCTATTGGTTTCCTACTTAGATTGTTTTTTATGACTCCATCTCTCGTTCTCTCTCTCTCGCTGGAGTCTAATTCATCTTTCTTTCTAGTGCTCCTGCATGATATGCTCAAAATATATACTAGAAATATCTACCAGTGTTGTGTTTCTGTTGCAGTATATTAAAAACAAATGCGCCAGTGAGTACTTCGATTTGACATGGAGGTCAATCCGCATTACTCTGGCTATGTTTACATGCAGAGGTTTTCTCCAGTCCGATTAAATTAATTCCGATTCTAGATTAAGACTGAGGTGTTTATATGCTCACCCTATGCAACACTCCTAATGAACATCTCTACAAGTAATCTGATCTAAAATAACATGCATGTGTAGAGTACAGCTTGGTGTAAACGTTACCATGACAACAAGCATCAGGTGAGGTCAGTCAGAGTGCGACCAGCAGAAGTATGGTTACCTGAGTGTTCAGTTAGCGCACTCTTTTTTTTAATTGCTTTAAAATTATGGCAGACTCAGAAAAATTTCACATACTTATTAAAGAAGGGCGGAGAGTAAGATGTCCCGTCCTGCAACACTGTTTTCATCCGTGTTAGCAAGGAGTCGATCTCCCGTGACTTCATCCATAATTTAGTAAAACGGGAAAGAGGGACGGATTATAACGCTCTGCTTTTTAGCTTTGAAATATGCAGATTTGTAAAACTTCTATCTGTTTTTAATTATAAAATGTATAGTTCGTGTAAACCCACCGTTGTTCATTTGCTCATATACTGCTGTGAACAGCTCGTTATTGCTTTGTTTTTAATTGTTTTTAAATCTGTTTTAAAATCTTTTAAGGTTTGAATCATAAACTTTATCTCCTCCATCTGTTTTTAATTTGCTCTATAGTTCATGTAAACCCACCGTCATTCATTTGCTCATATACTCGTCTAAAGAGCTTGTTATTGCTTTACAGCCATCCATCCAGCTAGCTATTTTTAAATCTATTTTTAAATCTTTTAAGGTTTTAATCATAAACTTTATCTCCTCCATCTGTTTTTAATTTGCTCTATAGTTCATGTAAATCCACCGTCATTCATTTGCTCATATACTCGTCCGAAGAGCTTGTTATTGCTTTCCAGCCATCCATCTAGCTAGCTATTTTTAAATCTATTTTTAAATCTTTTAAGGTTTGAATCATAAACTTTATCTCCTCCATCTGTTTTTAATTTGCTCTATAGTTTGTGTAAACCCACCGTCATTCATTTGCTCATATACTCGTCTGAAAAGCTTGTTATTGCTTTACAGCCAGCCATCCATCCTGCTAGCTATTTTTAAATCTATTTTTAAATCTTTTAAGGTTTTAATCATAAACTTTATCTCCTCCATCTGTTTTTAATTTGCTCTATAGTTCATGTAAATCCACCGTCATTCATTTGCTCATATACTCGTCTGAAGAGCTTGTTATTGCTTTACAGCCAGCCATCCATCCAGCTAGCTATTTTTAAATCTATTTTAAAATCTTTTAAGATTTGAATCATGAACTATGTCTCTTCCACCTGTTTTAATTTCTCTATAGTTCATGTAAACCCACCGTCGTTCATTTGCTCATATACTGCTATGAACAGCTCGTTATTGCTTTCCAGCCATCTATTCTGCTAGCTATTTTTAAATATGTTAAGGTTTGAATCATGAACTTTGTCTCTTCTGAAGACCAGTTTCTACCTTCCGCCATGTTGAAACATCCTCTATGACGCTACAGTACATATACAAAACATATTTAAACTTTCCGATTGGGAATGTAATCGGATACAGGCGTTTACACGACTATTATTCTTCTATTAAATAGATTATTTACGGGATTATCCACCTCCTTCAATCCGATAGAAACTGTAATCGGAAAGACCTCAATCAGACTAGTCTATTCGGATCGAGGTGTATACATGGACGTGTTCTATTCCGATTGTTTGTTTGTTTTTGTTGATTTTTTTTTACTCATTCAGGCCGCATGGAAACGTAGCCATTGACCAAAATAAGATACATTTGTTAGACTGTTCATTGGAAGACCCATGACGGACCACAGCATTCAGTAAAAACATAGACCGGAGGGCTCATTTCTGCTCTTAAGACTAACTAACACTATGTGTGTCAACTCTTCGTCCTCGTCTGCCCCAGTTCTGGACTGTTCCTCGACTCACTGAGCCAGTCCTGCTGCGGCTGTGTTCGTAAACAGTGATGCATTTGCTCTTTTGTGCTGGGAGCTTGCTCTAAATACATGTAGCTGCATCTGATTAACCTCCTTGTCTTTTTTTTGCTCACGTTCCTGTTTTTTTTTTTTCTTTTTTAGCATCCCTGTCTCTGAATGGCAAACCCTTGTAGCGGAGTGTGTCTGTGCTGAGCGAGACAGAGAGGGATTGAAAGGACGAATGCTGCTCTGTTCTGCTCAGTTGCACTCCCGTGTAGATTACATTTGTAAAAAGCAGTTGAGCTTGAGAAGGCATCTGCTCCAAACCAGCAGCCACTTTGCTCCCTGTTCCACTGAGTGCTGTCCAGTCTGCCTGTAAGGCTCCTGCAACTCTGGGATTCCTGCTACTGTAAAACAAAGGGCCTGTCCCAAATGGCAACCATCGAAAACCACTCCAAACCACTGGTTTTAATGAAGGTGCACACATCGCCGCCGGCCTCCAGCACCGCTCAGCGTCCTGAGAGCATCACATATCATTCTGCTTTTACTGCATTATTCTAGACCTAGCAGACGACATGAGGACTGGAAGTTACATCACAGTCCAGCTAAAGTAGTAACTTAAGCTCTTTAGTCCACCATTCCATGCGGTAGGATTTCAAATTCTCCAGTGATCTATAAGAATAACAATAGCAGCGGACATATTGCACAGCCTAATTACTAAATGGGGGACAAAAATATTCTTCTTATTAATTTATGTTCTATTTTTTTTATTTTTCTTTCTCTGCTTTTTATTCATTTGCCTTCTTCAACATTCGCATTCAGTCGCTTTGCTTTGTTAAATGAATAATTAAGGGAAACCTAGTACGTGATGAAAAATGAACAGTTCAGAGCGATTTCATATCAATTAATCAAAAATTCTAAATGGATTTTGCCCAGTCTGGCAACTTGTTGGTGCTTTCTGAACATTTTGTTGATGAGTGCAGGAAGAAAAACCCAAACTTTCTCTCCCAGAACAACTTTTTGGTGACCGGAGGTGACCATAATTGGGATTGTATGTGTTCAAGGTTCAGATGGCCTGTATGATAGTGTGTGTTCTCAGAAATACATGCAACTAAAAGCAAGCTTGCAATTCAGAAAATATATTCAAACATATATTTAAACTCCAGTTATGGCCTTAGATATGATAGAGCAGGGGTGTTTAATTAGAGTTCAGTAAGGTCCAGTTAGAGGAGATATCCTCAGGCCAAGGTCATCATTTCTAACTTGTGTTATGATTCAGTGGTGTATCCTGTTTACTGAAGTAGTCTAGTATCAGCATCTTATACCATCAGCTACTGAAACACCAACACATCACACATACCGTTCAGTATATTTCATTATATTTACTGTTTAAATGCTGAACTGAATTAATTATTTATAAAATTTCCGCCCATTAGTGATCTCAAAACCATGCTACTGGTCAGAGATGTTGAAAATGAGGAGACTGATCGCTGGTTGAAATGTTTACTCAACATTGCATCTACTTGTCGAGGAAATCTCACCCTTCAAGATTAAGAGCCAATCAGCTTACTGGTTACGCTGATTATGTTGATCAAGTGGGAAAAGCTTCCCTTACTGTGGAGATGTGGGCAAGCTCAGTAGCCAGAACAAGTTATCCAGATACTAAAAACTAGGTTTGGTTAGACTTTATCAGTAATATCAAATATTGTTGCTGTCCAATGAAAAACATGTATCTCTAATTTTGTGGATTTTGAGTTTTCTACACCATTTGAACACACCAATGGCCGTTTACATTGTGTGAAAAATTTATGACTAATAAACCAATAGAAGTGCTCCAAAATAGCTTGAAAAAAATCTGGTTCCATTGGCTTACATTGAAAGTAAAGTATGATTTTTGTCTCTCCTGTAAAGTTGCAATTTTGGAGATACTTTTTTTTTCATTGGACAGCGACGGTAAGTTGTTCAGTCTGTCCACATTTAAAGAGAAAAGAGTCTGATCTTGTATAGTTGGGCTCTGTACTGGTTCACATTGTACTGGTAAAACAAATGCTTTGAAATTCATAAATGTTTAGGGCTGTCAAACAATAATAATAAGAAAGACCTAATCAATCACACATTTTGCTGTGACTAATCACGATTAATTGCATTTTAAAACAAAAGCTTTTAATAACGGATAAGATAAGCACAGTGGAATTATATTTGATTCAACAGTTAAACTGTATCTTAAACTTTTTTTTCAAGTGGCAGTTAAATTTCAAGAAATGAAAAAAAAAATGTTTTGTTCTATGAGATCAGATAACAGTTTAGCTTAGACCGCCTTTATATTTAGCTGGTAACTGAGGCAGACCTGAACGTTCTGAACGAGTGATTCTTATTTCTGTCCAAGTGTAACTTGCTGTTTGTGTGTGTTTGCTGGGCTGTGGTTAACGTGCCCAACAATCTTCCATCATGTAGCCAGAACATTTTCAAACCCACTGAAGTGAACCCATGACCGTAGTTTGGAGACTGTGGGTCACGCAGGGCCAATGTTCAAATGGAAGTAGCCTTGTGGTTGCAACTTTCCAGCAATGTTCCCCTCTTTAGCGACATTTAGACAATGACCAGCACATACCTCATAGCGTAGATTCTTGTTTCTGATTCATCAGGCAACCTTTTAAAAAAAAACACTCTGGCTTGGCGCCACACCTCACATCGCCACAGGAAGTAAACACTGAACTGTGTTAATTGCGTCGCTAATTTTTAATCGCAACAATTAACACGTTAATTATGACAGAACTAATTATAATCATTGAATTATTCTTATATTTCTGAATATTCCAAATTCTCTGCAGCATTGCGCCTGATATGACTAATGTTAGTTAAATAGTATTTACTTATACTTTTAGGCCTCTACAATAATTCGATATCGGTATTTACCACGATAAGATTTGTTTTAATAAGGGTGATCTGATTTTTGCTGTATTTTGATACATATTATTTTTGGCAGGGCAGCCGCAGAATCACCCTTAATGGCCTGTCGGTACGTTGCAATGGTTCCTTTCACCTGGCGGTGGCAGCAGTACATAAATGTATATTGCGCTTTACCGCTGTGTTACGAGGCGAAGTTCTGTGCGTCAGCTCCGTTGACATGGTTGCTGAGCAACACTTCTAGTAGAGGGTAGTTCAGAGTTAATCAAACATGGCAACGCTGGATAAGCTCATAGTTCTGTATTTACTTCGAAAACGAAGAAAAACAACTGTTTGTCTCTGCGCCGCGGCGAAGATACATCATGGTTAAAATTTCTAACCAACTCGCAACCAATCTTCAAAACGTCCCGCCGTTTCCTCTTCGCTGTATTTGTATGGAAGTGAGACCAAGAGACCGGCCCTTTAATATTTTGATATTGTCCAATCTGGCCCCCTGATCTAGAGGATTGCTTATTTGATGGGGATGTCATGTCCTTTTATGTATATGAAGATCTTTTATGTTCTGTATCTGGTCTGACACACAACTGTATTAATTTGTTCAATCTGTTTACAAAAGAATAAGAAACTCGGCCTCAAATTATTTATATCGATATCGGAATTATATAGTATCGACTGAAAATAAGGAATATATCACAATATACATTTTGTCCCTATCGTCCAGCACTACTTGTATCTTTAAGCTAAGGAACAGCTAATTATAGCAGAAGTGATAATTTTATTAGATGACATTCAGTAAACAGAAAATCTAAGTAGTTAATTGAGTGGTCGAGCTTAAGGTGAGTTTGAACATTGATGTTTTGTGCTGCTACTCCTTTTCCTGGCTCAGCATAGACTGTGAGCATAATAAAGCTGAACAAAAGATTGGTAGATTGATGAATGTATGAATAATAACTTATAATTTCTGTAATTGCATTCACGCTGTTCGGTCCTGGTCTGTATAGCAAGGAGTTTTTCCAAAGATGCTACTGCCAGATCTACAGCAATGCAGGTTTCATCAAAAGCTGCTTTACAGGTGCATAGGCACACAAGGGAGCCCTCCTTTAAACACTAAAGTGATGTATGGGATGCCCTATGGCTTTAAGATCCTCATGCAAAGACTGCAAGACAGCAAGTGTGGCAATTGGGACCGGGCCAAAGATGAGTCAAGTGCACCATGAACTGTGGAGGCCAAGCCAGGAGTGTGCCAGAACTCCTCACGCTTAGCTCTTGGGGGAGAATATTGGGTGAGACAGCAAGCATAACAGCGCTGAGGATATGGAAAGATCAGAGGCAAACCTAGGCAGAAGCGAGCAAGCAAGCCTGTCAGAGCAGTTTGAACAGTTGTTATAGTTCAGCCCAACTCCATAGGCTGAGTGAAAACTACTCTGATTGCTGGGGGGAGGCGATTGTTCATCAGTTCAGCCTGCGGTCTTTTGCTTTGATAAATCCCAGGCAAGCATGACCTGTGGGCTCCTTTGGAGTGAATGCTCTCAACTAACTACCTGCTCTTGTCAAAGTAAGTTCAAAAGAACTTGATCCAGGGAGCAGCAATTCAGGGTCAGCTTCAGTGGTTCCTTTTACCACAACTTCAATCCATTAATCACGTTTCACATCTGGAAGCTTCGTTAGTACTTTAGTTTTGGAGCTAATGTAATTTAGTTTTCAAGTATTGAAAGATTATTGTCACCAAGAACATCTACACATCAACATTAAGTAATCTTAATAGATTTGTTTATGTTGTTATATGGACACTGTGACATACAGTACTCTATAAAAGTAAATGAAAGCAAATTGCATCGTTAAAAAATGCTTTGCCTCAATTTAATTATTTCTGGTTCCATGGCAAGTGGGCTCATGTGGCTCTAGTAGGGAGAACCTCCCTTATAGTTGAGCACAATATCCAGAACAAGCTAAAACGTTATTGAGCTAAACACTAAGTAGGTTTTTGTGACAGCTCGACACAGCTTGCAGGCAAAAGCCTTCACTGCTTATTTGCTTCGTCACAAGCAACACATTCAGTTGTTCTGATTAGATAGATAGATAGATAGATAGATAGATAGATAGATAGATAGATAGATAGATAGATAGATAGATAGATAGATACTTTATTGATCCCGAAGGAAATTTAGCAGCCAGTAGCAGTTACACAGTACAAAAACAAAGTAAAAACCACAGTACAAAAAACAATAAGGTATATAAAGAACTCCAATAGTAAAAAAGAATATATACAAGAAGGTAGGTAGTGCAGCTTAGTAGATTAGTAGCATTAGTAATATTTTAATGCATCATATTACTCACATCATACTATTTACATATATCGTCGCTGTGAAAATCAAGAATCTCCAAAATTGCAGCTTTACAGGAGAGACCAAAAACATACTTTACTTTCAATGCAAGTTAATGGAACCAGAATTTTTATCCAAGCAATTTTAGAGCACTTTGTCGTGAATTGTCTTCTTCTGTAGCGATGCGTTGTTGGTGACTTAAAGAAATCTTTTACACTGACTTTAGTTGTAAATACAAAAGTTTATTATACAAAGAAAGTACAGCTTCATCTTCCAACGTCCAATCTTCCTCTGCCAGAGAGAGGCTTCTCTCCTGATTGTGAAGTTCCTCTCGTATGTTTTCAGACATTGCGCTGTCTGGGAAGGCCTCGTAGCCGAATCAGAAGACCTCCGAAGTCTCTGCTGTGAGCCTGGTCTTTTATACCCAGGACCCCAAAACACATGGTTTAAAAATCACTTTCATATAGGATGTGCAAAACAGAGAGAGCCGCCATGGTATAGAAGCCAGATGTTTTCTCAAACCTACCATACATTGACCTCTGAAACCAAGTCTCTCTAAAAAACATCCCTTTGCACCCACATGCTTTGCACTTTATACATGCTATGCAGCTTTATATGTATATATAAATGTATGCATAAATATATATATATATTGTTATATATATATATTGTTATGTTTTTCATTGGACAGCGCCGATATTCAGCATTTTTGTCTTTTTGTATCTGTTTCTTGTCATTAGCCAATGTTTATATGCATTTTGATCATCTGTTAATAATTTGACTAATGGCTCAGTTGGATTATGTATACACCTTAGTTGGTATAGACTAGTTTAACAGAGGCCATTCTGGAAATGGTAATAGAATAAGGTGGTAATCCTGTAAATAATCTGTTAAATAGAGGAATAATAGCCATGTAACTGCTTGGATTCACATTCTGAATTCTCAGAAAGTTTAAATATGCTTCGTGCTTGTGTGTTTGCTTTATTACAGACATTAATACGATTCACAGGAGTCAGAACATGGTCTGCAGAGGAGATAATGCTTGTTTCAAACTTCCAAAAATAGTTAGCATTAAAAACAGACTCTCAGTCCTGTGCATCACAAAGCTGAGAGCCAGAACTGGCGTCCAGTTTCTCAGAAGGACATGACCTCTTCCTCTCGCCCATTCTTTAATAAGTGCATGCGATTATTAATTATCTGCCATCATTTTGAAAGCAATTAAAAAACACTAGTGCACCAACTAAAAGCGTACTGCTGCTCGACTGACTTGACTCGTGTCAGGCTCATTGTCATGGCAACGTCCACACAAGGTGGCACTCTATGTTTGTGTGTAATTTTGGATTGGATGTTTTGTAGAGTGCATGTAAATACAGATGAGATTTCATCAGACAACATAATCAGGGGCAGCACACACCCCCAGCACACACTCTTCACACGTTTACCTTCAGCAGACGTTACAGGAGTGTGAAGTCCAGGACCACAAGACTGACAAACAGTTTCTACTCACAGGTCATCAGGCTTGTGAACACCTCACGCACTACCTCTCTAACCTCTCCTTTCTGAACTGGTTTTAACTGGTCTGATTTAAACTGCACCTTACACTCACTACTGCTGTTTACATACAATACTGTTTACATTCACTACTCGCATAAAAATTATTGTTTACATTTGTTACTTGCAACTTGCACTTTATGGCTGCTGCTCTTCATACTTGCACATAAAAGCACACGTAACTTTTATTTTGTATTTTTTAACTATAAATATCAAAAATTAATTTTATTTACTTCAACTTATATTATTTTACTTTGTATATTTTGTATATATTTTTTTTGTTGTCTATTGGTAAATGGAGGAAAAGCAAAGTTAGAATTTCATTGTACAGTGTAACTGTTCTGCTGTACATATGACAATAAAACTCTTGAATCTTAAACTTGAGAGTAGAGAATGTGTAATCCAGTTGAGTAGACGACAATTCCAGCAAGAATGAGCGCTCCCATGAGTGAGTTTCGAGAGAGTTTCAAGTGAGTTGCAGAAGGCTATGCAATTTTGTTCCATGTAGGTTTCAAGCAACCGTATTTGCATTAATGTTTAGCGTACTGTAGCATAGTGTGGGCATCTCTGCTGTCTTTTACACACTTTCCCACCTGGGCAAGCTCACCAAACCAATAAGAGTGCCTGGGCTAGACTCAGTATGCTACATTAGACTACATGTGTAACATGATTACGTGGCCCTCTGGATAGAAGTATCTGCTAAATGCCTGAATGGAAACGCGTGTCCTGGCAGACTGACTACTTTAGAGGTTTAGGAGGAAATGCTATGCATGTCATTTATAGACATTATCACCACTTTGTGATCTGTGATGCGTAACATGTTCACTACTGTACGTACGGGTGTTCTAGCAGTTAAACCAAACATACAGACATACGCATGTCATCTGTGAATGCTGGTGCCATCACCCTGCGTGTGTGACTGTATGTGTGCGCTGGTGTGTGCAGTCAGTGTTAAGTGTGTGACAGGAGCTTTTAAAATAGCAAGCACCATCGCAGGTCAAGCAGGTGATTGATGAGCACAGAACAAGGTTGCTGCCTATTTACACGGCAGCAGCCGACTTTGATTGACAGCTAGAATGGAGATGTTCCTGAGGGGCAGAGCTGGGTTAAACAGTGTCATCTGGAGAGAAGCAAGGGGGCATAGACACAGAGAAGGGAGGAAAAAACAGGAAAGAGAGACAACGTGAGAGGCAGAGGGTGCGAGAGAGAGAGAGAGAGGTATAGGAAAAGAACTGATAAAGACAAAAGGAAGACGAAAAGAAGACAAACGTAGTGAGCAAGCAGCATAGACGGAGAAAAGGAAAGGAGGAAAGAAAAGAAAGAGGGCTAGAGAGGGAGAGAGCAAGAGAGAGGAAGAGAAAGAGAGAGAGAGTGAAAGTTTGACGATATGGCTCTGGTCAGAGAAAAGAGAGAGATAGGGGGAAGTGAGGAAGCCCAGAGGAACAGGGTGAGAGTCATTAATTCTGTATTGAGTGTCTGTGATGAATGCGACTCTAGAGATTTGTCGGGACGGTCCGAATGTGTGCTGGGCCGCCTCTGCAGTGTGGAACAGAGGCTCTAATGATGCTGCTCTTCTGGGCCCGCTGACTGCACCACTCAGCTTAATACAGCTACACACTCACTGTCCTGGTGGTGAGACCTCATCAGTACTTCCTTCTATTGAGAGTCTTTAGGAAACGTTTTAATTCAGAAAATATCACATTTTATCATGAATCAGCACATATTATTATTATTATCATTATTATACACATCAGTGGACAGTGAGCTGTTACAAATAGCCCAATTTTATTTTGGCTGTAAAATGATTTGACAAAACAACTTGTTTGCTCTGGGTGAGTGTGATGGTCCTCCCTTTCACCCAGTGACTCAGCATGATGCTAGCCAGTGCGAGTGTCTGTTAACTGAGGTAACAGCATTAGGTGCTAATTTACTTATTTACTTAATGATCGGATAACTGCAGAAAATCTGATTTGGTCAGTAATCTGTTTACCACACATACATGCACTCGAGTGATAAGAGAAAGGGAATGCCTGAACCCATGCAGTCGATAAATGGGTTTCCAATAAAATCATTGAATAAGATGTAATGTCAACGTGACCTACAACTCAGACATCATGCCGCAGTTTTTTAACAAGTACAAACATACATCATCTAAGAGATGAAGGATACTTAAATCCTTAGTTTCTTCAAGCATGTAGTTGCTTTCTGCTTCGCTTCAGAAGTGTTTTGTTGCCATTTCACGTTTGCATGTGGTTTATAGGCTGCTTGCTTATTTCTGGTGCCACAGTCCGGTTTCATAATGACAGATAAGTCTGAAAGAAATCACAGTAAGGGTATACATGCACAAAGAAATCTAGTTCCTGAGCAAAGATCCAGCTCTCCACCTGAGCTGTTCACATGACCACATGAAAAATCAGATAAGTGCAGAAATCTGGTTACAGTCTGATTATCAAGTGCATGTAAACCCACTTTCTGAGTTATTTGGTCTACGTCAAGGCTATTTAATTCAGTAAGTTCAGTACAGTCCAGTTAGAGGAGATCTCCTCAGGCCAAGGTCCGGACCGTCATCATTTCTAACGTGTGTTATGATTCAGTGGTGTATCCTGTTTACTGAAGTAGCCTTATATCAGCATCTTATACCATCAGCTACTGAAACACTGACACGTCACACATACCGTTCAGTATATTTCAGTATATTTACTGTTTAAATACTGAACTGAATTCATTATTTATAAAACTGTTATGATTCAGTGGTGTATCCTGTTTACTGAAGTAGCCTAGTATCAGCATCTTATACTATCAGCTACTGAAACACCAACACATCACACATACCGTTCAGTATATTTCAGTATATTTATTGTTTAAATACTGAACTGAATTCATTATTTATAAAACTGTTATGATTCAGTGGTGTATCCTGTTTACTGAAGTAGCCTAATATCAGCATCTTATACCATCAGCTACTGAAACACCAACACGTCACACATACCGTTCAGTATATTTCAGTATATTTACTGTTTAAATACTGAACTGAATTCATTATTTATAAAATTGTTATGATTTAGTGGTGTATCCTGTTTACTGAAGTAGCCTAATATCAGCATCTTATACCATCAGCTACTGAAACACCAACACGTCACACATACCGTTCAGTATATTTCAGTATATTTACTGTTTAAATGCTGAACTGAATGAATTACTTATAAAGCTCTAAATAAATGTTTTTACTAACTTCAAGTTAAAAACAAGGGCTACATTTAAAAAAACAGAATTCTTTTGAAAAAAGTGCATCTTAAAGTGTTTATTTTTAGAGAAAGTAAATAAAACGTGTGTCTTCTTGTTAACTCAGCTTCACAGATAAACATGTTGGTGAACTAGCCGAGCAGGTCCATTCCAGAACCGTTCCTGTTAAACACTCAGTTTTCACTGTTCACTTTTCTGTTTTTAGAGCTCGTTATTCTTTCTGACTCGCTTTAGTCTCCGGCTGCTGCTCCTCGTTTCATACCTCAGCTATGTGCGCGCCATATGCCCCAACGTGCACATATCTGATTGGCTGAGGAGCGCCTTCGGTGATCTTACAGCGCATGAGTTCACTTCGCCGTAAAGCCTGTATACCATAAAGACGAGAAAAGCTCCTCCACTTAAACACAGCCTAAATTAAATAATTCTCAATAGTTTATCAGTTTGGGTCCGCATTGGACAACGTCTGGGTCCGGACGGACCCGGGCCGAGGTCCGCCTATTAGTGACCCCTGCTCTACGTTAAGCATATTGAGCTGTCCAGTGCCACTGCATTTGCGATAGTTTGAAAAGGGTGGTCTCCAATTGCTAGCCCTACACCCTCACAGCTTAATGGCATTGTGGGAATCGGGAGATACAGGGTCTGTCTCAAAACCTAGTGAGTGTGTAAGTAGGCTGTCTAGGTAGCAGCGTTCTCTCCTCATCTCTCCTCATAAACAGATTACTGAGACACTCTAGTTAAAAAGAGACTGCGTCACAGCTTGTTCCCGCCCACTGCAGCACGCTACCTTAACTACCGGCTGGCTTCCAAAACAATAGCCTGAGGCTTAAAAATCCGCTAGCATAAATGTTAGTATCATGTGAGTATAAAACTGCTAAATGGTGAAGGACTCGTTACAGAGTTGATAATATGACACAGTCACACAGTTGTGTGATTATATGACGAGAAACACATTAAAACTCCAGAGAGAATCAAAATAACTCACATTTTAAACCCACTTCACTGCTCGTAGATTTGCCTATGTTGCATCATGGGATTGCATTAGCGGCTGAGGAAGCGTTCGATGCTTCCTTAAAATCAGGTCTAAATAAGGTTCCTCAGTAGACAGCATGTTTAAGGTATATAAGAATTGGGACAGTCTACATGTCGGGAGTGCATACTATGATGTAAAATGCTGCCTATGTAGGAGCTCACTAGGTTTTGAGACAGACCCAAAGTTACTGTGGGGAAAATTGTGTGCATTACTTTTCAGGTTGTTGTGATAATTGTGTAAGGTAGCTTACTAAGGAAATATTCTGGAATCCTAATCAAAGTCAGAGGCAAGACACGAACAGGGACAAAGCCAAACAGGCCAAGTTCAAACCAGTAGAGTAGCCCAGGAAAAACGATAGAATGGTGTGATTTGAAGCTGCCGTGCCCAAAGCCAAGAATCAGCTAGAAGGGTATAAAAAAGCCCTCCCCCCCAAGCATTGAGCTGTGGAATTGCATTCTCTGGAGCAATATAGCTCTATCCAATGACTTTGGGATATGCTGAAGTGATCCGGAACACCATCCCACATGAGTACCACCTATTGTTGCGGCTGAATGCAATCATATCTTCATGTTAATGTTCTAACATCTAGTATACAACCTTCTCAAAGAAGTAGAGGCTCTTATTGCAGCAAACCTCAAAGCAAATTCCTTCTACATCTACTTGCTTATAAAAAAAAACAAAAGAAAAACAAAAGAATTCCACTTCTGCTTTCGTGTTGAGGGCTTGCTGAAATGCCAGCTCGTATTGACATTTATGAATGAATAGATATGTAAAGTGTTCTCTGTTCTGTGGTAACAGTTTGGAGTTTGGCAGAGAGAGAGAGAGTGAGAGCCCCCCACTGGGACAGACAGCACGAGTGAGAGAGGGAGAGAGATTGTACCATTAAGCTGTAATGTGAGTCCTAGAGAAAGCTGAAAAATTCACAGCACCAGTCATTCGGCATGCTATCGCTTTTCCATCTGTGTTTCTTTGTTCCAGGCTGCCAGTGCAAACCTACTAGGGTGTTACACTCTGTTGCAGAAGACGTCTGTATGTAGCTTGATTGCTGTGTATTGTGCCACACGTCTTAAAAGTAAAACCTTCTCTAAGAGCATGAGGCGTCTACCTCCACACAATAAGCAAACCAGATGAAGTTCTGCTTTTAAGTGAATGTGGTTTTAGTAAAGGCCTCGTATGATACTGTGGGATGACATCCGCTTTGTTTATTTGAGATCAAAGTATACGCCACGCAGTGTTGTTTTCAGCCAGGCGGACTGAGCAATGCTTTGTGGGGCAGATTCATGGGCGGTTTACTGATAACTTACTTTCAGGAATCCCGAAGAGACGAAGCAGAGAAATGTGTTTTGATCAAGTCTGGCAGGTTTTGGCTGAACTCTAACAGTCATGGTTCACCGCTATGAAAATACATCTTCATCCATTCCTCATTAATCTGACAGGACAGTCTTGCAAGTTGCACTTTATGGCTGCTTGCAACTTTTATTTTTTAATAATTTTTTTAAAAAATATTTTTTAAATATTTTTTTAAAAATAATTTTATAAGTAAATATATGATTTTATTTAGTTTAACTTATATTATTATCCTTTATATATTTTGGTATATATATATATATATTTTTTTTTTTTTGTTATCTTTATCTACTGGTGAATGGAGGAACAGCAAAGTAAGAATTTCATTGTACAGTGTAACTGTTTATTCTGTGCTTACGACAATAAAACTCTTAAATCTTGAACGTGGTAACAACAGCCAATTGCATGTTAAACATATTGCTTATACAGACCTTGTATGAGATGGTAGGAGTGACATCAGCTTGAGTTAACATACTGTTAGAAATCCCACAGGGATGCTAGTAGAAGTGAGCAATGTCATAGAATTGGTCTGCATAAGAGATTCCAATTACATACCTGATGGATGACGCTGTCATTGCAGCACATGGAGCCAAGTTTTGGATTACATATTTATCATGCTTTGGAGCAGCTAGCAAATGAAAAGCACCTCAGTGAGGTCACTGTGACGCCGTAGTCTCTTTTATTAAATGATATCTCAGACACAGGATCATTTGTCCATTTGTTCGTCCAAATTTGTAACAAGATTGCTTCGTAATTACATGAGAGTGGTTCTTTAGGGGAGAAATCAAGATTTATGCCTCTTAATTAAGTTTGCAACCATGGGATTAAAAGGATTTGGAAGAAATTTCTTGGAAGCTTAGGCCACTTTTCCACTGCTTAGTACGGACTCGTCCTTGACTCCACTCCCGGTTTTTGGTTTTTCATTAGGCTAACCTGATACTGGTACAGTTTCTGCCATGAGCTGTGTTGAAGTGAGCTGAGCGGATAGCAGAAGGTAATGCAGTAACACTGCAGGCTACTAACTGATCGGAGAGAATCATCACCAAGTTTTCTGATTCTTGACTCCGGTCACTGGAATTGACTTGTTTACTTAACCTGAGCTGAGACCGCTCCTGAGCTGGTGGTGAAGGAATACAGCAGATATGAAACCATCTCAAACAGACTTGAGTAATGATATGCTGAAGATGCAGCTTATTTTATTTAATGAGAGCGAGAGGGAAAGAGCTGTCCAGGGAAAATCATTACTATAGTCAGAATTGCAATTGAAATGAAAATTTATATAAGCTGGCAAAAAAGGGTAAATCTCTTCTTCATACCTTTTCCCACAGTGTAATATTAAAAAAAATATATATATACATTAAAAAAAAAAAATATATATATATATATATATATATATATATATATATATATATATATATATATATATATATATATCTCGTCACTGTCAAATGAAAAACCTTTTTGTAGATTTTTAGTTTTCTATATCATTTCAACACGACAACTGCTGTTACGTTGTGTGAAAATTTTTTGATGAATGGACCAATAGAAATGCTCCAAAATAGCTTAGAAAAAATTCTGGTTCCATTGACTTGCCTCTCCTGTAAAGTTTCAATTTTGGAGAGCATTAAAAAAACCCTCTGTATATATATATATATATATATATATATATATATATATATATATATATATATATATATATATATATATATATAGTTCCTCGTACCATTGCTGATAATTCCTCATTACATTCCAAATCAGGAGGAACTCTCAGACTCTTTCCTGCTCTACACTCTCCTCCCTCAGAATGGCTCTTGGGCCGATTTCGATTAAAAAAACATGGAGTTGACTCTTAGTCCCTGGCCAAGAGCACTTCCAGACCTCGAACAATCGACTCTCCATCACTACTGCGAGGTTTACGTCCCTTCTTGCATCACCTATGAACTATGATTTAGCATTTTCTAAGTTTCTTACAACTTTTTAAGTTGACCCCTACTAAAAAACAGAGTCTATACCACTTCAAATAACAAGTCTTTACAGAAAAACCTTCAGTCTGACAGACAAAATGAGGTGCCGCATGTAGAAAAGCTGTATGTAATTCATCCAGCTTGAATGCTAGCTTTCATGCATCTGGCTTTTAGGGATGTAACAATGCATCGCGAGAAAGTTAATAATCAATGCAAATATGCCACCATTGAAATCGATTGAGATGTAAAATGAATCGATAGCCTTTTGAAACAGCAGAGGGCGCTGGCCATCTACGTTGTTTGTTTGCTGCCTGCACATCACGTTAGTTGATTGTGTGCTGTTACATCTGTGACAGAAACTTTTTCAGAAACTGTCTTTTTATTTACATCCTTTACTGTGTTTTTCTCTCTCTGTTTAATAAGTTTAATAAGATTAATAAGTGCACTCAGTTTTCAGTCGGTGGGTTAGACAGTTTGGGGGTGGGACATGGGTCAGATGCTATGGGCTGATAGTACCTGCCTTCGTTACTGACTGCTCACTACGAACAGGCTCTTAAACTACAACAAACATGGTGGAAGAGGAGCGGACAGGAGAGGTAGATTAAAAGTTTGGTTTATTTCACTTATAATAATTTAATAGTCTTATCAACATGAGCCAGTATTCACTTCAGTTTACTTTGATAAAGAGTATATATGCAAAATACAGCGTTTTGTAGTTTTGTTATAAAAAGTAAATTGTGAGAAAACAATATGGTGAGGCCAGCATTGTAAATCACACTGCATCGTGAGTAGAGTGTATGGTTACATCCCTACTGGCTTTAGTTCCAAAAATAAGGTTAACACCAACATGTTAGTCTGAGCTGGTTGATGCTGGTCTGGTCACCCAGCAGGGTTATGAATACCAGCTTCAGAAACACATCTGCTGCTTAACAGCTGTTAGCTAGATTTCTCAGGCTCCAATTTCATGAGTCATAAGCCTTGAGTCAGAGTCGCAAGTCTTTTAAGAGTCTAAATCCAGATATGAGTCAATCAACATGTTTGTAATGTTGAATTGGAAACTGTTTTACTTCAAATGTATAATTTCATGCCACGTGCAGAAGAACATTTAGTGGCGTGGGTTGTGCTTTGGAGCTCTTCTGATTGGATGAATCTGATGACAACAAGCATGTTACTAGAGAACTCAGCCAAAACTCTGTGATGGATGCGTCTTCACCAAGGATATGATCCTACTGAGAGTCTACCATTCTCATCATATCTTCAGATGTAATGCTGATTGTGTGTTTGACACTTAAACATCAAGCTGGATCATCTTTTGAGCCAACACGTGTGACAATACACAAAAATATATCCCTCGAAATCTGACCCGACGTCTCTGCTTCAAGTAACTATTCCCACTTCCCCCTCAAAAGCATCCTGGCTCAGTAAAGTCAGAGTCAGCATTGTTATGTCACATATCTGTATCAGCTCACGATGTATGTGACACCAGAAGTAGCACCAGGTTCATGGAACAGAAACCCAAAAAGAGAACCAGGGAGTCAAGTCAAGTTTATTTATATTGCGCTTTTTACAACGATGTTGTCTCAAAGCAGCTTTACAGAGTTTTGATAACAGACAGTTACAACATATATATCCCCCCAGTGAGCAAGCCAGAGGCAACAGTTGCAAGAACACCTCCCTCAGACTGGATGAAGAAACCTTGGGAGGAACCAGACTCACAAGGGGAGACCCATCCTCCTCTGGTCAAACAGTATTTACAGTTTAAACTTAATACCAAAGAAAGGAGCCTCTGGATAGCAAAGCTTTAGAAGCTGCACAGAGGCAGTGTATGACTGAGGCAGTCTCTGACTGGATCAGTCTGACTGAGGCAGTCTCTGACTGAGGCAGTCTCTGTCTGAGGCTTTATGTAAAGTGGGCGTGAGCTGAAACAGTCCCATCCTATCTCAATGCTGGTACATCTGGATGGTACAGTGATGTAACTGAGGGTGTAGCAGTTGACACAGATGGACAGGAGAGCTGGCTGGTGATGGTGGGGTGGAGGCCCTGATGGTCAGTCCTTCAACAGCATTCAACAGACAGGAGGACAGTCATTACCTCAGGAAGAGTAAAGAGAGAAAGTTAGTTTGGCTCGGGAGTATAACTGTAGAGAATACGAATATTCAGTGCGGCTGGTGATCTAACTATAACAGCCTAAACTGAAAGGAGAGAACCTGAAGGTAACATGGACATGAGAGTACCCTGAGAGACTGAGATTCCCCCACTCCACCGTCTACAAACCTGTGTGATCGCGTGAAGTGGTGGAACAACAGCACCAACATCTCAGTTTACCATAAACCTCTGTGTCTATGAACCCTAGATCTCTTGCCTTTATCTAAAAGAGAAGATTAATTACCAAAAGCTGAACTTAACAAGTATGTTTTCAGTCTAGACTTAAAAGTTGAGACTGTGTCAGAACATTAACTGGAAGATTATTCCACAGTTTGGGGGCTTTGTAGGAAAAAGCTCTTCCCCCCATTGAATTTTTAAAACTATTAGAAGACCGGCATCCTGGAATCTGAGTAAGCGTGGTGGTTCATAATAGGAAATTACTCCGGTGCGAGACTGTGCAGGGCTTTATACGACAGTAAAAGAATTTTATATTGGATACGGAATTTAACAGGAGGCCAGTGTAGCTGATAAAACTGGACTGATGTGATGGAATTTCCTGGTTTTAGTTAGTACGAAGTGGAAAGTGCCATGACACTGGAATTCTAGGCTAGGCAATACTTCTGGTTTCCTGGAGTTTGTGAGGGCACTTAGAGGAGGGAAGGATGAGTTATACGGGGCCACTGCAAGGGAACGACACGTCCCATTATAATCAATGAGTTCATTTCACCATTATGGGATCACATTAAGCCCAGCAATTACTGCGTATTCCACTTTTAAATGTCACCGAGCATTAGAAGCAGTGGACAATAGAGCCAGTAGACCTTTGCTTCCTCCTGTCTCGCCTACTCCCTCTCGCTTTGCAGCGTTTTATTATGTGTAACACGAGATCATACATTTCAAACTTTGTGTTTAATTTGCGCCACCGTAACGTTTATGGCGCAGCCAGTAAAACATGACATTTGGCACAGGGTTTGTTGTAAAAGAGATTTAGAAGCGCAGGATTTTACCCAACCTGGCTGCGTTTTATGCGCATGTGCATCTGTATATTTAGAGCATGCTGCCGCGCCATGCTTTGTGTAGTCTGCTGCATTATTCATTGCAGCGCGCGCCCTCTTTTAATGCGCCGAGAGAAAAAGTGCTCACCTTGTAGCTCCATGCCTTTTTCATAAACATTACTTTCAGTAAACATCTCTCTGTCTTTCTCTCACTCTCTGCCTGTTTCTCTGCCTGTTCTCCTCGAATACAACCCACCCCCACCTTCCCCTCAAGCCCAGGGACGCTTTCGTTTGCATGCTTTCTGGCCTGTGTTTTGCCCCTATAAGGCGGCAGGTAGAATTGGCCTCTAATGGAAATCGATTTGGG
This sequence comes from Megaleporinus macrocephalus, assembly GCA_021613375.1. NCBI lineage: Eukaryota > Metazoa > Chordata > Actinopteri > Characiformes > Anostomidae > Megaleporinus > Megaleporinus macrocephalus. Next base: position 10,531,006 of record CM038719.1, read on the forward strand.
AGAACAATAACACAACACATCCACAGATCACAATAAAGTGCTTATGCAAATAGGAAAAGGTTCCAGTTCCATCTCTCTCTCTCTCTCTCTCTCTCTCTCTCTCTCTAGATAAAAGCACTTGACTGTCCCGTAATGCTCCCACTTTCAATTTACTTGTCATTTCGCCCCCTCCCCGGGCCCCACAGTGGGATGGACCACAAGCAGAATTGCAGGGATAAGCGTTCTGTTACCTGCCTTTTATTATAGGAGTGCATTATAACAGGTGGATAAATACTACTGTTCTCCAACAACAGGCCTTTATTCCTAGTGCTTTCTGAGTGGTGGGAAAGTAAAGTGGGAAACAGGATTACTCCAGCACTGCAACTGGTGGTTATTTTATAGAGTGCTTGCTCGCAAGGATTGTATTCCGTTACTGTTCTTATGATTACAGAGAATTTGGGATGACTAGCTTAGACTATAAGATGATGATTGGCAGGTGTGAGGAACACTGGCTGTGAGACCGATGAATTATGGAAATATAAAGAAGCAAAATCCAAATCTCCTCTTCTTCCCATCCTCTTCCTTTTTCTTATTCGTCTACCTTATGTTCTCGACCTTGTTCTTCAAACATTAAGTGTATATATATAATGAATAAAGGGTTTACCTTTGTAAATTTTTATTTTATTTTTCCCCGTCATCTGAAAATGATAGCTGCATATCATGATACATGGACCAATAGAAATGAAAAAAAAACTGGCTCCACTTACTTACATTGAAAGCAAAGACAGTATTTGGCATTATCGATCTATCTATCTATCTATCTATCTATCTATCTATCTATCTATCTATCTATCGATCTATCAAAAGAAAAACATGTATTTTTCCCCATTATTTGAACACGATAGCTGCCTTTCATGATAAATGGACCAATAGAAATGCCTATATATATATATATATATATATATATATATATATATATATATATATATATATATATATATATATATTAGAGATGGACCGATCAGCGTTTTTGAGGCTGATTCTGTTCACCTTTCAGCATGATCAGCCGATAGCCGATACCAATCGAGGGCGGAGTATACGCCACAGCAGGGCTACATGTAGTTATTTTAGCGTCATGAAACATGGTCTAAACTGGTTTATTACCATTTTTAACAAGCTCATATGAAACAGTATAATATTTTCAACTAAATTAACAGTAAATAAACAAAGTAAATCAAACAAATATCTCCAATACTGATTAAATTTAGACCCTGAATTTAAAACTAAAAAAGCTAATTAAATAAATGCAGTAAAAACTGCAGTCATTAAAGTCAGACTCTGTTATTTTAAACTAAAATCTGTAATCATTAAATGTAGATCTTGAATTGTTGCTGCTGTTCTGTTTGTACCGGTCAGATCTGGTCTGTATGGTGTTCTGGGTTGTTTGTTTTGTGCTAGCTGTGCGTGCTAGCTCTGCTGTTTGCTGATACTCACTGTATTTAGCCACGTGGGGTACTCTAAAGTGTTGTATCAGATGTTCAGAAGTATCAGTAATGTTAAATGTCTTTGTCTTGGTTCCCCAACGAGACACGTTGATTTTACAAAACATCCTGGATGAGCCTGGATATATATATAAATTTTTTTTTTGCCATTTCTATTGGTCCATTTATCTTTTTTTTTTTGTCTAGCTTTGTAAAGTCATTACATTTGGTTGATGCTAAAGTTACTCTGAGCAGCGTAAATGTTAAGATTAGATATAGAATCAGAATTCTAGTGAGGATTAGAGTTGTTTTCCAGGTTGTGGTTGCTGGTACAGTGAAGGTGAAGAGATGAAGGTGAACTGAATAATACATTGGCAAAGAACAAGTACAGTTGAATTTACAGTTCAGGAATCTGGGAAGCATAATAATCCACTTGGTGCACTGTAAGTGTGTGTACAGTTTAGTACTGTCCTCCAGGCATATACAAACACTCAGCAATTATACAGAACTGGTTTATAAACCTCTGGATGAAAGCTCACCTTGTGCACCCTATCAGTGGTGCAACACCCAGAGAGACTTACAAGGACAGGCCATTTTGGAGACTTTGGAAACTTTTCTTTCTTTTTAGGGTGAAAGCAAGACCACAATAATGGGGTTGAAAAACAATGTGTCAAGCCAAAGGGTACTTTAGCAAAGGAGAACTGATTGCCCAAACATCTGGGATGAATATTTTATTACCCAGCCATTTGCATTGTGCAGATGATGTTGAATCATTTATGATCATTTTTAAATAATGCTATCTTCAGTGGGATTTTAACGCTGTTAATTATTCTGTGTAGGTGACCCACAATATTCAGCCAAATTCATATGAACCTGCCAGAGGTATGAATTCTGATACATTCAGTATGAAGTAACATGAAGGAAAAACTACAGTGTGCAGCTCAACTCTGGTTGAGAGTGTGTAATATATAAACGGTCACAGTCAAAATATACAATTTGTTGATTTTATACATTTAAAATTTACATATACATTTTACTTTCATATATATATATTAATATTGATCCAGTCCAGAACACACTGTGACATTTCTTGTAGGTTTTAGTGCACAGTGTTTATTGAATATTGAAGCAGGAAAAAATGCACATTATGTTCAATTGTGCACTTAGTGTACAATGACTGTACAGAGCATGTGTTTGTGTACACTTCAAACAAAAGCAAAAACCAAATCAATCAAAATATGTCATTTGATGAGGGGTGCCCAACTTTTTGCCTCCCACCAATGCAGGCCAACCCAGATCCAGAACTAACTTCTTCCCATAAGCAGTCAGTCCTCAAAATATATCACTATTTCCAAACTCACTTGTGTCGTTTGTCAACATTGGAGTTATTATAGTTAGTGGAAATTAGTACAAAACTAAAAACTAGCAGTGAAAATACTTATATGTACAAAAAAAAAAAAAAAATACAGAAACTAAATTAAAATGTCACGGCAACACAAACACAAGCATTAAAATATATATTTTTCTTTATTTGTTGCGTGACAAAGTATAAAATAGTGGATTCCTTTCCATGTCAAGCTTAGAAACCCAGCTGATGGCACTGATCCAGGATCTCTGTAATTAGTCCACTGTTGTGCTAACGTAGTGTTAATTTAGAATTACTTTGAGTATTCCTCACCTCACATCCTGACAAAATATGAGCCATAATGCCAAAAAACTGGAACTAAATAAAAAAAAATGGCAGAAAAAAAATAAATCAGTAAGGCATTTCAATGTGACCAGGGAAGACAATTCAACTTAAAATGATAAAATGATTAAACCACGTACCTTTTTTTGGGGGTCACTTTGCTCTAGAGCTCTAGTATAGTTTGCACTAATGCACACTTGTCTCAGACTGATTGGGAAATCTCTGATATCATGTTGCACAAGATTAGCTCCGAACCTACCAACCAATTACCATGCCCCACTGTAGCCACTATATTGCACTTGCTTATATTAAAGTAGCAAAAACAAAACTTCTTAATCTATAAGGCTACGACGATTAACACAGGGCTGTTAATGCATAGATTTGTATTGTTTTGGGTAAATAAATGAATAGACATTCCTAAAATTGGTGGATATTTGACTAATTGTTGTACATCAACTGTTTTGGCATTGGATAGGTTAATTTTTGTTATGTATGCATCCTTATGTTGTCAGTTTATTCATCATTTTTGATTTCTTTACTTATATTAGCATTCACTTGACTCAACCAAAGACAAGGCATACACTGTTTAAAATGACTTAACATGTTATAGCTAGAAGTCTTAAATAATATATACTACTACTGTAGTCTTAACCTTAGCAGTTGGGCTACTGACTCCCTCTGCTCACTGCTGTGTTGCATATCTTATACTCTGCTGCCCCGGTAACTGGGAACCTCTGATGTCATGCAATGGCAGTCCAAACCTTTGTGTAACTTTAGAATCGTTCAACCTGTTTGCATTGTAGTCCATGTATTTACTGGATGGCATCACGGATATCTCCCCGTCAAGCAGTAAAGGGGAGGGAATCAGGTGGTGATGCACAAACACGGGTCCAGAGCACAGTCCAGCAGCCAGAGCGTGGGATGAAAGGAGAGCAGTAGAATGAGGATGAAGGAGGGAAATGATAGAGAGATTGCATCAGTGTCTGGGAAAGATAATCCAGTGGGCAAAAGATCAAAACCATGGCAGTGGGAGATAACACTCACCTGGTCCTTAGCACAAACCCAGAAAAAAAAAGAAAAGAGCCCTTCTGTTCGGTCAGTTGGGAAACATATTGGCAGTGGGGCCCTCAAAACATCTCAAAAGCCTCTCCAGCTGGAAAGAGCGCACCAAGCAAAAGAGTTTGAGAGTTTAGAGAGAAACGCAGAGCAGAACGCAGAGCAGAACACCCCCGAGAATCGATTTTGCTGTTAAGGGCACGTGCTCAAGTGTTACTAACAAAAACACTTCAGAAGGACATGGCTGAGGAGGCCACAGCCTTGAGTTAGCCAGTGATACTGCAGTGGGTGATGGAGAACTGATTCCTGCACCACTACGTTATGCGTTTCAGTGGAGAATCCCAATTCATCATATCCTCAAATGTGTCTTTCACAACGTCGGGGTAGTTCAAAACCGTAATCCGTTACAAATCTCTACGTCTTTCTCTCGACCAGTAATGGAGTTTATTACCGGTTCTTAGAAACACTAATCTCGCCACTCATTACCCGCAGATCTGAACAGTGGAAGGAAAATCCCAATTGCCTCTTTTAGTGCTTTATCAAGAAAGAAATAGCCAATCAGAGTCAGCGTCTCACTGCTGGAGCTCTGTCTTCTTCAGCATAGCCTTCTTTATCTCTAAGTTTTGGATTAGCATGATTAGACAGCAGATTGCTCATAGAGCTCATGAGCTCACACTTACCCACACTTGCACTCGTATTCTCAATCAAAGTCTTGCAGTTAGATGCTGCAGGAAGCACATCATCGCTGTCCAATGAAAAACATGCATCTCAAAAATTGCAGCTTTACAGGAGAGACCAAAAACATGCTTTACTTTTAATGGAAGTCAATGGAACCAGATTTTTTTTCCAAGCTATTTTGAAGCACTTCTATTGGTCCATTCACCATGAAATTATCACACAGTGTAAACGACCATTGTTGTGTTTAAATGATGTGAAGAAATCTCAAAATTGACAGGAAGTAATATACAGGAAAAAAGCTCTGTTGGGGAATTTATGCCTTAAATGAATTCCAGGGAATTAAGGTTGTGCAACACAAGCACTTAACAAGGTTAAATAACACAAGTAAATTAATTCTAATGAAGTCATCTACTGCAGTGTGATTAGAAGAGTTTAAATTAATGCATTACATCATATATACCTCATGGTTGTAGGTTATTTACAGTCTCAGTATCGCATTTTGTATTTCTTAGTTTAGATTTTTTTTCAGGTTTGCTTTTCTGCTTGCTTTGAAATTTGGGTTTACTTAAAGCAATGCACTATAGCGTCCCATAGCATACTGACTTGCATGGCTACAACAAAGCGGGAGGCGTGGACATGCAAAGTGGCCACACACAGAGGCTCATAGGAGTGCTGCACTTCTGGTCACAGAGGTTATCAAGTTGTTGTGGTTAGCTTAAAGATGTGGACACCTCTTATAGTGGTATAAGTGGTTTGGCACTAGACTGTGAGGTTGTTGGTAAAGTGCTGGTGTCTACCATGAATGATGGGGACATGAGGTTAGAAGTGACCTGCCTACTGTCTCTGTTGATTTAGTACTGCTGAATGGCAGTTCTTCCTTGCAGCCTGTTCAATAAAAGAGCATCCACCTCTAAAAAGCCCCCTTTTCCTACGTCTTCACTAAACTCCACGTGTTAGTGAATGTACACCACTGAGAGCCTGGAGTGAACATGACACTGCAAATCAGCATTAGTCATAACAGTGGTAATCAGATACTACCGAAGAGGACGTTTCTATAGTTATTATATAAAAACATTCTATTAGATACTTACAGCACTGGGAAAAGGTGTTAAGCACTTGAGGACATTATTATATTTAAAAATGTTTTTCACAGACAGCTTTTATTTACCCAGCAAAACAATTTATTTTTTTAATATTCAAACAGTATTAATAGAGTAAGTAGTGCTTTTACATACGTCTTTGTGTTTATTTAACCCTTTCCAAGCTTCTCCTTGTAGAAACAACAAAGGTGTTAAAAGTATTCACAGTCTTTACTGAGGTAGAAGTTTAGATACTAGGGTTTAAAAATACTTCTGTAGAAGTTGAAGTATCAACTCAAGCTTTTTACTCCAGTAAACGTTTAAAAGTACTGCTTTCAAAACTAAAGTAAAAGATGTCATTAATGACAAAAGCTTAGGATGCACCACAGGGGTCTATAGCGCACTAGCCCACCTCCCCAAAAATCATTCTTCTAAAAGCCATAATGACTATAATGGTATATTAAAATGTTAATGTTGATAAATTTGGGATACTCTAGGCTTCCTGTTTCAGCCGCATATACGCCCATTGAACATAAATGTAGTTTAGTACAATGTAAATATATTAAAGAAGCATATCTGTGTATTACTGAACATAGAAGATATGATGACTAGTTGTCTATAAGTATTGTAATGGTGCAAAAAGTCAAACTTCAAAGGCATGTTATCAATAATCTTTACTGGAATGTAAATGTACATGAATGAAAACAAGCTGTAAATGAAATAGGAGTAACAAGGCTATGTTTAAAATGTAAGGAGTAGAAAGTACAGATAATGGAGTGTAAATGTAAGGAGTAGAAATTACAGATAATGGAGTGAAAATGTAAGGAGTAGAAAGTACTGATAATGCAGTGTAAATGTAAGGACTAGAAAGTACTGATAATGGAGTGTAAATGTAAGGAGTAGAAAGTACAGATAATGGAGTGTAAATGTAAGGAGTAGAAAGTACTGATAATGGAGTGTAAATGTAAGGAGTAGAAAGTACTGATAATGGAGTGTAAATGTAAGGAGTAGAAAGTACAGATAATGGAGTGTAAATGTAAGGAGTAGAAAGTACTGATAATGGAGTGTAAATGTAAGGAGTAGAAAGTACTGATAATGGAGTGTAAATGTTAGGAGTAGAAAGTACTGATAATGGAGTGTAAATATAAGGAGTAGAAAGTACTGATAATGGAGTGTAAATGTAAGGAGTAGAAAGTACAGATAATGGAGTGTAAATGTAAGGAGTAGAAAGTACTGATAATGGAGTGTAAATGTAAGGAGTAGAAAGTACAGATAATGGAGTGTAAATGTAAGGAGTAGAAAGTACTGATAATGGAGTGTAAATGTAAGGAGTAGAAAGTACAGATAATGGAGTGTAAATGTAAGGAGTAGAAAGTACAGATAATGGAGTGTAAATGTAAGGAGTAGAAAGTACTGATGATGGAGTGTAAATGTAAGGAGTAGAAAGTACAGATAATGGAGTGTAAATGTAAGGAGTAGAAAGTACTGATAATGGAGTGTAAATGTAAGGAGTAGAAATTACTGATAATGGAGTGTAAATGTAAGTAGTAGAAAGTACTGATAATGGAGTGTAAATGTAAGGAGTAGAAAGTACTGATAATGGAGTGTAAATGTAAGGAGTAGAAAGTACTGATAATGGAGTGTAAATGTAAGCAGTAGAAAGTACTGATAATGGAGTGTAAATGTAAGGAGTAGAAAGTACTGATAATGGAGTGTAAATGTAAGCAGTAGAAAGTACTGATAATGGAGTGTAAATGTAAGCATTAGAAGTAAACAGTCAGCTGAAAAACAATTACTCCAGTAAAGTTGAAATAACTAAAATTCTGCTGAGGTAACTTGACACCTCTCGGAAACAACCCAGTATTACTTACAGTTCTCATCTAATACCTGCTTTGACTGCTCAGTACTTCATTAAGCTAAATCAAGATTGCTGCTGAAGGTACTGAATACATTCATACAATGTCTGGGGCGTCCAGGAGAAACCTGGAACTACACTTCTTCAAACTGGAGCTCAAGATATGATCTACTTCTTTCACAATAAGACATTAATGCTACTTTGTATTGTATTTATGTTTATTAAGGTCTGTTCTAATGATATCTGGTGTTCTTATTGGTGAAAATACATTCTTCTGCAAGACTTTCGCACAGTAGTGTAGTTAGCATTAGATAAATAACACAAGTGGTTGAGTATAAATGAGATATGCAACTTAGTAGCTCTTAAACATGTAAATATAAAGAAAACAATGAAATGGCAGTAAAGACAATGATAGTTTACTGCTAAGAAAAAGTACTTTAGGTGTTTAGGTTAAGAGTAAAGCTTGTAAGTGCATGTTTGTAATGTTACTTTAATGTTATTAAAGTAATATTACCATAAAACGAGGTGAACAGCACTTTACTTTATACTTTTGCCAACACTGGTCTTCCACAGCGACAGTGTAAGTATCCCTGGTGCTTATGCAGTACCTCAGTATTGACTGGTAAAGCTACAGAACATGAGTGAAAGCTGATCTGGGTGACTGTGACAGCGCTAGTTCAGAGTTTTGCTGTTGGCCTTCGAAAAAAGACCACTTGTATGAACATCTGCTACTTTCATCAGCAAAAATGATGAAGCACTCCAGGGCACAAGGCCATGCTTTAAACATCCGTGTCTTGTGCTTGTTTTCTGATAAGCTCGTGGCATGCGGTCAGACCGGAGCGTGCCAGTCTCTTCTGGAAAGCTAACCGTTTCTTCTCTTTGGGATACCAAACAAGAATCTCCACATGCATGTGATGTGTGAGCAAGTGTGGTCTTGATGCTTAATGACTTTAGCACGCCGTGCACTCCTCTGAATGTCTAATGGCCGTGGTTTTGCTTGGCGTTAGCCGGCTAATTAGCCCGAGGTTTTTGACTCTTTGTGAAGTGCTGAAGAAGCAGCAGCAGCCCAGGGAAAGGGCAAAAGAGAGAACTTTTTCTGGGCAGATTAGCATAATGAAGGTAGAGGTCATTTGAAAATATTTTGTTTTTCAGAAGTATTCCCAGTGTCTTTCGTTAGCAGCAGTAAATGGCTATTGGCATGCTTTTGTAAATGCTCAGTGTAGTGCCCAGGGTGGTAATTTACAAAGCCAGTGCCACAGCCTTATGCCTTTTTGTAAATAATAGCCATCATAATGGCTTATTGATGACTAGGAGATAGAGGGGAAGGGGTACTAACTAGTTCTTAGAAACACTGACATTTAATTGACTGCATCTAATTATGCTAATTGTACTCTAACATTTGAAATGTGTTGTCATATCAATAACTGTTGTAGTTTTAATCACTGAGAAGTCAAAACGTCCATAGAGTCGACCAGTCGAGTCCATTATGTTCATAGGGTTGAGTCCATAGACTGTCCAAGCGGCCATAGAGTCTGTGCCGTGAGATTATACTAATTATACTCTAACGTGGAGTCTGTTGTTATATTAATTGCTGATGTAGTTTTAATCACTGAGAATGTAACTTTCTAGTCTAAAACTTCCATAGAGTTGGTCAGTCGAGTCCATTATGTTCATAGGGTTGAGTCCATAGACTGTCCAAGCGGCCATAGAGTCTGTGCCGTGAGATTATACTAATTATACTCTAACGTGGAGTCTGTTATATTAATAACTGTTGTAGTTTTAATCACTGAGAATGTAACGTTCTAGTCTAAAACATCTATAGAGTTGGTCAGTCCAGTCCATAACATTCATAGAGTTGGTACATAGAGTCCATAGACTGTCCAAGCGGCCATAGAGTCGGTGCCATGAGATTATGCTAATTATACTCTAACGTGGAGTCTGCTGTTATATTAATTGCTGTTGTAGTTTTAATCACTGAGTATGTAACTTTCTAGTCTAAAACTTCCATAGAGTTGGTCAGTCCAGTTCATAACATTCATAGAGTTGGTACATAGAGTCCATAGACTGTCCAAGTGGCCATAGAGTCGGTGCCATGAGATTATGCTAACTATACTCTAACGTGGAGTCTGTTGTTATATTAATAACTGTTGTAGTTTTAATCACTGAGAATGTATCTTTCTAGTCTAAAACATCTATAGAGTTGGTCAGTCGAGTCCATTATGTTCATAGAGTTGGTACATAGAGTCCATAGACTGTCCAAGTGGCCATAGAGTCGGTGCCATGAGATTATATTAATTATACTCTAACGTGGAGTCTGTTGTTATATTAATAACTGTTGTAGTTTTAATCACTGAGAATGTAACTTTCTAGTCTAAAACATCTATAGAGTTGGTCAGTCCAGTCCATAACATTCATAGAGTTGGTACATAGAGTCCATAGACTGTCCAAGTGGCCATAGAGTCGGTGCCATGAGATTATGCTAACTATACTCTAACGTGGAGTCTGTTGTTCTATTAATAACTGTTGTAGTTTTAATCACTGAGAATGTAACTTTCTAGTCTAAAATGTCCTTGGAGTTGGTCAATCAAGTCCAAAAAGTTCACTCAGTTCGAACATAGAGTCCATAAATACTGCTAATCATACTCTTACATGTGGAATCTGTTGTTATATGAATAACCTATTAATGCTGTAATTATAATAATATTGTAGTTTTGTTCACTAAGATTGTAAATAGTGTGGCCTAACTGATTATAAAGTAGATATCATTAATTTAGGAACAACAAGAAATAATAATTTGTATGCTGTTGTTATCTGTTTAGATTCATTTTAGATATTCGGGATATCTGGTTGAGTATTTTATTTAATTCTCATTGTTACTCAGCTTTCTCAGTTACATAATGTTTTCTATATATTTTCTATATATTTTCTATATAATTTTTTTCTGCAGCTCTGTTTGTTTTATCTTTTGAGCTGTATTTCTACATCTGAAAGGTGATATACAAAATTATTATTAATATTTTTAAAGAGTACTACTAGTTATTTAAAAAACTAAGACAGTGTAGAATCATTGGTAGTATTATTTTTGAAGGCTGTCTACATTAGGATGTGTTAACAAATGCATAAGTTTTGAATAAACTATTTAAAAATTATTTTTCTTGATGCATTTCTTTACAGCTGATGTCAGTATTAAACTACAGTGATGGACGTTGTTCCATTTATATTAACACTGTTATGAAGCATCAGTTCTGATAGTGTGTATGTATGATATTCATTACCTCTTACCATCATTCATAGCACTGACAGGATATGGTGACCTTCCTCAAGTTCGTTATAACAGTTTCATAAATGTAACAGATATCCATCACTTTAATATTAGAGCTCTTTTGTCATTACAATATAATTTACTTTAATACTTTAATATAACTATCAATCTGTTTATTTTAAAAAAATACTCAAGTGTTGGTTAGAAATATGTATATATAATATATATTAGTCCTAATGTGCACATGTTTGAACCCCCTTCCCATTAAAGGATGTTTTTCTAAGCAAATGTACAATGAAAACAATGAAAACTGAAAAATTTGACATCTTTACTAATATTTGTGCAGTAAATCTCTTTTTAACATATTGTAGAAACAAAACTAGAAAATATTAAACGTGCTAAAGCTTTTGCACAGGCCACGTTTTGTGTTTTATCAGTACGTTTAATTCTGCAAATAAAAAGTTATTGTACATTAAAATGTATATTTTACATCAACAACCTGACATTTTTACTAGAGGCTTTACATGAAAAAGCTGTAAAACAATGACAAATTAATAACTATATTATTTTAAATATGTATTAATAGCAGAACTTTTTATCATTAGTGTTTCTATAGCTCTAAATGATATTCACTATGCATATAGGCAAGACTCGTTTACCTCTCTCTCTCTCTCTCTCTCTCTCTCTCTCTCTCTCTCTCTCTCTCTCTCGGGCAGTTGCAGCCATTATTAAGTAGACGGTTTAAAACATGAAGGATGGCACTGTGAATATTCATGCTGCTTATCTGGACGGGGGGCTGGCGGATTTCTCCAGGGCTTGTTGATTTATGTGCTTATGTGTATATTTGCGTGCATGTGTGTGTGTGTGTGTGCACGTGTAGATACATTGTAAGGATTCTGCACAGTCACACACTTCACACTTCTCTTTAAATGCTAAGCAGGTCTGTGCAGTCTCTGGCCATGAGTCAGCGCTGGCTCTGTGAGAAAACTATCCGAGTTCTGTTCTCAGATCAGTACCAGTAGAGAGCTGTCTGCTGAGAGCAGTGCAGAAATAACATCAGTCTGACTCTGTAAGCTTTTTACTGAGTGGTATCTCAGCCGCAATATCATCTATAAGTTAATGTATTTAGTTGGTTAATTAGTTATGTATTTATTTATTTAACAAATTGAAATTCATATATTAAGGTTACAAGTTAACTTGCAGAGTGGAAGACAAATAATCCTCTCTTTAGCCTGCCTTGGATCGCTGCCTCACCTTTAAAGGCTGGTCAGATATGGGCCATGGTCAGTCCTGAATTCATTAAGTAATGACCTCACTCTCTGTAAGAGGTAGGAGGATTTTTGTTTGCGATGTCATTGGACTTCCATTACCTTACATTTTTTTCAGATTGGGCAGATAATTAAGTGTCCTACAATTTAGCTTGAATAGCACACTGGCCATACTTTAAATCTTTTTAAAGCAAAAGTTTATCATTATGGGCCATTTTCATTCATGGTCTATAGTGTTGGTCAGTCCACAGTCCAAAAAATTCACAAGTTGGAACATAGCGTCCATAGAGTTAGTTGGTCAGTCCACAGTCCATAAAATTCACAAGTTGGAGTGTAGCGTCCATAGAGTTGGTCGATCCACAGTCCATGAAATTCACAAGTTGGAACATAGAGTTGGTCAATCCACAGTCTATAAAATTAAAAGTTGGAGCGTAGCGTCCATAGAGTTAGTTGGTCAATCCACAATCCATTAAATTAAAAGTTGGAACATAGCATCCATAGAGTTAGTTGGTCACACCACAGTCCATAAAATTCATGAGTTAGAACACAGAGTCCATAGAGTTGGTCAATCCACAGTCCATAAAATTAAAAAGTTGGAGCCTAGAGTTGGTCAATCCACAGTCCATGAAATTCACAAATTGGAACATAGAGTCCATAGAGTCGGTCAATCCACAGTTCATAAAATTCACAAGTTGAAACGCAGCATCCATAGAGTTAGTTGGTTGATCCAAAGTCCATACAATTTGCAAGTTGGAACATAGCGTCCATAGAGTTAGTTGGTTGATCCACAGTCCAGAAAATTCACAAATTGGAACATAGAGTCCATAGAGTTAGTTAATCAATCCACAGTCCATACAATTCAACAGTTGGAACATAGGGTCCATAGATTATCCAAGAGGCCATAGAGTTGAGTACATAGACTTTATAGCACAGACAAAGTTGTTTCATGAAGTGTTCATGTAGTTGTTGTGCTGCTGAGTCCCTAGAGTCTGTAGAGTTGGTTCACTGAGTTCATAAGAGTCCATGGAGTCCATAGAGCCCAACGAGAGTTCATGCAGTTGGTGGTTGGTTTAGCTTGTTTCTTTACTAATGTGTTAAGGCAGATGTGTGTTACATTTTCTTCCATCCCCATAGTTAATGGAACCAGATGCTAAAGCACTGTTTTATTTCAGAACATTTCTGCTCGGAGTCTTGTTCCGAGCTGTCTACCTGGCTTGATTGGTTTCGACAGTGCACGCGAACCTAATGAGTGCAGGGAGCCACAAGAGGAGGCTGTACTGTAGGCATGATTATTCCAATCAATCACTCTATGCAAGTAGACAGGAAGGGCTTTGACCCACGTCTCCACAAGGGCTGACTTGGGCTAATTGATTAACATCTCTCCTCACTCCTCTGCTTTGTCCCTCTGTCTGTCACTGCTTTCTTCTCTGGGACATGGCTGGAGGGGTGATGCACTCAGGGTCATGGTGGTCATTGTGATGTATAAACGCGACACCCTCAAAATCCCTGTGCTCATTTGCATCTCTGTGTACGTCAGCCGTAGCTGTCGGAACAAGCCTGAGCGTTGCGTCAGATCGCTCTGTTAATTATTTATATCTCCTCGGCCTGCTCTCTGCTGCCTGCCGTTCGGGTTTGATTCAGATCCAGTGCCACATAAAGCATTTTAGATATATTGTCATTTAGAGGTGCCCGGGTGGTGTTAAGACTGATTTATACCCCGGCAGGATTTATGAGTAAGCACAGGACCCACAGACTCACAGAGCAGTCCACATGCACCTGTCGTGAGAATTTGTAATGCTGGGCATCAATCAAATGCTGATTGGTGAAGCAGGGAAGCATTAAGGTTGAAAAATACAGTTCAAAGACAAAAAGCAGGTATAAAATGTAGCTATTCAAAAACAAATTGACTGAGAAAAGACCCCACCCTTAAACCATGTTTGTGCTCGTTTGCAGCAGCGTGTGGGTGCTCAGTTCTATGTTTATTTTGTTGAAGGTCATTTGCAGCACAGTAAGCAGTGCATTGCCGGTTAGTTTGCCCACCGTTAACCCTCCGGCCACCTGTTTGTCTATGATGTCTACAACAACATAGGCACAAAATGGAATGGAGGTGGTGTTGACCACTCTTGGTTGTACAGAGTTTTTATGGAGTTGAATCAGTGTCACCAGAACTTGAACCTGAATTTGGTATTACTGAAAATTTGACCTGCAAAATTTTTGGTATATTAATTGGTAAAATAATTAAGTTTCAGATTGTGAATTTCAGGTCTTGAAAATTCAGATTGTGAAATTCAGGTCTTGAAAATTCAGGTCATGAAAATTCAGATTGTGAAATTCAGGTCTTGAAAATTCAGGTCATGAAAATTCAGATTGTGAAAATTCAGGTCAGGAGATCAAACTTGCATCTGGCCAATAATAAAACACCTCTAAGCTCATCTTTTGTCATGTAAAAGATGTGTTTAAAAAAAAAATAATAATAATAAAATATATATATATTAAAAATCTGTGATTGGTGGTGCAAAGTTTGGAACAATGTACAATCACTACATTTCCTCTTAGTTCCTGATCTTTCTATTTCTCCCTGTAGTTTCTATAAGAGCCCGAATCGCCAGAGCCACGCTGAAGATGATAAGCCCCCCCACCCCAAATGGTCTAAACCTCTGGATGTTTCCTTGAATTTTCACAACCTGAGTTTCACAATCTGAATTTTTTGTAACTGAATTATTTTTTACTTGAAATTCCAAGAATTTTGCAGGTCAAATTTTCTAATAACACCAAATTTCACACAGATTTTTTTCAAATACATTATTTCAGGTTCAAGTTCTTGTGACACTGATTTAACTCCATAGTTTTTCTTTCTGGCATATACAGAGTCATATTTATTTGTGGTAGTAATTTTGCAATTGACTTTGCAATCTGCTGAGAAAAAATATATTTGTCAGCCACTGAGCCATGATGTCTGAGGGTAGCGCTGTTAATCCAATTAAATAATAGATGTTATTTGACAAGTGCATGAGTCCATAACATGCAGCACAACAGTATTGATGTGCTCCTAATAGAGGACAAATAGCACAAGAACTTTAGAGGACAGTTGAGCTAGAACCAGATGAAACCAAAGCTGTGCTTTTATTATAAATAAGAAGACCTGTGCATTGAGTGAATGTTGATTTGCTATGAAACGGTGGTGTTGGTGGTGGGGAATGATCCAAACTATACATCAGCTGAACCAGAATAAGGGCAAATCAAATGGAGCAGTTTGGGGATAGGCAACATTAGCTTTTCCCAAGTATTCTTCCTTCTGTCTGCTCCACATCCCTCCATCTACACACCATTGGCTGTCTAAGTTCAACCACAAACCACTTCGTCCATCTTCCATTGACTGACTGAACTCCAGACAGAGACAGAAAGAGAGAGACAAAAGTAGGCTATGATGGTGTGTTTCTCCTTATGCTCCATTACTCCCTAATGGGGTGGATTTGTCTCTGATCAGTCCACGCTGTAAAGTCTCTAGCTGTTAAATGAAAGGAAGTGCGCCCGGCTCTCTTTCCTCTCCTCCGCCCGAGTCTGTCTGAATCCAGTGCTGCAGAGGTGACCGGGGACAAGCCAGGTTCGCTCGGCTCTGCTTTTTGTATTATCTGCTCCGTCTGTCGAACAGGAGAGGAGCTAAATCTGACTCAGACGAACTTATTACTGGAATTATTTATTAGATAAGAAAGATTTTTTAAACCTAAACCACAAAGACATCCACCTACAAACTGAAGATCAGACCAGAATCTTCTTTTTTGCTGTCTCTCCACCTCCCTCTTACATGCTACAGCAATTATTCATTAAAGAAAATAAATGTAGTCTAAGCGTGAAACCACCCTCTCTTCACCAGGCGCTCTCTGTGTGCTGTAAAGCAGTCTACCTGCAATGCACAACAACACGTAACTTTAAGTTCTCTCTTTGCAGGTGTTTACGCGCTACGGGAAGTGTTACATGTTCAATGCTGCTGAAGAAGGGAAGACTCTGAGGACCACAATGAAGGGAGGAACCGGTAACGGCCTGGAGATCATGCTGGACATACAGCAAGATGAGTACCTGCCCGTGTGGGGGGAAACAGGTACGTACACACGTTCAATTCTGAATGCATGATCATATTTACCTATTGATAAAACGATTGGTCGCTGAATGGCTTGATGAGTATAAAAATTATGTAAATCATATGCTTTGGCCTTCACAGCTGGCGGTCACCACTTTTCAACATACCAATTGAGGGGGGAATGTCTTTCGAAAGTATGGTGTCCCTCCAGTACAGAACCACAGGCATTTAGAATATATTGGTATAGAATATATATATATATCTATAAATATATCTATATATATATCTATATATAATATCTAATATAGTGGGCACCTTACTAAGAAGGTGTGTTGTTAGGTAGGGTGGTGTTTTGTTTTTTGTATAAGACAGTGCTAATATATATATAATCTACTAAATATATATATATATATATATCAATATATTACTATATATATATATATAATTATATATCTAATATAAACACCGCCCTGGAAGGTTGCCAGTTCAACCCCCTAGACCAGGGGTGTCCAAACTTTTTTCAAAGGGGGCCAGATAAGGGCCAGCCAGTGTTTCTCCTGTAGACTATATATCACTCATCACCAAACTTGTGGAACTCAATAACAGCAAGTCTTATATTTATTAACTCACATAATCTATTATGGTATAGAGAACATTTCTCTGATGGTGAGTTTCTCTGCAGTGACACTGATGTGGTGGTGTGTTAGTGTGTGTTGTGCTGGTGTGAGTGGATCAGACACAGCAGGGCTGCTGCTGGAGTGTTTAAACACCTCAGTGTCACTGCTTAGTGATTAGCACAGCCACCTCATAAAACGCTCTGGTCAGGTTCTCCTGCGCCCCCATGTGCCCTGAAGAAGACCAGGTTTCTCTGTCCTCTCATCCTCTGAGTATTTACTATAATGTCCATGCTTTGTTTAATAATGTCCCTTCATATTTAACTCCTTCATTACCGCAATAATCTCTTGGCATTAGAGACACACGCATTTGCAGCGTGACCAACAGGACATGACTGAAGTGAACTTGAGCAAGGTACCTCACCCCCAACTGCTCCCTAGGCCCTGTGGATAGGGCTGCTCCCCTGCTCTGGCAAGTGTGCTCACAGGCCCCTAGTCTGTATGTACAATGTGGGTGTTTCACTGCTGGGTTAAATGCGGAGGTCAAATTCCACTGCGTGCAAACACAAGTGCTAGATCATTCTAATTTCTATTGTATGTAGAAGATGGAGCAAGAAGTGTAACACCTTAAGCAAATGTTCTTGTATTGAACACAGCAGCAGAGGAGAGTCACGCTCAGTACTACTGACACAGCCTGGAAGCAGGCAGGTGTCCTCCAACCAATTGGTAGAGATCAACACTGCCAACCAACCCACCCCCCTAACCAGCAGAGAATGAGACAGCCTTGCATGTAATATCCACAGCATGTAATATCCACAGCAGTTGCTGCTCTGCTCTACACGGCCGTGCCTCCTACATGACTAGTAGTGACTAGCTACATACCCTCTCCTATAAAGGTCAGCTATCCCTGCAGTAAGGAGTTTGCCTAACGCTACATCCTTCTCCCCATGCACGACAGTCCTTACCTCAACTGTGAAGGCACCAGGCTAGTGTGCTGACGCAGCTCCTCCAGCAGAGCGAGACTGCCACACCATCACATTCAACTCTGCCACAATCTCGAAGTGTCGCTGGAGAGCCACGGCTATCGCTGCCAGGCCATCTGCTCCACCAGTATTTATAAGATTTAAGTCTCTAACACCAGAAGTGCACTGTGCAAGCCTCAGCACTGTATGTCAATGTCTACTATGTAAGCCAGTAACAGGTCACTATAATATCCAGTGTGGCCGTCTTCAAGGCAGGTTTGGTGGCCATGATGAAATACAAATTGGAATCAGATCCAAAAAACATTTTGCATTAATACAGTTATTAAGAACAAACACTCTGCTAATAGTTTCAGTAAAAGAAAATGATGGAAAACTAAACTTAACTGTACTTACTGACAAGAAATAGGGCCTTCACATACAGTGGACCTTGTGAACCTTGAGTTTAAAGTCAAGTCAAAGTCAAAGTCAAAGTTAAAGTGAACTTTATTGTCCTTCAGACTTTACAACTGAGTGCATAGCTGAACGAGATTGCGTTTCTCCAAACTCCAATGTGCAGATATATAAAAACACAAGACATACAACTAACATGACAAATAAATAACAACATGACAGTGCAGTGGAAAATATAGAAAGAGTGTGTGTGATAAAGAGTAAGATATACTCTAAATAGATATGTATACTTCAAAAAAAGTGTTTTTGCAGACGTATTGCACTTAAATGGAATATATATATTGCACAGTTCTGACAAAGTATTGCACACTGTAATAATGTAAACATAACACTGTAAATTTTAAAAATGTTAAGGTGTAAGAGTGCTTAGGTTTAGAAAGAAACAATGAGTCTATTGCACAAAATTAGCAGCATTAAGTGGAGGACCACCTGAGTATGAAGTAGGTATATGTTCAAGAGTTTAACAGATCTGATGAGTCTGCTCATCAGGAAGTGTTGAGCAGTCTTATGGCTTGTGGAAAGAAACTTTTGCTCAGTCTGGAAGTCCTGCATCGCATGCTGCGGTAGCGTTTTCCAGAGGGCAGTCTGAACAGTCGGTCAGCTGGGTGGGTGGGATCTCTGACCATCTTGGTGGCTCTGCTGTGGTGATGGGTACAGATCATGTACAGGTGGAAGTGAGGACCTGGTGATGCGCTCTGCTGTCCTCACCACTCTCTGGAGTGATTTCTGTTCGGTGATGGTGCAGCTGCTGTACCAGACCATGAGGCTGCTGGTCAGGATACTCTCTATTGTTCCTCTGTAGAATGTAGTGAGGATATGAGGCGGAAGGTTAGCTCTTCTCATCCTTCGTAGGAAGTGAAGGCGCTGTTGTGCTTTCTTGACCAGGGAGGAGGTGTGAGTGGTCCATGTCAGGTCGTCTGCAATGTGCACCCCCAGAAACTTGGTGCTTTTCACAAACTCCATAGTTTTGCCATGGATTGTGAGCGGTGTGTGAACTGTGTGTTTCCTTCTGAAGTCAACAGCAAGTGGCATTATGTTAGCCTTAGCCAAGAGTGTCCACTAAGTAAATAACTTAAGTGTATAAGCATTGGCAATGTAGGTCCATAAACACAGCATTTGTAAGGAAGGCTACATGGCACCTACATAAGCCTTTAATGACAACTGACTTAAGCCTTCATAAACGCTTATGAGTGCTTATGCCAGCATGTTCTTTTATCAATGTTGGGATAATTTTCTTGGCTTGTTAATGGTACCTGACACTTGTTGGAGTAACACTTCTGTATAGAGATGGACCGATCAGCATTTTTATGGCCGATAGCCGATACCAATCGAGGGCGGGGTATATGCCATGGCAGGGCTACATGTAGTTATTAGCGCAAGCAAGTCATGAAACATGGTCTATACTGGTTTATTACCATTTTTAACAACATAATATTTTTAATAAACATTGTTTTTGTTTATTAGTAAATAAACAAAGTAAATAAAACAAATATCCCCAATACTGCAATTATAAAATTTAGACCCTGGATTTAAAACGAAAAAAGCTAATTAAATAATTATTTTAAATGAATACTGCAATCATTAAATTTAGACCCTGGATTTAAAACGAAAAAAGCTAATTAAATAATTATTTTAAACGAAAACTGCAATCATTAAATATAGATCTTGAATTGTTGCTGCTGTACTGTTCTCCCGAGGCTGCTACTTTAGTCAGTCTGTCGAAAATAAAAGGGTATGTATTTCCACCTAGCAGTTCAGATTTGCAAGGAGCTAGCTGGAGGAGGTTTCAAATAGGTCACCTCTTCCTGGATAAAACGCTAGCTGTAAATACACAAAATAGGCTCATTGAATTCACGCCATCGTTTGGCTCTCGGCTAAATTGGAAAATTATCGTCCGACCACATTTTTTGATTCAAAATCGTCCGATACCGATACTTAGCCGATTGATACTTCCATCTCGACCTCTGTTCTATCTACACAGGTTTGTCAGTTGTCATGAAAGGCTTATGTAGAAACTGGGTAGCCTTTTAACTGCTGCCCATCAGTAAAGCGTTAGCAGCGAAACTAATACATTACAGGTTATTACAGATAAAAATATTCTAGCAATAAAAGCCCTTTTCCTGACACTCAAGGCTCGTTCCAGCTGTAAAATTCTATTGTGTTGTCCACTGATCAGATCTAATCACACCCACTAGGACTAATATCCATATACTATTCATATCTTCAGCTCTCTTTGTTCTGTGCAGGCAGCCCTCAGTGTAAAACATGGCTGCCGTTAGCATTCTCCTTCACACTCCCAGAGGCACCTTATTAAAAGCAGTCAAATGCTCCGTCAAATGTTGTCAGTGTGATGCCTTTCCCCTGGGACTGCTAAAGAGAGCAAAGAATCCTCGTCACTTGACTAAGATCGCTTTACCGCTCCAACACTTCTCCCTTGGGATCACCTTGTCCTTTTCATATGGACCTGCATGGCTAGGCCTGAGCACAGAGACGCAGCAGGCCGTCTGATACCATGATTTAGAATGTAGTAATGAAATTCAGTGGTCAGTCAGCCAGACTTGTTTGATGTCTGAAGTTGCTCTTGACACTATGAGACTAGTGTAACTAGTGAGCTAGGTTCTTTAGCCTATGCCAATTAGCATCAGTTATTTTAGAGCCTTGTTGCTGCAATCACAAATCTAGGAGCATTTGGGACTAATTGAGGATATTGAGGATCTAGAAAGCACACAATGTAAGGAGGGTCAATAAAGTATTATGCTGAATCCTGAACTGAACTGGAAGCCGGTGCAGGAAGGCTAAAAACCAAAGTAATATATTTCCTTTACTTTGCACCCAATGCACTAATTGAGTCTCAGGAGACACCTGAGGGTATCAGGTCTCAGGAGAAGACAGAGCTGTAAATCATCTGCATAACAATTAAACAAGATATCATGTACACATATAATTCATCCCAGAGGGAATATGTATGTAAAATATTATATTATATTATATTATATTATATTATATTATATTATATTATATTATATTATTATAATAATATACAGCAATATTTTGCATATTCTATTTATTTTATATTCTTTCTTTATATTGTATATTATATTATATTGTAACTGTACTGTTCTGTCTTACCTTGTGCACGTGTGGAATAGCTACTAGACGCCTTGTATTTCCCTCTGGGATCAATAAAGTATCCATCCATCTGTAGTTGCGGCATGAGGTCTTCCCCGCAATAAGGACTCCTTCCAGGCATGCTGAGAGACCCTACACCCTGGTCCCCCCTCACTAGCCCTGGAAGCTGTGGATTGTGTCTGTGGTGTGCCTTTTCATCTGTACTATCTTTTCTTGTCTTCTCATCTCACCTTGTTGTGTCTCTACTCTTCTTGTCTTGCCTCCTTACTTCCTCCTGTCTACTCTTCTGTTCTCTTCCCTTCTCTTTCTGTCTCACTTCTCTTCTTTTGTCCTGTACTGTCTTTTTTCTCATCTTATCTCATCATCTTTCCTTCTGTACTCTCTTTTCTTCTCTTTTTTGCTTGTCTCGTCTCGTCTCTTCTCATCTCTTTTCTCAACTCTTTTCTTATTTCTTCTTGTACTGTCTGCTCTACCTGTCCACTACACTCTACTCTTCTGTTCTCGTCTTTTCATCTCTTTACATCTCTTTTGCATTCTTCTCTTGTCCTCTCATCTTGTCTCTTCTGCATCTATTTTGTCTTCTCTTATCGTCTCGACTTGTTTGTCTCCTCTCTGTCTTTTCCTTTTCCTCACTCGTCTCTTCTTGTCTCTCCTCTTTTTGGCTTCTGTTGCTTTTTAGTCTCATCTCATCTCTCTTTCTCTATTCTCCTTCTCCCCTTTTCATCTGTACTATCTTTTCTTGTCTTCTCATCTCATCTTGTTGTGTCTCTACTCTTTTCTTCCTGTTCTATCTATTCTTCTTTTCTTGCCTCCTCACTTCCTTCTGTTTTCTCTTCTTTTGTCCTCTTCTTACCTTCTGTACTCTCTTTTCTTCTCTTTGCTTGTCTTGTCTCTTCTCATCTCTATTCTCACCAAACTCTTATCTTATTTCTTCTTGTATTGTCTGCTCTACCTGTCCACTACCCTCTACTCTTCTGTTCTCTTCTCGTCTCATTCTGTCTCGCCTCTCTTTTTTTGTCCTAAACTCTCTTTTTCCACTTCGTTTCTTTTTTCTTTTTCTCATATCTTTTCTCACCAAACTCTTATTTCCTCTTGTATTGTCTGCTCTACTTTTCCCTTACCATCTACTCTTCTGTTCTCTTCTTGTCTTTTTATCTCTTTACTTATCTTTTGTATTCTCTTGTCCTCTTATCTTGTGTTTCTTCTCCTCCTCTTCTGTCTTCTCTTATTGTCTCCACTTGGTTTGTCTCCTCTCTGTCCTTTCCTTCTCCTCACCTGTCTCTTCTTGTCTCTCCTCTTTTTGGCTCCTGTTGCTTTTTATTCTCATCTTATCTCTCTTTCTCTATTCTCCTTTCTTCTTCTCCCCTTTTCCTCTGTACTGTCTTTTCTTGTCTTCTCATCTTATCTATCTGTACTATCTTCTCTTCTTGTCTTGCCTCCTTACTTCCTCCTGTCTACTCTTCTGTCCTCTTCCCTTCTCATTCTGTCTCGCCTCTCTTTTTTTGTCCTGTACTGTCTTTTTTCTCATCTTCTTTGCTTATTTTTTCTTTGTTATGCGTTTTGTAAATCTTTTAGTTTTTTGCAAAAGCAGTTCTGAGCGTGGGAAACATGCTATATGAGTAAAACTGATGAGGATGATATAACTTAATAACTCAACACGGTAAGCGAGTGGTGATTAGACTCTAAGTGTGCTTTGCTAATTGGTGCCCGTAAACTTCGGCTGCTCAATTTATTTGCCAAACTCTTGCTTTAAACATGGCAGGAGCTAAAATGGTAAGCTGCATGTGGTTTAGCAGCAAGGCTAACACTGAGAGGGAATCAAGGCTTTTTAGCTGCTCCCAGCGCTGCCGGCAAATCCTCTAGATTAAGCCACCTCAAGCTAGCAGCGAGCGTGGAGCAGCACAGGCAGCCCGTTGGGCTTTAAATAACCCTGGGAACTGGAATCAGTGCTGCTCTAGGAACAGTTTCCATAGGCCAGATCCTGATGGAGCGAGTACATGGGACTGGTCTTGGATTAGTCTTCTTTTGCCTGCTAGTGCTGATCCAGGAGCAGTTTCTATAGTTCAAATCCTGACAGCGAACATGCAGTAGAGCACACGGAACTGGACTCAGATCAGCCGTAGTCCTTCACCACTGTGAGGATTCAGGGAGTGTTGCCAACCACACGGGACCGTTCTGATCTCCTCAGCCTGCTCGCCATTATCTACGCAAACCACCTGGCCACCCTCCTCCACCCCTCACCTCCCTCCACATCACTCCATTAGAACAGATTCTTATTTTTCGGAGGAGAGAGGGAGATGTGCGAGTACAGGGCGAGCTGGGAAAAGAGCAAATTGGATATGCGAGTGGCAAAGAGCGAGTGTGCGCATGCATATGCATCGTTTCCAGTGCACTGCACCCCCCAGAACAGCCTCCACAGAGCGGCGGGCGGAGGTCACATGCCTGAGTGGAGAGGAAGAAGGACTGTGAAGAATGTATTGTCATTTTTTAGCATACGTCTCTGAGTCTGTTCCTGAGTTTCACAAAAGACACGTTCAGCAGCGCTGCTTGCGTTTTCTTTCTCCAGCTGTTCTGAGCGAGTGATGAAGGAAGATGGATGAAGCTGCAGTCGTTTCAGGAGATGAATATGAGGAACTCTGCATGTGTGTTAATGTGTGCACGGAAGACAGAAGCAAAGGGAATAGACTGCTTACTATCATTATCCATCACGTTGTCTCTCACCGCCAAACAGTGCTTGAAACACTCGTCTCGTCTCGTCTCTCTTTCTCTATTCTCCTTTCTTCTTCTCCCCTTTTCATCTGTACTGTCTTTACTTGTCTTCTCATCTCACCTTGTTGTCTCTCTACTCTTTTTTTTGTACTATCTTCTCTTCTTGTATTGCCTCCTTACTTCATCCTGTCTCCTCTTCTGTTCTCTTCCCTTCTCATTCTGTCTCGCCTCTCTATTTTTGTCCTGTACTGTCTTTTTTCTCATCTTATCTCATCTTCTTTTCCTTCTGTACTCTTTTTTTCTCCTCTTTTTCCTTGTCTTGTCTCTTCTCATCTCTTTTCTCACCAAACTTTTCTTATTTCTTCTTGTATTGTCTGCTCTACCTGTCCACTACCATCTACTCTTCTGTTCTCTTCCCATCTTTTCATCTCTTTACTTCTCTTTTGCATTCTTCTGTCCTCTCATCTTGTATCTCTTCTGCTCCTCTTCTATCTTCTCTTATCGTCTCCACTTGTTTGTCTCCTCTCTGTCCTTTCCTTCTCCTCACCTGTTTCTTTTTGTCTCTCCTCTTTTTGGCTTCTGTTGCCTTTTATTCAAATCTCATCTCTCTTTCTCTATTCTCCTTTCTTCTTCTCCCCCTTTTCATCTGTACTGTATTTTCTTGTCTTTTCATCTCATCTTGTGTCTCTACTTTTTTCTTCCTCTTCTCTTCTTGTCTTGCCTTCTTCTTATTTCTTCTTGTATTGTCTGCTCTACCTGTCCACTACCATCTACTCTTCTGTTCTCTTCTTGTCTCGTTCTGTCTCACCTCTCTTCTTTTGTCCTATACTGTCTTTTTTCTCATCTTCTCATCATCTTTGCTTCTGTGTTCTTCTTCTCATCTTTTTTCTCACCAAACTCTTTTCTTATTTCTTCTTGTATTGTCTGCTCTACCTGTCCACTACCCTCTACTCTTCTGTTCTTCTCTCGTCTTTTTATCTCTTTACTTCTTTTTTTGTATTCTCTTATCCTCTCATCTAGTGTCTCTTCTCCTCTAGTGTCTCTTCTCCTCCTCTTCTATCCTCTCTTATCGTCTTGACTTGTTTGTCTCCTCTCTGTCTTTTCCTTTTCCTCACCTATCTCTTCTTGTCTCTCCTCTTTTTGTCTCCTTTTTTGGCTTTTTGCTTTTTAGTCTCATCTCATCTCTCTTTCTGTACTCTCCTTCTTCTCTCTTTTTCATCTGTACCATCTTTTTTTGTCTTCTCATCTCACCTTGTTGTGTGTCTCTACTCTTTTCTTTCTGTACTCTCATCTCTTTCTTGCCTCCTTGCTTTCTCCTGTCTACTCTTCTGCTCTCTCTTCTTCTGTCTTTTTTTCTCATGTTCTTTGCTTCTTTTTTCTTCTTCTCATCTTTTTTCTCACCAAACTCTTTCCTTATTTTTTCTTGTATTGTCTGCTCTACCTGTCCACTACCCTCTACCCCTCTTTTCTCTTCTCATCTTTCATCTCTTCACTTCTCTTTTACATTCTTCTCTTGTCCTCTTATCTTGTCTCTCTGCTGCCCCTCTTCTATCTTCTCTTATCATCTCCACTCACTTTGTCTCTCTGTCCTTTCCTTTTCCTCACCCGTCTCTTCTTGTCTCTTTTTGGCTCCTGTTGCTTTTTATTCTCGTCTCTTCTCATCTTGACTTGTCGGCTTCTCTTCTCTTCTTCCTGTGTATCTTCATCTGTTCTCCTTCATTTCTTCTCATCTTTCTTCTCTCTCTTTCTCCTCGTCCACTAATCACAGAGCAGACCTCTGTTTTAGTGTGGCCGTGTGAAACTACCACACTAATAGAAACCGTTTCAGATCTGATAGCTTTCTGTCGCAAGCTGTGACGAATGTTCTATTTTGAGTTGGAAACACACTTCATCATTGCTCTCCTCAGACAAATGTTATACGGGCATTGGGTCCGTTTCCAAACAAAACACACTTGATTTAGTCTATAGGGGGCTTCAAAACAAATGTTCCAGCTCATCAAACTACTGTGTCGGAAGAACATTTCTTTCTGTTTCCGTCCATGTGGCTTATTTACTCTAGTCTTTTTTTACTGGGATGTTTCTTTTACTGACTTGAGTTTATTGACATACACACTAGCGGGGCTGCCTTTTTCCTTTCTGTATCAGCTGCCCTTTCTATTCGGTGAAAATCTCAGGATGATTGGCCCAACAGAACTGCTCCAAATTCATTTGTAATAGAACCCGTGTTGCATTACATTGCAATAAAAGTTCAGGAGGTCCTGAAAAGTTACCATTTTGGAGATCCATGTTTTTCTTTGGACAGTAATCTGTTCATTTCATTCCTCCTCACAAGTTAAAGAGAAGGAGACACTATGTTTGTGTTGTGCTTGGTTGGTTTCATATGCTGATTTATAATTTGATTAATAATAAATAGTTTTGGGAAACTCTAGAATCCTGCATCTCAATAGAAAATGTACAATTATATAACATTTTCTAATAAACAAGGAACAAATTAAATTAGTAATTAATTAAAAATAAATTAGTAATAAATTTACATGTTTACAGAGCTTACATGTTGCAAAATGTTCATTGCCTCAGTCAAATTCCTGTCACCTGTAACACCATTAATTTCATATAAGTCATTGCATTACCATTTAAGTACTGCTTACATGTTCAACCCATACAGGCTGCATGGCTTGCTGAGCATTTGAACTTGGAGCATGTGTGTTATCATAAACATGTTGATGACCTGATATCGTCAACGTCCAATGAAAAACATGCCTGTCCATTTTTGTCGATTTTAAGTTTTCTACATCATTTGAATACGCCAATGGTCGTTTACATTGTGTGAAGATTTCATGATGAATGGACCAATAGAAGTGCTCCTAAACAGCTTGGAAAAAATTCTGGTTCCATTGACTTGCATTGAAAGTAAAGTATTGTTTTGTTCTCTCCTGTAAAGTTGCAGTCTTGGTGAAACTTGTTTTTCATTGGACAGCGACCAGCAACTTTGGACAGTGTCACTTTATTCCAGGCTAGCTGAGAGTGCTCTACACGTTTGCAGACTTTCAAGGCGTGTTTGGTACGAGACTGATAAAGACTGACCGGACTTGTTTCTAACTTGACCTTGTTTTTCCATCCTTTGATCTCTTTTAGCTCTCACCAGCAAGAGCCACCAATCCAAGCTATCTTCTTATAGGTAGCTGAAGATGCATAGTTGATTTATTTATTTATTTATTTATTGATTTATGGTCCATTAATAAAGACAGGACAGACCCTTGGGACCTATAAGCCCGCACCCCTACAAAAATAATATGAAATAAAAAAAAAAAATGATGATAAAATAATAGCTCTGAAAATAAATGTTTAACTAACAGCTCTTGTTTATTTTCACACATCATGTTAATTGCTGTTGTTTGTGGCTGTCAGACAACAAATGAATCATCTTAGCATTTAAAAAGATCCAGACGTCTGAGCAGAGCAGCTTTTTTCAGCTAATTCTTTTCAGACGTCTCTGAAGACTACAGTCTGAACTTATCAGTTTGTTCTGTACACTTTAGGCCAGACCGCTGTTTGAATAGCTGTTCTTCGTTTCACCTGGAAAGGTGTCTACCAGTCAGAACAGAGGCCATTTACACATGACTCATACGCAGCCTGTTTGATTTTACAGGATAAAGAGAAGCTGTTTGATATGCAAAACACACATTTCACCTGGACGTTAGTAACGAAAACAAAAAAAATAATAATATAGAGTATAGGCCGTACAGATAAATGAAAGAAAGCACTTCTGGTCTGCCCGCCTCTCTGTTTCACTGTATAAACTGTGCATTGAGTCCAGCCTTATGCGTTCTGCTGAGCACGCATTGCCTTTCCACTGCTGCTTTTTGAAAGCCTGAGTGATAAATCAACAGATAGGATCTACCAGAGATACTGAATTTAACCGGGCAAATATTTAAGTGTCACATTTTTTAAAAAATGTTTCATTATAACAGCTTTCATAAGCCTGGAGCTGCTATTAGTGACCACAGAACACTTGTAGAAACGTACCGTCCTATAATAAAGCGTTCTTTAAGCGATGCTAGAGTAGAACCACTTTTAGTTTCATAAAGAACCTGTCAAGACCTCTTCAAAGTTTTAAGACCAGCTCCATTCACAAAGCATGTGCACTTTGTAGTTCTACACTTATAGACATACATTGTTAGCCTCCTTCACCTTGTTCTTCAATTATCAGGAGCCATCAAAGGACCTCCACAGAACAGATATTATTTGGGGGCTGGATCAGTACTGTAGTGACACTGACATGGTGTTAGTGCTGGTACGAGTGGAACAGACACAGCAGTGCTGCTGGAGTGTCCGGACCCAGACGTTGTCCAATGCAGACCCAAACTGATAAACAATTGAGAAAAATTTAATGTTCACTGTGTTTTGGAATTTTTCTTGTCTTTATGATATACAGGCTTTGCAGCACAGTAACTTCACAGACCAATCGCGTGCATTGTAAAATCACCAAACACGCTTCTCAGCCAATCAGATCTGTAATTCAGGAGTGTGGCGCGCACATAGGCGAGAAGCAGCAGTCGGAGTGAGACGGCGTGCTCTAAAAAAAAGAAAAGTCGATGGTGAAAAACTGCTTTTCAACCACTGCTTTTCTACAGACATCTCCAAACCAACACGCCTCATATGTTCTATCTCATATCCATCCATCCATTATCTTCTGCTTTATCCCCCTAGTCAGGGTCACGGGGAGCTGGAGCCAATACCAATGTCATCAGGTGAAGGCGGGATACACCATGGACAGGTCGCTAGTCCATCGCATGGCCAACACACACACTCACACCTACGGGCAATTAAGAGTGAGTGATTAACCTAACCTGCATGTGTTTTGACTGTGGGAGGAAACCGGAGTACCCGGAGGAAACCCACTCAAGCACGGGGAGAACATACACACTCCATACAGAACGTTCTGGATATCTCATATGTGTGTGAGAATGGTCCTAACACTGTTTCAGCCCAGATTTAAAGTCCTGGCTGGACCACCAGGAGCTCACTTCTTTCACTGAACAAAAGAAAGTGTGGAGGAATACAAGACGAAGATCAACTGTAATTCAGTTTACAAGACTAAACGCTTTATTTACCTTTTTTATTATGAATAAACACTTTTTGATTAACTTTTTTTCAACAGCATTTTAAATGAAGACCCTGTTTTTACTTAGTTTTTGAAATTATTTGAAGTTCAGCATTTAAACAGTAAATATACTGAATTATACTGAACGGTATGTGTGATGTGTTGGTGTTTCAGTAGTTGATGGTATAAGATGTTGATACTAGACTACTTCAGTAAACAGGATACACCACTGAATCAGAACACAAGTTAGAAATGATGGTGGTCCAGACCTTGGCCTGAGGAAATCTCCTCTAACTGGACCTTACTGAACTCTAATTAAACACCCCTGCTCTAGTCCTTCATCAGTGCTCACAGGGCTCTGCTGGCTGGATAGTTTTGGTTGGTGGGCTATTCTCAGTCCAGCAGTGAGACTGAGGTGTTTAAACCCTCCAGCAGCAGCACTGCTGTGTCTGATCCACTCGTACAAGCACAGCACATACTAACTCACCACCACCATGTCAGTGTCACTGCAGTGCTGAGAATGATCCACCACCCTAATAGTACCTGCTCTGTGGTGGTCCATTGGGGGTCCTGGCCATTAAAGAACAGGGTGAAAGGGTGTATGCAGTGAATCAGATGGACTACAGTCTGTAAGTGTAGAACTACAAAGTGCTCCTACCTGGAAAGTGGAGCTGATATAATAGAAGTATGGATAGAAACACCTGTAGATGCTGTCAAATCCAAAGCGAAGGGGGGCTTCATTTTCCCCTCCCTCTCAAAGATGAAAGCTTTGAATGTGCTGTGTATCTTATGGGGGCAGTTTGGTGGTCTGTCTGGTCTTGCATCGTTGTTAGGTATCCTTACAAGTTTGGACTCTTCTCAGAAGTATCTCTTGGAAAATCAATAACTTGTGCCTAATGGTCATACTGAGTGAATCAAATAAACAAAGAGTGGCCCCTGACTGTGCAGTACTTCTATTTTTCTTCTCTCTCTCTGTTCTTCCTTTCTTTCATCTCTGTTGTGCTCGGTATCTGGTGAAAGGGAACAGAGTAAAACTGTATGGAAGCAAGGAGTTTGGACTTATGGAGCGTCAGAAGGCTTCTGAAAGCACACAAATCTGAAGCCCGCCGTGCTTCTAGTCCTCATGCTTTACCTGCTCGCGCGCCCACAATATAGATTGTCCAAATCAAAGTCTGCAGAGGTGAATGTATTAACTCTGTGACCTGCTGCAGCGTTCTCATATCTGCTCTCCTGATAAATATTTACACATCAGTCTCTGTTGGCTGAGATTGGAAACAGGTGTTGAAGATATGGTCCAACATTCTCCCTCAAACAGGCCTTTTTTTCTAAGTGTATATATATATATATATATATATATATATATAAAAGAAAAATTCTGTTGGGTTTTATGGATGCTTCTGTGGCTAGATATGGTCAGGGTATGGTAATTGTTTGGCTTGACCCCAACAACTTCCCCAGTTCATATTACAACACTCAGCTTGGAGTTCAAGACTTGTATGATCATAAGTATAAGGACAGCTTAGCGGCATCACATCTTCTGGTTACTGATTTAGTTTTTTAATGTATTCACTGAATCACTTGTTAGTTTCACAGCTTACAACTTTACAGCTGGGGGGCTTCCTGCCTTGATACCCTGCATTTGTGCTTTATGTAGATTATTCCACCCTGAGGTTCATTTGTAGCACATATGTGGTTATATGGTCGATTTGGTGCTGTGTCTTTAAGATATATGCAAATTATTTAGTTCTGATTGCCTGGACTGTCAGGCCAGTCGTGGGCTGAAGGTTAGGGATCCGGTCTTGTGACCGGAAGGTCACCGGTTTGATCCCCTGACCAAAAGGCCACGACTAAAGTGCGCTTGAGCATGGCACCTAACCCCCAACTGCTCCCCGGGTGCCATGAATACGACTACCTACCACTCAGAGCACATGTGCTCACTGCCCCCTAGTGTTTATGTTCACTAGTGTGTGTGTAGGTGGGTGTTTCACTGCATGGATAGAAGGTGAAATTCTGCTGTGTGCAAAGACAAGTGGCAAATAGTTGCCAATTCTAGTAACTTGTGGGCGGAGCTACAGTGTTAACATACTACAGTGTTAACATACTATGATATAAGCCCTTTAAACATTTCCTGTGTTTACATGTGTGCATCATCGTCGCCCTGTATATGATAGTCATGAACAAGCATGATCCAGCTTCACAGTAAATGGACCACCCATTTGCCTATATATAACCCCTCTAATACATATATGACCCACCAATGTGTGTGTGTGTGAGAGAGAGAGAGAGAGAGAGAGAGATGTAGTCTGACGTTGCTTATGACACAGCTTTGACAAATATGTGAGGTGGCAGTTTCCCAGAAAAGGAAGTGATGATGTCACTGAAAGCACAGAATGTAGCTAGGAGCAAGAGAGCTGAAATGTCAGAGAGAGAAAGCAGGAGAGAGGGAGACAGAACAGGAACGAGAGAGCATGAGAGGAGAAAGATAAAGCGAGTGGGAAGAAAGAAGAAAAAAGAAAAGCAAGAAATGGAGAAAGGGCACGAGAAGACATGTGGACAGAGAATAAGAGGAGACTGAGAATGAGAGAGAAAGAAGAGATAAATAAAAGTGAGACAGAGAGGGGGGGGGGATGGGGCAAGACAGATAATGCTGGGGCTGCTGATGAAGAAGTTAATGTCAGACTGAGTCCTGTACATCAGTGAGACACACTGAAGGCAAACCAATCCTGAGCTATGAGCAGCATCAGGCCAGAACAAAGACTCTGACAGCATCTCTCATTCAGTTACAGCTTGTAACTAAATTATAAAGAGATTCACAAACTGCTTATTAAAATGCACCAGCAAAAATATCTGGACGTGAAAACTGAAAAGAAGAGCTAGAATATAGAGGTATAGAGGCTTTGGCCAGAAATCATACTGCACATAGATTTATCATGTAAAATAAATGTAATGTGGCTAGTATTTAGGCTGTTGCCAAGCTTTTTTTTAGCTGTGACGCACCATTTGTCTATTTGTATATATATATTAGTATGTTATACAGTGCTGGAAATCACACAAAGTAACTCAGTTTGAAATTTGTGGGTGATCATTTAGCTCCATGTGAATTTTTACCCCCCAAAACTTCCCCAATTCATGGAACAAAACTCAGCCTGGGGTTCAAAACTTATAATCATATGTATAAAAATTAAAATTTGTTGACTGAATTACTTGCTAGCTTTGCAACTTACAACCCATCCTCTTTGGAGGACTATTTATTTATTTATTATTTGTTTTATTTTTATTTACCATGTAATATTGATGAGAGAGGACATAAAAACATACATATGAAGCGTGTGCGATATATATATATCGTTTACGATAATATCTTAATAGCTGTGTTAACGATGTGCGAGCTGATGTTATTGAATACCTTGCTAACTGGGAAAAAAACAACAATCAAAACACTCTTTTACAAACATTTTAAATAATAAACAATATAGTTTATTATCGTTATTGACAATTACAGAAAATATCCAAATATATTTTTTTGTCAATATCGCACAAATCTAATGCATACATATACAAACAAATATGAAAGAAAACAAGAAAAAAAACAAACAAACAAAAAAAGCAAACAAGAAAGAGAAAAAATATAACCAACATAGTGAAAGAAACTAGATAGCAAAGATAGCGCTGAGGGTATTTAGAAGTGGATGAATTAAGAATGAATTAAGTTCTGTTGTCTGTACTGCTTATAACTTTTGGGCGGGGCTAAAGTGTTGTAGGTTAAAAAGGCAGATGTTTGTCAAATCGTTGGATTTTGTGACGGACTGTTTCTGCACAGCACTAAGCTTCAGATACTTCACAGCAACATTAGCTTTGTTGCTCGAGTGCAAAACAAAATATAACTATTTCTTACAGCGAGAGGGAGAATGTAGAGTTACTGTGGAGGAGGAAGATGTGCTCCTGTGGGGAGTGCAAAGTAGGGGAGTGTCCCAGCACATCATGCTCTGCCCAGCCACTATGCACCTAAAGCTCAACGCTATGACAACTATGATGGTGATGGTGATGGTGATGGTAATGATGATGGAGTTTGTAGGAGCAAATGGAACGAAAACGACAGCTCCCGCTGACTGACCACAGCAACACGAAATCACTGCCAGGAATTCAGTCTCTTTTTCTTTCCTCATGTCCATCAACTAAAATACTTTGATAAAATGCCAAAGAACCTGTTCTGGCTGGTCTAAAGTGAGGAAATTTTGTGTAATTATGAGCTGAATGGACATGTAATCGCACCCATTTAAGTTTTTTTTATTATATATTTTCATTTGCAGTCAAGCATGCATAAATATTCCATTATATTATTTAAAAATGTGATAAAAATGAACTTTTTCAGTCTCATAGTTTAATCAGTTTGATTGCTCAGATTGTGTGCTCATGCATTTGTAAAAATTAAGGTTGCTTTTACTATCAAACATGCTGTGGATTAATGCTGTATGCCTTGGCATGTTGGTCAATATTCTGATTCTATTATTTGGGATTTTTCTATTTCAAACCATTTTAATTCCATCCATCCATCGCCTACCACTTTTCCGGGGATCAGGGGTCATGGGGGTAGCAGTCTAGAAACCCAGTCTTTCCTCTCCCCAGCCACCTCCTCTAGCTTCTCCAGTGGGATACCGAGGTGTTCCCAGGCCAGCCGAGAGATATAATCCCCCCAGCATGTCCTAGGTCTTCCTCAGGGTCTCCTCCCAGTTGGACATGTCCGGAACGCCTCCACCTCCAGGAAGGCGTCCAGGAGGCATCCTACCCAGATGGTGAACCACCTAAACTGGTTCCTCTCGACGTGGAGGGGTAACAGCACAACTCTGAGCCTCTAGCGTATGATCGAGCTCCTGACCCTGTCTTTGAGGTTGAGACCCGACACCCCACGGAGGAAACTCATTTCGGCAGCTTGTATCCGCGTTCTCGTTCTTTCGGTCACTACCCAAAGCTTGTGACTGTAGGTGAGAGTAGGAACGTAGATTGATCGGTAAATCACGAACACTCGTGAACAAGACCCTGAGATAACTAAACTCCTCGACTTGAGATCATTTCCAGCCTGGAGAAAGAGCACTCCACTCTTTTCCAATTGAGGACCATGGTCAAGGATTTGGAGATTTCCAAAGCTTCTTTATGCTAAACATATGGGTAACAGTTGGTATTTTTATTAACTCTATTTAAATAGAAAATTTGCTACACAAACAATTGATATCTGAACTGGGGACAGGCTGTGAGGTGTTACTAGTGTGAACTGAAATCTCAAATGGCAAAATATCATTTTGGTTGTCTGTCATTTATTCAGAGACAGTCATATGTTACAGATGTGTAGTGGTAACATAATGATCTGTACAACATATCCCACCCTAAAGTACGGTTCCACTGATTCAAGAGTTTTATTATCATATGCACAGCAGAAACAGACAGTTACACTGTACAATGCTGTACAATGCTGTTCCTTCATTCACCAGTAGAAAAAAAAAAAAAAAAAAAAAAAAAAAAAATATATATATATATATATATATGTATATATATATTATATATATATATAATATATATATATATATATACAAAATATAAAAAAATAAATAATATTTAAAGTAAATAAACAAAATTAAAGTATTTTTTATAATTTAAAAAAAAGTTGCATGTGCTTTTATGTGCAAGTATGAAGAGCAGCAGTCATAAAGTGTAAGTTGCAACTAATAAATGTAAACAATAGTGTTTTTGTGCGAGTAGTGAATGTAAACAGTATTCTGACAGCAGCAGTAGTGAGTGTAAGGTGCAGTTAAATTCAGACCAGTTAAAACCAGTTCAGACAGAAGAGGTTAGAGAGGTAGTACGTTAGGTTTTCACAAGCCTGATGACCTGTGAGTAGAAACTGTTTGTCAGTCTTGTGGTCCTGGACTTCACACTCCTGTAATGTCTGCCTGAAGGTAAAAGTGTGAAGAGTGTGTGCTGGGGGTGTGTACTGTCCCTGATTATGTTGTGGGCCTTCCTGGTGACCCTCGTGTGGTTTAAGATGTATACACAACGTTTTGATGTAAACG
Organism: Megaleporinus macrocephalus; assembly: GCA_021613375.1. NCBI lineage: Eukaryota > Metazoa > Chordata > Actinopteri > Characiformes > Anostomidae > Megaleporinus > Megaleporinus macrocephalus. The sequence continues at coordinate 10,566,483 of CM038719.1, forward strand.
CTTCAATGTGGAATAATTACTGACTCCAGATTTCTTTACAGTTGTGGTGAAGACCAGGGGTCATCATGTCTACACCACCACTACATAGCAACTTTATTTACTGTCCGAAATATGTTTTATGTGCAGAACTGTTGTCTCAGGCTGCATATGTGTTGCTATTTAATGTAATAACTTTCCATGATGCTTTCAGAGGTGTTTAAATGCCTCAGACGTCTGGTTCCCATCACCATCACTGTGAGCAAATCATATTTATTGCACTGTGAATGACTTTGTTTTCCATCTAAACCATTTATTCCAGCAGAAATGTTGGTGAATCTGTGAAACTCCCTTACAGGTTTATTAATTCACAGAAATGAAGTGGGTTCTGTTTACCTGATATCTTTACGCTCGCCACCACACACTACAGCATGTGCCTTACCGAACGCTCCTGGTGTGCGTAATTGACGTTTGCGTCACGGCTGGAGTCTGAAATGGATCCGGTTTGGGTAGGGGGTCTTTGTGGCTATGATCTTCTGTCACAAGCCTCCATTAAGATGTCTGGCAGGCTTTAGCAGGGGGGTTCTGACTCAGCAACCTCATGTCCACCAGGCCTTTGTAAGTGTGTGAATAAGAAGTAGGGGAACAAAGGGCGTCGATGCGGGTGTCCGTCTGAAGCACTGTTGGGTCTTTGACTCTGGCACGTTGGGGGCTGTCAAGCCAAATACTTAGCTATATGGCAGTTCAAATAATGGGGATGGACTGGCACTTGACCCAGAGCTTTTAACAGTTTTACATTCAGAGGGTCTTATTGTTTTTTGGGAGGTGGGACCTAATTGCAAAGACTACTGACCCACATGCAGGATAGAGCAGACACTAAGGACGAGTTGTACATACTGGTGCAGGCATAGCACAAAATGTGCTTTGATGCAAAGTGTCCGTGTCCACAGTGCCTCTAACTATTCACTATGGCTGTGCACAGGAGTGCTGCTGAGGTCCAAGGTTTTAAGGCAAAGTGACCTAGTGGTGCCCTCAACCAGCTCGAGGCAAAAAAAAAGAAAATGAAAGTCCAGTGACAGAGAGAAATCCACTCCTCGCTCACAGCGGTCTGTAATCACTCTGCTTTAACTCCACTCCATAGGATTCGTTCATAGTATACCAGTTTCATGGTTTGAATGTATGGCCAAGACACTATGAGACAACTGTTCTTTTCAGCTTAAACAATAAATAGTTCAACATTCTCTGCTACACAGGCTTCTTTGGTAAGTAAAGGCTTCAAATGACAGAACAATCTCAAACCAGAAAGGATTTTAATCAAATCAAATTTATTTGTATAGCGCTTTTAACAACTGGTGTCGTCACAAAGCAGCTTTACAGTGATAAGTGATAAGAAACGTCCAATAGAGCATAAATAAGCTTAAAAAGAAAAGAACACAGAAGGAAATCATAAAAATCATAGAAATCATAGAACAAACATAGAAAACGTGAGCAAGCCAACTCCCTCAGAACTGGAGGAAGAAACCTTGGGAGGAACCAAGACTCACAAGAGGAAACCCATCCTCCTCTGATCAGTCCACTCAAACAGTCCTGATAAAATGACTGTACCAGCTTGTACTTCTCTTTAGCTGCTCAGGTGTGCTTATATAATCATAATATGATATAACTAAGATGAATTATAGTACAGATAAAGAACAGTCAGAGTAAAGAAGGTAGTGGAGTCCATGTTAATTTCAGTAGAGTCTGTAGTGAAGTTTAGGCAGCTACTTTAAGGCTAGGTAGCTGGTACGACACAGGTAACAGCAAGGCCTGACGCTCACATTTGCTAATTTGAGTCAAAGCCCACCCTATCCCTTAAAGTATTACCTATAAGCTGATTCCACTGTAGGTTAGGTAGTAAATCACTGTATGTATAGTGACATAGAACAACATTTGTGGAATTACAGTATATTACAAAAAAAAAATTAAATAAAACATTATCTGTACTTCTGTTTATTATTAGATAAATCCAATTAAAGCTCACTTTACAAACTAAACAAGATACTCCACATTACATGGTACTGCTGTCAGAAAACCTTTAAACTCTAAATGCAATGTCTGGATTATATACATATACAACCACAAAATGTTTTTTATTTGTTGGAATAATACTGAAATGAAATGATAAATAAATGTATGTTGAGGTTAACTGATTAACAAGACTAACATTAATGTTAGACAGTAAGGCTGTGTCCCAAACAGCACACTCTGGAACATTACATACTGCACTACTGAAAGCTCTTCTGTCGATGGAGTCTTTTTATTTATTTATTTATTTATTTTATTTATTATATTTTATTTATTATGTATGTAGTGTAGTAGCAGTCTGCAGTTTGGGACGTGGCCAGAGAGTAATGTAACTTTACGTTTCAGAGTGGTTTCTGAGAAAAGTTAATATAAACGTTAGCTAACCCAAACCCTCCTAGTCTGTTACCATAACAACACATTATACTAAAGCTGTTTTATTGCAGTATATATGGAGTTGCTACTCATTGCTCTCATTACTGAGCTCTCGTTTCAACCCAAGCCTTAACAAAGAGAAAGGCCCAGACCACCTAACAACCAGAGCCCATTGCTTACAACAAACACAGCACTAAATTAAAATAAATTGTTTTTAAACAGTTTCCGCTTTTCTGTGGTTTCATTTTTGGGTGGGACAAATCTACCTGTTTCTGATATTGGGTGGAACACATCCCCCATCCCCCCTGGTTCCTACGCCAATGTATAGAGGTCTGTTGCAGTAGGTTAGAGTTTCTGCTCCATAGTGCAAATGCTGTGTATGAATGAGAGCTGTGTGCTGATGTCACTGGCTAGTGGAAGAAAGCTGATGCTCCAACTTATGAAAAAGCTTCACCCTCACTCTGCTTAGCTCAGTTTCTCTGATCACACCACACGTTGTGCTGCAGCTTCTTACACACAAACATCTTATCCCTAGAGCTGAGGTCCCTCAGTTGAACTACGCCTTCAGTAATTTCATTGTTGATGAAATACATTTTGATGGATAAAGTAGAGAACTGGAAGTGAACTTGATTTCCATCTTCAAGCATAAAAGACCTGAGGATAGCCGCATCTGTGCTGTCTGTGTTATCTCAGCACGGCCAACTTCGAGGAGAGGTATAACCTGTTTTCGCAGCAGAGAGGCCCTCCCCCACCCCCATTCACCCATTATCTCCTATTGCTCATTAGCAGCTCAAAACAGCACTTCACCTATAGAGAGATCTGATAGGTGTTACAGGGAAATTGATATTTTTTAGATTAGATAGTTTCCATACTGCTGTGCAGAGGCAGACAACTCCAAAAACCACCCACCACTTTTTGCTTTAACTAGTAAATCCAGTGAAATATGTATTTATCCACTTCTTATCTTTCCAGCTACGTCCTGCACAATGTTTTGTGCAGTCCTCAGTTATTAAATGCATTTGCATGTCACGCAACTGTGTTTAGACGTAGAAGTCCAGTTTTCTCTCTTTTAAAAATAATGGTTGTTCACAACATTGTTTAAATGTGAGCTGTCTGTCATACTAAAGCTGTTTTATTGTAGTATATGTGGTCATCGTTGTTATTCATTGCTTTCATCACTGACCTCGCGTTTAAAGCTGGTGCAAACACTCCAGCGAGGCGAGAGCTCGGGTCAGTGAAGCTGCTGACTGCAGCATATATCTAAACAAGCATCTCAACACAAGCCTTAACAAAGTAAAAGACCAACCCAGAGCACGTTGCTAACAACCAACAGCACATGAACTGCGAAGGCTACCAAAACATGATTTTAAAATAAAGTGTTTTAAACAGTTTCCGCTTTTCTGTGGTTTCATTTTTGGGATAATCTACCTGTTTCTGATTTTATGATACATCCTTTGGTTCCTATGCCAATGTGTAGAGGTCAAGTCAAGTCAGGTCAAGTTTATTTATATAGTGCTTTTTACAACGATGTTGTCTCAAAGCAGCTTTACAGAGTTTTGAAAACAGACAGTTACAACATATATATCCCCCAGTGAGCAAGCCAGAGACAACAGTGGCAAGAACACCTCCCTCAGACTGGAGGAAGAAACCTTGTGAGGAACCAGACTCACAAGGGGAGACCCATCCTCCTCTGGTCAACAGACCCATCCTCGGTTGCAGTAGGTTAGAGTTTCTGCTCCATAGTGCAAATACATCCTGCACAGCCCTCCAATGTTTTGTGCAGTCCTCAGTTATTAAATGCATTTGCATGTTACTCAACTGTGTTTAGACGTAGAAGTCCAGTTTTCTCTCTTTAAAAGATAAAGGTTGTTCACAACATTGTTTAAATGTGACCTGTCTGACACTACTCTGCACAAATCACGCCCCTAAACCGACCCCCATGCGCAAAAGAACAATGCTTCATGTGGCTCGCTCATACTGAGGTAAACAAACTACAATCTCCAAACGAATGCAGGTCCAGGTTCATCTTCACCATCTTCACTTCGATCACGAAGTACTGAGATCTGAAAGCTGGGCTTATCACAGAGAATGCATTCAAGCTGCTGTAAAAAGGGCATGCTTTTCACGGCCACTTCTTTTTGGTTCACGTCCTTGGTTTCTTTTAACTTTGCTTTGACACTGCAGCCTTGTTCTCCTATAACTGCGTTTGACCATTTCTAATATATATATCTTCTGACTTTGTTTGTACAGGAACATCATTTCAAATGTCGGAGGTCTAGGCAGCACAAACTTATGTTGAATGTCAATCTGGATTGATGTAATATGCACATGAATACCATACTGGCTGCTCAGACCGAGTTGCACTGCTGCATATCAGATACTAGGGGTGTAAAAAAATATTGAATATTGAATATTGTGATGCTGTGTTTAGTGATACTGACTTAACTAACAGTTTATATGCGCAGATTTCTGGCAGACATTGAATCTTTGTCTGTTGTGTTTAAACCTCTGGCCACTAGATGGCAGTGCTGTAATGGATTTTCAGCTCCACTCCAACATTAACAAGCAGCCCAAGGGCGCAGTGCTATTGTAAGCATTGGCAAACCTGTTTATACAGTGGTGTGTTTTAATAGTAGGATTTGAAAAATCACAATGTATCACTTTGCTTGCAGTATCGTAATTTATTAAGATATATTGAACCGTGACGGCTGTATCACAATACGAGTTGTATCACCAGATTCTTGCCAATACAAAGCCTTATCAGATACATATCGGATTACATTACCACATATGAATGTGTCCCAAATATGAATTGAAAATATCCAATTTAATTCTTACTGTTTACACTTCCACACAAGTAATACAGGTCACATATGCCACAAATTTAAAGTAAAAGCTCAGATTTAGGCCATCAGGTTTAGTACATCAGGGCCTCAGTGGCTTAACCAAGTAACCGATGGTGGGCTGAGACATCTCCCCCAAAAAGTGAACAGTTCAGGACTTGACGTTTAGAGTTAGGAGTGCTGCAGCTCACTTTTTAATGAACCATTATTCACGCAGTATCATTTCTCTCTCTTTCTATGTGATCTACACAGAGGAGACAGCGTTCGAGGCCGGTGTGCGGGTGCAGATCCACAGTCAGGCGGAGCCTCCGTTCGTGCATGAGCTTGGCTTCGGCGTGGCACCTGGCTTCCAGACCTTCGTGGCCACACAAGAGCAGCGGGTAAGTGATGGCCAATCAGTGTGTATTCCGAGTTACTGTGGCAACGTGGCCCTTTTCCTTCAGCATTGCTTCTCTCATTTATTCTCCTACGCTATAGCTCCTCCCCTCGCAGGCAGGGGTGGCCATTTGTCCTTGTCTCCTCCATGCTCTCAGACTCTCTTGCCGATTGGGTTCGCTTGCTTGAGCTCTGCACTCAACGAAGCCGGGCTTGTGTGTCCAGAGAGGGTTTTGTACACATATGGGTTTCGTTCTGCACCGCTCCTCTTTCATCACCCAGCTGTCCACGGCTCTGATGTCGGCGTGATTATGTCCTTCATTTTGGTTCATGTCTCCCTCCCTCTCTGGGCTCTCTGAGCTGTTCAGATGTCTATCTGCTTGACCTTGCTCTCAGCTATCTGTGCTAGTCCTTTGCAGTCTCTCGGCCCGATGCTCTGTCTGTTGGTGCGGAGCTAATGTCTAAATGTCTAATTTCAGACCAGTACAGTCTAATAGCTACCCGCTAATAGCTCACGCTGATTAGGGCTGTTGAATGCTGAGAAATAAGCAGCAAGCCTCACAGCTTAACCTTGTAGTAACAGTGTTTTGTTGCCTTATGTTACTAACAGCTGCTTAGCTCTTGTTCTGTGTTAACAGCTACTGCAGCTCGTATTCCAACTAGTCATAGCATCTAATGCAGCTTTAGGTCAGTGAAATGTATTTAGAATAGCATTGACTGCAGCTTATAGGAACATCTAGTGAAGCCTGTAGTCTGTAGTAACATTACTGAAAATTACTGAAATGCATCTACTGAAGACTTCTCTGTAGTTCTAGTTAGAGATGGACCGATCAGCGTTTTTGAGGCCAATTCTGACCGCCGATCACCTTATAGCACGATCAGACGATAGCCGACACCGATCGAGTACGGGGTATACGCCACGGCAGGGCTACATGTAGTTATTAGTGCAAGCAAGTCATGAAACATGGTCTAAACTGGTTTATTACCATTTTTAACAAGCTCATATGATTAACAGTAAACAAAATTAACAGTAAATATCTCCAATACTGCAATCATTACATTTAGACCCTTAATTTTAAACTAAAAAAGCTAATTAAATAAATACAGTAAAAACTGAAGTCATTAAACACAGACTCTGTTATTTTAAACTAAATCTGTAATCATTAAATGTAGATCTTGAATTGCTGCTGCTGTTCTGTTCGTACCGGTCAGATCTGGTCTGAACTGGGTTATTATGTGTTCTGGGTTATTAGTTTTGTGCTAGCTGTGTGTGCTAGCTCTGCTGTTTGCTGATACTCACTGTATTCAGCTGCGTGCAGTGCTGTATCAGATTAATAGTGTTAAATATCTTTGGTTTTCCAACGAGACACATTGATTTTACATATTTTAAAAACGCCCTGGATGAGTCTGCATCACATACGGTAAACACTGCCAGATGGGGCTTTTATCAGCACATGCTTTTCTTGCGACGCTCCTGCTTTAGTCAGTCTGTCGAAACTGAAACAGTATGCATTTTCACCTAGTGGTTCAGATAGGAATTGCAGGGAGCTGGCCGGAGGGGGTTCTCCTCTTCCTGGATGAAACGCTAGCTGGAAATACAAAAATTAGGCTCATTTGTTTAACGCCATCGATCGGCTCTTGGGATCGGCTAAATTGGAGAAATATCGGCCGATCACATATTTTGATTAAAAATCGACCGATACCGATACATAGCCGATCAATCCTCCCATCTTTAATTCTAGTAGCATAGTATGAAGTCTGCAGTTATACGTAAAAGTGAGATCTGTGAGAAACTGATTAAAGAAGCTGTCGTAGTGACAGCCACAGGAACAAAGCATTTCTTCATATTCACAAAATAGTCAGCTTTTAGCTTTCCGCCATGACCACATGACCCAAAATTACAGGTTACAGAAACATAACCCACTAGACACGCGCTCAAGCTGAGGTCATTTCACTGTCATTCACATGAGCTGATGAGGCTGCAAGCCAGCCTATATTTAAATCAACTGAAAGTACGGTTGTCCTTGTAACTTCTATAGAAACTTGTCACAGTAACATCTATTGATTACACTGACCTACAGCTGAAACAACCCCTTGAAAAACTCGAGTGAGTTGATTGCGAAAATAAATAGTTTGCATCAAAGCTTCGTTTAATCCATACAACTATATGGTGCTGATTGCAAGATCAGTGAAAAAGCAGTGAAGAGTGAGCAGAAGAGACCACAGAAAACAAGTCTGGGATCGTTAAAAGCTGAAACAATGAGAACTCAGTACAGCGTGTGTACTGTAGAACCATAAAAAGAAATAAAACGCAGCATGGTTGTGCATAAACGAGTGCGGGTGGGTATGTCTCTGGATTAGTGCCTGGGGTCTATCCTGAAGTAAGTACAGGCAGTTTAACCTATAGGCAGTTTGGAGGCTATAGGTTAAATTGATCCAGACTTTGAGCTATATAGCACCATAATAATGTTTGTTTAATTTACTTTGTTTATTTTCTGCAAATTTTATTACAAATATTATTCTGTTTCACACAAGCTCATTAAAAAAGGTTAATAAAGTGTAGCTCCGCTCTCAATCGGTATCAGCCATTGGCTGAACGTGTCAAAAGGTGATCGGAATCGGCCTCTAAAACGCTGATCGGCCCGTCTCTAATCCAGATACTTAATGGAACAGTTGGTACAGTACTCGACTACTAACAAAAAAACAAAAAAAAGATCTTTTCCCTGAGGCTAAAGGTCATTTAGGTCATTAATCTTTTTCCCATTGTAAAATCTAGACCTCTTTATAATAATAACCTCTAAATGTAACATCCACCTGACGCTGTTGTTGTTATTAGGGATCTTAGGTCCACCCTTCCCTCTTGTTCTGTCGAGTTCTGTAGCAGCCAGAATTAGATTTTTGCTATAGCACAAGTCAGAGGTGACTTATCAATAATGAATGCAGCAGCTGCCTACAGCACAGCAGTCATATGAGAGAAGACATTAAAAAGTCATAGGTATAGTATGTGCCTTGAGCTTGACAGCTTGGACTGAACTGAGCAAAGGAGAGACATCCCAGGTGCCGTGGCGGGTCAACGGTGGTGTGTCCCTTGTCGGAGAGTTTGGTAGTGGATGTCCTCTGAGCTGCTGTTGCTCTTATCACGCAGTGTCAGCATGACAGAGTCCAGCGCTTATCAGCTACGTGCCTGCGAGAGAGAGGATTGGAGCTCGTCCTCCAGCGTCGCTTCTCTGTCTTACATCTCTTAGCTCTCTCTCTCTCTCTCTCTCGTCCCTTCTTTTTTTTTTAATCAGGCTGTCTTGTCTGACAGAGGGCCCACTGGGTGACCTTGCCTTGCTAACATTAAGGGCTAAATCCTGCGTTCGTGACTAGATTGCTGGCTCTAATTTAAGCAAGAGCCAAGTATATATCACCCTCTCACCTTTAAGCCAGTCCTCAGTTTTTCCAGCTTACGTCTCTGCAGAGAAGACGTGCTCGGGGCTGGTTTTCACAGAGACTCCCGCATGCTTCATTAAAAGAGATGGTACATGAATTATGCTTTTATTTCTCTACACAAAGAGAATTACGTGAGGTTTTTTGGCAGAAAATGGATTATTGGGAAGGTATTGTCCACTGTGCTGTTTCTTTCTAGGCAAATGAATAGTCAGTCAATAGGAATATTGTTGGGCTGCGTAGAGCTTGAGCTAGTTTCACACTCAGGTTCCAAGAAAAGCTGCTAGATTGGTCTTGGCGGTGGTTTATTATAGAGATGGACCGATCAGCGTTTATTGAGGCCAATTCTGATCGCCGATCACCTTTCAGCGCGATCAGCCGATAGCCGATACCGATAGAGGGCGGGGCTGTTAGACACGGCAGGGCTACATATTATTAGCGCAAGCACAGCATGAAACATGGTCTAAACTGGTTTATTGCCATTTTTAACCGGCTCATGTGAAACAGCATAATATTTGTAATCAAATTAGAAGTTGGTCTATGTGGGAGTAAACCGCTTGATACAGCTCCGGAAGAGCCACATCTGAAAAGTATCTCTACTAGGCACAGCAGAGCGTAGATCCAGGTGGAATATTAAGCAGCAGAATGAATGTCTTCTACAGCCGAGAAGAGCTGCTTATCTAGAACTATAAACTCAATCACTCTGGCTGTGGTTCTTTAGCCCTCTGGCTGTTACTGCTGCTGTACTGTTCGTACCGGTCAGATCTGGTCTGCATGGTTCTCTGGGCTGTGCGTGCTAGCTCTGCTGTTTGCTGATACTTTAATCAGTCTGACGAAAATGAAAGGGTATGTGTTTCCACCTAGTGGTTCAGATAGGAATTGCAGGGACCTGGCCGGAGGGGGTTTCACGCAGGGCTCCTTTGCCTGGATGAAACGTTAGCTGTAAATACAGAAATTAGGCTCATTTGTTTACCGCCATCGATCGGCTCTTGAGATCGGCCAATTGCCGATCACATATTTTGATTAAAAATCAGACGATACCGATACATGGCTGATCGATCCTTCCATCTCTAGTTTATTATTTAGTTATCAATCAGTTTTTCAGTGTAATAATGTTTTGCAATGGAACATTCAGTAAAGTCTCTCAATTCACTACGTACAGGTATTGCACAATAATACATTCAACAAACTGAAGGAAGCAAACATACTCAGTTTAATACTGATATTATTATTAAAATATAATCAAAATTAACCAAGAAAGCTCACAGTGAAGTGTATCAGTTCCTAACAGAGTCCAAAGAGGCAAAGCACATGGCTTTATAAGCATATATTAGCTCAGGGCTAAGATACTAGCTAATTTCTAGCTTCATTGTTATGTAATATTGTACGTCCACAATGTTAAATGCTCTGACAAAGTTTTAATAAATGTCCCAGTTGAATTTTAACACCAGCTCTTTAAAAAGCTAAACAAATCTAACAGACGTACTCGACTGTTAGAACACCTTACTTCTATGGATTGTACGCAAGAGCATGTGTTCTAAGACCTGAGTGAGACTGAGAGCTATATGCTGCAGACGAGTGACGTAGTAATACAGGAAGATTTAATCTAAAATGAATGAAATAGTATCAAATGCTTTTGCTTATGAGAAATAAGCCTAGAATGGAAATTTCCAGAACCTTTTAAAGTGTGTGCCCCTGAAAGTCCTCTGAAAGCATCAAGGCCAGAATGCAATCTGTGCCTGGTGCTTTTTAATAATAATTAAAAAAAAGGGTAAGCATCCATCACTTGAAGATCATTCGAAGCCTTTTCTGATATAGAGTAATAGTCTGGCATAGGAAATAGCAGTCTTTGCACCACGACACCAGCCCACCCCAGACCCTGCTACACTAGGGGCTAGCTGGCCACATTCATCGTCTTCATTTTCTGCTTGCGTTTATTTGCTGTAACAGTAAAAGCATGCTTTTTCTTTATCTTACTTAAACATGACATTGCGATTATTAGCATGCTTTTCTGGGCCCCCAGCAGGATTATTTGGTGGTAGGGGCCCATATCTTTCTAGGTGATGCACTGTAAAATGATATTTCCACAATGTTAAAATAGTACAATTAATTTTTTTCTTCTTTGGCATGCTTTTGACTGTTCATAAACATCACACTTTCATGTGCTCCAGTATCTGTGTATCTAAACCTGGATTAACAGAGAAAGCTAGACTGTGTCTGTGTTTGTGGAGCTGAAACTCAGTCAGAAAGGCTGCCTTGAACCTGTGCTTTGGTAGAAAGACAATAGATCAACTTGTTCACCAACTCCAAGTCTAAACAAATAGCCTGTCGTTAACACCACCAACAACAAAACAAAACACAACACATCTGTTATCTTTAAGCGTTTTCCTCTCTGTTTTTCAGCTCCCCATGTGTACACTCTTCTTTAAGATATAAATAAATTGTTGCTTTTTTTTTTTACTCTCGCTCCAACGTCTTAGGCAATGCAGTGGTACGGTAATAACTCACGTAGGTTGTAGGTAGTTGTTTCACGTAGGAAAGTTGCTCTCTGTAGAACACTGCTTGTTGCGTCAACCTGTATCAGATTACAAATAGAGTCTCACAGTTACAGTTCTTGTTTATGCGCATGGGTTCATATATCGTCTAGGGCTGCAGCTATCGATTATTTTAGTAATCGAGTACTCTATCAATTATTTTATCGATTAATTGAGTAATCCGGTAAAAAATATTTTTGCTGAATTAAAGAGGAATAGTAAATATATAAAGATAAAATAAGACAGGTGTCCTAACATTTTATTGCTTAAATTGCATATAGTAAGGTTTTAAAGAAAACATTTTAATAATTACTATTATTGAAATTTATTACTAGACCTATATATCATAGTATAAGTTTACAAGACTGACCACTGTACACTCATTTACTTTGCAGAAGCCTGTCCTACACTTGCTGACCCACTTACTGCAAACAAACTAAACTGAATATTCTCGCTGTACTGGATTTGGTGTATTTTAGGCTCCTAATTGCTACAAACACCACCTGATATTTAATTTGCTGTGTATTTTATGCATCACTGTGAGGGAAAAGGGTGTGTGAGGGGTGTATGCCCTTGTGAGTGTGTGTTTGTTTGTGACTATGGTTAAAACGATAATGTGAATGAAGCTCAGGCTTTTGTTTTCTGTGGTTATGTTCTTAAGTTCAGCTTAGATCATTTACTGACATAACTCACTATCACACTGACTAACGTTCCTAACTAGCCGTTACATGTAACCACAACCAACATACTTACTTTACTAGCCTTGATCTCAACTCACCATCACACGGATTTAAGCTAAATGTTATTGTTACTGTGTGTCGCTCCACTCTGTGGACTGGATGTGTAGACTAAAACACTGATGTCGTGCTGGGCGAGGGGTCTATCAGTTTGCTAGGAAAGCTCAGTTGCTTGCTTTCTGAAGTTCCACCTTAAATGGTATAGAAGTTACATTCTGCCGCCTCTAATTGCTGCTGCTCATTTAAGGTGGAAAGGCGGAATTTACATAAGAAGCTAACTGTAGCCTTGTCTTTCTTCAGGTTTACGCTCAGTAACGGCTAGTTCGGTTGGGACACTTTGGACACTGTGTATGGTTTTCTCCGGCCCGTCTCTTCTGTTCTCCTCTCCTTATTCTCTCTCTCTTTCTATATTTTGCAAGCCACGCCAACAAACCACTTCTTCTTCGTATCACCTGGCAACACCGTAAGCGCGCGCTGTGCAACAGTAAAAGTCATCCGTGCGAAACAGTGCGCTGTATGTGGTTGTATGAGTTAAACGAATCTTCGAGGCAAAGAATTTGAATCGATGATTTTTGGTAATCGAGTTACTCGAGGAATCGTTTCAGCCCTAATATCGTCGCTGTCCAATGAAAAACATGTATCCCAATTTTTTATACATCATTTGAACACGCCTATGGACGTTTACATTGTCTGAAAATTTCATGATGAATGGACCAAAAGCTTGGAAAAAATTCTGGTTCCATTGATCTACATTGAAAGTAAAGTATGTTTTTGGTCTCTCCTGTAAAGTTGCAGTTTTGGAGATTCTGGACACTCCAGAACTTGCCCCAGCATTCCTGTGGTACTGTTCATTTTTGCAAGATGTCGCTGTCACTGGTGGCTCTACAGCTCATTCCACAAACATGTGCCACGCCGTTTCCCTCCCAAGATTCCTCTGTGGTACTCATTCAGCCAGTTGTCGCAACAGAAGCCAGAGCGCTCTGTCAATTAATATGCATGGTCAACTTGTGCTTGCCCTTTAAGTTTGATTGCATGTTCGAAAAACAACACAACAGCTGTCGACTTTCTTCAGTATGTTACAGCGTGACCCTCCCCCGCCCCGCTGCCAAGGTTTAAATAATGTGCTGGAGACTAACTGTTGTTAGGCCTTGGCTTTACTTTTGCTTTTATGTGATTGTAAAAAGACTCGTTTTTCGTTGCTCTTCAGCTTTGATTGCTTTTCATTGTTTTGACTTAAACACTTTACCACTTCTGACAGTTCTTTCATCAGACAGTCGGTTGGCAGAATGCTGATGAAATTTCTGAGGATCGCAAGGAAGGGCTTTGCAATTATGTCAGAATAAGGCGCATTAATCAGAGATAAGGAAACAAATGCGGCTCTAAATGGAAATAAATAAAAGAAAGGAAGACGAAGAAACAAAGGCTCTGTTAAATGTTCCAGAAGTGTGGAGAGGCAGGGTTACAGATGGAGTGGGTTTTTTCTTTCTTTCCTGATCTTCTTTTTTTATTTTTTTAAGCACTCCCAGACGAAAAAAGGTCAGTTATCATTTGCAGTGATGTTCTAACTGGGGTGGGGTGCAGGGGTGTCTGTAAGTGACTCATGGCTGCAGCCTTGCTTAAAAACCCTCAGTGTGAAGGAGAAAGCGTGAAGAAGGTTAAGAAGGAGAACAGACAAACGATGGGCTTGGTTGAGCTCTCCAGGGTCTTCAGTGATGGAGTCATTTGGGTGAAGAGGTGTGATCTCACTGAGAGAGTGCTAGTCTGCAGGAGAACTGAATCGTTCCAGACTAAATGAATAGAGCCGCATGATGGGTGTGCCGTGAATCGGGGTTATTAATGGGCTGAAGCATATGCTGTACATGGAGGCTTTCTCTAAAACTCATAGGAGCTTTCTGGAATTAAGTCTTTGTACTATAAGCAAGGCAAGGCGAGGCAGGGCAAGTTTATTTGTGTAGCACCTTTCATACACAGTGGCAACTCAAAGTGCTTTACATAAATCAAGAAAAAAGAAAGAAAGCATTAAAATGAATCAGTTAAAAGAAATAAGAAAGAAGAAAGAAGAAATTAAACATAAAATGAAGAATGAGATTTAAAAGTGACGTTGGACATGGCAGACAAACACATGAGCTGTTTCTAAAGAGTTGTAGAATAAAGTAAGAGTTTTATACTGAGCTGCTCAAACAGGAATGTTTTCAGTCTGGATTTAAAGGTGTCCAGTGTTGGGGCTGTTCTAACCAGTAGCGAACCGTGACCCTTAAGCCTCGGCCCTCTTCCCCAACTGCCGTCTGAAAAAAAAAATTACTGTGTTCTTCTACAAACAATAACATCTGTACAACACAGAAAACTTCTTAATCAAAATAAGGTTCCTCCTTCTAAATAACCAAACATCACACAGCTCCGTCTGTGCTTCAGAGGAGTATTTAGACGACGTGTCTGACGGGCGTCACATTAATGTCAAAACTCGAGCGTGCAAAAACGTGAGGTTAAAGATAAAAACCTGCAGGTTTTAACATTTCACACATGGAAATGTTTCACTCGTGAGCGTGGATGTAAAACTCGCGAGCACAGAAAGAGGAGTCGCACGCACAGTTTTCATAAACACACTCAAACTGTCTTCTTTTTCCTCCTTTAATGCTTTTTTGCTCTCGCGAGTTGATATTTGAGAAATATTTGCGCTCGAGTTTTCAGAGGGGGTAGTTTTGACAGTTTGGGGCGGGACATGGGCTTCCATCATGACTCAGCAAACTAGCTAGAGGTGGTAGCCTAGCGCTAGTTAGCTGTTTCTCCAGCTAGCATCGCCACAGCGGGCGGAAATTATTGTACAGTTAATCATACAGTTAAAATTATCGTACAGTTAAAATTATCATACAGTTAACCATACAGTTAAAATTATTGTACAGTTAATCATACAGTTATCATATCGTACAGTTAAAATTATCATACAGTTAAAATTATCATACAGTTAACCATACAGTTAAAATTATCGTACAGTTAATCATACAGTTATCATATCGTACAGTTAAAATTATCATACAGTTAAAATTATCATACAGTTAACCATACAGTTAAAATTATCGTACAGTTAATCATACAGTTATCATATCGTACAGTTAAAATTATCGTACAGTTAAAATTATCATACAGTTAATCATACAGTTAAAATTATCGTACAGTTAAAATTATCATACAGTTAACCATACAGTTAAAATTATTGTACAGTTAATCATACAGTTATCATATCGTACAGTTAAAATTATCATACAGTTAACCATACAGTTAAAATTATCGTACAGTTAAAATTATCGTACAGTTTATCATACAGTTAAAATGATCGTACAGTTAAAATGATCGTACAGTTAAAATGATCGTACAGTTCAAATTATCATACAGTTAATCATGCAGTTAAAATATTCGCACAGTTAAAATTATCATACAGTTAATTATACGGTTAAAATGATCATACAGTTAATCATGCAGTTAAAATTATCATACAGTTAATCATACAGTTAAAATTATCGTACCGTTAAAATTATCGTACAGTTAAAATTATCATACAGTTAACCATACAGTTAAAATTATTGTACAGTTAAAATTATCGTACAGTTAACTGTACAGTTACAATGATCATACAGTTAATCATACAGTTAAAATTATCGTACAGTTAACGTTATCGTACAGTTAAAATTATCGTACAGTTAATCATACAGTTAAAATTATCGTACAGTTAATCATACAGTTAAAATTATTGTACAGTTAATCATACAGTTAAAATTATTGTACAGTTAAAATTATCGTACAGTTAATCATATAGTTAAAATTATCGTACAATTAATCATACAGTTAAAATTATCGTACAGTTAAAATTATCATACAGTTAAAATGATCATACAATTAATTTGACTGTCATTTGAAATTGGTATCACTGAATTATAACTACCTGGCCCCCTCGGTACATGAACAGCAGGACCACCAATGACCAACATTCTGCGGAGGCATCACATTCCTTATAGGGGGAGACCCAGACTCACAGGCTTCCACTTAACCCCTCACGCTCCAACACAGATTGAATAGACACGTTTGAATCATTTATTTGCCCATATTTTTATAATTGTTTAAATGTTAATTGTCAAACTGTAAGTAGATCAAATAAAATGGTGTGTGTTATAAATATTTTAGGCCCTCTGAGAGGGCGTAGAGGACCCTGACGGTTCCCCACTGCTTCTAACGCTCTCGCTCAACTGATTCCATTTAACAGCAGCATAGTAACTAAACCCTGCTTCTAACCAACTACTTCCTAACCAGCTAGGAGTCCTTACACTGTTTCAGACTATACCCAGCATCTTTTAGTTCTGATGTTCACGAGTCACTTCTGAGTCCAGTCTCGAGTCTTTGAGGTGCAAATCCGAGTCGAGTCAAGTAAGAATGAAACTGAATCACCTCTGAGTCTCTAAGGCTACAGCAGGTAGAATGGTTCCAAATCCGAGTGTTACCTCTGTGGCAGTGTGAACAGCAAACAACACACTGAATCTGATATTTTCAGTTCCGATTTGGGACGCAGCCATAGCACTTCATCTGAATAGCCGGATTAGAGCTGTTGCATTAGAGCTGTATGTCAATTCAGCTTGACATTCGTTGCAACTTTGTGTTTCTGGAAGCTCAAATGTTCAAGGTGTTCTTTCTGTACCAACACGGTTATAAGACACTTAAGGCAACCACTCCATGTGAGAAGTGATTGGGAGTGGCTTGTCTGTGGTTAGAGTTTGAGGGAAGTGTTGAGGCTTGAGGTCTGAGTAGAATTTCTGGACTTTAGTTTTAATTATTAGTAATTATTTTAAACCTGCTTCATTATTTATACAGAGTACCCTGCAATACCCACTGTACAGTGTGTTCTGGTCTCAGACGTTTTGCTGGAATGGCTCTGGCTATTTGCTTGTACATCTGTGCACTTGATAGTTCAGAAACAACAACAACAACAACTTTTTTCTTTATTTTTCAGTCTGGAGTCGAGTTGTGAGTAAACTAAGCCAGATTCCACTGGGAATCTCAGGGCTTGGTTTCGGAGTCCGCTGGCCGAAGTGGGTATTCAGCGATAGCCAGTCTTAATGTGATTGTGTGCTGTGTTGTGTGTGCCCCTCTGACTCTCACCGTAAACGGAGGGGGCTGCAATAAAAGATGGAGAGTTTAAGTGACAGTTGAGCTTCGGCATGCTATGTCACCCTCGCGCCCTCCGTGCATCGCAGGGGTGGCGCGTTGGTCACGGCAAATTTAGCTTTGGCTAATTAATTTCCTTTCCAGCTTCAAGCACCTAAAAAAGAAACCCCAAGACTTCCCACAGCGATGCCTCATTTTCCACCTCCTCCCTCCTCCTCTCTCCCAACTTCTCCTCGCGTTTGATCACTTCTTCATCGCGGCCGCCGCCGAGGCAGCCCGCCACGACTCTGGCTGTAATTATGCAAAACGAGGTCAGCCCAACCAGTCTTCAACCAGGGCCTCCGCAAAGACGCAGTCGTATTAATGTGGCATTCGTCCTTTGATGGCTGTGCTCTTTAAGCGGCAGGAGGTTTTGCTGTTGTGCCAAACGCTGCTGTTAGAACACTGCACCCTCAGCAGCCCGCTCATTTAAATAGAGATATAAACTCCCTTAGATATCTGTTACGCTCAACCAGAACCACCATTCACGAGTTTGCTTTCATGCTTTTCATTATTATAACATCTGTTTTGTTGCAGAGAGTGTATATGTATAACATGATTCTAGTCCTGGACCACATAATATCTTTTTATCAGTTTGTGGAATCTATAAAAGAGGACTGCATTATAGGTGGGCTGTGAAAAGTGTGTTCTCCCTGTCTTGATTTGTATTATTTTTATTACAGCGTGTATTTTTTTCACAGTGAATGCCCTTTGGTTTTTTTATTTCAAACACAAAACATGCTTTGAAAGTGCTATTTAATTTATTTATGGGGCAAAGATCACTCTGTAGGAACCGGCCCATTAAAATGAAAACCCTGTAGCATGACCTTTAGCTGCAGTAAAAGCCAGTTATATTTCTTTTAATTGAACACTGTTGTTGAAGAATGTAACCTCACTCTTTTATTTGTAGAGCTGCTTTTCTTGAGATGTATTGGCAGGTTCCTTGGCCTTGGCTCAGTGCCTCTATTGGATTCAAGTCAGGACTTTGACAAGGCCACTCCAAAGCATTGGTTTGGTTTGTTTCAGCCATTTAGCTTTGCTCTTCTCTTTTGTTCCTTCTCTGGTTGCATACATCATTTACGTTTCAGATACAGCTCATGGACAGATAAACACTCTTCTTACAAATTTTTTCATACAGAACCTACAAACCCGTTGGGACCAGAGATCACTAATAGACGGGCAGCAGTCCAGACCAAGACGATGCCCAATGTGGACCCAAACCGATAAACTATTAAGAACGATTTCATATTGGCAGTGTTTATCTTAAGTGGCAGAGCTTTTCTTGGCTTTACGGTATACGCACTTTGCGGCGCAGTAACCTCACAGACCAATCGTGTGCAGATCTGTGCAGATTCAGGAATATGGCGTATACACAGGCGAGTTACGAAGCGAGAAGAGAATAAAGCAAGTTGGAGAAAGAGAAAGAGAGAGTTTGGAGAAATGGAGAGACATGATTATTCTTCCCATTATTATTCTGTATGATTATTCTTCCCACAGGCAGCTTCAATCAACAGGTCAAGATTGAGTTAACAAGAAGAGGCACATTTTATTTAATTTTTCTATAAATAAACACTTTAAGCATTTAGATTTTTGAATGTAGCTCGTTTTTACTTGAAATGAGGAAAAAACATTTATTTCAATTAATAATTCATTCAGTTCAGCATTTAAACAGTAAATATACTGAAATATGCTGAACGGTATGTGTGATGTGTTGATGTTTCAGTATCTGATGGTATAAGATGTTGATACTAGACTACTTCAGTAAACAGGATACACCACTGAATCAGAACACATGTTAGAAATGATGATGGTCTGGACCTTGGCCTGAAGAAATCTCCTCTAACTGGACCTTACTGAACTCTAATTAAATACCGCTGGACTTGACTAACATACATGTACCTGATAAAAGGTGAAACTGTGCAACATGCCAAACACATTAAAACATTTACTGCTGGAATGTATCATCTATAACCAAAAAAAGACAACAGATCTTCTCAGCAGAAACCGTAAACAAACTGAAACAACACATAAGTAAACATACATAGACAACAGACATAACTTCTCCAAGTCAATAAAGGACAGATCACCAAGGACAGATAAGCTTTCCTGCCATAAACATGGCCCAAAGGGCAGACATGAAAAATTAAACACCAACTAACTCAAACAGAACAAAATATAAAGGTCCTTCAGTACTACTGAGCTGTCCAGGTCCAGAGGCAGAAAACCTTGGTTTACAAACATGTTGTCCAAAAAGGTACTGTTTGAACTGGTCCGTCTACAGAACGTCATCCAAAAACGAATTGGGGTTTGTCTAGATGCTTGTTTGCTAATGTGAGATAAGTATGGATCTTACAATTCGCAATGTTTTCTGCCTTTCTGTTCCTCCACGGATTCCACTTTCGTCCAGCCCCTTTCTTATTGTACAGTCACAAACATGCACTCGCTTAGATGTTCTCCTGGAACCTTTGGTGACTTCCTAGATGATATATCTCTGCGTCCCTGGGGAAATATCGTCCGGCCAGCCAGCCAGACGCTCCTGGGAAGGTTCACCAACATTCCTAGACTGTTTAATTAGTAGGTAATGGCAACCCTTTCTAGACTGAAATGGTTTAGTGACATTCTTTCCTCATCCTATATATATATATGGGTTGGACAATAAAACTGAAACACCTGGTTTTAGACCACAATAATTTATTAGTATGGTGTAGGGCCTCCTTTTGCGGCCAATACAGCGTCAGTTTTTCTTGGGAATGACGTATACAAAGCCTGCACAGTGGTCAGAGGGATTTTAAGCCATTCTTCTTGCAGGACAGTGTCCAGGTCACTACGTGATGCTGGTGGAGGAAAGCGTTTCCTGACTCGCTCCTCCAAAACACCCCAAAGTGGCTCCATAATATTTAGATCTGGTGACTGTGCAGGCCATGAGAGATGTTCAACTTCACTTTCATGTTCATCAAACCAATCTGTCACCAGTCTTTCTGTGTGTATTGGTGTATTGTCATCCTGATACACGGCACCATCTTCAGGATACAATGTTTGAAGCATTGGATGCACATGGTCCTCCAGAATGGTTCGGTAGTCCTTGACAGTGACCCGCCATACAGCACAAGTATTGGGCCAAGGGAATGTCATGATATGGCAGCCCAAACCATCACCGTAACTCTCCCGGATGTGGGGAAAACAGTAAAGGTGGACTCATCAGAGAACAATACATGTTTCACAGGTGTTTCAGTTTCATTGTCCAACCCCTGTATATATATAATCAACATATCTCTTGCATGTTCATGCAATTCACAAACAATATTGTCCATTTCCCAATTAATTGAAGTGTATCAGATGATTTTTAAAGAATAAAAATGTTTGTATTAAACCCTATTTTTGTATAGAGGCTTATTTTGCATATAGTCCTATTATCAGCAATTCTCAGTCCTCTGTCTAAATCTCCTGGTACGGCCGCCAATCCAAGTTAAGGATGTTATTGGACTAATTGGTTGTTAGGACTCTCTTGCTCAATTGTGATGCACAGCTGAAAAACATTCTACTAATAAGTGAATATAAAAGGGAGAACAACATTCTAGGTTAGTTTAGAATCAGAAGCATCAGCAGCTGATGGCTTGCTGACCGACTCAAAATGAACAGAATGAAACAACTTTCTTTAGAGACCCGTCAGTCCATTGTTGTGTTAAGGAAGAAGATACTCCATTGAAAACAAGAAAGTTTCACTGTGATCCCAAACTTTTGAGCGGTAGTGTGTGTGTATATATATATATATATATATATATATATATATATATATATATATATATATATATATATATATATATATGTAAATACATAAAGTGTGTTTTCTAATATTTAAACCTGTAGTGTACATACTTTTGAATGAATAGAAAATCCTATCCTAAAGTTTGACTGGTAGTGTACACAGTGCTGTAGTGCTGTATTAAAGATACTATATGTTTGACCTTTAGCGTATTTACCGTACGTGGCGATGACTTAAGAAACTAGAACGACCCTGAAATGTGTCTAGGGCACATTTTAAAGCAATTTGTGTGCTGTTGGTGGGCTTAGAGTCTTCTGATTTTGTCCAATGAAAATGTCAGGTGTCATGGCAGAAAGCTGACTTTAGTGCACTTTTCTGCACTTTAGCTCTTATGAAAGGCACTTCATTAGCTCCAGAAAGGCTGGGGCATGGAAAGGCACTCTGCTGCTGCGTGGGCTGCTGTTGAACCCGCTGTTTCCCAGTGCAATAAGACCACTGTACTTCCAAAAGAAAAAAAAAACAAAAAACAGTGGGGGTGACTAAGTCCATTCCATTTGACATGAAATGTCGTGTAAGTAAAATCGTTTTATTGCGTTTAGGAGATAAAAGTTTGTAGGAGGATGCAGTGGGAAATTTAAAGATTTACTTCGGGGTTCACTCTCACAGCCGCACAGAGAAAGTGTGAGAGAGGCTAGGTAATGGCTTGGCCTGGAGCCATTAAAAGTGTTGTAATGCAGGGAAGAGAACAGGGCTGCAGATGGTGGCTTCCAGATTTTTAACCTATTGATCGTTGCTGCCCACAACGGCTCTTCTGCTTGGCTTAACTGTCAGAAAGAGCAGATCTAATTCTCTTAGACAGAAGATGTAGCTGCAACATCAGCATGTTAAAACATTTACTCACTGGCCACTTTATTAGAAACCCCTGCCTTGTAGCACAACCTTCTGGTGCACAGTTAAAGACAGTTACTTGTCACAGTTAAGCCCTTCATCAGTGCTCAGCTTGTGACCAAAGAGATTATCTTTTGACTGGGTATTTCTAGGTGTTGGTCCAGTCTTAACCTAGTGATGTATAAAAACCTAAACACCACCACTGTATCCAATACACTCGTACCAACACCCCACACACCCATGCTAGTGTCACTGCTGTGCTGAGAATGGACCACCACCCACATAATATCTGGAAAGCAGTTGTCCTGTGGCCAAAAACCAACCAATGATAAACCAGATAGTGGCCAGTGAGTGGAAGAGTGAAGTGAATGGTAGAGGTGAGCAATATGACAATGTTTATTGCTATTAAAATAACATTTATTATAGTTATCAGGATAAAGACTATATGCCTTCTTGCTCATACTGTGATATTCACACTTACCATATACAGAAAGCACAGTTAGTCCTGTTTATTTGGGTTTAATGTGGTGCAGCATGTGCGACAGTGAATAAAACCCATTGTGTTTATAGTTGATAGTGATATACAGTGATATTTGTACACCCCTAGTGTGTGATAGCAAGTTTAATCAAAAAAGATAGGACTTGTAGGTTTGTGTGAGGATGCATACTTTGGTGGGAGAGGTTCTGCACTCTGCATTATTCCATTGTTCATTTGGTGGTGATAAACTGAGGTCTATTAGAGTGGTGTAATGTGAAATGCACTGGTGTAGAGAAATTTGCCGAGCCAGAATTGTTCACAAGGGTGGTGATGAAAAGCAGATATCTGAAACGTTTACTGCTTTTAAAGCCACCGTACAGAAAAGCTATTACATAAATGACTCCTGGAACATCTCATAACATAGCAGTAAGTTAACAGTGAGCCTCAAACCATACAGTGATCAGCCAAGACATTAGTTCACGACTGGTTCATCTGTTTCTCTTTATGCTTTGTTCTATTATTTCTGTTCTACTGCTTCTCTCTATGTCTTGTTCTTCAATGGTCAGGACCACCACAGAGCAGGTGTAATATGGGTGGTGGATCATTCTCAGTACTGCAGGAGTGGTGGACCAATGAGTAACAAAAGTATACAAAGAATTACAGTCTGTAAGTGTAGAACTACAAAGTGCTCCTATATGGTAAGTGGAGCTGTGTGATGGGGTCAGTGAGTCTACCCCATCTCCAGGTTAGTGAAGGGACACTGGGGTATGTAATATAAACCTAGGTAATTATAATGAGTGATAGTGCACACAGATACTTACCTGTGACCTTGTCTTCCATTCGGGTCCTTAGGGTTAAGGTTAGGGTGCGGGCGCCTTCCAGGGCTTCCCTTGTACTGGCCGGTAGTGTAGAACGTAGGACTACGATTAGAACGTAGAACTACGATTAGCCACATGTGTTTTACACACAGCGGAATTTGACCTCCGCATTTAACCCATCCGTGCAGTGAAACACCCACATATACACACACTAGTGAACATACACACTAGGGGGCGGTGAGCACACGTGCCCGGAGCGGTGGGCAGCCCTTATCCACGGCGCCCGGGGAGCAGTTGGGGTTAGGTGCCTTGCTCAAGGGCACTACAGTCATGACTTGCCGGTCCCGGGGATCGAACCGGTGACCTTCCGGTCACAAGGCCGGATCCCTAACCTTCAGGCCACGACTGCCCCCATACGTTCTACGTTCTAATCGTAGTCCTACGTTCTACACTACACTTCCAGGGCTTCCCTTGTACTGGCCGGTAGAGCCCACGGCCTTGGGTAGAAGGGGGGAGGTGAAATCCGGGAACCTAAGGGAAAGGATGGAAGAAGGACTAATTGTGACTATATGTACTTACTGGTGTATTTTATGGTATATCTGTAATGTTTACTGTATTTGGTTTGTTTGTTTATTTGGTTTGTTTGTTGTTGTACCCCCCAGTCCCGCAGAATGGTAGCATAATCGGTGGGCGAGGCTTGGAGAGGCTATAAAAGGGAATTTTATTGTGGATTAGGGGGGAATGTATGGTTGTGTCTATGTGGCCTCTGACGCGCACTGGCTGCTATGCCAGTAGGGGACTGGGTGACTGTAGCTGAAGCTATGTAAAGTCCTGGTGTGCAGATAGACCCCAGCCCTTTTGTTTCCCTTTTCTTTTCCTCAGTTTTTCTTTTTTTCCTTTTTTTTTCAATTGTTGTGACTGTGCAAAACCTACCCTTGGAGTCTGGACTGATCCTTGCGGGGCGGAACAGGCCCTCGTGAACGGTGCGCTACCTCAGTACATACCCACGAGCTGATAAAGTGGTTAGTAAGTGTAGATAGAAGGAGGTGGTTTTAATGTTATGGCTGATCAGTGTATTCTCTATGCAGCTGTGTTGTAGCTTTGTTGGCCCTTTGTGCGATGCTGCAGGGTGTGTGGCTGCCTGGGCTAGTGGTGTTGGCTTCATGAGCAGCACCTCACAGCTACGAAGCTGGCTTGAGTAACGCTACAACTTGCAAGCCTAACCTTCCTTTTGGGTTTATAGAGTTTCCCAGGCTGGCGACATAACAGCATAGCTGCAGAGCCCCTGGCCACAGTACCGCGGTTTTGGGAGCTTTCCTACCGCTAGCTGAGGGAGCTGTGTGTCGTGCTGTGTTTTATTTATTGTTGATTATATATTTTGTTACTTTTGTAAAGCATTCTAGTGCTGGACAGTAGTGAAAATGTATATCACAGTATTACAGTAACCAATTAAGTATTAATGAAGTTAATGAATGAATGTCCTGAGTACTGCTACTCTATGCTTAAACAATGTCTTTCAGCCCTGATATTGCTTTCCCAAGTCTTAAGTGGCCTGTTTGTACCAGCCTGGAATTTTCTGGAACAGAATGTTAGCCTGGATGAAGTGTTGATTATCTAACAATAAAACTCGTTCAACAGTGTATTGTTCATATACTGTTTCAGATGATGCATTACTCAGCACTACTTGGAGGAGTTCATCATAACCCACTGAATGGTCCGTTCTGGCTTTCAGAAGACCAGGTGCTTTATGGGATCCCAGTTGGAGTAATCAGGTGTTGTGTGGGCCTGATCCCTTTTTAATTAAGGCATAATTAAAGTAGAGAAGGTCATTGTGAAGTACACGAGCTCTGATTAATACGTCCACCGCATGAGAATAGAGAGCTTAAGACTAAATGAATAGGACCAAATGATAGGCATGCTGTGAACTGGCTCATGATACTTCTTTTTCTAACTGCTCTGAAGGTTAAACTGTATGTAAATGCGTTCACTTCTGCTTCTTATATAAGCTTCGTCAAACGTAATCCTTCCAGTTTCTTCTGTATTACTTAAAGCTTTACCCAGTACATTTTAAGTGCATACGAAATCATTTGCTTAACACTTAAGGAGAGGGTTATGGAATAGAAGAATATAGTTGTTACTGCTCTACTATTACAATGAAAGAGCACAAATACATAATAAATTAGATTTGTCAAAAAAAAAATACAATATATATATTTAATAATTAACGAAATAATTAATATGAAATTACGCCATGCATTTCTCATTACCTGTGATAACTGTAGCGACTGAGGTCAAATAAAAACTCTTTGTAAAACGTATGAATAATTCAACACTTTAGAAAGAGCTCTTTCAGGGCATTGTTTCCTGAAGGTTGTTCAACTATAATTTTGCTGTAATTATGCCAGAGAGCTCTATACAAAAGAAGAGGGAAGGAGAACTCCGAGGTGGGAACACACCATTAAGTTGCAAGTAACAAGTAAGCCCCAGGTCTTGACACTCAAATCCTAAGTTAAGTCCCAAATCAAGATTTAGAGTCTGTGCAGGTAATACTAAACTTGAGTCCCAAGTCAGTACAGGGAGGTCCCGAATCAAGTCTGGAATCATGTTCCAAATCAAAGCAGGAAAGTTCCAAGTCAACTCAGCAAGTGCAATGTTTAAATCTTGATTCAGCCCCCGAGTCGAGTCATGAGTCTTAAACTGTGAGTCTTAAACATGTTAGTATGCATTCTTAGCTCATGTAACACTAACATTAGGTAATGGTAACATATAGCCCAGTTTTCAGTTATGGGACTCTGTCTAACTAAAGTCCAGTGTATGCTGGGGTTCTTAATGTGAAGTGGTCCCAGTTTGGTTGTGAGAGTGGTGCGTATACCTTATCAAAGACAAAACAAATGACTTAGCGAGTGCATACAAGCTCTGCTGAACGGCTGGATCTACAGGCCATGAGAGACAGACTAATGTTGATTATGAATTTTCTATTGAGTCGTTAGTTTCTGAGGGGGAGGGTCTTTATTGACGGCATTTCATCATTATGAGATTTATGGTTCTTGGTAAGTGCTAGCTGAGGAACGCCGGCCCAGTAAGTGAGTAGACTATTTGATTACCCGTCTGTGATGTGCTATGATGGGAATCTGGTTGGAAAAAAGGATTTTACTCTGAAAATAACCCCTGATCTCTAGAAACAGGCAAAGTACACCTGCAGCCATTCAGAAGCCTGAAAAGGGTCTGTACTTTTGTGGTGCATTTTTATAGAAAGCATGGCTTTGAGTGTCAAAGTGCATAAGCAAGTCTCTTTCTTGTTACTTAACTTGACATTTTGATGCCTCTAAGAATTTCTACACTGCGCTAATTGATGTACATACGTTTCCATTATTAGCTAAATAACCCAAATAGATATTTCTGAATGTCTACATTTAGGGAAAGGGGTCAATTGTGAATTAGATGTGTTTGCTGACCTGTTCTTTAATATGATCCTCTGTAGCTGAGCACCAATTCTGGACTGCTTTGCTTGGGGGTATGGGGGGCAGTAAAACATATCGTGTGGGCATGTTAATAGTCATATTTTTAAAGCCAGAAATATATTCAGGGCTTGATTTGTGCATGAATGATGACAGCAGATCTAATAATACTGGCTTAAATTGATATATAAGGTAAAGAAATAAAAAATGTTGCATGTGCCTTCAAGCTTAAACTTAAAATCTAATGACTGAGGAGTACACTCTGCTTATGTACCTTAAAAAAAGATGATCTGTGAATAATTTCAATAACCCCCCTTAATTAATTTAGCATTAAACTGATAGAACAACTCTGTTTTGTGAAAAGCTTTAGTACAACTTTAAATCAAAGCTGACAAAAGTAAATAGACACAGACTGAGAATATAATAGGAATAAGTAAGAATACTAATATAATAAGAAAATTACAATACAAGCCAATCAGAAATAATCAAGGACATATCTTCACAGCAAACTGTTTTTGTGATTGGTTCAGGGATAATCGTTGCTGCTTGCATTGTGATTGGGGGGACATTAGGCAAAATATGTTGGGGGGTTATGCCCCCCTCAGCCACCGTCCCATGCTAAGCACTGTAATGCATGTACCCCCCTGACCCAAAATGCTAGCCACATTAGCTTGGCCTCTGTTTTCCTGGCTATGGCTGGACTAATAGGATAAGCCGTTGTGATGTTGGGCAGGTGACACAGCTTTGATTCAATCTCACCACCACAGAAAAATTTAATTTAGCCCACAGATATCATTTTGTGATAGAGGCCGGTTTTGATATTAGTTCCCCTAATCTGTCTCTGAGAGGCTTCTCAGCAGGATCACGTGGAAAGCCTTTATGGTCCCCTCACTCGTCTCACAGCCAAGACATGCGCCAGGCCTCTTTGGCTGAGTGTCAGTATGAAGACTATGTTACCCACGATGCCTCCTAATGAGGGCGAATAAAGGAGTTCTACATGGAACAGTGGGATTATGAGATACGGGCTGTGTGCAGTTTTGGCGCCGATGGACTCCTCATCTCACGCTCTTCTCAAAGCCTTCCACCAAACGTCCACAAATAAATACATGGGGAAGTATGAGAGTCAGACATGAACATCGTTTTCACATGAAGGAAACGTATACATGTCATTCAGTGCATGAATAAAATACATTACATCAACACAATCAAAACTAACAAACAAATATGTGTTTGTGAAATATATATTATTCATGGCAAATAGATTGATGGCTTATTCTCACAAAACAGAAATGCCCAGACGCAGCATGGGAAATAAAAACAAAACCAATGGGACCTCTTTATGCATATCCAAACAACGTTTTGATTCATAATTAAAAGTAAACCTGAATGATCTGATCAAACTGAAATCAGTTTTTAGTCTTATTATTTCAAGTTACCTCATCATATTTCTAGTTAAGACAAGTTGAGTGGTCTTCTCACTTGAAAACTCTGATCCACTCACACCAACACAACACACAGCTACCACACAGCCATACAAACCTTGATATAGTGTAAACACCTGTAGGAGAAAGAGCTGCATTTGTTTTATACAACATACACTAACACACCACCACGACATCAGTGTCACTGCACTGACACTACAAACTACAAACTACAAAAGTGTCTACAAACTTGTGGATTTCCTGAAAACCCACTTCCTGTGATGCCTCCATGTACCAGTTTCCATGTACTAGTTTAAGAAGCAACGTGCAATTATTCGAAATACAATCTTGTTCTTGACTTTTTATTATTTATATTGTGTATACCAGGTGTCACTAATAGGCGGACCCAGACGTTGTCCAATGCGGACCCAAACTGATAAACTATTAAGAATAATTTAAATTTTGACTGTGGAGGAGCGTTACTTGTCTTTACGGTATACGGGCTTTATGGCACAGTAAACTCATTGCGTGTGCTGTAAGATCACCGAAGGCTCCTCAGCTAATCAGATCTGTCCACAATGGGGCGTGTGGCGTGTACACTGGTGAGGCACGAAACGAGGAGCAGCAGCCGGAGACTAAAGTGAGTCAGAAAGAATAAGGAGCTCTAAAAACAGGAAAGTGAACAGAGAAACTGAGTGTTTAACAGGAACGGTTCTGGAATGGACCTGCTCGTCTAGTTTTGGAGAATACCACTCTGTACAACCAACATGTTAATCTGTGAAGCTGAGTTAACAAGAAGACACACGTTTTATTAACTTTCTCAATAAATAAACACTTTAACACTTTTTTCAAAATAATAATTTTTTTTAATGTAGCCCTTGTTTTTACTTGAAGTGAGGACCAATGTGTTTGGAGATTTATAAATAATTCATTCAGTTCAGCATTTAAACAGTAAATATACTGAACGGTATTTGTAATAAGTTTGTCTTTTAGTTGTCAATGGTACAAGATGCTGGTACTAGGATATAGCCCTGAACCATAACACAAGTTAGAAATGATGATGGTCCGGACTTTGGCCTGAGGAGATCTCCTCTAACTGGACCTTACTGAATTCTAATTAAATACCCCTGGTATATACTGTACTGTTTATTTGTCTATTGTTTGTACTGAGTGTCTTGCTATCCCTTTGCTACACGGTGAATTTCCCCACTGTGGGACTAATAAAGGCTTATCTTATCCTATCTTAGTTTTCTATTTCCATTCATGCTAGAATTCCAGCAGGACTAATGATAGTTTTATGTGGAAAAACAATAAACTGGCTCTGGTATAGAATACCATACTCAAACAGAGGCTCTGCACTTGCACCTGTGGACGTCTTTAGATTTGAAGCGAGAGTCTGATTTTCTCCTCTCTCTTTAAAAAATGTGTTGTTTAAGTGCTGTTTATCTGACGGGTACAGTTTTGATAGACCTTTGAGTTTATGAAGCCATTCCTGTTTTGTTTTTTTTCCAGTATTTTCCTTTGACTTTCTCTTTTCTTTATGCAAGTGGACCATCTTATATAACCTTCTCAGAAACATCTCTGAAACATTAACAGCTTATATGTAATGGCTGTTTTGACTCTCACTCTTTCACACAGTATTGTGTACGGTCGACCCTGAAATCGGCAAAGCCTCAACCCTTTCAATGAAGAGCGTACATTTAATTCATGATGTAACTAATTGTATTATTAACTCTTTCTCCCTTTTGTCCCTCTCTGCTCTCTCCCTCGCTCTATACTCTTTTTCTTTGTCTTTCCTCTCCCAGTCTCGTAACTCCTCACTCTACCTTTCGTTCTCACTATTCGCCTCATGACTCTTTAGTCTCTCTCTCTTTTCATCTCTCTTTCCATCGGTTCTGTCTTTCTCTCTGTCAGTGTGAGGTCAGTGGGGTGATGGTCATTTGCAGTTGTTTGTTCTCTGTGTGAGCTGTGTTCTGTGTGTGTGAGTGCAGGAGGTTGTCAGGCTCTTCATTGTGTGTGTGCTCTGGGCACAACGGGCTTGTTAGGAATTCCGAGGACGCCTTTGCGCCTCACACTTCTCAGAAGCCGTGTGACATCTGCACAGCCATTTGTTGGGATTTCAGGTGGCCACACCTGCTTGTTACAGTGGCACAAAACTGACGCCAGAGACAATAGACTGTGTCTGTGTGTGTCTCAAATAGGTCCATTCAATTCTGCAAATCACATTTTAAATTGCATTGCTTTGCTTCACCCAGACTTTTACATATGACTGTATATGAAATTAAGACTGGCTTAACAAAACACACCCAGACTTTTACATATGACTGTATATGAAATTAAGACTGGCTTAACAAATCGCACCCAGACTTTTACATATGACTGTATATGAAATTAAGACTGGCTTAACAAAACACACCCAGACTTTTACATATGACTGTATATGAAATTAAGACTGGCTTAACAAAGCGCACCCAGACTTTTACATATGACTGTATATGAAATTAAGACTGGCTTAACAAAGCGCACCCAGACTTTTACATATGACTGTATATGAAATTAAGACTGGCTTAACAAAAGGTATCACTCGACCAGGCACACCCAGACTTTTACATATGACTGTATATGAAATTAAGACTGGCTTAACAAAACACACCCAGACGTTTACATATGACTGTATATGAAATTAAGACTGGCTTAACAAAACACACCCAGACTTTTACATATGACTGTATGTAAAAATTAAGACTGGATTAAAAAAAACATATCACTTGACCAGGCACACCCAGACTTTTACATATGACTGTATATGAAATTAAGACTGGCTCAACCAAAGATATCACTTGACCAGGCGCAGCCAGACTTTTACATATGACTGTATATGAAATTAAGACTGGATTAAAAAAACACACCCAGACTTTTACATATGACTGTATATGAAATTAAGACTGGATTAAAAAAACACACCCAGACTTTTACATATGACTGTATATGAAATTAAGACTGGCTTAACCAAAGATATCACGTGACTAGCCACACCCAGACTTTTACATATGACTGTATATGAAATTAAGACTGGCTTAACCAAAGATATCACGTGATTAGCCACACCCAGACTTTTACATATGACTGTATATGAAATTAAGACTGGCTCAACAAAACACACCCAGACTTTTACATATGACTGTATATGAAATTAAGACTGGATTAAAAAAAACACACCCAGACTTTTACATATGACTGTATATGAAATTAAGACTGGCTCAACAAAACACACCCAGACTTTTACATATGACTGTATATGAAATTAAGACTGGATTAAAAAAAACACACCCAGACTTTTACATATGACTGTATATGAAATTAAGACTGGCTCAACAAAACACACCCAGACTTTTACATATGACTGTATATGAAATTAAGACTGGATTAAAAAAAACACACCCAGACTTTTACAAATGACTGTGTTGAAATCTTGCATGAAACTAAATTGCTCTTGAGGTGTATAAAGTCCTGCACTTCAACCAAAACCCACAAAAGCAAGTGTGTAAACCTCAAAATATTAGTTTTACGAAACAGCTAAATAAAAATTCTGATAATCACATAATCATGTCTATGCAAATAATGCAACAGCTGTTTAAAGGGCCACTTGTGTCAGTGTTTGTTCTTCTTTGTTAGCCAGCGGTCTCTAATGGAAATTATTACAGAGCAAGTGAACTGAGAAGTGAACTAACAGTGCTTCTAGAACAGAAGAGACAGAATGAGTGAGACGTCAACCATAACACTGCAATAACTTTAAATAGTCATTTTTAAACGCATAACATACAGAAAATAAAAGCTCAGTTATAGCCATACAATTAAACAATTAAATCTACAACTGTTAATTATATCCGCTTCATTTACAATATAGTACTACTTTGTAGTTCATATAAGGAGATATATAAGGATATATAAACAAAGATATAAGGAGGTGGTTTTAATGTAATAGCTGGTCGGTGTATATGAAACAACATGGTGAAACGTTACAAGCTGCTCACTTGGCTAATCAAACCAGCTTTTAGTTCCTTTCTGTTGCTTTATATAAGTATCAAGTTGCATGCAACTCCCAATATGCATGAAAGTTTCACTATGCCAGCCCAAGTCCATTGATATATTTATTAAAAAAAAATTGGGGTTTAAATTGCTACACTATGTTTATAACGCTGAACTGGCAAGTGTCTACAAACTTGTGAGTTTCCTGAAAACTCGTTTGCCATGATGCCTCACCGATTCCATGTACTAGTTTTCTATTTCCGTTCACGCTAGAATTCCAGCAGAGCTAATGATAGTTTTATGTGAAAAAAAAATAAATAAACTGGCTCTGGTATAGAATACGAGTCAAATGGAGGCTCTGCACTTGCTGTTTTTGGTGGCCCAACTACTCAAAAACTTTGAAGTTGTAACTAGAAAGTATGTTTTGAACGCCAGCACATTCGTAAGCACGCTCCGTGCCCTGCGCTCTGTGTGTGCCATTCGATCCCAAAGAAGCAAAGGACACTTGCAACTTTAAAACTCAAATATCCTCCAAAGAGAATATCTGTGTGCTCATAAAAATAGAATACATCGTGAATGGAAAATATGTGAGCTTATCCCTTTCTACCGGAGACAGCTGCTGCATGGCTGCAGGACTCCCTCAACCCTGCAATGCACAAGCAACCCACGGTCTCCACCGCTCCACTTTCCCTCAGCATTACCCACGCCTGAGATTTACTGACGCTCTGACTGGTACTACCTCAGAAAAAGAAAAAAAAAACAAACAAACAAAAGCTTTTGCTGTCTTTGCTATACTTGTTTGTGTAAAGGTAATTGTAAGCTCTTCACCATCTACTTATTCAGAAGAGTTGAAATAGGTCTTTGTATCAGTATAGCTAACCCCAGGCCACAGTTATAACACAACCAAAATGCTCCCATTATAATCAGTGAATCTGTCCACGCCAGCTGAGTGGCAGAGCACAATGTGGTGCAATACAATGCGCAGTTTTCATGGACGCCCGGTTTCTATTTTTAATGCGTCGCTCTGCCGTTACACCTCAAAACGGAATAAAACTCCTGGATTTCTACAAACCTACCAGTAAACAACTTAGAGAGATCATGTTAGAGTGCTGGAAGTTAGAGATAATTAGTGTTTGTTTTGTGTCTGATTGATGAGCTAGGTAGCTAGTTAGCAATAAAAGGCTAGTATGATGCTATTTATTACTCAGGTTACGTTATTTAGTTGTTAAATTATGTTAAATGTTGAGATACAACGTAGTTTATTGTAGACATCATTGAATATTCCAAAACCACAGCTGTCTCAGTAAAGCAACTGATTTGACGAGCATACTTAACGTCTCCAGTGTAGACAACCTGACCTAATGTCTCCAGTGTAGACTAACCTGACCTAACGTCTCCAGTGTAGACTAACCTGACCTAACGTCTCCAGTGTTGACTAACCTGACCTAACGTCTCCAGTGTAGACTAACCTGACCTAACGTCTCCAGTGTAATCAACCTGACCTAACGTCTCCAGTGTAATCAACCTGACCTAGCGTCTCCAGTGTAGACTAACCTGACCTAATGTCTCCAGTGTAGACAACCTGACCTAATGTCTCCAGTGTAGACTAACCTGACCTAATGTCTCCAGTGTAGACTAACCTGACCTAATGTCTCCAGTGTAGACTAACCTGACCTAACGTCTTCAGTGTAGACAACCTGACCTAACGTCTCCAGTGTAATCAACCTGACCTAACGTCTCCAGTGTAATCAACCTGACCTAACGTCTCCAGTGTAAACTAACTTGACCTAACGTCTCCAGTGTAATCAACCTGACCTAACGTCTCCAGTGTAGACTAACCTGACCTAACGTCTCCAGTGTAGACAACCTGACCTAACGTTTCCAGTGTAATCAACCTGACCTAACGTCTCCAGTGTAATCAACCTGACCTAACGTCTCCAGTGTAGACTAACCTGACCTAACGTCTCCAGTGTAGACAACCAGACCTAACGTCTCCAGTGTAGACAACCTGACCTAACGTTTCCAGTGTAGACAACCTGACCTAACGTCTCCAGTGTAGACTAACCTGACCTAACGTCTCCACTGTAATCAACCTGACCTAACGTTTCCAGTGTTCCACTGTATACTAACCTGACCTAACGTCTCCAGTGTAGACAACCTGACCTAACGTCTCCAGTGTAGACTAACCTGACCTAACGTCTCCAGTGTAGACTAACCTGACCTAACGTTTCCAGTGTAGACTAACCTGACCTAACGAGTCCAGTGTAGACTAACCTGACCTAACGTTTCCAGTGTAGACAACCTGACCTAACATCTCCAGTGTAGACAACCTAACCTAACGTCTCCAGTGTAGACTAACCTGACCTAACGTTTCCAGTGTAGACTAACCTGACCTAACGAGTCCAGTGTAGACTAACCTGACCTAACGTTTCCAGTGTAGACAACCTGACCTAACATCTCCAGTGTAGACAACCTAACCTAACGTCTCCAGTGTAGACAACCTGACCTAAAGTTTCCAGTGTAGACTAACCTGACCTAACATCTCCAGTGTAGACAACCTGACCTAACATTTCCAGTGTATACTAACGTCTCCAGTGTAATCAACCTGACCTAACGTCTCCAGTGTAGACTAACCTGACCTAACGTCTCCAGTGTATACTAACCTGACCTAATGTCTCCAGTGTAGACAACCTGACCTAACGTTTCCAGTGTAATCAACCTGACCTAACGTCTCCAGTGTAATCAACCTGACCTAACGTCTCCAGTGTAGACTAACCTGACCTAACGTCTCCAGTGTAGACAACCAGACCTAACGTCTCCAGTGTAATCAACCTGACCTAACGTCTCCAGTGTAATCAACCTGACCTAGCGTCTCCAGTGTAGACTAACCTGACCTAATGTCTCCAGTGTAGACAACCTGACCTAATGTCTCCAGTGTAGACTAACCTGACCTAATGTCTCCAGTGTAGACTAACCTGACCTAATGTCTCCAGTGTAGACTAACCTGACCTAACGTCTTCAGTGTAGACAACCTGACCTAACGTCTCCAGTGTAATCAACCTGACCTAACGTCTCCAGTGTAAACTAACTTGACCTAACGTCTCCAGTGTAATCAACCTGACCTAACGTCTCCAGTGTAGACTAACCTGACCTAACGTCTCCAGTGTAGACAACCTGACCTAACGTTTCCAGTGTAATCAACCTGACCTAACGTCTCCAGTGTAATCAACCTGACCTAACGTCTCCAGTGTAGACTA
Organism: Megaleporinus macrocephalus; assembly: GCA_021613375.1. Classification (NCBI taxonomy): domain Eukaryota; kingdom Metazoa; phylum Chordata; class Actinopteri; order Characiformes; family Anostomidae; genus Megaleporinus; species Megaleporinus macrocephalus. The sequence continues at coordinate 10,602,115 of CM038719.1, forward strand.
ACCTGACCTAACGTCTCCAGTGTAGACAACCAGACCTAACGTCTCCAGTGTAGACAACCTGACCTAACGTTTCCAGTGTAGACAACCTGACCTAACGTCTCCAGTGTAGACTAACCTGACCTAACGTCTCCACTGTAATCAACCTGACCTAACGTTTCCAGTGTTCCACTGTATACTAACCTGACCTAACGTCTCCAGTGTAGACAACCTGACCTAACGTCTCCAGTGTAGACTAACCTGACCTAACGTCTCCAGTGTAGACTAACCTGACCTAACGTTTCCAGTGTAGACTAACCTGACCTAACGAGTCCAGTGTAGACTAACCTGACCTAACGTTTCCAGTGTAGACAACCTGACCTAACATCTCCAGTGTAGACAACCTAACCTAACGTCTCCAGTGTAGACTAACCTGACCTAACGTTTCCAGTGTAGACTAACCTGACCTAACGAGTCCAGTGTAGACTAACCTGACCTAACGTTTCCAGTGTAGACAACCTGACCTAACATCTCCAGTGTAGACAACCTAACCTAACGTCTCCAGTGTAGACAACCTGACCTAAAGTTTCCAGTGTAGACTAACCTGACCTAACGTCTCCAGTGTAGACAACCTGACCTAACATTTCCAGTGTATACTAACGTCTCCAGTGTAATCAACCTGACCTAACGTCTCCAGTGTAGACTAACCTGACCTAACGTCTCCAGTGTATACTAACCTGACCTAATGTCTCCAGTGTAGACAACCTGACCTAACGTTTCCAGTGTAATCAACCTGACCTAACGTCTCCAGTGTAATCAACCTGACCTAACGTCTCCAGTGTAGACTAACCTGACCTAACGTCTCCAGTGTAGACTAACCTGACCTAACGTCTCCAGTGTAGACAACCTGACCTAACGTCTCCAGTGTAGACTAACCTGACCTAACGTCTCCAGTGTAATCAACCTGACCTAACGTTTCCAGTGTTCCAGTGTATACTAACCTGACCTAACGTCTCCAGTGTAGACTAACCTGACCTAACGTCTCCAGTGTAGACTAACCTGACCTAACGTCTCCAGTGTAGACTAACCTGACCTAACATCTCCAGTGTAGACAACCTAACCTAACGTCTCCAGTGTAGACAACCTGACCTAAAGTTTCCAGTGTAGACTAACCTGACCTAACGTCTCCAGTGTAGACAACCTGACCTAACGTTTCCAGTGTATACTAACGTCTCCAGTGTAATCAACCTGACCTAACGTCTCCAGTGTAGACAACCTGACCTAACGTCTCCAGTGTAATCAACCTGACCTAACGTCTCCAGTGTACACTAACTTGACCTAACGTCTCCAGTGTAATCAACCTGACCTAACGTCTCCAGTGTAGACTAACCTGACCTAACGTCTCCAGTGTATACTAACCTGACCTAACGTCTCCAGTGTAGACTAACCTGACCTAACGTCTCCAGTGTAGACAACCTGACCTAACGTTTCCAGTGTAGACAACCTGACCTAACGTCTCCAGTGTAATCAACCTGACCTAACGTCTCCAGTGTAATCAACCTGACCTAACGTCTCCAGTGTAGACTAACCTGACCTAACGTTTCCAGTGTAATCAACCTGACCTAACGTTTCCACTGTAATCAACCTGACCTAACGTCTCCAGTGTAATCAACCTGACCTAACGTCTCCAGTGTAGACTAACCTGACCTAACGTCTCCAGTGTAGACAACCAGACCTAACGTCTCCAGTGTAGACAACCTGACCTAACGTTTCCAGTGTAGACAACCTGACCTAACGTCTCCAGTGTAGACTAACCTGACCTAACGTCTCCAGTGTATACTAACCTGACCTAATGTCTCCAGTGTAGACAACCTGACCTAACGTTTCCAGTGTAATCAACCTGACCTAATGTCTCCAGTGTAATCAACCTGACCTAACGTCTCCAGTGTAGACTAACCTGACCTAACGTCTCCAGTGTAGACAACCAGACCTAACGTCTCCAGTGTAGACAACCTGACCTAACGTTTCCAGTGTAGACAACCTGACCTAACGTCTCCAGTGTAGACTAACCTGACCTAACGTCTCCAGTGTAATCAACCTGACCTAACGTTTCCAGTGTTCCAGTGTATACTAACCTGACCTAACGTCTCCAGTGTAGACAACCTGACCTAACGTCTCCAGTGTAGACTAACCTGACCTAACGTCTCCAGTGTAGACTAACCTGACCTAACGAGTCCAGTGTAGACTAACCTGACCTAACGTTTCCAGTGTAGACAACCTGACCTAACATCTCCAGTGTAGACAACCTAACCTAACGTCTCCAGTGTAGACAACCTGACCTAAAGTTTCCAGTGTAGACTAACCTGACCTAACGTCTCCAGTGTAGACAACCTGACCTGACGTTTCCAGTGTATACTAACGTCTCCAGTGTAATCAACCTGACCTAACGTCTCCAGTGTAGACAACCTGACCTAACGTCTCCAGTGTAATCAACCTGACCTAACGTCTCCAGTGTACACTAACTTGACCTAACGTCTCCAGTGTAATCAACCTGACCTAACGTCTCCAGTGTAGACTAACCTGACCTAACGTCTCCAGTGTATACTAACCTGACCTAACGTCTCCAGTGTAGACTAACCTGACCTAACGTCTCCAGTGTAGACAACCTGACCTAACGTTTCCAGTGTAGACAACCTGACCTAACGTCTCCAGTGTAATCAACCTGACCTAACGTCTCCAGTGTAATCAACCTGACCTAACGTCTCCAGTGTAGACTAACCTGACCTAACGTTTCCAGTGTAATCAACCTGACCTAACGTTTCCACTGTAATCAACCTGACCTAACGTCTCCAGTGTAATCAACCTGACCTAACGTCTCCAGTGTAGACTAACCTGACCTAACGTCTCCAGTGTAGACAACCAGACCTAACGTCTCCAGTGTAGACAACCTGACCTAACGTTTCCAGTGTAGACAACCTGACCTAACATCTCCAGTGTAGACTAACCTGACCTAACGTCTCCAGTGTATACTAACCTGACCTAATGTCTCCAGTGTAGACAACCTGACCTAACGTTTCCAGTGTAATCAACCTGACCTAATGTCTCCAGTGTAATCAACCTGACCTAACGTCTCCAGTGTAGACTAACCTGACCTAACGTCTCCAGTGTAGACAACCAGACCTAACGTCTCCAGTGTAGACAACCTGACCTAACGTTTCCAGTGTAGACAACCTGACCTAACGTCTCCAGTGTAGACTAACCTGACCTAACGTCTCCAGTGTAATCAACCTGACCTAACGTTTCCAGTGTTCCAGTGTATACTAACCTGACCTAACGTCTCCAGTGTAGACAACCTGACCTAACGTCTCCAGTGTAGACTAACCTGACCTAACGTCTCCAGTGTAGACTAACCTGACCTAACGAGTCCAGTGTAGACTAACCTGACCTAACGTCTCCAGTGTAGACAACCTGACCTGACGTTTCCAGTGTATACTAACGTCTCCAGTGTAATCAACCTGACCTAACGTCTCCAGTGTAGACAACCTGACCTAACGTCTCCAGTGTAATCAACCTGACCTAACGTCTCCAGTGTACACTAACTTGACCTAACGTCTCCAGTGTAATCAACCTGACCTAACGTCTCCAGTGTAGACTAACCTGACCTAACGTCTCCAGTGTATACTAACCTGACCTAACGTTTCCAGTGTAGACAACTTGATCTAACGTCTCCAGTGTAGACAACCTGACCTAACGTCTCCAGTGAGACTAACCTGACCTAACGTCTCCAGTGTAGACAACATTACCTAACGTCTCTAGTGTAAACTAACCTGACCTAACGTCTCCAGTGTAATCAACCTGACCTAACGTCTCCAGTGTAGACTAACCTGACCTAACGTCTCCAGTGTAGACAACCTGACCTAACGTCTCCAGTGTAGACTAACCTGACCTAACGTCTCCAGTGTAGACAACCTGACCTAAAGTTTCCAGTGTAGACTAACCTGACCTAACGTTTCCAGTGTAGACTAACCTGACCTAATGTTTCCAGTGTAGACAACCTGACCTAACGTCTCCAGTGTGGACTAACCTGACCTGACGTCTCCAGTGTAGACTAACCTGACCTAACGTCTCCAGTGTAATCAACCTGACCTAACGTCTCCAGTGTAGACAACCTGACCTAACATTTCCAGTGTATACTAACTTGACCTAACGTCTCCAGTGTAATCAACCTGACCTAACGTCTCCAGTGTAGACAACCTGACCTAACGTTTCCAGTGTTCCAGTGTAGACAACCTGACCTAACGTCTCCAGTGTAGACTAACCTGACCTAACGTCTCCAGTGTAGACTAACCTGACCCAACGTTTCCAGTGTAGACTAACCTGACCTAACGTCTCCAGTGTAGACAACCTGACCTAACGTCTCCAGTGTAGACTAACCTGACCTAACGTCTCCAGTGTAGACAACCTAACCTAACGTCTCCAGTGTAGACAACCTGAGCTAAAGTTTCCAGTGTAGACTAACGTGACCTAACGTCTCCATTGTAGGCAACCTGACCTAACGTCTCCAGTGTAGACTAACCTGACCTATCGTTTCCAGTGTATACTAACCTGACCTAACGTCTCCAGTGTAGACAACCTGACCTAACGTTTCCAGTGTATACTAACCTGACCTAACGTCTCCAGTGTAATCAACCTGACCTAACGTCTCCAGTGTAGACTAACCTGACCTAACGTCTCCAGTGTAGACAACCTGACCTAACGTTTCCAGTGTATACTAACCTCTCCAGTGTAATCAACCTGACCTAACGTCTCCAGTGTAGACAACCTGACCTAACGTCTCCAGTGTATACTAACCTGACCTAACGTCTCCAGTGTAATCGACCTGACCTAACGTCTCCAGTGTAGACAACCTGACCTAACATCTCCAGTGTAGACTAACCTGACCCAACGTTTCCAGTGTAGACTAACCTGACCTAACGTTTCCAGTGTAGACTAACCTGACCTAACGAGTCCCGTGTAGACTAACCTGACCTAACGTTTCTAGTGTTGACAACCTGACCTAACCTGAATATATGAATTTTGGACACTTGTTTGCTGTAAAGAGAAGGTAAAGTATCGAAGGATGGGCCACTGTCAAAACACAGTCACCACAGCTTTTTAAGATGTCTTTACAAAGATGTCTTAACCAAATAGTAACACACCCACTGTTTTATTCATTCAGAATGTAATCACTAAACAAAAATCCAAAAACGTCTTTGGCTACGAATGGCTACAGAAAAGGTCAAAGTTTAGGGAAATCTGGGATATTTGTCTTCTGCAATGTATTCTGCTTAGTTAATTGTTACTATGTTTGTCTCTTTTTTTTAAGTTACTGTCTACTCAGATATAATTTAGTTGGCCAATGTTCTCTTTCTCTCTCTCTTTTTCTGTAGCTGACATATCTGCCTCCTCCGTGGGGGGAGTGCGTGTCGCGGGCACTGGACTCAGGCTTCTTCCAGGTCTACAGTGTCACGGCCTGCCGCATCGAGTGCGAGACACGCTACATTGTGGAGAACTGCAACTGCAGGATGGTCCACATGCCAGGTACACTTGCTTTTAATTGATTCATTTCTCCTTCCGTCCTTCCTTCCTTCCTGTCACTCTGTTTCTCTCTCACTCTCGTTCTGTCACATATTTTCATTTATTCAAACAGTTCCCCAGTAAATCAAATGATTTGCCATATTTGAATACAGATTGGAAAACAATTTTATTTTTTGAATTGTTTCAGATAAGCCGGTGATAGACCGTTCAAGTGTGAGATTTAACTGAATGTATGCAATTTACTAGCACATTTCATTGCTCTCTCTCTCTCTCTCTCTCTCTCTCTCTCTCACACGAGCTTCCTGTCTTGCTCTGTTTCTCTCACACACAAACACACATACAGTTTTCAGTCTCATGCTCTGAGGCTGCACAATTTATCACTGGCTAATCAATATTGTATATTGGTTTTTGCAATACTGATATCTAAGAAAGCTGCAATGAAGCCTCATATTATTCACAGTGTTTCTAACTACACTGTGAGCACTCATAGTTGCAGGTGAGGTTTCTGTGGGTGTTTTGATGAATCAGTGTACCATGCGATTCAACAAAAGTCATTGACTGTAGCAGATACAATGCAGGGCCCATTCTTAACCATCACATCATTGATTTGCCAATGGCTTTTAAGGCACACTGCTATTATTTTGCAATACCATTAATATGCCCATACTAGGCAGTCGTAGGTTTTACATTCATAATGACTATAAAGGTACTATTAGTTTAAACATGTTAGACAGGCCTTAGAAAAGAATACTAATATGCCTTCCACATATATTTATTTATTGGTAATTCCAAAAATATTTTTCCCCTTATAAAGATGCCCGTGTTTGTTGAAGGGACAGCTGGCACACATTATTTTTTAGAGAGCGTAAATGAAAAATAATGTAAACAAAGGCGCTAAATGTATATTACATTTTGTACAGGATGCATCTGGCAAATGTGTTATTACAGCTCATAAAGTTAAAAAAAACTAAGATTTACAGTCAGATCTTTTGTTTTTGTGTGCAACGTGTTGGTCATACCTCCTGGATTTTCTACTGCTTTTCTAATGTGGCCATATAACTTCCAGCAAACTACGAAGTCTAAAACCCAGTAGAAGTGGTGGTGTGGACAGAATGGACGAATTAGAAGCTTTAATAGAAATTACTTGTTTTGCTGGGTTAGCTGTCCAGTGTGGAGCAGTAGCTGCTCGCTCCAGTGACTCTCTCAGTGTATCTTCATTGATGAGTCTTTACAAATGAGTTAGCATAGTTAGCAAGATATTGCTACTGATATCCAATACACGCATAATATTGGCACAGTGTCACCATTCAGTCTATCACCTATTTATCATTGTTATACCCAGCAGGTATAACTATGGTCACTCTTCCACTGCAGAGCTAACCGTGCTATTTCAAAAATGCTTAAAAAGCAGCTAAGCTAAGGGGTTCTCAGTTTTTCCCTGACAGAGTTAGGTAGCCGTACTCAGAGATAGGTATTCACTAATTGATTCATTGTTTATGCTGGCAACACTGCATCCTGCTGCTATACTTTAAATACGAAAGTTAAATTTTTAATTTACCAGTTAGGGAATATTAAAGCTTAAATACAGCCGGTTAGCACTGGATTGGCTAGCATGCTGGCAGCTCGGCTAACCACAAAACAGCTAATAGCTTTACTAACACAAATTTATAAGATGATTAAACTCTGAGGAAACAAAGTTAAGTGGCTGATGTCTGAGATAGAGTCAGAGAGACAGTAAACCGAAAAAATCAAATCTAGCTGTAGCCTCCTATAGCTAGTAACACTAGCAGGCTCCTCTCTCTTTGCTAGCTTAGCTTAAAATAAAATTCAGACCCCAGTGCAGGTTCGTTTTGACTAAACGGTGCTGCTTTGTAGTGTTTAAGCCGGGTACAGGGGTCGGTTCCAGCTGACCGATGCCTAAAAATACTGTTTTAAAGATAAAGAGTATCTTAGAGAATGAATTTAAATACTTGGTGATAAGTGTGACAGAAAGATAAACACAAATTGAATGGTTCTGTCATGCTTTGAGCCAAAGCTAAAGTTATAAGCCACCTACAGGTGCGGCTCACAGCAGTATAGGCTCAGTCTCAATAACTGATTTTCAAATAACACCTGTTTGGAAAAATCTAATCTCACGAGTCTGCGCCAGCACAAAATGGCACAGTACGGCCCTGAGAGCCAGAAAATAGTTCTCGGATAAAGTGTTCTCAAACAGGAACTGAGAGTTCACATCACTTCTTCCTGCCATTTCTAACAACTTCTAATGGCTAAGCAACCATCCAAGGAACACAATGTAGAAGTTCGCTTCTTAATCAAATGCTTCTCAGGCGCCAGACAGTATCCATTTATGGTGGGACAGCAAATTTAGCTTTAAACTTCAGCTTCTCAACCGATTTTTAATCCCAGTTACAAGAGCTGCTCAGCAAAGTTTTCTTAGTTACTGTGATCATGGTTGAATGTTTGTTTTAAAACAATAAATCTATTAAAAAGATTTTCATTAATACACATTTAATAGCATGAAATATAATACGCATAGTCTTTTGATCCCAATAACGAAAAAAACTGCTTTTAACATGAATGTTGTGACATGCCTAATATATTTATTCACACATATATAGACAGTTTACTGCAGTATCTATAGACTGTAGCATCTGTTTACATAGACTGCACTGATTATGATAATTAATGATTTAATATAGAGTCAGTTTCTCTCCCTCTCTCTCCAGTAACTAAATATTCGTAGCTAATTAGAATGATGCTCAGGATGCAGTAATGAACTAATTGGTCATTGGTAATTAGCTGCCAAGTTCTGTATTCGACTCCGTGCATTAATACCCTCATTAGCTATGCATCCAGTCCGAGAGCTCTTCTGATAGCTTTGTAAATACATTCAGAGAACCACTCCTAACCAGAACATTAGTTGAGGTTCTCTCTCACGCAAGTCCAGGAATAAGAAAACTTACAGTTTAAAAAGTAAATTTAAGTGTTGGCTTGTTTGTAGCATTAGATCAACTGTTTTTGTAACTGTACCTTTAAGACTGATATGACAAAGGAGCTCTGGTCTGATTGGCTGCCCGGTATTATGCTTCATTCCAATAGCAGTCTGGCCTGAAACACTTCCTGCGGTGTCATCAGAGTGGAGCTAAACTGCTAAAGGCTAAGGAGGTGGATATATGTAATGTATATGTGTTGGTTTTTGTGGCATCACAGAAGCAAGCAATTAAAAAGTTATGGTTTTAGAGCAAGAAACAACCAACAGTGGTTAAAGAATGTGTTCCTAACACACACACACACACACACACACACACACACACACACACACGGTTGCAGGTTTTGGTCAGCAGTTGCGTTCTGTTTGACAGGGTAAAGTTTGGGGCTGCAGGATTGTTTCCTCTCACAGTACACTTTCCTAAAGCTCATTATTAATTCAATAAGACTGAGTACAAACTGAAGCTCATCTCTCTCTCTCTCTCTCTTTTTTTTATCTCTATAGGGGACTCTCCATACTGCACCCCAGAACAGTACAAAGACTGTGCTGAACCTGCTCTTGGTGAGTACGGCATAAAATCTAAAGCGTACCTTTTTTCAAAGGGGGCCAGATTGGACAATATCAAGATACCTAAGAGCCAGTCTCTCTTTCCAAAAGTATTATTCATAAATTATATATACCAGTGTATTCAAGATATGAAAAAACAAAGAAATGTACAGAATAATTATTTAACTAATGAATTTTATTTGACAATAATTGCAGCAGCAGAATATCAACAGAGTAAAAATGTTTACAACGTACTGCAAATTCTGTCTGAACATGTGCTGAACAACATTTCTGCATCCAGTATCTTCAGTGTTTCTTCTGTAGACTGTATATCAATCACTCAGTTACTGCATCACCAAACTTATGGAACTCAATAACAGCAAATCTTATATTTATTAACTCACATAATCTATTATGGCCCAGTCAGAAAAATAACAGCTCGAGTTAATTTAACTTCGATTGCTAACACTGCGTAATGTATTCTTACAAGTGATGCTGCGGGCCAATAAAAATCTTTCTGTGGGCCACATTTGGCCCGCGGGCTGGAGTTTGGACACCCCTGACCTAAAGGAACACAGAGTACAACCTCAAATGGGATAATATACAACACAAAACATTTCTTAAGACGTACCATCCGTTTTTTTATTTTGAATAGAAATGTGTGTGATTATTGAGTTGTCACACATATGCTCTTCTAATCATCCTGTCAGTGGCTGTATTATAGCTCTGTGTTTAAGCATAGAAGTCAAGTTTATTTGTGTAGCGCTTTTTACAACAATGTTGTCACAAAGCAGCTTTACAGGAATTTTAAAAGCATGAAAAACATGAAATCACACACTTTATCCCTTGTGAGTAAGCCAGAGGCCACGGTGGCAAGGAAAAACTCCCTCAACTGGAGGAAGAAACCTTGGGAGGAACCAGACTCACAAGGGGAGACCCATCCTCCTCAGGTCGAACAGTATTTACAGTTTATAAACTAAAGCTGAGTCTGATGGTAGAAGCTTTAGAAGCTGTACAGGTGCTACATCAGGTGGATAATACAGCGATGCAGTCAAGGATGGAGCAAATGGCACGAATGGAGAGGAGAACTGGTTGGTGCCAAGTGACGGGGGGGGCCTGGTGGTCAGTCCTTTACAGTATTCGGCGGGACAGGTGGGCGGTTATTTCCTCGGAAAGAGAAAAGAAAGAGTTAGTTCTGGTTGGGGTTAGTACAGAGACAGAGTTAGTTCTGGTTTAGGTTAATACAGAGACAGAGTTAGTTCTGGTTTAGGTTAGTACAGAGACAGAGTTAGTTCTGGTTTAGGTTAATACAGAGACAGAGTTAGTTCATACAGTTCTAAACAACTATGTTTCCATCCGACCTGAACACTGATATGCCGTAAGTGTGTGAATGTAACTGTAACTGTCAGTAATATTTTAAGAACGTCAGAAAAGCTCTAAGGCAGAAAAAATGTGTGCTGATACTTGAGATGCTGCATAAATCTACATTAGGATGAAAAAACGATTAGGCAGAGATTTAGTGCTGCGTGACCGCGTTCCCCATGTACCTCTTGCAACAAACTCAAACAGCGTGATGGGAAGGTTGAGCTGAACTGAGGAGGAGATGAGTGTTTTAAAAAAAAATGCGTATGCTTTCCAAAAGAGAGATGACCAGAAAACACTACAGCCTTTCTAAACGGGAAGTGCTTAGAAACCCGATTTCTCATCAAATACTGCTGAAAGAACACAGGCATGAAGTAAACAGGTGATAATGAGTGAAGTCTACTAAGGTTATCATTGACATATAAATTGCAAAACCATCACATAAGAAGTTGTGAGAATAATAAGTTTATGAATGCGTTTCAGTATAGTTTCTTAAATTGCACTAGACTAAATAGACTACTTGTCTAATGTCCTGCTGGTTCTCCACAAGCCACCACAACAGCTCTGACCGGCCAAGCCACAAGACCTCAGAAGGTGTCATGTGATACCCTTTCCCAGGATATGAGCATATCCTTTCCTAGACCTACAAGTTGGGACATAAATGGATCAGACTTCTTCTCCTTCTACCACTGATGCTTGATAGAATTGAGATCCAAAAATCTGAAGGCCAGGTTAACATCTCGAACTGATGGTGCATTATCATGCTGAAAGAGGCCGCTGCCTTCTGCAGGGGGCACCTGGTCCAATGTTTAAGCAGATGGCATGCGTCAAACTGGCATCCACATGAATGTCTTAGTTTTTTATTTAAAGCAGAACATTCCACAGAATAGCACCCTCCCTTCACCAGCTTATCTTCTTCACACAGTGAAGCACGTAAATGGCACACACATACCTGTGACATGGTCTGGTCCCAGTGCAGGCTCTGTCAATGGTAGACAGCGCACTGAGCACTTGTCTCTAGCTACGCACCTCCATACGCAGCAGGGTGTGATGAACTGTGTTGTGCCAGAGTTCTCCTTAAAACTTCTGTAATCGCAGTAGCTCCTTTGCTGGTTTGGACAGTGGATAGCCTTTGTTGTCTTTACACATCGATGAGCCATGGGTTTGTGGTTTGTCTCTCCTCTGACCACTATGTATACACCACAAGTTCCCTACAAGCCTTGCTTGAGATTCTGTGACCCACCTGTCTGGCCATGAGGAATTGGTCCTTGTGAGAGTCATTCATGTCCTCATGTCTTCTTTGACATGCATCACTGTTATGAGATGATCAACATCAACATCATTTGCTTCATTTTATAAACACCATTCATAATGCATTACGTTAACCACTGACCGTGCTTAGTACACCTGGCTTTAAAGTGTAATGTAATGTAGCCATTAGGGTTGGGCGATATGGCCCTACAATAATATCACGATATTATTGTAAAAACTATAAAAGTAGTATCTTGATGTGATAAGAGATAATCTTTATTGTCATTATACGTGAGTATAACGAAACTTTGTTGACTATATATATATATATATATATATATATATATATATATATATATATATATATATATATATATATTGGCACCCTGTTTGGATAGGAGTGGGGGGATTAAAAGTCAGTGGGGTGTGATGGAGGCCACAGCCCTGGGAAAAAAACTGTTTGCTGGTCTGTGTGCAGATGGTTCTGAACCTCTTCCCGGATGGCAGCATCTCAAAGAGGTAGTGACCAGGGTGTGTTCTGTCCTTGTTTATATTTCCAGCTTTCCTCTTTAATCGGCTGGCATAGACATTATCCAGACTGGGGAGGTCAGTCCCAATGATCCGTTCTGCAGTCCTGACCACACGTAGTAATTAGGGATGGGTGATATGGCATGATATTTCAGGGTATAATATCATTCACAACATTCAAAAATGTTGCCATTATAGTTGTGTACGATACAATATGGCACAACCCTAAAAGCCATGAATGAATGCATCACTACACGGTTATGAATGTGTTTGTAGTTTCTTATAGACATGGCTTTCGCAGTCACCTCTTCAGAGTCAGCCTTCCCGCCACAGAGTCAGTCGTGCTTTCTGAAAGAGAAGTTGTGTTTTGAATTTAAATTTCTTATTGTACGTATTCCTTCTATTTACAAAGTTTAATCAGCTGCTCAAAAATGCACATACACGTCCCTCAACAGACAGTGCGCTACTCAAACACACACACACACACAGAGAGAGGAACACAGCCTTTCTGCTTTATACCTACTGCCTGATCTTCAAAATCCAATTAACACAACATTGTCAGAAACTCCCCTTTCACCCCTCATTTCTCTCCGCCCAGACTCTCATTTCCTTTCTCTTCTTTTTGGGCTTATCTTCATTAGGGCCAGGTTGGAAAAACACGCAAGAGTTCTTAGTATTGAGTGTTTTTTTTTTATTTCCCTAACATGTTTGAGTCTTGTGTGTCTGCTTGAGAGAGCGAGGGAGTATTATATTCATAATGCGTGTACAGTAGCCAGAGGGGTAGCAGCAATAATATTTATATATATTTCTTTTTGACTCATGCAATCTGCAAAATCCACCTCTTCCTAATTAGCAAAGTTGGCTCTGCATTGACTAATTATCTCCCACTAACAAGGAAATTTAAATTAGTCCTGAGTTACATTTGTCATGTCTCCAGCTGATCACTTATTCAGCCCAAACTGTCTCTATGTCTCCCTTACTCACCTTTTAGAACAGCGAAGCATTTAAAAATAAATAAATAAATAAAAAAGGAAGAAAAACAGAGAAACTAATCTCTTTAATTTCACCTCAGGGTGCTCAGAGGGGTGAGAGAGAGAGAGAGCGCGCGCGCACCAAGGCACGTTGGTGGGTGAAGTGGGGGTGGGATTTTGCTGGGGAAGCACAACGAGTTCACTGGGAGGTGTGTGTGCGGATTTGAACGTGGCCAACAGCGCATCTCGTCCCGACTGCAGCCTCCCACAGAAAAGAAACATACTTCATCTTCCTGGAGAACGAGTGTCTCAAATGGCCCATATCATTGAAAACCAAAATCTTCTCCCATGTGGATGTTAACGTTCCAGAGAATCTAAATCAGTGTTTTCAGTCTATTTAGGTTAGGTCTCTTCCTCCAGGGGGACAACATACATACATAGGAAGAGTAAATACTTTGAGCTCATGACTGTCCTCCCATCTTTTAAACACTGTTGGAGGACTGACCATCAGGGCCTCCTCCCCACTCATCACCAGCCAGCTCTCCTGTCTACTTGTGCCAACTGCTACACCCTCAGTTACATCACTGTGCCATACAGATGTACCAGCGTTGAGATAGGCTGGGACTGTTTCAGCTCACGCCTACTTTACATAAAGACTCAGTCAGAGACTGCCTCTACCTGTGCAGCTTCTAAAGCTTTACCACCCAGATTTCAAAAAGAGACTCTTTTCATTGGTGTTTAGTTCATTAAACTGTAAATACTGTTTGACCAGAGGAGGACGGGTCTCCCCTGGTTAGTCTTGGTTTCTCCCAAGGTTTCTTCCTCCAGTCTGAGGGAGTTGTTCTTGCCACCATTGCCTCTGGCTTGCTTACTGGGGGATATATGTTGTAACTGTCTGTTAAAACTTCTGTAAAGCTGCCGTTCCCAAATGTCTTCTGTATTTCACCATATGTTTCTATGTACACTGCACAGTCCTAATTCCTAACCAATCACAGGGTCTCTTGCTGTGCCCACACAAAACAGTTTGAGCCAGAGAGTTAAGGCTAACCAGCATCAACAAAACTAGCAAGGGAGACCACCTGTGTGTAGCTACCGGTCATCTGCTTTTTCGTTTATCCAAACACCAACGCTGCTTGTTCATCCGTCTGTCCATCCATCTGCACATCTGTTCCTCCATGACTTTATTCTTTTTTACCGTCGCATAAAAGCCGGATGATGTAGCTGCTTCTGTATGAGGAGCGCATTTTCCGCACATTTCAGCCCAGACGGCTTTCTGAGTGAGGCACAATACCCGGCAGCCACATGGAACATTTGCAGTCGGGTCGTTTGCATATATTAGTCTTAAAGGCACATGGATAAAACAGCCTGTTAGAAGAGGAAGAAAAAAAGAGGTTGGAAAACAGAAATGTAAAAATGAATCATGATCTGTAAACTGTTATAAAATCTCACAATCAAACCATAAATTAGGCAAGAAGAAATGCTAGGAATGCGAAACATGCACAGCATGGACCATTTCAATAGACGTGCTAATTTATCCAAAACCAACTCTTCCAATACAAATCTTTTACGCCAATTACTGAACACATGGACCATAAACAAACTAAACACAATGTGCAACGTTCAGTCATAACATTAAAACCACCTGTTTGTTTGTTTCACCATACAGGAGCACTTTGTAGTTCTACAAAGTCTATATGATTCTCTGTATGCGTTGTTAGCCAATGTTTTGCCCTGTTATTTAATGATCAGGACCCCCAAAGGGGGTCCACATATAGGGCTGTGTATTGGCAAGAACCTGGCGATACAATACGCATCATGATACAGCGCTCATCATTCAATATATTGCGATACTGCAAGTGATATATTGTGATTTTTCAAATCCTACTATTAAAACACCACCGTATGAGCAGGTTTGCCAATACTTACAATAGCATTGCGCCCTTGTGCTGCTTATTAATGTTGGAGTGGAGCTGAAAATGGATTACAGCACTGCCATTACAGCACAGTTTATTAAGTAATAATATTATTAAGTACAGTATAACATATACTAATAAATAATGAATATACTATAATACACGTTATAGCCCTTATTAAGCAATAAACTGATTTAAGCACTTCTTGAACCATCAGTAATGTGATTTGTGATAATGTGAGGCTTATTCAGACCAAAACAAGGCCGAGACACTCAAATAGACTTCCGCTCACTACTGCATGTGCGCGTGCACGTGTATTAAAGATGGATTTTCTTTTGTAAATGCACGACCTTCTAAAAGGTAGTGATGACATCTGAGACAGACAGAAGAAGAGGAAAATTAGTCAGAGTGGAGGACAGGAGAACAGACAAGCCAAGAAAAGAATTTTTATAAGGTGGAGCGAATGAAGTGCTGGGCTCAATGAATAGGGATGAAGAAGAGAGTGGGGGCAGCAATGGCTAGATCAAGCAAGAGAGACGAAGCAAAAGAGATAAAGCAAATTTAAAAAAGAAAGAGGGAGCGAAGCTGCTAAAGAAATGGGAAAAGGGGAGCAACAGAAGAGAAAGGGAGGAATATAGGGACAGAAAGCGATAGGGAAGAGAACAGAAAAAAAAGTAATGAAGGGTGAGAACTGCAGCAAGAAAGAGACAGAAAGGAAGATACAGAGAAAGAGGGATAACATGAGAGACAGAAATAGACACGGGGAGAGGGATGGAAATGGAGACAGAGCGAAAGAGCAAGAAAGAGACTAAGAATCAGGAACAGAAGCAGCAATACAGGGACTGTAAGAAAGAAAGTAGTGAGAGAGAGCAATACAGAAGCAAAGGGAGAGAGAGAGAAAAGAGTGAGGGGAAATAGAAGGAGAGAGAGAGAGAGAGAGAGAGAGAGAGAGAGAGAGAGAGAGAGAGAGATAGCAGGGCTGTACGTTTAAAATGTCAGTGGGAAAGGTCAGCTTGTAGCTGGAGGTTTTGAGAGTTGTGAGCTGATTAGAAGCGGAGGTGAAGCATAGCTACAGGCGAAGGATCGGGGCTTCCAGCAACCAGACGAATCGCAAATGAACCTCCATCCCGACTGCTTTATCTGTTGCAATGAAAAGATGCGACTCTGCATTATTCAAAAACAAAAAAAAGAGAGAGCGTGTTGAAATACAAACGCGGACCCTCGTTCACCTTAGCCGTGTTTCAGAAGCTCCGGCTTTAACACAGCTGAAACACTGAGCCCCCTTTTGGTACCTTTGATGTCGTATCACTTGTTTCACAGCGCATGAAATCTAAATGTCAGCTGAAGCTTAAACCTCAATCCAACTCTGCGGTACAGGCCCAAAGCAAAAGTCTGATATGCTCGTATGACAACGTGACGCGGCCAGCGCATCAAACCGCCGGCGTCAAAATATACACCGCGTAACTTTACCTACTGTCAGTCAAGCTGGGTATTAATATCCCTGTAAAACCTGTCAGACATCCATTTATCCATCAGTCTGATCAGAAACGAAGAGCAGCAGGTTAGTAATGTCACTTCTTCCAGTACAACACAGTAACAAGAGCATAAAAGCCAAATATCAAGGAAAACAACTTTTCCCCATGCAGAGACTGTTAGAGTTTTAAAATGTACTGCTGCCCTTAGTCAGTGCTAATGCTAATCGACGTAATTTATTATACACTGACTCAGCCACCAAACTGCATGTACTCACTCAGGGCAGGTCCCAAACCCACTGACTTGCACTCATCAAATTGTGGTTTATTCAATTCCTCGTTCCTTGCAACAAGTTACTATTTTTCTGTACAGTGCTTGTGATGGGAGCCAGGCATCACAACGTCTACAACACAAATATGGTCATTTTATTGACGACCCAAAGCCACCAGTGAACCTAAAAGTTTTATTCAGACCAACCCAGTTTTGTTGTTTTGTACATTTTATTTATAGCATTAAAAAAAAAACATCAGCTATGCTTTATAATGTGTTTTGCTTTGATTTCTTGATGAATGGACCAATATAAATATTCCAAAAGAGAGGCTTGCTAATCATCATTTAGCTTTTTTTTTTTTTTTTTTTTTTAACCCCTTTGCCATCAACAGTTATTTCTTACCATTTGCAATACATTTACAATACATCCAAAGGCCTAAATATTTAAACAGCCATATTTGGCTAGGGCACCCCTAGCCAAATAACATGTTCAGTTATTCAAGTGCACATCCTCTACAAACAACACATTCTCCATATTTTAACGCATAAGTATTCATTTTTCTACAAATTTAACATATTGATGACAAAATAAAATATTTAATATATCGTCAATGTCCAAAGTAAAAAACATCTCCAAAAAAGAAACAGGAGAGGCCAAAACCTGTTGTTACATTCAATGTAATTCAATGGAGTTTCCCATGCTATTTTGTAGAATTCTTATTGGTCCATTCATCATGAGATTGTCACACAATGTAAATTGACTGCAGAAAAATATAAATCAGCAAAAATAGAGACGCATGTTTTTCTTTGGACAGCACCGATATGTTATATATTTTTTGATATGTCAAACTCTGAAAATACAATCACAATTGTACAATAGAGTGTGAATAAAAATGGGGCATTTAAGTTGGTCCCCTGTGGAGGATGCCTTACCTTCACCTACAAATATTAACATGTCATTTGTTTTATCAAACCTTTACAGCCTGTAAAAGATCTCCTCCTCTACTTAGAAACACTACTGCGCAGTAGGATGTGAATATATAAGAGAGCCGTGTGTGAGGAAAAAAAAGCAGAGCAAAGTAGAGAAATAAGAAGGTGTTTCAAGGCATATATGCCATGAGGGAGCCTGGAGGGTTAACAAGGTCAAAAGGCTGACAGCGGTACAGTATGTAGACGTGTGCTGAGGGATACAGTGAAGGTAGAGGGGCAGAGACAGCAACAGCCTTGTCTTCATTTGCTGTCAGTTGCTCTAGCACATCTGTCGCCCTCGGCAACCCTGCAGAAACCCCTGCTGCCTGACACCGTGGCCCCAGCGCAACACTGACAAGTGTATTCGCCCCATTCAAAAGAAAAACGAACCAATTTTTCTACCTTAATTAAAACATGGCCATCATTTACACATGAACTCAGTACAGCAGTATGCTAAGGTCCTGGTGCCCCTGGTCACAGATAAGTGAACACACCCTCTACAGCTAACGCATTAAACATAGTGCAGTTCATATTATGTGTGACATGCATACATACAAATGATGTACTAAGATTTGCAGGAAATTTCATAAGATGTAAGTCAACTAGTGAACATATCTGTTGTTGAATTGAACACCATTTCTGTGCTTTAGTTTATTTACATTTGACAACCCTTAGTTTTTTATTCTTCCTCTTCACCTCTGTATTGTTTCCAGCTGCGTTGTCAGCGGTAGAAGGCAGTAGCTGTGTGTGCAGAAACCCCTGCAACATGACCCGCTATAACAAAGAGCTGTCCATGGTCAAGATCCCCAGCAAGACGTCAGCACGATACCTGGAGAAGAAGTTCAACAAATCCGAGAAGTACATCACGTGAGTTCTCAACAACCACATATTTTTGGTTATTCTCATTTAACTGTGTGTGTGTTTTTTTATTTAATGTTTCAGTTTTAATGAGGCAAATTGATGGTAATTACTTTATCAACAAAGAGATTTCCTCTAGATTTGAGCTCGGCTAAGCTTATGTGGTCCAACAGAATATAAACATTAACAGATATAAGCATTAATGTGTTTTAATTTGTACTACTATGGACGTGAACGATCACTACAGTACCACTATGTGTACTTGAGCAGGTTCAGCTTAGCTCAGCTTTAGCTATAAGCCAAATCTTCCTCTCTCAGCACTAATCAGAGAGTTAGACAAGCTCTTATTGAAGATGGCCTTGTGCTCCTAATCCACATGCAGGCTGTGCTGTGATGGGTTATGTTCTGATGACAAGCCTGGATGTTTCTCATATCCTCTCATAATTCTGTCTGACCGGGGAGCAAATCCCAATTCCCACCCAAGCTTTCCTCTAATAACGATGAGGCAACGTTCCTGTGATGCTGAACATGGAAATAAGATGGATGCTGTTAGACGACGCATTGTCTTTTTTTGTCCGCAGGAATTTCTCAGTTATGACACACGTCACACCTTATCAAACACATCAGTATGATTGTCCTTGTAAGCACTAATGAATGAATGTCACAGTGGTGTGTGGTCTTAGTGTGGAATACACCATGCATACAAACCCACATACAGTCGTGGCCAAAGGTTTTGAGAATGGCACAAATTTTGGTTTTCACAAAGTTTGCTGCCTCAGTTTTTATGGTGGCAATTTGTATTAACTTGATTACAATTTGTATTAACAACTGCAATTACTGCATTCCAGCCCTTACAAAAATCATGTTCTTGATGTTCTTGTTAGCTCAGGAGGTTAACAAGGACAAGATGTCTGTTATGCTGATTAGAAGAGCAGACTGGTTGCTTTAAAGTTTTCTTCTATTAACTATGGTTACTTCCAAGGAAACACAAGCAGTCATCATTGCATTGCATCAAAGGGTTTCACAGGCGAGGACATTGCTGCTTGTAAGACATCACCCCAATCAACCATGTATCCAATCTTCAAGGAGAGTGATTCAACTGCAGTGATAAAGGCTTGCTCAGGAATGGCAGAGGGCAGGTGCGAGTGCATCTGAACGCACAGTGAGATGAAGGCTTTAGGAGGATGGCTTGGTGTCAAGAAGGGCAGCAAAGAAGCCACTTCTCTCCAAGAAAAACATCAAGGACACACTGACTGCAGAGGACTAGGGTAAAGTTATTTTTTCTGATGAAGCCCCCTTTAGACTGTTTGGGACATCTGGAAAAACGATTGTCCAGAGAAGAAGAGATGAGTGCTACCACAAGTCCTGTGTCATGCCAACAGTGAAGCATCCTGAGACCATTGATGTGTGGGGTTGCTTCTTATCCAGGGGAGTGAGTCCACTCAAAAATCTTGACTAAGAACACTGCTATGAATAAGGAATGGTGTCAAAACAGCCTCCAAGAGCAACTGCTCCCAACGATCCAGGAGCAATCTGGAGATGAACAATGCTTTTTTCAGCATGATGGAGCACCATGTCACAAAGCAAAAGTGATAACCAAGTGGTTTGGTGAACAAAATAATAAAAAAAACAAAAAAAAACAAAAACAACCCCACCTGTATATTAAGGCCCCTTAGTTAACAGTACATGTCAGCACAAACCAAGCCATGAAGTCCAATGAATTGTCTGAAGACCTCCGAGACAAGTTTGTATCGAGGCAAAGATCTGTGGAAGGGTGCAGAAACATTTCTGGAAGGTCCTAATGAGCACAGTGGCCTCCATCCACCATAAATGGAAGACGTTTGGACTCCTCCTACAGCTGGCCGCCCAGCCAATCTGAGTGATCAGAGTAGAAGGGCCTTAGTCAGGGAGGTGTCCAAGAACCCAAGGGTCACTCTGACAGACCTTCAGCGTTGCTCTCTGGAGAGAGGAGAACCTTCCACAGGGGCAACCATTTCTGTAGCACTCCACCACTCGGCCCTTGTACCGAGGAGTGGCCTCCTCTACCACACAGGCCCAAGACACGCTGCTTGGAGTTTGCCAAAAGGTACCTGAAGGATTCTCAGACCACAAGAAACAAAATTCTCTGTTCTGATGAAACAAGGATTGAACTCTTTGGCCTGAATGCCAAGCATTATGTCTGAAGGAAACCAGGCACTGCACATCACCTGGCCAATACCATCCCTACAGTGAAGCATGGTGGTAGCGGCGCCATCATGCTGTGGGTTTGTTTTTCGGCAGCAGGAACTGGGGGGGGATCAGTCAGAGTCCAGGGAAAGATTAATGCAGCAATGTACAGAGACATCCTTGCAGAAAACCTTCTTCAGAGCGCTTTGGACCTCCGACTGGGTTGAAGGTTCATTTTCCGACAGGACAACCACCCTAAGCACATAGCCAAGATAACAACGGAGTGGCTTTGGGACAACTCTGTGAATGTTCTTGGTTGTAAAATGTAAAATGGTTGTGCAAAGCAGAATGGGAGAAATTGCTCAAAACTAGGTGTGCCAAGCTTGTAGCATCATACTCAAAAAGACTTGAGGCTGTAATTGCTGCCAAAGGTGCTTCAACAACATATTGAGCAAAGGCTGTGAATACTTCCCCCCCTATGTGACTTTTTTCACTTTGTCATTATGGGGTATTGTGTGTAGAAGTTTGAGAGAAGAAAAAAAGATATATATATATATATATATATATATATATATATATATATATATATATATATATATATAAATATAAATAATCCAATTTGTAATAAGGCTGTAGCATAAAATGTGGAAACAGGGAGGCACTGTGATTTTTTTTTTTAGATACACTATGTAGCTGTTTGTAAAGTACAGATTCAGATAAAATCAGCCTTAACCATGACTCCATTCACAATTTTAAAAACTTTTATTTCTGTTTTGGTTGGTTAAAAAACATTCCGTGTATATATCTACCACCAATATAAACACAAAGTATTTTAACTGAATACTTACATAGCCAAGAAGCTTCCATAAGCAATAAAAGAATAAATTTGATATGTGTGAAAGATAAACAAAAAAGAAATCACATTCTATATGTAATGTAAAAAAGTTACGTTCTTGTGTTAACTGCACCAGGGGTCATTGTACAAGATGCTGCCATTGGCTGGGAAGATTTCATGCAACAAGTAGCAATCATGGTAAAATTACTGGAAGTGAATGGTCTCGGGGCAAAAAAAATAATAATAAAAAATAAATTTAAAAAAATGCAGGATGGCGTGAGAGTAGCAAGAACATACAGAGAACAATTAAATCATGAAATAGAACTCTTTGGTAATGATTCAGCACAAAGTACTAATATTATTTGTGTTGTTTGAATATGTTTTCTAGTTTAAAGAAACAGCGGTTGGCACACTGTAGGCCAGCTCTATTCCCCACCCAAGCAAAACAATTAAGAGCTCTAATGTTTCCTCTGTAGCCAAACAGCGCTTTACAGGCTTCAAAGCCTTTTTTAATCGTCCATCTGACTTTTTAATCAATGTGTCAGTCCACACTGGCTGTGCTAGACAGGAGTCTCACATCTGTCAAAATGCCACCGCCCTCTTTATTTACCCTGTTCTCTGCTAATGTGGACAATGGTAAACAATCAGGCAGTTTTATTTTTCTGTGTTTTGCCCTCACAGGGACAACATCCTGGTCTTGGACGTCTTCTTCGAGGCACTGAATTATGAGACCATTGAGCAGAAGAAAGCGTATGAGGTGGCTGGTCTGCTAGGTACAGCAACATTCAGTTGTTTATTTCCACCAGATTGTTCCTTAAGCAACCCAGTCCTTGTTCTAACTTCTGTCTTTTTTTTTTTTTTTTTAGGCGATATCGGCGGTCAGATGGGGTTGTTTATCGGTGCAAGCATACTGACAATCCTTGAGCTGTTTGACTACGCCTATGAGGTCATTCAAGAGCTTTTCCATCCTCTCTCCGACTGAGACACACAAACACTTAAATGCACTCAAAACACACAACAAGCAAACTCCTGCTATACACAAAGAACCGTTACCCGTCTGTACATGAATATGATAGATTTGAAAGAACCAGTCTCTACTATATTCATACGATATAGTATGAATGTATAGAAATGCTAATCTTCACCATTGCATGCACGTACATCCCAGACTCACTCAGGCTCATTCAGTCAGACAGGCTCTGGAGTGGAGCAGAGTGCTGGAGAGTTTCATCATAAGGCACTTTCATTAAGTCTCTATTGCTGCTGGTCTCTTTGGTCTAAAGACTCTGACCAGCATTAACCTCCCACTTTCTGCACTCGCGCCCGCACGCACACGCAGCCGCATCTCCTGGTTTTAATGAACTCCCTGTGCGGGCTACGTTTACGTGGGCCGAGAATTTTTGGAACTGCTCCAAATTCAACTGGCTCGCTTCTCTTTCGGGAAAAGTGGGCATGTATGGTTCGTGGGAGTGACTAAATCGTGGTAAAGTTATTGTAAAGCTTGTCATAAATATAAATACATCATGAAACCACCAATACAACAGTCTACAGTCACCAATGTTACTTAATAGCTCCAATTTATACAGGTTTGAATCTCTACATGAGTACATAAATACAGATCCTACACACTGGAAACTAGCCAAAGAGCTGCACTTATCCTTTTGAATGATGACCTCACAAAGATTCAGGCCAAAAACAACACAATGCAAGTTGAGCTTACTCAAAAAGACCCTCTTGCCAGTTTTCTTACTGCTAATTCCCACCAACTGGCCAAGACTCCCATTCACATGATGCTCCCAGTCTGGGATGAGAGAGGACTGATAGATTCTTCCTCCCCTGCCATGGAGGGTGGTGGCACCTGAGTTAAATGAACAATGTGTACGATGGCAACTGAATAGAAAGAAACAACAGGTTTGATGATGTGAAAAAGACTTCTACCACCACTTTGTACCTGTAGAGGCGAGCTGTAAGTCACTGTAGTGTCAAGTCAAATCAGTCCAACATGACAGGATAAAGATTTTTCCGCTGCCCCCTCGGCCCATTCTAACCTCTCGCCAATCACGGGGACGGTTCTGCTTCTGGTTAAGTCAGTTAGACAGGGAACCAGGGACAGGAACAGTAAACACATTTAAGGCTGAAGTTCCTGGTAAGCAACCATTATAATGACCCCCACAGCAAAGAAACAGTAAACAAAAGAAGTGATATAAATAGAAGCAACACAAGAGTTCCCACCCCTGGAGACGTGAGTAAAGAGATGAAATTTGATGCTGAACAATGTTTCTTGTAGAGCAGGGGTATTTAATTAGAGTTCAGTAAGGTCCAGTTAGAGGAGATTTCCTCAGGCGAAGGTCTGGACCGTCATCATTTCTAACTTGTGTTCTGATTCAGTGGTGTATCCTGTTTACTGAAGTAGCCTAGTATCAGCATCAAATACCATCAGCTTCTGAAACACCAACACATCACACATACTGTTCAGTATATTTCAACAATATGTATTGTTTTAAATGCTGAACTGAATTATTTATAAAACTTCAAATAAATCTTTTTTTTTTTTACTTTAAGTAAAAACAAGGGCTACATTAAAAAAACAGCCCTTTTTTTAAAAGTTTATTTTCGTCTTGTATTCCTCTCTCACACTTTCTCTTGCTTAGTGAGCGAAGTGAGCTCTTGGTTGTCTTTAAATCTGGGCGGAAATGGTTTCAGGGCTATTCTCATATACGCATGAAGGTGCTCGTTGGCGAGCCTGGAACGATATTTGTTCTTAGTAATGTCCATTGTGGAATGAACGGTCTGGATTAGCTTTTCTCGGACTTGCTTTATTCTCCGACTGCTGCTTCTCCCTTCGTACCTCGCCTGTGTGCGTGCCGCACTCCCAAATCTGCACAGATCTGATTGGCTGAGGAGCCTTTGGAGATTTTACGACGCACTCAACTGGTCTGTGAGTTTACTGCGCCACAAAGCCCGTATACTGTAAAGAAAGGAAAAGTTGCACCGCTTAAAATAAACATCGTCAACATTTAATCTTTCAATGGGTCCACATTGGAAAACGGCTGGGTCCAAATCTGGACCGCGGTCCGCCTATTAGTGACCTCTGTTCTAGACCATAAAGCATTGAAGAGAGAGGAGGAGGGACTGTGCATTTGCTATGCTATGCTGGCCTCTACTGTTTGGAGGATGAATTCAACAGGTTATGTCATCTTACAAAATGCTTCTTTAAATGAAGTGGTGCAGAATCAAAAACTCAGCTCAACTTGTATTGTTTACCTAACCAGAGGTCATCTAGGAAGGTCAAAGTGAGATGATTCAAACAAGGTGTGAGATCTTAATGTTATAAGCTTACCTGGCTGTTGTACATGAAGCAGTCATGGCATAAATCACTGACAGCACAGTAACTACACAGCTGTTTGGAAACCTTGGAAACAGTGAAGAACACGTTCCTTGATATTCAAAAGACATCCAGACTATACTTTATAACAGTATAATATTAGTAATATAGTATTATACTATACACCGTAATGATCTCTTAATTTAAATGCTACAAATGAGTTGCCATTCTAAATTCCTCGATATGTTTATAACACATGCTTGCAGCTCACTGGCTTGGAATATGTTTTCTGAATCAAACTCTGAAATGAGCTCAATAATGTAATGTTTCCAGCTGGATATTGAGCCATTAGCCTCCTACCTTGGCGATGACTTCGCTCCTGCCTCCATGCACTATTACAGCGGAACAAGGATAAACAAACGAGCTTCACCCAGCAGCATGGAGCCAGAGTGAAATACATTTTCGCTAATGTTATTGCACGCTTTATGAACGCTACAGGAATGCTTCCTGTACGAGTGTGTGCTGTAATTTGCCAACACATTTCATATAAATAAAAAAAACAAAACAATGCTAAAATACTTGGAAGAATAATTAATAATTTGGATTTTCCCTTAAATAGTCTTGTGTAGACATAGCCAGCCTAAGTCCTAAATAGACTTTAATCAAACATAATAAAGAATGCTTAGCATCACAGTATGTTTTTATTTTATTACAATAATCAATGTTTCTAATGGAAATGTAATTGAGAATCACTTTACTGTTTTATGACTATATCATGAATACTTTAAATGCATGTACTTTGGGTAAAGCATTCCCAACTCATAATGAACTGAGACTTTACTTTAAATAGTCACAAAAAACAAGATAATATGCACAACACTAACTTTTCTTCAACTCCTACTAAAATCTGCTGCTCTACAGATGCACAGATGGGTGTCCTTTAAAAGTTCAGAAGCCGCTCTACTTATTTAAGGAACTAAGTGAGAAACAAATTTAACAAAATGTCACCAAATGTCATAAAGGGTCTAGAAGAGTTAAATATAACAATTCTACACTACTCTTGTAGCACATTTAGTTCAGGCAATCTCTGCTAAAAGACTGCAGGTCTTGCTGAGAACGTCTGAAAGCAGAGTGCTCTTTGAGTGCAGTAATAGTTCTTGTGCCCACAGGTAGTGAAGGAGAGACTCATGGATCTTTTAAGTCGAGACGAAGAGGAAGAGAGTCGAGGAGAAGACGTGGTAATGCCTGTTTACTTTGTGTGATTGACTGATTTTATATGAATGATATTCTTTCTCTTCCATCAATCCAAGTTCATGATTATAGTCACATCTTCCTTCTTCAGCCCCACCAATGTTCTGTTACATACGGATAGATAAAATGAGGAAAGCCCAAATGTTAATGCTCAAAGCCAGCCAGACCAATCATAAGCCCCATCAGATTTAACATACAAATGAATTTGTATTGAGTACTGTAATTGGAATCACAGGGCATAAAGGCATACAGCTTGTGTACAATCAGTGCTTTTTTTCCTTTCTTTTTTTAAATATATGCCATTTTGAATTTGATGTCATATATAAATAAATAAAAACAAGTCAAGAATGGAGCAACAAGTGGTAAACTAATGTACTGCTTTAAAAAAAATCTTTATGCAACGGGTAAAGCCCAAAATCAATACTGGAGGGCTGTAATCTTCAGGCCCTCATGCAGCACTGCATTAAAAAACACAGGGTGCGTCTGAAATCACTTACTAGTCAGTAGGTACTAGATTAGAGCCAGTATGTACTGCTTGAGCAGAAGACTAGTAGGCAATACAGTAGGTGAGTTTTAGTATCCACACGTCTTGGACGTACTACGTTCACCATCTTCCCAACGTCCTGTGACGCAACACATCAGACCACCATCGGTCTCATTTAAAAGCCCCGTTTACTGACAGACTTGGATCAGTTTTTGTCTGATTATGTACTCTATACATCTAGATGCTGTAGCTTGGAGAAGACGAATCAGGAGGAATTTAGTTATATATTACCTCAGAAGTAGCACTAACTCCTGTAGCGGCAGTTCACTAGCCGCAGCTACGTACACACAGCCAACGTACCGCATTTCACAGTTTTATTTTTTTTTCCTTCCTCAGCTCCAGGTGAATCATGGGATAGCACAGTTTGCTGTGGTCGCATACATGAAAATGGCTACTGAGTCTGTAGGTCATCCGGGTACAGTTCCCCTACTACTCCATACCTACTGAGTTTTTGGACGTACTAGTCGGGCTCGCCTACTGATTTCACTACTGAGTAGTAGGCGCTTTCGGACGCACCCACAGCGTCCTGTAGTGGAAGACGCTGCATGTGTTCAGGAACACCTCCAAAAACATCCTCAGTGAACATAGTTTGTCACTCTGCTCTACAAATTCAAGTTCAAGCTCCTCCACTTTGCCTCAGTCCATGTCTAAATGAGCTTGTACTCAGAGAAGGCTGTGATGTTTCTGCATGCTGCTTATATGGTACCTTCTTCATATGCTAAAGTGCCCTGTGCTCCAACCAATGCTGCTCTATCAGATGCTACACATCTGAGAACACCATTAATTCTCATATATCTTGTCGCTGTCTAAAAAAAAAAAATATGTAGCTCCAAAATGGCATCTTTATATGAGAGGCCAAGACAATAACAAGCCTCTTTCTGCATGCATTACAACAGCATGGCTCTGTAGTTACAATCCAGACTGTCTCACCTGTAGTCCAGACCCATTAAAAACATTTGGTGCACTATGATAAAGAAAAAAAAAAAAAAGTCAAAGGAGACCCCAAACTGCTGACTAGCTGAAATCCCATATCAAGCGACAATGGAAAACATTTACCTTATAAAACTAGAGCAGTCGTCTCCTCAGTTGCGTGTGGTTGAAAGAAGAGGTGATGTAACACAGTAGTAAACATGAACTTGTACAAACTATGTTGCAATGCGTTCCTGGCATCAGAATTAAAAATGTGCATACATTTCAGTATAGAAGGTTTGATTTAATTATGATTGCATTATCATTAATTTTATACATACATTTTACACAGCTTCAAAACTTCTTGTAAACGGTGTAGCAATTAAATGACTAGGGACAGGAAATGATCATAGTACGACAGAGCCAATTAAGTCGGGGCCTTCAAATTATTAAATTATTAAGTGTAGGCCAATGCAATTCTGTATGAACCCAATTGTAGCCTAGCAAAACTGTGTCTGAACCCAACTGGTCCACGTTTTAACTCTGTCCAGGCGTTGAAAGTTGTGTTGCGGGGAATTGTGGAGTGTTCTGGGGTTCGAGTGTGTCTATTTTTTTTTTAAGCGTATGCATATTTTACTTTCCCCAGAGTACCTGTGATCCCGTTGTGAATCATTCGGAGACGATCAGCCACACGGTCAGTGTTCCATTACAGACCACTCTAGGGACGCTAGAGGAGATCGCCTGCTGAGTGCACATCCCCTCCACACCATCGGAGGCGAAACCGTGAATTCTTCTCGCTCCCTACTGACAGAGCCGGAGTCTGGGGAAGAGGAACGAACTGAAAAAGGAAAAAAAAAAAAAAAAAAAAGAGAGAGAATGAATCAAAAGACTTGCTCTCTCTCTTTTTGCTTAAACTGTTATAAAGACCATCTTGCACAAACACATGAAAACAAGCATCGAGGCAGCTCTGACAGGCGACGTAACGCAAGGAGGATGCTGAACTCTTTCCGCGTACACGCATACAGTTCCCAAAGCCGAAACCGAGGCAGGACGAGCTCGAGACAATTCCAAACGAAAACTGTTTGTGTGTGAATGTGCTCTCGCATAGGACTTCAGTGTGTAAATGTCTCTCTCTCTCTATTCGCTCAGCCGCCGTTTTGAAGTCTACTGCCAAAAACATGAAGAAATACCAGAGAAAACATGGTGAACCTCTTCTAACTTTGCATGTGTCAGTTTCTCGGGCTACAATGCTGTTTTCTCTCCTTTTCCCTCTCGCTGAGAGCGCTTCCATTGTGCTGTCTGTTCGCTGTGTGTGCGTGTGTGTCTCTGCCTCTGACTGGCCCGTGAGATGCCTCCACTGGGGGTGGGGTGAAGTCCTGAACCTAGAAGGAGCACCCTTCACTTCGTTCACGCAGTCTTATCCCCTTTTTTTGAAACAAATCCAGAAAAATCCCTAGGAATCTGCTACGATGGGCCTCATCCTAAGACTGGCTTATGGGGGGTCTATCTACGTAGCCTTCATTTCCCATTCCAATTTAAAGAGAAGGACGAGGAAAACTCTCCATCAGAAAAAGTGTTTTAGTGTCTTGAGAGACTAAGCCTTAAGTTCCTGCTCATCTTGCATCATCTAGTTTTATGAGTGGACTTCATGTTGTTTAGCCAGACAATCAATTTATTTCCCCCATCTTGTCACTGTGTATCAGACCATTGTAAGAAGTCTCATCTTTGGATATTGTTTTATTTATTATTATTTAATCAAATGATCAAGCAAAACACATGACTTAAAGTGAAAAGCACGGTTCTTCATTGGTTCTTCAATACTAAGACAATGATTATCACTATAATAGAACCTTTGGAGTGCATGGAGGATCTTCACAAGCATTACATCTCATTTATAAAACAGTAACCCATTGAACCCTTTTTGGCACCATTGTTTTTATAGGGTCCATAACATGAAAAACCCATTTAGTATATGAACACGTTTCGAACCTGTTCACTTACAAGCCTGCTTTTAAATCTTTGGGCCTTATTTTATTTATTTTTTCTTTATTTGTTCTTAAGAAAAACTAAAAAACATGCTTAAAAACCACAAAACTGTTCACGCCTTTGTATTCTAGAGTGTGCGTAGATTGCGTTCTTGCCCAAGAACAAATAAGAAAATGTTGGTGAATGTCTGAATCTTCTGTGTAAGTGAAAAGTGTTGGTCAAGGCGGCCCATAGTTAATTACATATACCTGCTTATCTGACATGCACCAAGCGAGTGAGTAAACCTGTAAGGAGGGTTATTGCCTAGACTGCTTTTGGAATGAGCTTCAAAGCAGGACAGCCAATCAGAACAAAAGTCCTTTACATAAAAGCACAGGAACTAAAACCGACTAGAGAAATGGCCATGTACTAATGAAATATAACTATTAATACATACAATACTCAAAGTATTAGAAGTGGTCCTTGGGGGGTGAAAAATGAAGATACACTGAACCTTATATGAAACAGACCCAAGTCAATGATAGCAGCAAATGTACACATAGCCTAAAGACCCAGCACAAGAAAAGAACTGTACTCAATAAGTCACAAGTGTGATTTTTTTATTTACTTAGCAGCATTTCAATGAGGAGACTGTAAATGCTATCTAGTACAAGACCAGTGGGTTTGTTTTTTTTTTCCCCTTCCCTCATTCAAATCATACAGAGACGATACAAGCCTAATGGGACGCTAATGGCATGGAACGGTAGCCATTAGCGTTGTAGTTGCTGTCCTCTTCGTAACCACTACAGAACGTGACATACACACAAAGAGGCTTAAAGAGCTGTCTCGCTCTAGCACCATAATGTAGGTGCTTTCAGGTGTAAGTCATTATACTCACTTTCCACCCCCCCAACCCTGGTTCATCAGCCTCGAGCCCCCCACTCTGCGCTGCTGCTGTTTGTGAAACATAAAAAATAAAGCCACAGCATCGTCAGGCTGTCATACGCTTTGGAAATGTGTCCGGTGGAGCTCATTACCGCGCCAGGTTTCTGCTTTATTAATTGTTCATCATTTTAATTGGTGGCGTGCCTAATAACTCCGCACGGTGACGGGTTTACTGTCCCGTAAAGAGACTCTAAGGAGAACGAGCGTTCCTTCATAGCCGATGCCTGGATGAGAAGTTCAGAGCACAGAGATTGTGCTGATTCACAAAGATTGTGCTCTTAACACCCCAGTTTGGAGTTTTGCTGGCTTAAGACTTTTCTCCCAATTTCCTGCTCTGGGACCATCTCTCCTCCCCTGGCCTGTCGTCATGGAAACCGTCCGCATCCCTTACCCGGCTTCAGGGGCTCGCGGAAAAGGAAACAAATGAATTTAATTGAATAAGAGAGAGGTCCTGATTTTTCTAGGCCTCGCACGAGCCCTCCGGGGGCCCCTGCTGTCTCCAGACGCACGCCCGGGGCCCTGAGAGAATGTAAAGCTGTGAATTTCCATGCTAATACGCTTTTATTTCATTATGACTAGCGTTATTATTTCCGCTCTCCCTCAGCCGTATCGCACAGGGCATGTTTATCATTTGCACCCCCAACCCCCCCCTCCACAACATAATGCTGCAATATTGGTACACGCAGGAGAAGAAGCCCTCGGCAAAGGGAATTAGCAGCCGTGATTGAGAGAAAGAACGACGTTAATGTGACTAAAACGAAGTGTAGTAATGACTGTGTGGCGCTGGCTGCTCGTAGCAGTGGGGGGGGGGGGGGGGGGGAAGAGAGAGAGAGAGAGAGAGAGAGAGAGAGAGAGAGAGAGAGAGAGAGAGAGAGAGAGAGAGAGATATGTTGTGGTATTAATGCGGTTGTGGGCTATGTTTGCTTAAATGAAAACAGGGGCAGACAGTGTGGATAACAGCTCCGGCAGTGTTGCGGCCTCGTTTTCCGAGAGATCTGATTCCCATGCGTCTGCTCTGCGGCCTGACTGTGGTTTTGTTGATTAAGTGCTCTCTGGAGGATTAAGGGTTTCTTAATCTTAATGTGTTCGGATGAGTTTGCTTCGCCATTAACAAATACAGCATTTGGCGTGCTGGGTTGAAACAGCAAGGCAAAAGTCTCAATAGCAGCCACTGTACATTACCGCATCTGTACACCAGCCAATGAAGGGACAGGCTCTGGGTCCAAGGTAGGCCTGCAGATGAAGCCCAGTAAACTGATGTACACAAGTGTTCAATTATTCCTGTGTTTAATTATTTAATGTTGATTTTAAGCTGGCTCACACATGAGGCTTGCTTTGTGGAGTCTGACTGACTAAACTACAATGTTAGTTGTGTTTAAAAATCATTTAATTTCATTAAGACTTCAGAATCTAGACGATGGTAACGTAAACGAAGTAGTTAAACTAGGCTACAGAGTTTACAGGTGTTTACTTTATACAGGTCAAGCCAAGTTGCTGGTTTATTAGAAACGTCAACCTTGTCCTTTCACTCTTATGGCCATTTTATCAGAAACATTTTTTTAATTCAATTCAATTTATCCGCCACTTCAACAACATCCATCAGTCGAGAGAGACCGCCATAGAACCACCACTCACCAGACATAACTGGGGTTGGAGGAGCATTCTCAGTGTTTCCATGATATCAAAATGGTGCACAAAAAGCTTTGATGCTTTTTTTATCCCACTGAACCGAATGCATCTCTACAACCACAATATCCACGACTAACATGCACCAACTGGCCACTACTACACCGGCAGGAAAAAAAAATACTGTATAGGTATATTTTTGTCCCCCTCAAGGAAAAAAAACTGTCCTTTAAACAAGCTGTTTTGAACAAAACAAGGTCCAGTCACTTTCCCAGGGGACATGTTTATATCTACCCCTATAGATTAACCTTACATCTGCAGGAATACACAAGAGGGAGCACTATACTGTGAGATATTGGCACTGGTATGTTTTGTTCATGAGGCTAAGGACCAGTATTTCACGGTATAGCATGAACTTGAGCACATCATTGCAGTTCTTTTTATTTATATATTTTTTTATGTTGCATTTGCACGTTTGGACCTTGCCTTCAACATGTGGTGGTGGTTATGAGTGAATACAGATTGAGGCAGGCATAGCCAGAAAGTCATGATGGAAAACAGGGAGTAAGGATGTGACTACATAGGATGTGGGCCCAATCTGCATAGACAAATAGCTCCAGTGTAGTGATACTGCATATAAACACTACTGAATTAAGTACTGCCTTGCAAAACCTTCAGGATGTGTCCACATGAGGTCACATCGGTTTGTCAAGACAATACGACTTTATAAAAAAAATAATAATAAAATAAAAAAAACAAAAAAAACAAAAAAAAAAACCAATAGACGAGGAGGCATGCAAGTATACACATCTACATACAACTAGTCCCCCATAGATGGTCACTTTGAAAATGAACTGGACTGGAATTTGACTGGAAGAAATGTTGCATACGACTGTATTTGGTATGTGTTTCTGATCAAATGGTTGTGGTAGGTATACCTAAAAACTACTAACTCTGTATATACACACACAGGCTCATGAAGGAAGAGGTGTAGATGCCCTTTTTGACCTTCCTTAAATAAATATTACTTATTACAGAACTGGGATTATTTTCCAGATGTTTCCTGAAAATGCTTAAATATATTAAATAAGATGATCAGGGAAGAGGAGTGAGGTTACGATGTTGAGGACTGTCTATCTCTGTGTTTCTTGCCACCTTTCTCTTCTCCCTCTCTTTTCTCTCTGTGCCCTCCTCTCTGTTCCTTTTCAACCCACAGCTACAAGAATCTTTCAGTCTATCAGAGAATTGTAGAAATGGCACTATTTATATTTTGACTTTGTTTATTATTATTATTTCTATGGTAACTGCGGGACTGCTTTTCATTAAGTGATATGCATCTGTGTTTTTAAATGTGATTAAATCAAAATGGTTTTTTTTCCTTCCTTGTATGCGGTGTTCTTCATTCCTTGCCCTCTTCATGACAGTGTGAGTGACAGAAAAATAAATAAATCAAGGAGAGAAATCATTCAAAGGCCCGAAGCAGCCTAAAAAGAAATGAAACAGACTGAAGCGAAACGTGTGACAGATTTTGACGGCGTTACTATCGGACCATCGGAATGCACGGCTCTCCCGGAAAAAGAAAAGAAGCGTTTTAATGGAATCTTTGCTGTTTGCTTTGTTATCTTGTTCACCACATTGCACAGGCATCTCGCACGCCATTAACATGATGTGCTGGATCTCCTGAGAATTTCAAATTTCACAATAAAGCTCAATAAATCAACTGCATTGCCAATGCTGCGTGCCAAATCTGGCATACTGCTAGAACAGTAGGGCTGTGTATTGGCAAGAACCTGGCCATACCATACGTATCATGATACAGTGGTCCCGATATACTGCGATACTGCAATCAAAGTAATATATTGTGATCCTACTATTAAAACGCACCACTATATGAACAGGTTTTTAACAATCCTTACAATAGCATTGCGCCCTTGTGCTGCTTGTTAATATTGGAGTGGAGCTGAAAATGGATTACAACACTGACATCTAGTGGTCAAAGGTTTAAACACAACACACAATGATTCACTGTCTGCCAGGAATCTGTGTATCGATACTGTGTTTTTGAGAATCAATACAGTATCACTAAACATAATATACTGATATTAAACATCTCAATATTTTCTTACACCCCTATAGAACAAACAGTGATAACTAACCTGATTCTGGTATAGATTTCACTCTGGATTTCTGTTAAAGCAGGTCAACTTCGGGACCGAACAAGCATACAGAGAAATACAGACCAACTCCATCTCTCCCAAACTCACACTGACAGATGAAGGCTGGCGTCTTTAAAGAAAAAGGTGGAGTGGAAGGCGATGGCAGATTGTCTGAATGCATTCACAGTCTGACTCCCTCCTGTCTTCTAAACTGATGCACTGAAGTATGGAGTAAAGAACAGAACTACGGAGGAGCTTTAGTAAATTCAGCATCTCTAAGCACAGAAACTGAACTTTGTTATCCTCCGCTTTTCTGCCTTTGTTATTATTTTGGTGGAAAGTAAATGATAAGTCTGCATGAGATGTGACCAGTCACAAAGCAGTACAGATATTATTTACATTTACGGGATTTAGCAGACACTCTTATCCAGAGCGACTTACATAAGGGCAATGTATTCAGTCAGGTTTAAGTCCAAACTACTCAAACACTGCCATAAACAAATGCTAGTGCTGATACATAGAAAGAAGACAACAAAATAATATAAGATTAGACACAGTGCAACACCCAGCAAGACTGGAACACCTACAGAGAGGAGAATAAATACAAGACTACATACAGTATAAGTGCTATACTTATCCAGTGTTTCTAAGATCAAGTGCAGTTACAGTTTATACCAATGTTTCAGTAGATTAGTGTTTATAAGTGCTTCACAAAGAGAAGGGTCTTCAGTCTGCGTTTGAAGACCATGAGAGAGTTCGCTGTTCGGACAGAAGTTTGTTCGTGTTGTCGCGTGTCTTCCATGAATCTTGAGTGATGGCGGGTCAAGCCGAGCCGTAATTGAAGCACGAAGAGCTCAAGGTGCAGATTGACTTTTGACCATTGCCATAAGGTAAGGAGGAGCTGGTCCATTCTTGGCTTTGTAGGCATCAGAACTTTAAATTGAATGCGAACAGCTACAGCACGCCAGTGAAGGGAGCACAGCAGTGGAGTGACATGAGTGAATTTCGGAAGATTGAAGACGAGCCGTGCTGCTGCATTCTGGATCAGTTGCAAGAGACTGATGGCCTGCAGAGGAAGACCAGCCAGGAGCGAGTTGCAGTAGTTGAGCCTTGAAATGACGAGACTGGACGAGCACCTGGGAGGCCTCCTGCGAGAGAAAGAGCCGGATGCGTCTGATATTATGGAGAATGTATCTACATGACCGAGTCAGGTTAGTAATATGGGCTGAGAACGATAACTGGTCATCCAGAGTCACCCCAAGTTTTCCTGCATCTTTAGACGGAACAATCAAAGAGTTCTGGATTGAGATGGCAAGATCCTGCTGAGGACCTGTAGTTCCAGGGATGAACAGCAGCTCAGCTTCAGATGATGTTACCAACTTACATACATTTAGCGCAACAAAATGAATTAGTAACTAAGAAAGTAAACAGTAGATTAATTTCCTCACTATAATGTCAAAGTTGAAGTACAACAGTATGTTCATATATCATATCAATAACTGAGGAACACTATGTATGGTTTGAGGATTTAGGGACGCCTTTAGTGAAAATTAGGGGTGTAAGAAAATAGCAAAAATATTAAATATTGCAATATGATTTTTTGTGATACTGTACTCAGTGTTAGACTCTCAGAAACACAGTATTAGTGTTTAACCAAGTCATCCATGCTTTTATTACATCACTGCTTGATTATTGCAATTCTTTATACATGGGAATCACTCAGTCGGCTTGGTCATGTTTGCAGCTGGTCCAGAGTTCGGCAGCTCTGCTTTTAACAGGAACCAGGAAAAGAGAAAGCGCCACACCTCTATCAGCGTCCCTTCACTGGTTACCAGTAAAATATAGAGTTGATTAAGATTTTATTGGTGGTTTTTAAAAAGTCTG
The DNA here is from genome assembly GCA_021613375.1 of Megaleporinus macrocephalus. Taxonomy (NCBI): domain Eukaryota; kingdom Metazoa; phylum Chordata; class Actinopteri; order Characiformes; family Anostomidae; genus Megaleporinus; species Megaleporinus macrocephalus. The sequence continues at coordinate 10,638,404 of CM038719.1, forward strand.
AATGGTGTTGCCCCACCCTATATCTCTGTCCTCTTGAGGCCATAGTCAACTTCACGTCTTTTAAGATCTTCCACTCTGTTGACTTTAGCTACTCCACTAATATCCAAAATGTGCCAGAGCTCTCTCTGTAGCTGCCCCACAACTGTGGAATAGCCTACCGTTCCACATAAGGTGGTCATCTACAACTGATGCCTTTAAGTCACAGTTGGAAACCTGCCTTTATTCTCAGACCTTTTCCTCCTAAATGCTGTCTTTAGGGCTGTGTCTGAAATGGTCCACTAGTTAACTACATTGAATGTTCAATGTAGAACACTATATAGGGGACTAATGAGGGAAACAGGAGAGGGAATTCAAAAACCGCTATGTATTGTGGGGCATCAACCTGTAAGTAGTGTACATTGTTGTCCACTAGTTTTATGGTGCATTGTGGGTAACAATATAGTGAACTATACAGGGAATCTAACTGTCCACTGAGAATTCAGACAACACTACAAAACGGCCCACACCCTGAATAGAACACTAAACGGTAACTAGGATGTGATTTGAGACACACCCCAGGTCTTTTTCATTTTGCTCCAGGTAATATAACAATATATCACCTTTCTTGCAATATACAGAATCGTAATCATGTGTCACCGGGTTCTTGCCAATACACAACTCCAGTGTGAACATGTAAATGCATACAATGTGAACATACAATTGAAAGTGTATGATAAAACAACCCAGTCGAAGCCGGGAAAGTAAATGACCAACAAATCATCATCTTGTCTTCATCAGTATAAGATTCATTTTGCATTTGAGACACACATATATATATATATATATATATATATATATATATATAAATTTTTGTTTTTTTTACCTGTGTGAGACATTAATACATAAAGACGTATGAAATGGTCAAAAAGACTCCCGTCTAAGCCATCAAAACACCACAGACTTACATTATCTAAAATATGATGTACGTGTGCTGCTGCGAGTCCCGCTGGAAGCTGTGTTCACACTCGGTAACACTATTTAGAGGCAGAAATATATACTTGTTTTAAAAAACAAAAAAACTAAACAAAACAAAACAAAAAAAAACAATATTATTTCTTCCCGACGCTAACATCACATCCAACATATTTAGTGATTTTCTGCATTTCCTTTTCTCTCAGAGCATCATCTAAACGAGGGGTCACTAATAGGCGGACCGCGGTCTGGATCCGCACTCAGGCGTTGTTGAATGTGGACCCAAACTGATAAACTATTAAGAATTATTTAATTTAGGCTGTGTTTATTTTAAGCGGCGGAGCTTTTCTCGTCTTTACGGTATACGGCGCAGTGAACTTACAGACCAATCGTGTGCGCTGTAAGACCACCGAATCAGATCTGTGCACATTGGGGCGTGCAGCACGCCCACACAGGTGAGGTACGAAGCGAGGAGCAGCAGCTGGAGACTAAAGTGAGTCAGAAAGAATAACGTAAAAACAGAAAAGTGAACGGTTCTGGAATGGACCTGCTCGTCTAGTTTTGGAGAATACGGCTCTGTACAACCAACATATCAACCTGTGAAGCCGAGTTAACAAGAAGACACACGTTTTATTTACTTTCTCTATAAATAAACACTAAGATGCACTTTTATTCAAAAGCATTCTGTTTTTTTTGTTTAATGTAGCCCTTGTTCTTACTTGAAGTAAGGACAAAAAACTATTAGAAGTTTATAAATAATTCATTCAGTTCAGCATTTAAACAGTAAATATACTGAAATATACTGAACGGTATTTGTAATAAATTTGTCTTTCAGGTGCTTATGGTATAAGATGCTGATACTAGGTAACTTCCGTACCTCCGAACATTTTGTCCAATCTGGAGTTCGAACGTTATCAGAATCATATGGCTGCAAACGACCTTTTCAACAAGGCAGCTGAGAAAAGTTGTTTCTGTAGCAGAGACTCTCCATCTGGCATATACATAGAGCTTTAAAACTTTGAAGACAGTTTACAGGTTTTTATTTATATATATATATACACACACACACACACACACACACACACACACACACATATATATATATATACATACACACACATACATACATATATACATACATATATACATACATATATACATACATATATACATACATACACATACAAAATAAAATATTATTATTATTTTATTTTGTTTGTGTATATATATATATACAAAATATATTAATAATAATAATAATAATAATAATAATAATAATAATAATAATAATAATAATAATAATAAGAAGAAGAAGAAGAAGAAGAAGAAGAAGAAGAATATTAATAATAATAATAATAATAATAATAATAATAATAATAATAAGTCCCATTTAACCTGTGAAAGGTGCAGGCAGGATGTTATAAAGCAACATAGAAAAGAAAACATTTTTACAGAATTGAACCATACTGGAATCAATTGGTCAGGTTTTGAGGTCCACTTTTAGCTTTAGAGGTGAGCATCTGAGTTTCTTGAGGAAAATAATATAGTTTGAATCAGAAAATGGAACAGAAATCGGCATGAAATTTTCTTAACGTGCTGCCCAACTATGCTCAGTTGAAGGATTCAAACCCACAATGTTCTGGTTGCTGACGCACCCCTAGGCTACCAGCCACTCTACCATGATACCCCAAAATGAAAGTATATTATGCAATATAACATGTACATTAATATGCAATTCAAGGAGATCTCATCTCTACAGTTCAAATATGAGGCAGCCTATACATCATCAGTTCACACTGTACAGCTTTCTCAGTAGAATTATTTTAAATAATCTATAGCTTTGTTCATCATTCTGGATTCATCTAAAGCATGTTTTTATAGCCCAACACAAAAGATTTGTATCATATGATGCATGACAGCAAACTTGTGGAGAGTCGTGCCATGCAGCTGTATGTGAACCTTGCTTGCTGTAAACTACTGCCAAATCAAAGTGATGTTCAGCATTCAGAGGAAAAAAATTCATACGAGTGGAACAGCGCTGCAGGCAGCTTTCACGCGCGTTCTGAAGTCTGTCGGGAATGGACGAAATCACAGAGAAATGGATAGGCCTCTATTTAATTTCCCTCTCGTGGTGCCAGTAAGTGGTGTGAAATGACTTTAGTCGTGTGTGTGTGTGTGTGTGTGTGTGTGTGCGCACGTGTGTGTGTGGAGGAAAAGCAACAGGCCTGCACAGTCTGGTTCTCTTCGTCACTGATAGTCTATGTATTACTGCATTTGCCAAGTCAAACAGGTTTTGGATGAATCAGAGAAAACGTAGACTCTGGGCTGCACAACTATCAGGCATTCAGCTCAGGTTTTTGCTACTGCAACAGATGAAGCATTCAAACAGCAACCCATCACAGACCACAGCCATCTGTAGCATTTCCTGTGTAGCCAATGCTTATTGTAAACCCACTGATAGTTACATGCCAGATACTTTAGGCATTAAAGGGCCCGAATCACAGGAAAACATGTAGCAAGTAAAAACATACCATCCACTTCTCCAACCATATACAGAAGCTAAGCTGAAAACACAGCTTCTTTTGAAACCACTGCCACAAAACCCAACACACAGACTGTATATACACCTACTTAGCCAGCAGCAGGTTAGCTCTGCCCATTCCTACTCAAGTTATTAACAAGTGTTTTGAACCGCTTTCTGAACTAAGCACAATAACAGCCAGCCAATCAAAACAGAGTTAAGGTTCTTCTCATCAAGACACAAAGAAGAGTGATTTGTTTTGAGGTACAATTAATTCTACATTTAAAGTAAATCTGTTTACTTTGTCGTAACTTCGTTGTGGCCGTCAGAATGAAGAGGGAGGCCAGTTCAGAGAAAAAAACTTTTATTCGAAAGGCTGCAGTACCAACGTTCTCTGAGCTTGCTAACCCTGGTCCCAATGATGCCTTTGACTGCTTGTCTTATATAGGGCTGCGTATTTGCTTTTTCTGGCCCACCAGTACACCTGGTCGGTCGTTATTCTTTTGAGTGACCAGTGGTTCCTGAATAGAAGTTCCCAAAATAAGTCACAGCTTTATTTGGCGGGGGGTTCCAAAAAGCCCTGACCGTCCCCCAAGCTCTGCAGCTTTCTTGGGCCACCTGTCTCTATACATTCAAACAAACGCTATAGTGTGTATTTAAGTAAAATTCACCACAACTTTAAGTTTAAAACAACATGTAAGGAGAAACATGTGAAGAAATACATTATGGTTGTATGTCATGGCGTCTATGTTGGATTGGGAAATGATGTCAATTTAGCCAAATGATAACTGTCTCCAGAATTATGGCGAAAAACGATGTTATGGAGTTATAAAAACAAACAAACAGTCTCACTGAGTGGCACTGAGGTGCATTTACATGAAATGTAGCAAAACTGCCTGAACTGGCTTTGCAGAATGTAGAATGCAGCGATGCACTGTGGCTTAAGGCTGAGTATACTTTAGCAGCAGAGTGCTCCGCTGACAGCACGTTAAAGCTGTAGATGTTTACTTCACGCTGGTGCATAATGGTTCTCAAAAAAAAAAAAAAAAATTTAAAAAATAAATAAATAAATCACAGTAATCTCTAATCTTTTAGAGGCGGATAATACAAATACCTATGGAGGCAAACCTCATTCACATTCGTCCGTTTTAGATGAAATGCAGCTCGCATAGGGAGCGCTAACTTCAAGAAACAGTGGCTGTGTCTCAAAACCTAGTGAGTGTCTAAGTAGGCTGTCTAGGTAGGGAGCTGTGTAAGTAGCAGCGTTCTCTCCTCATCTCTCCTCATAAACAGATTACTGAGACGCTCTAGTTAGAGAGAGACTGCGTCACGGTTTGTTCCCGCCCACTGCAGCATGCGACCGGTGGTTTAGCTGGTTGCTTAGCTACCGGCCGGTCTTGTGCCGAATTGTGCACCCCTGCCAGGAAAAGCACCCCCTCTCGGTAGCTCGCACACATCCTCTTCTTGGCTTTAACTTCATTCGAAAATGGAAATACCCAAGATACTGTTATAAGCTACGCCGACTCGTAAGAAATAATGAAAAAATAATCATGTCACCTACACCCCCTCCCGAGAGAGGATGCTTTTCCTGGCTTTAGTTGTGCCGAATTTAGCACCCCGCCAGTAAAACGGCACCCCTCTCGGGAGCGCGTACGCACATGATTAGTAAAATGAGACTTATTCAAGTTTATTTGGTCAAAACAAACAAACTAATGTCAGCGGATTATCTCAGCTTTCGATTCAAGCGACAGAGCGTGCGCTCATGAGAGGGGGTGCTTTTCCTGGCGGGGGAGCAAAACTTGGCAAAACACCGGCATCCAAAACAATAGCCGAGGCTTAAAAATCCGCTAGCATAAATGCTAATGGCTCGAGTATAAAACTGCTAAATGGTGAAGGACTCGTTACAGAGTTGATAATAAAATACTGTTCTGTGTGATTATATGACCAGAAACGCATTAAAACACCAGAGAGAATCAAAATAACTCACATTTTAAACCCACTTGACTTCTCGTAGATTAGCTTGTGTTGCGTCATGGGATTGTCTTAGCGGCTGAGGAAGCGTTCGATGCTTCCTTAAAATCAGGTCTAAATAAGGTTCCTCAGTAGACAGCATGTTTAAGATATCTAAGAATGGGGACAGTCTACATGTCGGGAGCGCATACTATGATGTAAAATGCTGCCTGTGTAGACCCTCACTAGACACACCCCAAAACTGCTGCATTGACTCCTTCTGTACGAGCTCCTCCATCTTCTAGCAGAGAGCGAGTCACACGCACCAGAGCTGTTTTACCCTCACTATATATCCCAGCGCTCTTTATCAGACTAGAACTCTGCATTCTGAAGTGGTGTAAACTTATATTAGCAGTTAATTAGTTTGCTCAATGTAAACAACAACAACAAAACCTGTCACCAGGCACATTAATGGGCATGATATCATGGATTTAAATGATCGCAATATTTAATTATATTGCATATTAGCACTAGGATATGTATATGTACTGTACTGCAGCAATGGCTACTGAAGTAAGCAACGGTAACTGGTTAACCATGCCCTGCTGTTTCATAATAACTTGTAACCAAGTACCTGAGGACATGATAGCTGTGCACTATAGCCTCAAGAGGATGATTAAGTACAACTGCTGCCCTGACAGCATATTCTAAACTCCTGTCTATCACGTTGGAGGCTCTGCTCCTGGTCAGATGATGTAACTACAGGTAGCCTTGACAGGAGAAGCAAACAATGATGGCTGAAGCTATTGCGGAGTGGCCGTGGCTGCAGCAAATGAAAGAAGTGATCTGAATAAAAGAAAAAACAACAGGTGCTGGTGCTGCTTTTCAGCACTTCAAGTGCTTTTTTCGGTGAGAGAGTTCAGCACCAAACTTCCATTTAAAGTGTCTTCTAGAATAATAATCGAGAGTACTTCAACAGGTTGCATCATCTTGCATTAAAATTGCCCCTATTATATATTTTTCAGTGTGTTTACGGGTCAGAATAATGGAAAACATTTGTAAGAAATAAAAGTATAAAACAAAAATGGATTATTTAAAATTTGTTGACGTTTCATTCACTTCCTAGAACATAGAGAGCTCAAACTTATCACATTGTTAACAGTCTCTCTCTCTCACTCTCATAAATAATAATAGATATGTTTTATTCAAAGTCTAATTTGCTTGCTGGAATTGTTCACCGTGGTCATGATAGGACTGAGGAGTTTCTGGTTCCTACTGTCTCCCTCACACACTACTTGAAATGGTTAGGAATACTGCTTATGCATTTTAGCTTTATGTATTTTAATCCATGTATTTACTGGAGAGGTGCATAGAGGCCACAGAAAGCAAATGGTCTCAAAAGAAAGAATTTTTTTTTCAGTTTTGCCTATTTTACCATCATCAGCATCACATAAAAAATTTAGAAGGCACATGTCGATTTACTGGCAGTTTTGGAAAATGAATTACAAGGAAATATCTGCATTGTAGCCATGGCAACCCCTGATTCCCTTTACCACTACTGTAAGAAAACGCAAGTCTGAGTAAGTTTCACTGCAATAAGCCTTTGACACCAAACTAACCTGAATAACTTTGCCACTCAACTAATAAATAACATGGAAATTCTGAAAAAAATATATGGAATTCCCCTTTTAAAGAATCTATTAAGCTCACTAAATGATCTTTTAAATTTCTGAAACATAAGATTAGATAAGATAATCCTTTATTAATCCTACAGTGGGGAAATTCAGTGTTACAGCAGTAAAGGGATAGCAAGACACTCAGTACAGAAAACATAAATAAACAGTACAGTATATACAATATAAATAATAAAAAGTCAAGAACTCCTGAGATTGTGTTTACAAATAATTGCACAGGGTTAATGAAAAATATAGACCAATAAGTTACACTGAAAAAAAATTATTTTCTGTAAGTGTGTAGTGTTTAAGTGCGTGTGTATGTAGTCCACTGTGCATATATAAATATAAACAGAGGGAATGCTCGGCCCACAACCGTGATTGAACTGGTTGTTTTGCTTGTCAATCCCACAATGCCATCCAATGGCCTGTCTTGAGAATAACAGAGCAGTGGTGCTATTAGTGAGCAGAACGTAAGCCATATTTCACTCGTCTTTGTTGTTTATTGCCTTTGAGAGGCTGATCGCTAATTGAATGGTGTCTGTAATGATTGCTGGGCTCTGAGCTCTGTAAGCATAACATGGCCGGGGGAAATCAGTGGCATTTTTGAAACGAGAGGCTCCTCTAATGAGCGACAGCTTTGGCAGAGATCATCTGAGGCCTGAAGGCGTTTCGCTGCCGAAGCCCATTCCCTCAGTCTACCTCTTCACCAGTCTTCCTAACAGCGAGGAAGCACAAACCCGGTTCCAAATTGGGGAGAAACTGTAGAACACAGCTCATTTGTTTTCTCTGAGCGGAAAGGTAAAGGGAATTGGGAGTTTCAAGCAATATTTATTCTGCATACATGCAAAAAGGACATTAATACTGGCATCATTGAGTTTTACAGCCTGACTCGGAGCAGCAGGAGAGCAGTGGCTTTATGCGAGGGTGAGGATTGCGAGTAGCTGACGCATACATATAGTGGTGTCAGTAAATAAGACGACACAGCAAACATTGTGCTTTAAGTGCTGAACGCTTTTTTATTGAACAGGCAGCGGGGGAGACCTGCCACTCGGTGCTACTGAGACGGATGAGATTCGCTGGCAGGTCACTCCTACTGTCTGTACATGGCAGATAGCAACACAACCTACCCCACATCCCACCCCCCAACAGCTTAAACAACACACATGCCCATCTTGAGTCTATAATAAAGTTGTTACTTAAACTGCTGCACTCCCAAGAACCTTTCACGCACGGTCGCTTTACATAGCCATGCACCTCCATTCGCGGGCGCTGCAACATTTATATACCCATTTTACTAAAGGCTGATTGGATATTTGTGGGACTGAACCAAAATAATATATATTTTTTTTTAATTAAAGAGCAATAGTAAATATAAGATAAAATAATACAGCGTTCTTAACACTGTATTGCTTGAATTGCATATAGTACAGTTTTAAAGAATATTTTAATAATTACTATCACTGACATTTATTACTAAATTTATTACTACTGTGTGTCGCTCCGCTCTGTGGACTGGACGTGTAGATTTCTGCTCAGATGCTGAAACACTGGTGTCGTGCTCGGCTAGGGGTAACCGTAAAACTCAGACTCTCTATCAGTTTGTTGGGAAAGCTCAGTTGCTTGCTTTCTAAAGTTAGCTTCTTATTTAAATTCCCTGTTCCACCTTAACTGGTATAGAAGTTACATTCCGCCGCCTCTAACTGCTGCGTCATTTAAGGTGGAAGACGGAATTTACATAAGAAGCTAACTTCAGCCACGTCTTTCTTCAGGTTTTCTCTCAGTAACGGCTTCTTCAGCTAGTTTGGTTTACAGTAGACTTTAGACACTGTGTATGGTTTTCTCTGACCCATCTCTTCTGTTTGTCTCTCCTTATTCTCTCTCTCTCTCTCTTTCTCTATTGTGCGTGTGAAACAGTACGCTGTATATTATTGTATGGACTAAACGAATCTTCGAGGCAAAGAATTTGCTTAGATGATTTTTTGTAATCGAGCTACTCGAGGAATCGTTTCAGCCCTAGACTGAACTGGCACAAAATATCAGTACCGATCAAACTCAATGAAACAAGATTCAGCCGTGTATCATTCAGTTCTATGATGGTAACTGTCTACCATCCATGTGGGACGCTCTACTCAACGCACTCATGCACCTGGACGGGTTAATTAGCTAATTTTGATTAATGGTGCGAGTAGGGACAGTGAAGTGGACACTAATTCATTCTGTAGTGTCACAGCAAGATTGTAGAGGTACGAGCCTGCACTGTTTTCTAGGGCTGTATGATACATCTCAGTAATAAACACATCGTTAAAGTCACAACAAGAGGAAACACCAAACAACCTAATAGCATCGCGACACAGAGACGCCATCACATTACAATCACAAACTGATTAAGACATATTAGGTGCTTTCTTTGGGCTGGGACTTAACCCCACTCTCCCACACAGGAGATGAGTAGCGAGTAACCATTCAGCCAAGTAGCTTAAAAATGTCTATCCACTATACTATTTGTCTGTTCCCCCAAGAAACTCTGCTTTACCTGGGGAAAAAATTGAATAAATACAGTTTAACTCTAATTTTAATTCTAACTCTAAACTGAGTAGAGCTTCGCTAACAGTTTCATCTTAGAATTAGAGGTCACTGATACAACAGCTCTGAGTCAATTTGAGCTGTTACTCCTCAAAATAGAGTCCCTACAGAGAAACACATATGAGGGTTCCTTAAAAAACTGAATTAAACTAAATCTGGCATTATGTGCCAACATGTGTACTTTTTCTTTGTGTCTACATACAAACACGCTTTTTCATTTTTATAGCCTTTTTAAATGGTTGTTGAGGCAAAGCTGACTGTTTCTCAGCCTGTCAGCCCAGTTCACTACTGACTTAACTACTAACAGCTATTTGTATCAAAACTACAAGCTCGTTTGGTGCACTATTTTGTATGTTGTTATTTGTTTAAAGGAGATGTTAGTCTGATTCCTGATACACCATCATAAAACACAATGTTCAATAAAGCTGTTGGATATCAAGTCAATATCGTGCAGCTCATAGCGTTTAAGCTCCTCTGACTGCTTCCCAGTTTCTCTACACAGAACTGTGCTGACGGTAGGAAAGGCCCAGTGCATCAGTTTACTCATCTACCACTGGCTGTTTCCCAGTGGACACTCGTTTCTGAAGGAGCCACTGAAAAGCTTGGGCTACAGACACATGTACGCCTTTCAGACAGACGGCTGTTTTCACCGTTGCTTTCTCACTGTTTTGTCAGAAAGAGTGCAGAATGACTGAGCCACTAAAATAATGAGTTGTATTAGCTGCTGTAAAGCAGGCTATGACTTCTGCTGCTCATGTTATATTCAAAGACTAAGAGAGACTCTATTCTAGTCCTGCAAGAGTAAGCACAGCCCACACGGACAGCAGATCAGCACCCTGGACAGAGACACACTACCAATACATGACAGCTACCGACTGCTCAATACCAGTGTTCTGTCCAAAGCAACATCAGTCATCCTCTCTATTCAAATGAGAACTGCTGTTCCTCCCAATTACTTTAGCATTAGCATACTGTGCCAGAGAGCCCATTATAGATTTAGTGAATTATCACATTAACCTACATTACTGTGCTCGTGTCACAAGTCATTCTGCTGAGCCTTAACGTGGGTCAAGATACTATACTGACACATTTGTTTATTAGAACAGTCATTTAAATTTAGCATCCACCCCCCCCCCCAAGAGATGTGTACTGTGATAAAATCAATTACTACATACACATACCAACCAGCCACTTTATTAGGTACACCCTTTTAAATCTCCACTTACAATAAAGGAGCATTTTGTAGTTCTACTTGTACAGACTATAGTCCAGGTGTTTCCCTGTATACTTTGTTACCCTGTTCTTTAATGGTCAGGACCCCCACCTAGCAGCTATTATGTTGGTGGTGGATCATTGTCAGCACTGCAGTGATACTGACGTGGTGGTGGTGTGTTGTGCTGGTGTAAAGGGATCAGAAACAGTGGTGCTGATGGAGCTTTAAACACCTCAGTGTCCCTGCTGGACTGAAAATAGCCCACCAACCAAAACTATCCAATCAAACACAGTTACAGTTTTACATTACGCTGCATGAGACAGACGTTTGTCAACATTATGGAAAACTTGTCTATTCACACAACAGTAGCTACAGCTATCTCTGAAGTTGTGTAATCTGGGGCATCATTTGATATGTATGGGTGGAGGAGGGTTACGCCTTGTAAAGGAGGCTCTGTGGGGGGCATGCTTCCCCATTAAAAACGGCGCCAAATGTCTCCGTCACGATACAATGCAGACAACACAACACAAAGCACAGCATATCTGTCCCTTTATAACCTGCATTAGGCACAAATCTAATACGACATGCACCATCAGTCCACTTACAATTTATTAAATAAAGCTGCAGGTCGTAAATGTCATTCGAGGAATTGGGGGAGATGCTTTGAAATGAAACATTTTTGTTTACCAAAGGTTGCAGCGATGGCAATTGCTTTTTATTAACAGCAACCCAGAAAAACACTGTTGTTGCTGACTACGAAATGATGCACAAGTTCAGCATTCTATGAAAGAAAGCATCTGAGAAGAAGAATAAAAAAAAAAAAAAGACATAACACCTGGTGGAACATGTCACAAGTAATTAGGTTAATTGGCAACAAATCAGTAACATGACTGCATGTAACATGAGGATCCCCCAGGAACTGAGACTCCCAGAAAAACAGTTCACTTTCAAAACTACAACCATTTGTCTCCTTAGTTCCCAAATACTTAGTGTTGTCAATTAAAGAAGTGATGAACACAGTAGTACACATGCACCTGCCCCAACTCTTTATTAACTTCACTACTTATGTAACTATACCTTATAATCACTGCAGTGTAGGCCTGAGCCACATTGAGAATTTATCATCAGGATATTCCCCTTTTTAAAAAAAAAAAAAAAAACCAACCAGTCTGTGATATCAGCCCTCCCTTTTTTGGGAGCATTTTAACACTGTCCAGTGTTAACACTTATATTTTTCCATCAATTTTCCATATATCTGATCTTGATTTACTCCAAAATACATCCATTATCTGCACTCACTCCAACGGGCAATTTTAGAGTGACCAATCCACTCATCATGCATGTGTTTGGACTGTGGGAGGAAACTGGAGTACCCGGAGGAAACCCACTCAAGCATGGGGAGAACATGCACACTTCACTGCCTGGACTGGGAATCCAACCCGGATCGTCTTGCTGTGAGGCGACAGTGCTAACTAACTAATAGTTACCACAATAAAGAGACAAAACAGACGGATGGGGCGCCATGTTTAAATGTTTACACAAGAGAGGGAAGCCAGTGGACCAGCTGTAGAGATCTGTAGCCCCCCACCAGACTCCCAGACATTGAATCTTCGCTCGCATATCCAAATACATCGTCCTAAAGCACTGAGCGCGGGGGTGGGGTAACGAGTCAGCATATCGATTTAAAAATTATGTCGATTAGCACAACATGCTTCGATGCGTCGCAAAGATAGCATGGATTTATCCGAAGCGCAAGCTGCAGCTACAAACAATCTCTTGCGTGAATCTAAAGTTGTGGGAGTGTTTCACACAGAAACACAACAGTGTGGTGCTCTGTCAGCTCTGCACAGTGGAGATGATCACAACAGTACAACTGCTATACACGAGACCTTGAAGCTCAAACATCCCATAGAGCTTCATCAACACAGCAGCAGGACAGCACCTGTTTACCTGTTTATCTTATCTTAGCAGATTATTTTAATATTATTAACACGTGTAACATGTTTCTTTCAGTAGAGTCACTTGAAAAGTCTCATTGCTAACCATTTCTTAATCATCCAGTGTAGAACCTAAGACTGTTCTCGATACCGTGGGAGCTTTAAAACACACGTAGCTGCTTCTTAAACCACTCTCTGCAACATATATAGTCCACAAACTGGCCAGCTTCTTGTCCATGAGGTGTGTAGGCTACGTGTGATTTGTGCCTCTAAACATATAGAATGGCCGTGTCTTTTCCTCGTGCTTCTGAGATACATCTCAGCTCTAAGACAGCGCGAGACAATCTTCAATAAGCTCAACGTATCAGCATTGGGTCACGTGTTGGTCATCGACAATATCCGATTACATCACCCTATCGGCCAGGCCTACTTCAGGGACCAGTATAAAGCATGACATGCTACAAAAATACAATTCTAAGGATAAGGATTCTTATCAGAGCTGAAAAAAAAAAAAAACCCTCATCAAAAAAAAAAAAAAAAACAACAAAAAAAAAACCCACTGATGATGCCATCAAGCAAAAAAAAAAAAAAAAGTATATATATATAAATATATATATTCATGCTTCTGTTTTAAATCAAAATGAGATTAGCACAGGGATATCAGACAGGTTCCTAGAGGGAACTCCTGTATGCTTCGGTAATGAGCTGATGAGTTGAAAGAGGGGTGCTAAATAAGGTATAGTGTTCAATCGTGCTGCAGAACTGGAGCTGAACACCTTTTGGTTTAATGTATCCCAGCAGAGAAAAATCTATGAGTCAAGCCGACAGCTAGTCATTTTCCTTTATCTAATAGCACAATACCAGCAATGTGCGTGATAGAGAAGCGAATGATCTTCTTTATTCTCTTTAAGTAGCTTTGCCAGGAGTGTACAATAAGCTTATGTGCGACTGATTGTTTAAATATGAGGTGAGCTGCCTAAATCCTTCTGAAGAGACGTAATTAAAAGACATCGTTTTTTAGTTCAGCAAACGAGCCTTTCCAATGCAAGGCAACTTTTAATCAAGCAACATGCTGAAAGACTTTAATACGCTTCAAAAACGAGAGTGTAATATTTATAGGCCGTCTGAAACTCAATTCTTAATCATGGAAAATTCTGCTTCCCTCTGTTTATAATTTGTCCTCAGGGTGCTGGTTTATGAAAGTGGTGTGCAAATTCAAATTACTTCATGAAGTTCTGATTAAAGCTGGAAGGGCTTTGCTGGGTGGGTAAATAGTGAGTGTCTTAAGGGAATATGATACCCTAGATAAGATACTGATTCAGTATTCATCGCCACAGCACTGTGCAATGAGAACGCTCTCTGGAGATCACGTACATACCACCTTTTAATATACGGAGAGGGGCTGCGTTATGTTCAAACGTACATACGCCCGAGTGCATGCGGAAGCACACGTTTGACTAAGGGGTGGGAAAAAAGCAATTCTCTAATTTTTAATGCTGTTGGAAAATCTTCCAAACTACTCGTCTGCATAAAGGTTGCAATTAAATGTAATTGTTCTTCTGCCCTCTAGTGGCTCTGGAGTGGTCTGTGATGGGGCGAGACGAATGGACGCCACATAAATAATAGAAAAGCGGCAAGACCAAACGAATGAAGAAAAATACGGGGCTATTAGAGCACTTACAGTAGAGGCAAAGCCAAGATAAAGCATGTCTGTGTTTGTTTTTGTACATTTGTATTCATTCATAAATCTAGAGAAAAATAGGACTGCGAGTTCCTTATAGCAGCTCCATGCCTCATTTTTCACTGCAAGAGTGGAACCATTTATTTTAGATTACTTAGGTTAATTTTAGAGGTTAATTTTAGGATTAAGCTTATGGGTAGATGGATACATGGAGATACATAGATATAGATATACACAGACAGAGATTCATAGACAGATATATAGAGATACACAGACAGAGAGACAGTGACAGAGAGATACACAGACAGAGATACACACAAAGACAGACGGAGACAGAGATACACAGACAATGACATAGATACACAAACAATTACAGAGAGATACACAGAGACACAGATGGAGACAGAGACACACAGACAGAGACAGTGACACAGAGATACACAGACAGAGATGCACACAAAGACAGACGGAGACAGAGATGCACAGACAATGACAGAGATACACAGAGACACAGACGGAGACAGAGACAATGACAGATACACACAGACAGTGACAGAGAGATACACAGACAATGACAGAGAGATACACAGAGACATAGATACATAGAGACGCACAGACATAGACCCAGAGATACACAGACAGACAGACACAGAGATACACAGACCCACAGATACACAGACCCACAGATGTATGCAGACAAGGACAGAGATACAGACAGAGACACATGATTCATTCATGCATTTTCTATTGCTTTACTGAACACTTGTATTGGTTTCTACCGTGCTCCTGTTAGTTTACCAAAACATCCTTTTTTTTTTTTTATTTCACACATACATACAGTCACTGTCCAATGATAAACAAAAACATTAGTTTTCTACATCATTTGATTGTAGCAGTCTAAAGAAAAACAAGCAACTCCACAGGAGAGAGAAACCAAAAACACAGGATACAAAACGCAGCTGTCAAATAATTCAGATAACACAGAAAAATGGAAAAACGTCAAAAATAAGGATCCGTATTTTTCTGTGGACAGCGACCATATATATGGAAGTCGTAGTAAAATGCAAAGGAACAATAGCGAGGCTTTAATACGACATGTTTTTGTAGAACATGTGTATTCAAATCCTTGCTTTAGATTAAGTAACATGCTCTCCCTTGCTTTTTCCCATCAGCATGTTAATTGGATCAGTGGTGATAAGCCAGTCTCACATTGATGTGCTTTGTGGAAGCCTTTTGTGCTCACAGGGTTTTGTTGGGGGATTTTGCTCCAGAGAACGAGCCGCCAATTAGAACTGCTCCAGCACACCTAATACGACCTGCGCACGGCTGCTGAGATTACTCTGTAACACATACTTTGTTCGTGGTGTTGTTTTCAGTCACGGCTGGCAGGTACGTGGTCTTAAACCAGTGATTTGCAGCTCATCAGAATGTTTTTAGACCCGTACAAAGGTTTAATTGGTGATTGCTTCCCCTTCGGTGCTTCATTTTTCAGCAACTAATTATGCACACACTTCTATTATCCAGTGCTCTAATCTTTTTTTTCACCCATGTGTAAAGTGTATGCATTGCAAGTCCGTGCAGTTGCAAGCGTTACAGGTAGACTGATGTAATTAACTGACGGCCTTACATTTGTATGAACAGCACGCAAGAGGACTTGTTATTTATTTGACATTTAGTTGCTTCACATATAGGTGCACAAGCCAATAAGAGCAGGCAAGGACGTTGATGTCTGGTGCCAAGCGTGTACTGGATATTGGAAAGACATTCAAGCTGCTTGCCTTTAATTAACAGCGAAACATCAAATCTACTGTATACGTATCTAACAATATTAACTCACTGATCATGACTCATATCTGTAAACTGGGTCTCTTGGTCCAGATCAAAGCAGAAGCTGTTATGCAACTGGTCATGTTCACACATTTACCACAAAAAGAAAAGTTTAAAACATGCCAAACTAGCAGCCCCACATCGTCCCACATAGTCATGTGCATGAGTAAAAAGGATGCATCTTCAATCAAATCCTTGTTTCATGATGGAGGGTAATAAACTAGGGATTGAGCCATTTTAAGGGAATCCTGATACACAATGAAGTTATGAATAACTTTTCACACCAGCACTAGTTAGTCCGGTTTAAACGGACTCTGGTTTGTTGGTGCAGTTTGTTTTGGTAGATGTGAAAACAGTAAGCGCACTCTGATGCGGACCAAAACAACAGCACAGAGACCCCCAAGAGGAGGTGGTCTTGTTCCCATTTCAAACGAACTCTGGAGCGGTCCGTTCTTGGTGAGTACATGATCAGACCTTGATCCTACCCAAATTTTAGGTGTACTCCACACGTTTGATCTAAACATCTCCTGCAGCCAGGTGTGCTTTGCATTATGGGATGCGGCAGATGGCGTAAACAGTGAACTGGAGAACTGGAGCAGCTAACAGGGCGAGGACAATGAAGCGAGGTCTCTCTTGGACTAGCAGTGAGGGACGTTGTCTACTTGGTATTTGGAGTGAGCTGGGTGTTCTGCAGGTGTAGTTTGGTATATTATCAGATTATTATTACAGCTATCAACAGATGCTGTCTCTACGCTGCTCCGTGATACGCTCTACAAGAAATGTGCAGTTTGGGAAAACCGGATCTTCTCCCTGTGTTTACTTTCTTGCTCGCACGCCAGACAGCTCTGACCAATCAGAGGAGACAACGTGCTAACGTGGTTTGTTGAGGCGCATTTTGGTGCGTTTGGGTTTTTGCCTGTGAAAACAAACTTAACTGAGGAGGAAACGCTCCAAGTAAACAAACTCATTAACTGATCCGGACCAGTGAAACCGGTCTTTACAGGGGTGAAAGCCAAATTCAGAACTTGAACCAAACAAAATTGATTAGGTAGATCTGCATGGATGTCCAAATCCAAGATAGTTCCAAGACCACAATATGTTTACTCCTGAAAGTCCAGACCAAAGTTTATGCTTTTGTCACATTGTATACATTCGATCCGGTTAGTTTAGTTTTCACACTGCAAATTAGAGAATGAGCTAAAGAACTTACCTATATCCTGTCATCACTGAGGTGGAGATAAATATAATATAAGATCCAAATAAATATAAGACTGAGCCAGGAGTGAAGTATAAATAAGAGTGAGTCCAAGCTTTTCACCAGGGGTTGGGGTCAAGACTGGGTCTGTAATATATTCAGGACCAGGCCTTAATACTTCTCTTCTCCTTCTAGCACAAATTACTAATATATTACAAAATTATATATATATATATATATATATATATATATATATATATATATATATATTTCCAAACACTGATGCCAGTGAATCTAATCAATGCCCACTCATAATTAATCCAACAAGAGCACCATCTGAGCTCCCTGATTATATGAACTTGACATTAAATAAATTCAACTCACGCCTGTACCATGAAAAAACATGAACATGTTTTTGTTCTGATTTATATTCTGATTCCTTTCTAACAGAAATGAAAGTCAAACTAAAACCTTTAAAATCTGCTAAACAAAACATTCCAACCAGTAGTGCCACCCATCTGACATCAACAAGCTTTCTGTCCAGTACAACAGAGTTTATACCAAAAAAACATACAGAATGGTTCACCTCTGTGAAACACTATACTGCCAACAGACATGGTGTCCGCACAAATGGAGTTGGCTCCTCTTATTTGTGACAGCGGTAGGTCATACGCTTATGCAATCTCAACTAGACCTCATTAAAAACAAAAACTGAAAGATCTATTTACAGAGTTAAAACATTACAAAGTAGCAGAAAGGAACCAGCCAGTACTGGTAGAGCCAGAGAAGAGAGCATCATTTAACTAGTACAAAAACAAATTAACTTAAATGAGAGGGGGGTGGTTGAGGTTAAAGGGTATTTCTCACTGTTGTTCATCACACTAAGTAGTTAAATGAAGTTCACACAGAGTTAATTACGATAAAATTCCATTAGATTACAGCACCTGTTTGCTGTTGAGACAAACCCAAAGTCTAAAGCAGTAGTTCACGTCGGTGCTCTGCGATTCTCTGCAGGCCAGTTTAAGGCTCAAGTCTGGGTCAAAATAAAAACTGGTGAGACTGACGGCCAAGACCAAGACAAGTCCAAGTAAGGGACGATTAAGAAACACTGTCTGAGAACAAGCTTGAGTACTATATACTATAGCCCTGCAATCATGTTTATCTCACAATGCACTGACAACCAAACCACTCAAAACTCAAACTACCTCTGAACCAAGGTTACACTTTTAGACACAGTCTAACATTTGGGTTTTTTAGTGCATTAAATGATAAAATGTTCTCAGTCATTTCAGTGAAAAGGGGCTGTGTATTGGCAAGAACCTGGCAATACAATACGTATCACGATTCAGCAAGCAAAGTGATATATTGCAATTTTTTCAAATCCTACTATTAAAAAAAACACCACTGTATGAACAGGTTTGCCAAAGTTTACAAGAGCATTGCGCCCTTGTACTGCTTGTTAATGTTGGAGTGGAACTAAAAATGGATTACAACATACACTGATTTACTTTCTGCCAGGAATCTGTGTATGGATACTGTGTGTAGCAGGTACAAAGTGAAACAGACCAGAAGTAAGCAACACTGATATCTTCTAGATTCGGAAGAGGGGAAACAGTGAGCAAAGCGAGCAGTATGTTTTATAAGAAATGAGGATTTATTACAAAATATGCACTTGCGCTTTTACTGTCTTTGGACAAAAAATAAAAAATGAGAGCTCTCAAAATAAATGAAAAGAGTCAAATAATGGTCCACAACTACCCGGGTAGTGTTAACTGAGGTGGGTGTGTTCGTGCTTATCTGCGTCCAGGTAAGATGAACAGTTCACAATCAAAACATTCTAAGGTGATCGCTGATCAGCTCAATGTAGTCTGCGCGTGGAGAAGCCTTCCAGGATCCAGGGGAAACTGACTCGCCATCAAGTTGAACCATAAGCAAAAAAACAATCTGCAGTACATAACAGCAGATCAATACATCACTTTCACATATCTATTGTCTAAGCGCTCCTTTAAATAAAGTTTACAGTGCTTGATGCTAAACGAGTGCTAACTGTACATGAATTAGGTCATAACTCAACATTTGTTTTACAAAAATTGTCAAAACAACATACTCCGATTGGTTTTATCAGAAGACAACATTTTAATCACATCTAAAATTATTCACTAGAAAATAAGTTCAATTCGCTATACTGAAAACCATGCAGGTTTTTTACTCACCGGAGCTCTTGAAAACTCAAGAGCCAAATAACAATCATCCGCACGTCCAAAACACCAAAAACAACTAAAAACACCTCAAAAAACATGAGGATATCAAACATTATTTTGTTGTTGATGATGAAAAACTGGCTTATATATTTCAACAGATGGTTTTACAACGTGCTCACCGATCTGGTCGCTAAAAGCGGATAGGAGAGAAGGGAAAACAAGCGCCCACTAGAGGAAATAGGAGCGCACAGCAGGCCATTCTAAACAAAAGTCCCACTGAAAACAAATAAAAACCTGCTGAAAATTCTCTTGTCACATATTTATAAATGTTTGAAATAAAATTCAATGAATTTGTTTTAACCAATGTAAATAAAATATTTTTAAATACTTTTAATAGCTGTTTCTTAGTGACTAAACTTTAGATGGGTTACATGTGGTTTTAATAATTGATACAGTATCACAAAAAATAATATCCCAATATTCTATATTTGATTTTTTTTTTTTTTACACCCCTACTGAAGCATATCACATTTTTTTTCAGCAAACGTTATACTATATAAAGGGAAATTACTACAAGAAAAGTAATATTTAGACCCAATCAGTTCACTATGTAGGGAACTGGAGTCTGATTTGAGACACAGCATAGGTGAACTTATTTCAGCATTGAAAAATCAAAGCATTATGAATGTAGCTAAGCAAATATTGTACACTCAGTAAAAATAAATAAATAAACAAACAAATAAGCAAATAAGTTAAATAAAATGTTATTTAAAAGAACAATATTCCAGCGCAGATTTTGGAAATCTCAGTACCTGTATTTATAGAGTAATTGTTTAACTTATTTCTACAGCGTGTGCATGAAACGAAGTTGGACATTGTCTTGCTTTCGAAAGAAATCGTATAATTGATGTCAAACAGGTTATAAAGGTCCAAAGTTTAAGACTATATCATATAGGATTTGGATGCATTGTGTGGTGTTCTGTAATGTTGGTTGTGCTTCAGACTCCCAAAAGCAGATGAATGAGACCTCGCAATCGAGCTGAAGGAGTATTTAAAGAGAACTTTGCATGACAGTGAATCATCTACTACTGTCATCATACCTTCATCAGCACATCGCTGAGACCTAAACGCAGAGACGGGCCTTCTTGCTGAGCCTGTGACATTAGTACATTAAGACAAATGATGTGGTCTGAAATATTCCAGCCAAATCCATCCCAGTACCTCTGACTTCTAAATGTTTACAGGCTTTACACAAGCTCCCCATAGTTCAGTGTGCTCTTACCCTCTGGCTCAGAAATTCTTCTAAAAAGTTACAATGAAGCTGTTTTTAAATTGCTGGCGTTTTAATTAAAACATTAATAATAAGGTCTGTAATGAAAAGGACAGGACATCCAGGACATTTGGGTCATTCTATTCCTGCCTCTTCATATATGGATGCTTTGTCACACCTATGCTTTAGTGCTCTTACTGTTGGCAACTGGACAAACTTGTGTAGAAACCTACATAACCCGCCAACGGATTTTTGGGTCAGTACGTCTGTCCAACTGCGAGTAGAAGAAATAAAGACAGATCCAACTGGCTCCCTGGATGCAGGTTTGGATTCAACAATAGCCATTTGCATCATAAAGAATGTGTGGGTGTGTATACACACACACAAACACACACAAAAGGTCAGAGAGTCTCAGGCTTTAGCATTTGAAATATAGATTAATAACTATAGTTTACAGGTTGATTATACAAATCTGAACTAGAACGATTATTAATTCAAGGCACTGTGGCATCAGAACAGTGTTTCTGCTTAAGCAAAAGTAATTGTGCAACCTGTTATTAAAGCTCTTGTTCATGCTCATCTTTGGTTGTTCAGCCAGGATTTGTTGTGCTTTGTTCTTTTGTAGGGACTCCTCTAGCGATGGGGCTAGAACTCCAGGGCTGCATGTTCTTATAATAAGCTTTACAGAGAAAGATAGATAGATATAGAGAGTGAGCTGTGAGCCGGATATAGAACTGCCATTTCCCATTTGTTTTTTTTGTTATAGCGAGTTATGAACCAGAACCTAGAACTTCTTTTGAGAGCCCCATCACAGTAGCCTATATATCAACACAGGAATGTGCAAGAAACAAGGTTTGGACCAGGTTTTTGCCAAAATGTGGGAAAAAAAAAAAAATAAAAAAAAAAAATAAAAGTTAATCAGATTACATGTTGCCAGTAGCAAACCATGACCCTTAAGCCTCGGCCAAACTGTAGAATGTAGATTAAAAAATTATATATATATATATATATATATATATATATATATATATATATATATATATATATACACATACACACATATATATGGCATAGAAGGCCATGATGGTTCCCCACTGCATGACACGGACTACACATAGTCCAATATTAGCACGAACAGGCCTTCTATTACATTAAAATGGTGCAGTTTAATTACCCAGCAAAAGTACATCCAGTGAGTCTGGCATTTGTCTCTTAACAGAACTGATAATCATGATGAAAATGAAAAGTAGAGCTTCTCTAAATGTTAATAATGTTGGTCTTAAGCAACGGGCACTGTGAAACCTTAATATTCATAAAATAAGTCTAAGTAAATGAGACTGGCTTCAGATGTGTTTCTAACAAAAGGCTGCAGATAAATGGCCAAACGAGTTAATTAGAGCACTGAGTCTGCTCCTAAAGATGAATGTCACTTTTTTCCTGTGTGTGAGAAAGCGAAAGAGAGAGATAAAGGGAACGAGAACAGAGAAAGCAGAAATATAGAGCCATGAGGCTATGAATGTATATAGAACCAAGCGAATGCGCTGCATGCTTTTAACGAATGTCACCTAGCGAGAGTGACGTGATTCGGGGCATTTCTCTCTACGGACAGCGTCGACCTAATGAGATCGATTGTTATCCATTTTAATTGTTTTTCGCCAGCAGCGACCCTCTGGGCAGCACACAGTGCTAAGGAAGTTAATTGCCAGAGCGAGAGAAAGAAAGCGCCAGGAAATCTGCATGAAAGCCCAGCATCAAACAAACAAACCTTCATCCCACGCAGTCAGACAAATGTCAGCTAATGAGCAGCATATCTTCTTTTTCCCCTCACTGTCTGTAACGAAGGACGTCCTGATACATAGAGCTGTCTCCCTGCTCACAAACCTGTGAAATAAAGGCTGAGAAAAGATTTGCAGGAGTCGGATCATTTCAGTCTGTTTGTAATTAAAAGTCACAATCTAACTAAGCGAATTGGTGCAGTCAGACTCCGGCTGCTCGGCTCCTGACTGCAGGTCTTTGATAACACTGGGTCCACCAAGTGCTTTTAAGTATTTCCTTCATCTCTAGAAAAGCAAAGCTCAACGTGTACGATGCACAATCTTCTATGATTAATGTGGACACTTGGGCAGTTCAATTTCTATATATTTTGCTATGATTTCCAGATTAAAAATTATACGGCATGTCTCATTATAACAGTGGGCAGCTGGCTTTTAATTAGTGTATCAGCAGCGACATACTTAGAACTTGCCGTCGTATAACAAAAGCAGCACACATATACATTATATATATATATATACACACATACGTGTATATATGTATTTTATATATAAGTACGCATATTTTTTTCTATAATTTGGTTGATAATTACAAATAAATGCATTATTTAAACTTGTTTGTAAAAGTCTTGCATTTTACTAGCTTGCATTTTAATATTTATGGATATATTTAATATCCATCCATCCTTTATCTTCCACTTTCAGTCAGTAGCGTACTCGATAATGTCTGCTTAAGAATTGCTAACACAGCAATTAAGATATTATCGCAGATGATGAACAGGCTCTGAAAAATCTTAGAAATGGGTACCAAGAACGGCCTTCTCAGCTGCCATAGTTGCTGCGCCTGTGAGTGTTCACTGCATCACAGTTTCCATTTAAATAAACCGAATGCAGACGTTAAAGACACACAGCAGTATGTTAAAAGGTACATTTAATAAAACATGAAACATTTCATTATGTACTGTCGGCTGCCTAGTCCACGAACATTAACCAGCCAAAGAGGGACGGTTTGTTTTTTTGTTTTGTTTGTTTTTATTTCTGTGAAGTCTTAAGTACATATAAAGTACATAGTATCCAGATATTTGAACACATCTGGCCAAATGATACATCTGCAGTAGTACTATTTAGGGATGCACCAATACCACTTTTTCCTTACCGATATCAATATCGACACCAACTTTGACTTAAATGCTCAATATATGGCTATAAATCGTGATATTTATAGGGTTCCACTTTTTATATGTTGTATTTTGTGCTAGCTTGCTTCTTTGTGCTTGCCAGAATGAAGTTGCTGTGTTCTTTGATGTGGTTTTGCTTTAAATGCTTAATTTAACTTGACATATTGAAGTCTTTGCTGGTTGTGCCACCCCTCAAAATGCTGCCTTTACAAATTTTGCTCAACCGAGATATACTCCCACACCGTGAACATGCTGTTGGCTTCAGTCAAGTGTCATTTATTGGTGTGCATGCGTGTCAATAAGCTTCATGGTATAGGCACTCTCTATTGCCGATACCGATACTGTGTGTAAGTGCTAGTATCAGCGCCGATACCGATACAGATACGGTGTCTGTGCAACACTAATACTATTATAAAAAGGTTTGGACAACCAACTAAGTCAGTCCTTCGTCGCACAGCGTGTAAACTCTTTTTGCAATCTTTTATCTACTACTTCTACTACTCCTCCAGTGTTTCTGGCAGAGAACAAAAAAAAAAAAATCTAATTGAAAGCCTTCGTGTCTCACTGCAGCAACAAGCTGTTATGTCCCTCACACACCAGAAAGACTTACTTCACATAAACACACCTGCTAAGTTAAGGCCTATTCATACCAAGTACAATTTTGTCTGACTGAAAAAAAAAAATTAATAAACAAATAAAAATTAAAGATTCTTAGGGCGGCTGAGTACATTCCATTCTGCAAACCGGACAAGAAAATAGAGTTCCACCTCCTTTTACAAGAGCAGAGGCAGTAAAGTAAGTAATTCTGCAGGTATTTCTGTATGTCAGTAGAGAAAATGGAGGATCTGCTATTGCTTGTTGCTTTTCTTATTAGAAAAGGATTGAATGAACTATACTGCTGCTGCTCATGTTATATACAAAGACCAAGAAAGAGCCTATTCTAGTCCTGCAAGAGTAAGCACAGCTTACACAGACAGCAAATCAGCACCCTGGACAGAGACACACTACCAATACATGACAGCTACCGACTGCTCAATACCAACACTCTGTCCAAAGCAACATCAGTCATCCTCTCTATTCAAATGAGAACTGCTGTTCCTCCCAATTACTTTAGCATTAGCATACTGTGCCAGAGAGCCCATTATAGATTTAGTGAATTATCACATTAACCTACATTACTGTGCTCGTGTCACAAGTCGTTCTGCTGAGCCTAAAAGCTGGTCAAGAAATTATATTGACACACTTGTTTATTAGAAGATTTAAATTTAGCACTTATTCAATTAAACAGTCATCTCAGTCCTTAATAAAGAGACTGAAACTGACCACCTCAACAAACGTCTTCTGTAATATAAAATCAATATACACCCACGGGCCACTTTATTAGGTACACTTTCTTTTTAATCTATACTCTTTGTCCATTTTATCAGCTCTACTTACCATTAATGAGAGTTTAGTCTGCATGCATATATATATATATATATATATATATATAAAATTTGGTGGGTAGATCATTCTCAGCACTGCAGTGACACTGAGTGCAGAGTGTGTTGTGCCGCTCAGACACAGCAGTGCTGTTGGGAGTTTTTAAAACACCTCAGTGTCACTGCTGGACTGAAAACAGTACATCAACCAAAACTATCCAGCCAGCAGCATCCTGTGGGCAGCGTCCTGTGACCACTGATGAAGGACTAGGAGAACACAAACCGTGAAGCAACTGATATTAGCCATCATCTCTGATTTCACATCTACCAGCTGGACCAAAAAGTAGGCATGTCTAATACAAAGGACAGTGAGTGGACATAACGTTTAAAGACTCCAGCAGCACTGCTGTGTCTGATCCACTCACATCAGCACAGCACAGCACACACCAACATACCTCCACCACCACCAGTGTCACTGCAATGCTGAGAATGAAAAGATATCTGCTCTGTGTTGTAGTCCTGTGAGGGTCCTGACCATTGAAGAACAGGGTAAAGGTGAGATAAAGTATACAGAGAAACAGATGGACTAGTCCGTAATTGTAGAACTACAAAAGAGCTCCTATATGGTCAGTGGATCTGATAAAATGGACAATGAGCATAGTAGGCATAATAATAATAATAATAATAATAATAATAATAATAATAAGTGTTGGCGCCGATACTGGCACTTACACACAGTATGGGTATCTGCAATAGAGAGCGCCGATACCATGAAGCTTATTGACTAAATGGCTGCATGTGTTTCTGCATTGTGGCAATTTTTATTTTTTCATAGCTCTGAAACTTTTTAATATGCAGTTACTTAACCAGTAAATGGTGTTCTTTCAATGTTTTTATATCTTATTTAGGATAAGACATAAAAAAATACAACATATAAAAAGTGGAACACTATAAATATCAGGATTTATAGCCATATATTGAGCATTTAAGTCAGAGTTGGTATCGGTGCTCTGTATCGGCAGATACCTGAAAAGCTGGTATTGGTATGGGGAAGAAAAAAGTGGTATCGGAAAGAGGTAGGGCATTCCAATCCAGATCTGCCACCCAAGGCAGACAACCCAAACCGAGGAACAGCCAAGAGAGCAGAATCAGAGGACCTAAGAGAGTGTGATGGAGCATAGTACTGTTAGAGAGCTGAGAGATATGATGGAGCTAAGCCATGTAGGGCCTTATAAATCAACAAAAGTATTTTGTAGTGGATGCGTTCAGAAACAGGAAGCCAGTGAAGCTGGTGGAGCACAGGTGTGATGTGAGCAGATTTTTTATGAAAGGACTAAGGTGTACCTAAAGAAGTGGTTGGTGGGTGTATACAGTCATGGTACCGTAACATAACTACCTTTGCTTATACTCAGCTGCAGGCCTGTCGTAAACTCCACGACTCTTAATCAACAGGAAACACTGAGAAAGCTCCAAGTTCTACGACATGCAGTTTATGGTGACAGGCCAGCAGAGGCGAACTCAGACATGCAGGGCCAGGGTGCAGGAAGAAGGAAGAAGACGCCACGTTTGAACCACCCAGCATTTTTATTGTTTTTTTTTTTTTCTAGTCGAGTCAGTATTCAATAAATATTAAGTTCAGAAATGTTGTGCACTCACTTGTTATTAGTGTGACATTTCAGCAAATAAAGAGAAAACCCTCTAGATATCAGCCTTAAAAATCAGACCAAAAAAAAAAAGGCAGGACATATCGGCCATCGGTCCTATAAACACAGGCATTGGCTATAGAAAAACCCATATCAGTCAATCTCTAGTGGTTACTATGTTAAATTATAGCAACATCAAAACCACAGAAAGCCATGACAGATAACACCACAGTTAGTTTTTGGACGAACCGATCTCATCTAGCACTGCAGCCTAGTCTTTTTGTTATCAAAGGGCCATTGGGAAGGTAGTAAACTGATACCAGGTGTGATTCATCATGGTTAAATAACTTATGGCAGCAAAATAAATAGCTGTGATTACAGAAATAAGCTTAACCCACAATCACTGTATTTTAGTTATGGTCACACCCCCACTGCACACTGCCAGCACGTATGTATGCTAACCTTTCTGCAGTTCCTTTGCTCTCATATTAGGGTTCTGCCTTGCTAGCATACCAACAGTATTACCAACACATAGCTTCTTATAATTTTCCACATCACACTGCTCCCATTTCTTAAAGACATTTGACAAAATAAATTGCTCACTGGAAACATTGACATTTACAGCATTTCCCTAATTTAAAACTATTACTTTCACTTTCAGATCTTCAGTCAGCTGTTCATAGAGAAGCTCATGGTTTAGTCAGAGAGTTTGTTACAACATTTTATAACAATTTCATTATAACAATGTGTAATGACAAACCCTGACCTGCCTATCCAGAACTATTAAGTCAGTTGATAGCTGTCAGTTAATAATTAAAGTTAAAGGAACTGTAAATAAGTTGCTATTGTAATCATCATCTATGCTGATGCCACAATATGTAAAACACACATCAGCTTATTGGCATAAAACACCCTGCCCAGTAACACAACTATGTAAAACACTAGGGGTGTGCCATATCGTATCGAACACAATAACATCGTCAACATTTTTGAATATCGCGAATGCTATTCTACCCTGAAATATCGTGCCATATCAGCCATCCCTAATTATCACATCAGGGTACTACTTTTCACTGTTTTTAGCATTATATATCTACTAGAGACAGACTTTATCTGTCCAGTATCATTCATTTTACTTCAGTCCTGGATATATGGAGATATGTGGAGTGCATTATTTAGTATGGTGACATTCTGGATCATTGACTTCTGTTACAATCTGATGAATTCTTGTATTTTTTTTTTTATCTCAGTTAGGGCTGTGCCATATCATATCGTATGCAATAATAAAATATAATTTTTATTTGTTGTAGTAGTGTGTTCTAAATTTTTTTTTTAATTCAATGTTTTGTCATATCACCAAGAGTATCGTTATCGCAAAAACACCATGAAATATTGTGATATTATTGTAAGGCCATATCACCCACCCCTATAGAACACACCTGAAAATTCACAATAAACTGCATCACTTCTGCTTTTTGGCCTTGTGGATATACCTAGCAGTGTTCTTATATACAGTCATGTGGAGGCGAACTCAGTGAACTCCCTTCAAATTAATTTGTCTCTTTTTATTAAAGTGTCACACACATTGTGATTGAACTCAGACATGCAGCGCCAGCGTGCACGGAACAAGACGCCACAATGGCGCCACTCAGCATTTTGTCATTACTATGCGTGGCCACCACTGGCTCTCTCCACACCTGCCTGCATGTGTTTACGAGCCCCCAGTGCAGCGACACTCCCCACGGTGCTGAAGCCGCCTGTTGTTTTGGCAGCCACAACCAGCATGCCACTCGGGGCGGGGCAGCCCAACCTCTCATAACTGGTGGACACAAATCAACCTAATCAATCGGCATAAAAGCCAAGCGCAGAGACCGACTGTACTTTTTTTTCTAGGCTGAAGGCTCTAACCCATGTGTTTTTCTCTCTTCTCCCTCTTTGCGTGTGGTTTTTGCTCTCTACCTGTGCTCACGCTTTCAAAGTGACTTCAGAGCTCCCACGGCCCAGCTCCAGCCCCTTCAGCCCAACTCCTCCGGGCACAGCCTTCAACCCCGGACTCTTGCCAAGGCCTGCTTACTGCCACTGCTACGGCACGGCACCACTTCCAGCACTTTAACCCTCCGGGCCCCGTCAATAGCTTAAATCACTGTTTTTGAGTTGCCGTCACAACACTGCCATTAATAACTATCCTTTTTTGGGCCTTCTGAGTTGAGTTCAGCCTCGGTCCCTGTTTTAGGTCGCCCTGATGGCCACATATGTTAAATTAACCCAACATCAAAACCACAAAAAAAATACCTCAGAGAGTTTTTGGATAAACAGATCTCAACTAAGACTACAGTCTAGTCTGTTTGCTACCAAAGGGCCCTTAGGAAGGGTTAATACATCACACATGATTAATGATGGTTAAATAATGTACACCAGCTAAATAAATGAATAAATTTGACCATAGTAGACACACTGAGCCTGGCAGGAAGGCTGGACCTACAGAAAGAAACTTTAATGCTGTAAATAAGTTGCTATTGTTGGTTAGGTTGTGTGGTATAGGCTATATCGTGCTGGGTTGTGTTGTATGAGGGTTATACTTAGAAATGATGTGCCTGCTATCCTGGCTGTCTCATGGCAGTTCCCCCCCGACGCTGTACTCTGTGAAAGTGCATTTGATTTAATTACGATAATTTACACGAAGTGTTTCAGCCCAGACTTCTTTCTGAACAAGACACAATACAGGGCAGCCAATCAGTGTCGAATAGAGTATGTGGCACCTCTTGTACCTTAAAGAAAAAAAGAAGAACACAAGCAAAACATCCTTTAAAATGTTGGAATAATATACAAGGAAGGTTTGAAATATATATATTTTTTTTTTGAAAATGGAGCTCAGGCATATAGCAGCCTCGTGTGACAAGTGGCACAAGTAAAACTCTCAGACTGTGACTGTATAGTGTAGCATGATGTGTCATCCCTTACAACAAAGCCAATTTTTCTTTTATTCCCATCTATTGTGTTTTTGCAGCAAGGACATTTTACTGTTTTACTGAAGCTACTGACGTACCAATTTCCAGCAGAATTCACTTCTCATATATTTCATGAGACACAATATTGTTTATGCATTCACAAGTCAGCGTCCTTCTACAGGGCTAGCTAAAGTCCTCCAAAGTGTTTTTCTGGTAAGACAGCACTTAATACATAATGAATTTGCAGCGGAGTGCACCTTTAAGGCACCTGAAGGCAGATAAGATGCATGAACCTTGCCTAGGGCCTGGATAAACTGAGCTCATTTCTCTGTAGTTTCCTGGAGTTGATTTGGAGAGAAGTTTCCCGCCAGAGAAAACAGTTACAGCCTACGTTCAAACAGCCTACAAGCAGTGACATTCAAGGAGAGATCCCACAAGACTAAAAGAAAAAAAAAAAAAAAAGAGACTTTTCATCAAGGCTAGAGAGTGTACTTGGAAAGATTCTGAACTTGGTGACCTAAACTCAAAAGTACAGCAGGTATCAACGGGCCTTCAGTGAGTTGTTTACTCCCGTTACCATTCGCTGTCAGAAAGTTCACTGCAGGAGAAGCATCAACACAGTCATACTGTTATAGGCACATAGCTACAACCACATAAGCACTAAGAGGGCAGTCATGGGCTGAAGGTTAGGGCTCCGGTCTTGTGATTGGAAGGTCGCCAGTTTGATCCCCTAGACCAGGGGTATTTAATTAGAATTCAGTAAGGTCCAGTTAGAGGAGATTTCCTCAGGCCAAGGTCCGGACCGTCATCATTCCTAACGCGATAAGTTAAATTCAACTAATCAACTGGAAATAGAGTTCTAGTCTGGTAAAGGATGCTGGGATATACGAGGGTAAAATGGATCTTGTACAGAAGGAGCTGATGCGCCAGTGCTTGTAACTTAGAGTTGGTGCTCACTACACAAGCAGTGTTCCAGCTAAACCGTGCTCTTGTTCTTGATTGTGAAAGTCATGTAGTTCCTGAGAATCATTATGCACCAGCGTAAACAGCGTCCCGTCAGTGGAGCCTTGCACAAGTAGCACTCTGCTACTAAAGTATACTCAACCTTAAGCCACTCATAATGCAGCGCTGCTCTACATACCGCAAAGCCCGTTCGCATTTCATATAAAAGTGTCTCAGTGTGGCTCAGTGAGGCTGTCTGTTTTACAATACAACAATATTATTTATCGGCATAATTCTTGAGACAATTATCGTTCGGCTAAATTTTCATATTATCACCCAAGCCTAGTAAATGCATGAGCCTTTTATCATCCCTGATTCTCAGGTTGTCAGTGTCTTAGGAACTTAGCACTTAGAAAAAGAAACTGCATTCTCAAAACTCGATTTTAGTGCTTCTGCGAGCTGCTATGCTTTGAGCCTTGGGGCGGAAAAGGCTGAGAACCCCTGCTTTACTTCTTACGAACTGTGACACTGAAGGATTTCCACTGTTAGAGGTAGGGATGTGTATTGGCAAGAATGTGGCGATACAATACATATCGTGATACAGCGGTACAGCAAATTGATATATTAAGATTATATTAATATATTAAGATTTTTCAGATCTTACTATTAAAACACAACACTATATGAACATGCAATAGCATTGTACCCTTGTGCTGCTTTTTAAGTGGTCATCTAGTGGTCAGAGGTTTAAACACAACACAATGAGTCACTGTCTGCCAGAAATCTGTGTATCGATACTGTGGTTTTGAGAATCGATACAGTATCACCAAACATAATATACCAATATTTAATATTTTCTTACACCCCTAGTTAGAGGAGAACGAAACATTCCTCCATCTGATTTCAGAAGAATCACTGCTCAAAACAAATTAAGGCAACACCTAAAACACACAGACCTCGATGAACAGAGACTTTAAGTTGCTGAACTTTGCTGATATAAATTGTGTAAATTACTGAGAGCATAATGACAATGTGTATGAACCTGCCAACTCAGTAGTGTGTATATATCTCTTACGTGCCTGTATGCACTCCCAACAATGTGTGGACATAATCCTGAGAAGATGGCAGATGGTGTCTTGGAGGATCTCAACTCAGACCCGGATCAGTACATCAACGAGTTCCTAGACCGTTTGTGGCGCTACTTGCTGATGCCAAATGCACTGATATATACCGTCCCAGAGGTTCTCATTTGGAGCCAGGTCTGTGGAACACGAGGGCCAACCAACGGTATCAATGCCTTTGTCATCCAGGAACTGTCTATACACACTGGCCACACGAGGCTGGCCATTGTCCTGTACCAGCATGAGGTCTGACAATGGCTCAGAGGATTTCATTCCAATACTTGACCGCAGTCTGGGTACTGTTGGCCATCACATGAAGGTTTGTGCCACCCTCCAAGGACCATCACTGACACACTGGCCAACCAGTCATGCTGGATGATGTTCCAGGAAGCATAACATTCACCAGGACATCTCCAGACTCTTTTACCTTTCTCACATGTGCTTAGCGTGATGGTTAATGTTGGTGGTAGAAGAAGAATCTTTACTCATAGAGCACTTTCCAGACCAGTGACAGCTCCAAACGCTTTACAGACAGTTTAATCAGTAATAGCATAAACAGATTCTTAATTAGCCAAAGACAAAGATCAACGTTAATTATTAAGATGTTAGACATTTAATTAAACACAGAGTTAGAGATATGTTTAATTGTTTCTTAAAAGTAAGCACTGATCTTGACTGTCTAATGAAAATTTAAATTGAGTTTCAGAGTTTAGAAGAAAAATAACTAAATGAGGTCTCTTCATGTTTTCTGTACTTTACTGAAGGTGTTTGCAGAAGGTCAGTATCTGCAGATTTAACACCACAAGTTAAAAGAGACATTGTGATGTAAGCAAGTTATAGATTATTCAGAGTTTTACAGACTAGTACTGAACTCAAGTCTATTCTATTCTTTTAAAAACAGGACTGAAACACTCTATTGCCAGAAGTATTCACTCACCCGTCCAAATCATTAAATTCAGGTGTTCATCACTTCCATGGCCACAGGTGCATAAAACCAAACACCTAGGCACCTAGCTCAAGAGTAGGGCGTAGAGAGCTTCATTGAATGGGTTTCCATGGCCAAGCAGCTGCAGCCAAGCCTTACATCACCAAGCGCAATGCAATGCAGTAGTGTAAAGCACACCACCACTGGACTCTTGAGCAGTGGAGACATGTTTTCTGGAGTGACTAATCACGCTTCTCCATCTGGCAATTCGATAGAGTCTGGGTTTGGCAGTTGCCAGGAGAACGCCACTTATCTGACTGCACTGTGCCAAACGTAAAGTTTGGTGGAGGGAGCGGGGTATGGTGCCGGGTTGTTTTTCAGGAGTTTGGTCCCTTATGCCTGGTTCACGTCTACAATAAGTCGGTGAGCGTCTTTCAGCAGTTCACACTACACGACTGAGCGAGTGCTGAGTGATCGCTGATTTGCCTCCGAGCAAAGGTTTTCGCCGATCTACAAAAAACAGTTGGCGACTGGAAAACCAGGCTTAAATCGTGTAGTACGAACTAGGTATTACTTTCAGTGAATGGAAATCTTAATGCTTCAGCAGACCAAGAGATGTTGGACAATTTCATGCTCCCAAGTTTGTAGGATCAGTTTGGGGACAACCCTTCCTGTTCCAATATGACTACAAGCATCAGTATTTGATTTTTTTCTTGACACACAGCTTGTAAATCTGTTTACAGAGTGTGAAACATCAGAAGGAATAGAAATGTATAACTGCATGGCATCAGCAAAGCCATGAAAGTTTATATCATGCTTCCTAATCACATCACCTAGAGGTAACATGTACGATGAGAGAAACAAAGGCCCTAGAACTGACACTTGTGGTACTCCACAAGAAACACATTTTCTTGATGAATAATTCCCTAGTAAAACCACAAACTCTATGTCTATTTATCAAATATAACTTAAACTGTGACTAAGAGGCTGACATGATATTCAAGACAATAGATGGTACATTACATTAGATCCATGGTACTCTAGCCAATGGATATTCAAATACTCATACTGAATGGTCAAATGTACAATCACCCTGTACAGTCATTCATTGTTTATCATTGAGAGACCACTACTGATGAACTGACATGCTGCACATCTTTAGCCCATCCTTCAAACAGCATATAGTTGTCAACATTTGCAGAACGACTTCACCAGTGTTCTATTAGATCCAACACAGAGGAATGCCAGAACCAACTTCCCTAGGTATGTCACGACAGCAGTTTTAATTATGCATAAAAGGCAAAGACCGTGGGCAGTAGGCTTCTCTATTTGTAATAAATACCAACACACAAGTGTTGTTTTTCTTTCTCACCATTACCAGAACCCCACAACATCGCAGCATCAGAAATATAACAGCAAACCAAAGATTAAAGTACAAGCATTAACTTTAATAAACAGCAGCATGCCAACATCAGCTTACAGGCAGAGCCTTTTATACAATTAAAACTTTAAATTACACTTAAACACAACACAAACTTAAAAGCAATCATCTCAAAGACAGTAAGAACACACAGAGACTCCTCCCCACCCACGTTTAAGCGTCACTTCAGTGTTATAGCTCCCTGCTTAATTACTGCCAAGCACACAGAGACTAAATAAACAACTCTTAGTCCTACCCTAACTCAGAGGAGCTGCAGTCGCCCTGACGCAGCTGCCAATCTCCTCAGCAGCTACTCTTACTACTACCTGTGGGGAAGTTCAGTTGTAAGATTAAACAGAGTCTGTGCTGTCTGTTAGACTGGAATGACACCTGTCCAAAATATTCAGAGATAGTAAGAGTACTTGGCAATAGTAAACTCTGGGTGTGTCTCAAAACCTAGTGAGCTGTCTACATTTTGTCACAGCATACCTAGATACCTTAAACATGCTGTCTTCTGAGGCGCCCTATTTTGGCCCAATTTTAAGGAAGCATCGAACGCTTCCTAATCCCACAGGCAAATCTACAAGCAGTGGTTTTAAAATTATTATTTATTTTGAGTTATTTTGATTCTCTCTGAAGTTTTAATGTGTTTCTTGTCATATGATCACACAAAACAGTATTTTATTATCAACTTTGTAACAAGTCGTTGACCATTTTGTAGTTTTATACTCGAGCCATTAGCATTAATGCTAGCCGATTTTTAAGCCTCGGGCTATTGTTTTGGATGTCGGACTGTATCTTAGCAACCAGCTAAACCACCGGTCGCATGCTGCAGTGGGCGGGAACAAGCCGTGACGCAGTCTCTCTCTAACTAGAGCGTCTCAGTAATCTGTCTATGAGGAGAGATAAGGAGAGAACGCTGCTACCTAGACAGCCTACTTAGACACTCACTAGGTTTTGAGACAGACCCTCTGTCTCTGCTAACGCCCAAAAAGCTATGTGAACAGATTACACATACTGAAATGAACTCACGGTTCACAGCTCTACTGTTATGATTTGCCGCAGGGCTAACGGTGGCTAAGCTGAGGGCAAAACTATCTTTTGTGGTCACATCAAGCAATTTCTAGTGAGACGCCTAAACAACTTCCTCGGTTAGAAAAATCCAACAAGTAAATACATTTAGCTGCAGGACACAAACAGAAAACTGATATCCATCCAATTATGAAAGCTGAGCTGACGATTTACTGTTAAACAATCGCAGCCTCAAGCGGGCGCAACCAACAGGGCGGCCTCAAGCGGGCGCAACCAACAGGGCGGCCTCAAGCGGGCGCAACCAACAGGGCGGCCTCAAGCGGGCGCAACCAACAGGGCGGGCCTCAAGCGGGCGCAACCAACAGGGCGGGCCTCAAGCGGGCGCAACCAACAGGGCGGGCCTCAAGCGGGCGCAACCAACAGGGCGGGCCTCAAGCGGGCGCAACCAACAGGGCGGGCCTCAAGCGGGCGCAACCAACTAATATCAGTCACAAACTGTTGTACTTTGCAGCGAACAAGTTATCTAATGCACCTTTTTTCCTTTTCCACTCTGTCGTGGTACAAATGTGAAGACACGTCAAAGAGGCACCCTTGCTCACTCCACAGCTCCACCAGTTTCCACCAAAGAGCTCTCCTATTGGTTGTCAACAATGTTCATGTTACTATCTACGTGAGCCAAGACTTAAGGCTTATGATAATATTAAACACGGTTGATTTTATCGGAATGCTAGGACAAGAAAAAGACTAACTTAAACCTGCAGTCTTGACCACCTCACACTAAACGATCGAGATGCGAGAGTGACTCAACTCTAGCAGGACTCTCATGATTTTATTCCGACACTGGAAATTTGTCTGTGACAAAATTTGTCATTTGTTTGCATGTTATTTATTATGTTTAAAGGGATATACAGTAGTCCAATGAGCCCATCCTCACAAAGAGAGCTCATTTCAACGTGGATGATGGTGTGAATGGAACTTTTTTTTAGAGCTGCTGTTATTTTCATCTAAAATAATCTCAAATCTAAATGAATGAGTTAAATAAGGAGCTATGTTTAAAAGAGAAATAATGAAATAGGCCAATCCTGTTAAGGAGGAGGTGTCAGTTGTTTCTTAGCGGGCACTGACATGAATTTTATTTTTAACTGTTTATTCATTTACACGTCGCATTTAATGTCGCCTTAGCGCCCCCCAACTAATGATATCCAGAATGTGATCAGAAAAGCATATCATGATGAAACTGATCACAATAACGATGAAACTGCCACACTGTCCAGCTCCAGCATTCACTGTACTGTTAGCATAAAGATAGATTCTCAAAGGGAAACAGTAGGACTGAATTTGTGCATTGTTTTATAACACAGAATATGAGTAATTCAAGTGCGCTCAGGAAAACGGGTTTTAGTACGGTGCGTTAGGAGTTAGGAAAGAGCCGAAGTTTTTAAGAAGCAAGAAAGTAAATCCTCTCTAAAGTGACTGCGTTTAATAAAGCGGTGGTAGGCCTCCTCCTGCAGGATTTAGTTCTACCCTTAATCTAATACTCTCGTGTTTATTACACAGCGGCTCCTCAGCGGTTTAATGAGCTCAGGTAGGTGTGCTTGTGTAGGCTGGGCATAAAAGCTCGCGTACCCTGTGGCACTGCAGGAGGAGGATTGCCTACTCCTGTCCTGAAGGAACTGTTTCAACTCTTAATTTATTTATTTCCCTCTTTTAGCTCCTTTCCATCCTGAAGCTCTTAAAATGTATGTCAGCTCTGCACTAGATCTGCATTGCTTAGATTAAAGTAAGTTAGATACTTACTTGGAATTCTTTATGAAATATTGCCAAGATGGAAAAGGGTAATTTTAGATGGCCTAGAATGGGATAAGCATGAATAACGAGAGAGTGAAAGGAGTTCCATATGTTTTCTTTGAGTTACAATGGTCTCACAAACCTCAGTTCCCAGAAGGAAAACAAGGGCACCGGTCGAGTTCACACTCCAGGGAGCCAGAGGCCCATTTTCTACATTTCATTTGTGCCCTGATAACATTTGTGTGCTTTTATGGAGAGATAGTACATTTCACACATGACCATTTCCCAAATTTCAGTCAAATAAAAAAAATAAATAAATAAAAAAAAATCAATTTAGAATGACTCATCACTCTCCCCCGAATCCAGTTGACCTGATTACCATAAAACTCAGTCACTATCAGCTTGATTGAAATGCTCAACTTTATTGCTTTCTCAAGTTAGCATCTTATTCAAATTCTTCGTTTCACCTTAAATAGTACAGCAGTCCCATTCTAGAGCCTCATACGATAAGCTTCCTATTTAAATTCCACATTCCGACATAGATAGTGCAGCAATTACAATCTGATCCATCATGTAAGCTTCTTATTTTAATTCCCTGTTCCACCTTAAATAGTACAGCAGTTTCATTCTGACGCCCCAGATAAAAAGCTTCTTATTCTAATTGCTGGTTCCACCTTAAACAGTGCAGCAGTTACATGCTGGCACCTCATACAGTAAGCTTCTTATTCCAATTCCTCGTTCCACCTTAAACAGAGCAGCAGTTACAGTCTCACGCTTCATATAAGCTTCGTATTCAGTTTCCCCATTTCACTTTAAATGGAGCAGCAGTTACATATTGCCGCCTTATAATCTCCCCCATTTTACCTTAATATACCGCAGCAGTTCCATTCTGACGCCTCATAAACTTCTAAGCCAAATTCCCCAATCCACCTTAAACAGTGCAGCAGTTACATTATCACACCTCATATAAGCTTCTTATTTGAATTCCGCATTCCACCTTAAAGAGTAAAGTAGCTACATTCACGTAATAAGCTTCTTATTTCAATACCCCGTTCCATCTTAAATAGCGCAGCAGTTACAGTCAGGGTGTTCCATCATTGCATCCTACCCATCGATCGGTCTTACAAAGGCTTACTGCGCATGCGTATATGACGATTACGTCAAGATTTCGATGGTTGGCGCGTATGTGCGTAATTTTATCCTTCATGTTTATAATGTTTTAACGTCTTTTTAATGTTAATTGTTTTCTTTAAGCTTGTTATCTAAATGTAGCCTAATGTTAGTGTCTGCTTGAGTGTTTCAAAAGTATTCGTGGCAGCTCATAGTCGTTGACAAAATAGCAGGAGGTAGTGTAAATATGGTCATTAAACAGTATCAAATAATCCTACCTGTGGTTTTAATGCACTTGCAGTATTATTTTCCAACAAGGTAGCACAGATCGACAGAACACCAGCGTCTGATGTTATACGCTTCTTATTCAAATTCTCCGTTCCACCTTAAATAGTGCAGCAGTTACGTTCTGAAGACTCATACGATATGATTCTTATTCAAATTCCCCGTTCCACCTTAAAAATAGTACAGTAGTTCCATTCTGCAACTCATAATAAGCTTTTAGGCCAAATTCCTCTTTCTACCTTAAATAGTACAGTAGTTCCATTCTGATGCCCCATAAGCTTCCTATTCGAATTCCCAGTTCTATCTTAAACAGTGCAGCAGCGGTTACATTCTGACACCTCATGTAATAAGCATTTTATTCCAATTCCAGGTTCCACCTTAAATATTACAGCAGTTGCAGCCTGACCCTCAGTTATTGAACATAAACCTAAATGCGCCAGAACGTAACTGCTGAACTGTTTAAGGTGGAACGGAGGAGTAGAATAAGAAGCTAGTTTCAGCCACGTCTTTCCTCAGGTTTACGCTCAGTAACAGGTTCACAGCCGACCAGCCAAGACGGTTTAAGATGCTAGGCTAACTTTGCTAACAGAAGCTGGGGTTGGATTGTTTTTAAAACTTGTATTCGTGAATACAACCGCATAAAAACGCATATCAACCCACTCAGAACACAACCAGGCCCTTTGTTTCGTTTCACACAGACACGTTGACATGGTTTACAACACCATATATGACAAACTTCAGACTTTAAAAACAAAAACAAACCTAAAAACGCAAAAGTGAGCTAGCCTGAGTGACCGGAACTACGTTTGCCTCACCACGGTGTATGGGGTATCACTCCGCGCAACAGGACCAAATGGGAGCTGTAATGGAACTTAATTCGACACAGAAGCTATTATTTCAGACTTCTATGATAAAACCTATTTTTTATTTTTTGACGACCACATATTAAGCTACATATGTTCAAACGCACCAGCTGTGTGGAGGACCCACCTCGTACAGCAGGAATTGAGGTTAACGTTACTTGCGGAAGGTACCAGGAGACGCTGTGGAGCTTAACGATAACATCTACAGTTAAAATACTTATATGGCGTACGGCTTGCTTACTAAACAAAAAATATTAAATAAACTTACCTTCAATTCGCTTATCATTTGTAGAAATTCAGTTTGAACGCCTGCAGAGTTTAGAATATCCCAATAACGACCCTCCTAGAAATGGTCACTGTTTGGATGAGTCTGGAGCTGAATTTCCCCGTTCCACCTTAAACGATGCAGCAGTTACATTCAGGTGTGGTGTTCACTGATTGTATATTCAAACTGGACTGGCTCACCCCGCGCTCTACAGGTGAGGTTAATCGCGTCATTAAGTTACCTGCTGGGTGCAGTGAGACTGCGCATGCGCATTAATGACGCGGTTCCCAGCGCGCAGTTCAAATGACCGCACTGTTTACAAAAGCTGCTCAGCATCAGTTTGTAAAGGTGTACATCAGGGGTATTTAATTAAAATTCAGTAAGGTCCAGTTGGTGGACATTTCTTCAGGCCAAGGTCTGGACCATCATAACTTCTAACTTGTGTTCTGATTCAGTGGTGTATCCTGTTTACTGAAGTAGCCTAGTATCCGCATCTTATGTCAACAACTGAAACACCAACACATCACACATACCGTTCAGTATATTGCAGTATATTTACTGTTTAAATGCTGAACTGAATTTATTATTTATAAACTTCTAATAAATGTTTTTTTTCCTCACTTGAAGTAAACAAGGGCTGTATTAAAAAAAACAGAATGCTATTTTAAAAAAAGGGAGAAAAAGTAAATAAAATATGCGTCTTCTTGTTAACTCGACTTAACATCTTAACAGTTTCTCTCTTGTTTTCTTCTCTCAGACTTTCTCTTGTTCAGTAAGAGAAGTGAGCTCTTGGTTGTCCAGCCAGGACTTTAAACCTAGGCTGAATTGGTGTCAGGGCCATTCTCACACATAGAGATATACGTGGCTATTTTCAATTCTCCACTGTCTCAGAACATATGAGACGTGGTAATTTGGAGCTGTCTGTGGGAAGAATAAACATGTCTCGGTCTATTCCTGGTTGAAAAGTCGTTTTTCGCTGCCGAGTTTCCTTTTTATAGCAGGCCCTTTATAGCGGAGCCTTTTGCGCAGATCCGATTGGCTGAGGAGCGTCTTTGGTGATCTTACAAGGCACGCGATTGGTCAGTGAGTTTACTGCGCCTGTATACCTAAAGACAAGAAACATTCCTCCGCTTAAAATAAACACTGTCGACACACTGTTTGGGTCCGCATCGGACAACATCTGGTTCCGGACCCGACCACGGTCCGACTATTAGTGACCGCTGGTGTACACCTTCACCACATAGAGAATTTTAGTTACTACGCCCTAATAATGAGTAATTATAATAACAACAACAATAATAAACAAAAAATTCAAGATTCTGAATTGAATAGTATTAGTATTTAATCCTGAATTTATTTGTGACAATGATAATATTAATAATTATGCATATTGTAAATAAGTTATTATTGTAAGCTGTTAATTACTAAGAAAAAATAAAAAATAAAGAAAATATAATGTACATAAAAACAGATATATGCTCATTTTTTTGGGATTGGCTCCAGCACCCGCTACTCTGACTAGCAGGATAAAGCAGAAGATAATGGATGGATGGAAAACAATATATTCAT
Source organism: Megaleporinus macrocephalus (assembly GCA_021613375.1). Lineage (NCBI taxonomy): Eukaryota > Metazoa > Chordata > Actinopteri > Characiformes > Anostomidae > Megaleporinus > Megaleporinus macrocephalus. Next base: position 10,679,691 of record CM038719.1, read on the forward strand.
GAAAAAAAGGTTGTTGTTGTTGTTGTTGTTGAACCTGTTCCATGATTTATATTATTATAAATTATATAGCTTATATATTATAGCTTCTACCTCAGACATCACAGTGCGGTGTTTCCAGTCAGCTTTATCACTTCATTTTCTTTACTGTCCAGGATAAATGTTTATTTTAAAGATATAAAGTGTTGCTCAAGCCTGTGGACCAAATGATAGACAGTCCAGTCTCTTCAGAAGAGAACAGGGTGGTCCGAAACGTTTCAGGGTTGCCATTATTATTGAAATGAATGGCAATGAATGGAGAGCTGCTGGTCCTCTTGTGCCTGAGCAGTTATTTTAATTGGACGTTTGAAGGCAAAAGCTGGATTCCTGTTTGATTCCTTCAGATTCAGTTCTACATCAAATTCACATTCTTCTTCACAAATAAGAAATCGGGCATACGCTGAACCAAAATCACCAGTAAGAAATTCAGGAAATGTTAACATTACACAGCAGTTTATTGCTGATTGTGTAAAACTTTCAGCTGTACAGACTTTCTTTCACATTTTAACTTTCTGTAGTTTCAGTATTGCTTGGCTTTGACGTCTGTACAGTGAATCCTCTCGCCCGTTTGCTTGACTGGGGAACTGAATCAGCTGCAACACCAACATCTACACAGGTGAAAGGAAGCAACTGCTGCTCCATTTAGCGTGGAACGGAAAGTTGAATGAGAAGCTGGTGAAGAACAAGGCAACTGTTATGTAGTGTTAGATATGCTATCAAACAAACATGGGATCTGCATAATAACAGAGAAGCACCACAAGGCTGGGTTATATGATATTGAAGTTCCAATTCTGTATTGGCAAGAACCTGGCGATACAATACGTATTGTGATACCGCGGTCACAATCCAATATATCATGATATATCGCAATACTACAAGCAAATGATATTCTACAATTTTTCAAATCCCACTATTAAAACACACCACTGTATGAACAGGTTTGTCTATATGTGCCTACAATAGCATTGCGCCCTTGTGCTGCTTGTTAATGTTGGAGTGGAGCTGAAAATGGATTACAACACTGCCATCTAGTGACCACAGGTTTAAACACTGGAAACAGGAGGAATGTAATCATTGTTTACCTCAGAAGCAGCGCTAACTCCTGTAGCGGAAGTTTACTAGCCGTAGCTACGTACACACAGCCGGCGTACCGTGTTTCACCGCGCTTTTTCCTCCGCTTTGAATTCCTCCGCGGCTCCAATAGAGTCCTGGGATAGGACAGTGTGCTGGGGCTGCAAACTTAAAAATGTCTGCCGGTGCAGTACGTCATCCGGGGACTTTTCGCGTACTGCTCGCCGAGTTTCGGATGCACCCCCTGTCTGCCAGGAATCTGTGTATCAATACTGTGTTTTTAAGAATCGATGCAGTATTAAGAAACATAATATGCTGATACTCAATATTTAAATATTTTTTTTACACCTCTAATTGACTCCATCTGCGGTGAGTGATGAATCGATTAAATTAGATTTTTCACTGAACTATTCCTTTACAGTTAATGACTCTTTCCCTTGAAAACTCATACGTCCGCTGTCTATAGATAAACAGTAAGTCTACAGGAGAGAACGAAACATTCTTTACTCTCAGTGTGAGTTAATGTGTAAAATGTAATAGCGTTTCTATTGGTTCATTCATCATGAAACTTTCACAGGATATAAAGAGAAGCTGTCCTGTTTAAACGATATAGTAGAATGGAAAAAAACAAAACAGACACACTTGTTTTTCTTTAGGTGGTGACGTTATGTAGATACCTAAATGTTCCAGGGCTTCTCAGAGTTATATTTCATTCCAACAGCAGACCCTCAGTGTAAACAGGCATTGTAGACCACTGTAAACTGAATAGGTGGATATAATTGTGTTGTTTTTCTGTGAAATCACAAACTTGACAATGTTTTATATCAAATGTGAGCCACATGGAACATTCTCACTTAAACATCCTTTTTGTCCTCAGAGCTGCCGAGACTATTATTGTTTTCATCTCCTTCCCGTGCTCTGGATTGTTAGAGTTCTTGTTCCAGCTAGAGATGCTGCCAGTATTATCAGAAAAAGTGGGTTTAGATATCAGAGGGAAAAACAATGCACCTGATACAATCACATAAGAAATCTGTTCTGATATAGTGCTCACCTGCAATGTGATATTGTGTTGTTGTTGTTATTGTTATTATTATTAAAATTATTATTATCAGTGCCAGTAAGACAGGTTCGTCCTCTGCCGACCATATGGATAGTGTTTCTCTTGAATATATTTTCTTCTTCTTGGGTTTTGAAGATTCTTATTGGCTCGTTCACAATATCTCTGATTTCATCCTTCCATTGTTCTGTTGACTGCCCACTTCTTCTTTTACCTTTTCCTCTTTGATGTTGAATTGATTATTTTTTTTATAATGTGTCTAACACAGTGTTCGTGGAGTGCTCCTCCTCCAAAGGTGGTGGGGCAAAACTGATTGGTTCTTAAAATAATAATAAAAGGTGTACTAGTGAACGTGTAACTGACTGACTGACGAAAGATGAGTGGGTGAAAATACACTTACTGTCCACTGTATCCGCTCCACTGACCATATAGGAGCACTTAGTAGTTCTACACTTACAGACTGTAGTCCATTTCTTTCTCTTTGTTACCCTGTTCTTCAGGGGTCGGGACCCCCACCGGAAAACCAATGAGCAGGTATTATTCATGTGGTGTAAAGTCAAAGACTTCTGCTGTTCTTGCACAGTTTGTCTTGTTCTTGTCCGCTGCCCACAGGGCTGGATAGTTTGGGTTGGTGGACTATTCTCAGTCCAGTGACACCGAGGTGTTTGAAACTCCTGCAGCACTGCTGTGTCTGATCCACTCACACCACCAACACACACTAACACACCACCACAACATCAGTGTCACAGCAGTGCTAAGGATGATCCACCACTCAAACAATACCTGCTCTGTGGTGGTCTTGAACATTGACAACAAGCTAACAAAGTATACAGAGAAACAGGTGGGCTACAGTCTATAATTGTAGAACCAAAAGTGCTCCTATATGGTAGGTGGAGATGATAAAATGGACCATCAGTGTAAGTGTTTGGTGATTATTCATCATGTCGTGGCTAAAAATAACATGAAAACTTTTTATTAAAGTGGGATTGTATGTTTTTACCTACAGGTTCACAGGCAAGAGGAGACTACTCACTGGCTTTAAAATTATGAACTTTTGTTTGCATTAATTAAAAAAAATAAGGGAACAACGTTGTTCTCAGGTGTTGTGGTACAGCTGCAATTTTCCAAGCAATCTTCTCTTTCATGTTCCATTATCCTCGTGCAGCTGAGTGTCAGTTTCTTGGATCCTTTATTGATAATAATTGACCCAAATAGGCAAACTGCTTCTACAGCTTTACCAGCAATCCATTGTGAGAACCTTTGTTTTCTTCATATTTCATCCCTCCTTCCATTATATGCCGCTTAATCCCACTAGTCAGGGTCATAGGGGGGCAGGAGCCAATCCCAGCGTCATCAGGCAAAGGCGGGGTACACCATGGACAGTTCGCCAGTCTATCGCATGGTCAACACTCACTTACACACTCATACCAATCAACCTATCATGCATGTCTTTGGATATGTGGGAGGAAACCAGAGTACCCGGAGGAAACCCACTTAAGCACGGGGAGAACATGCACACTCCACATAGAACAGCCCGGAACGGGAATCCAACCCGGATCGTCTTGCTGTGAGGTGACAGTACTAACCACTACACCACCGTGCCATCGTTTTCTTCATATTGAGCTTCATAATTCGAATTTAAAACTGTTTACCACTTGTGTTTGCACACAGTGGAATTTGGCCTTGGCATTTAACCCACCCGTGCAGTGAAACACCCACATACACACACTAGTGAACAAACACACTAGGGAACAGTGAGCACACTTGCCCAGACCGGTGGGCAGCCCTAACCACAGCGCTTGGGAAGCAGTCAGGGGTTAGCTTGCCTTGCTTAAGGGCACTTCAGTCATGTCCTGTCGGTTCATGGGATCAAACCTTCCAGCAACCTTTCAGTCACAAGGCTGGTTCCCAAACCTCCAGCCCACGACTGCCCACGTACACAATTGATTCCACCTACACAATTTACTTAAGTGCCTCTATGGTTACCACTTATTTGGTTCAAGTTATTCGCAAACTTAAGAAAACAACAGGAAAGTATTGACATACATAATTTACAGTATCACCCACCTTTATATCCACATGAATTATTTCCATATATACCTGCTCTACTCGTTACCTGAATGTTTTAGGGGTAAATGCAGCTCCAGTTGGATGATCAATCAAGAAAAAGCACTGCTTGAAGGCGGCAGTCGGATCAGATGTATTACCCACATGGAACATTCAAACCACACATTACAGTCTCAGTTACAGTGGATGACAGGTGCAGTGACATCAGTGAGTTGCTATTACATATTTACATAAGAAAACATAGCAGTGCATGTACATACACCTCCTAAAACCAGTGAAGCGGCTCTCTTGGGTCAGGTGCTACGAGAACAGTCATTGGCACGGTAGAAGGCTACTCGTTCTTGTGTTGTTGAGAGAGTTTTTGGTCATGCATTATTAAGACCCATTGGCTGCTAGCACTGAGTTTGTGAAGGTGCGGGCTGTGGATGAACGTTAGCATGCTCCTGCCGTATCCTCATGGCATGATGAGCTAGTCTAGCAGCTGCAGCTGATTCAGGCTTCGGAAGTGAAATGAAAGAATACGAGCTGGAGTAAGACACAGAGCTTCGTGACATTCACTACATTTTGTACAGCTACAGCTTGTCTAGCAATGAAGCCATGTGTTCAACAGTGGTACTGGGGCCTTAACAGGAAGTCCTGGTGCTGCGTTTGTTATAAACGCCAGCATGTAGGATGATGTAACTAAAATGGACGAACCGAAATAGACAGTCAATTTGGAAGAAGCCAACAACCCTGCGAATAAAGAAGCAAACGGTCATCAGAAAAATAATTGCTATCATTTGGGTAAACTGTGGTATCTACAAAAAAGAAACAGCTGTGGAGCGAATGCATTGTACAGGTCAATCTCTATATTGTGCAAACGTTGGAGACCACCCTTCATCTGTTGCCTTTCCAGTCAAAAGCAGAAAAATGCATCAGGAATTAAATATAATATGATGTTTCCCAGCATTATAGTCTCCAGCCTTTGCCTTTGTTACAGCTTCCATTCTTTTTTTTTTGCTATCAGTTTTTCTAAGAAAACCTGCTGTTTTTTCACACCTCTACAGTTCAGTCCGCTGCATTTTCTGCTTCCCTTGATCCAAAATCCACCTGATTTTGACTAGAGCTCAAATAAATGAAGACTGGTCTCTGACTACTGCATAACACTGTATGCACATCTCTGTACAGCAGAGTCATCTATGTTTTTGACGTCCCACGTCTATCAGTATCTATATGGGATGCAACATCTGCTTCATTCTCTTCTCCTTGTACAACACTTTCCATCAGTGCAATGAGGCCACACTGAGCACACATACAGCTCAGTAGGCCAAGCCCATGGCGGGACACTGCAGTCCTGGCCGTGCTGAAGGTCAGTCCTATGGATATGGAGAAAAGTCCAGTGTCCCCGCTGCCTAAACAGCCCTGCATGGGGGGTAGGGGTGAGATCTGTCCAGTTTGGGTTGGTAGGAAGTTTTAGGTCCTGACCCAGCTGATAGGCACCCAGAAGGCTTCCCTCTCCAGCCGCTCCAGAATGCCCCGCAGTTCAGTGCAGGCACTGGCCGAATCTTCCTTAATCAGGACCCGGTCCACCAGGTGGCCGTACTGCTGCTCGATCTGCTGGGCTGACTGGCGCATCTCCTGCAGCTCCTCCTCCTGAGAAAGACAGCGGGATGCAGAAGAGGAATTATACTGATTTATTTATAAACTTCTATTAAATAAACTAAAATGTAATCAAAAATAATGTGTAATTGTAGAGAAACTTACTGAGTCAGATTTGTTCACAGATAGGAACCCCTAAAGGTTGCGTGAAGTCTGAGACATTGTTTTATGGTGGCTCTAATATATATATATATATATATATATATATATATATATATATATATATATATATATATATATATATATATATATATATATATATATACTCCTGCTCAAAAGGTTAGGATCACTTTAGAATTTCATGTCATGCAATTCATGCAACTTTCATGCAATTCACAAACAATATTGTCCATTTCACAATTAATGTAAGTGTATCAGATTATATTTAAATAATACAAATGTTTATATTAAAGTCTATTTTTGTATAGAGGCTTATTTTGCATATAGTCCTATTATCAGCAATTCTCAGTCCTCTGTCTAAATCTCCTGGTACGGCCGCCAATCCAAGTTAAGGATGTTATTGGGCTAATTGGTTGTTAGGACACTCTTGCTCAATTGTGATGCACAGCTGAAAAACATTCTACTAATAAGTGAGTATAAAAGGGAGAACAACATTCTAGGTTAGTATAGTATCTGAAGCATCAGCAGTTGGTGGCTTGCTGACCGACTCAAAATGGCCAGAAAGAAACAACTTTCTTTAGAGACCCGTCAGTCCATTGTTGTGTTAAGGAAGAAAGGCTACTCCATTGAAAACAAGAAAATTTCACTGTGATCCCAAACTTTTAAGCGGTAGTGTATATATATATATGTGTGTGTGTGTGTGTGTTTTGGTTGAACCAAAAACAATAACTTTGTTTACATACATATAATTCAACTGCATGAATATAATTTTATGATGCACAACATGTAATGTCTGAGTTTCAAACGTGGTAATTGAAATGCTTGAAATGCTAGAACACAGAAATGGCAAAGCCTGACATGGTGCTTTGACCCATTTCCTAGAGTCACATTTACACTCCCACCCAAAGCCCAGTGAAACACTGTGAAGGGAGCTCCCAGACTCACAGTAACTCTGCCATGATCTCCCCCTGCTGGTGATGTGGCAGCACTGCGGCGCCTGCGACTCTCAGGGATCCGTGGTTTCACAAATACTACGTAAGGCTTGAACTCTGAGGTCCGCAGGGTCTGCAATGCCTAGATAAAGAAAAACAAAGATATTATCAACTCAAGCCACCTTTAATCACAAAAAACATTTTATAACACACATTGTCCCAAAGCAGTGCATACATGAGCATCAGCCAGAGTGACAGCGGCAGAGAAAGAGTGAGAAACCAAGATTTAAAAATCCCTAAGAGCACAAAGAACAGATTCTGTGAGGAACCACAGCGCAAGAGGAGAATATCTGAGGAGCATGAGGAACAACCACTGTCAAGGAGCCAAGATTCAAAATCGTAAAGCATCTTAAGAGCACAAGGAACAACCACTCAGAGGAACCAAAGACATTCTGAAAAAAAGAAAAAGGAGAGAAACCTAGAATCAAAAGGAGAACCTAAAAACACAAAGCTACCACTGTTGTGGAAGGAGAACTCCTGAAAAGCACAAGGAACAACTGCTGTTGAGGGACCAATTTCCAAATGGAGAACTCCGAAGAGCATGAGGAACAACTGCTGTTGAGAAATCAAATCTCAAAAGAAGAACTTCTGAAGATCATGAGGAACAACCACTGTCAAGGAATTAAAACTTAAAAACATAAAACATCATATGAGCACAAGGAACAACCACTCAGAGGAACCAAAGACTCAATTCTGAGAACACAAAAAAAGAAAAACTTAGATTCAAAATGAGAACCATCCCTAAGAGCACAAAGAATAACCACTGCTGCGGAACAAAATCTCAACAGGAGGATTTCTGAAGATCATGAGGAACGACCACTCAGTGGAACCAAATCTCAAAAGCGTAACAAATCTTAAGAGCACAAGGAACAACCATTCAGAGGAACCAAAATCAAGCAATAAACAACAAGCCTTGTAGTAGCAATTGTGATTTGTTATTATTTGGGGTTTTTTTCTTCATTAATTCAAATAAATTATATTGGTCTGGTCTGGTGACTGAGCGGGCAGTCTCGCTTTGTCTTTAGTTGCTTCTTACCCCTAGAAGAAGTTACAATAGTCATGACTGCCTGGGAGTTTCTTTTAAATCCCCTCTGCAAGTTCACTTTAAAGTGTGCTGGTCAAGTAACAGAAACATATTTTATGAGTATCAAATATGAAGTTCTCTTCTTCTCTCTGCTTCCTGTTTGCTGTCAAATGCCCTCCTTGTTGGATGCGCACAGCCCAGATGAAGCACTAGGGGGCAGCAGAGCTACATTGTAGGAGCTGAATGACATGAAATGTTCCCTCTTGAAGTTTTTTGCATGTGCACATGTCCATATAAACAGGATTCGTGTGGAAAGACTGGTCAGTCAGCTGTTTAGCCACCAGAAGAAACAAGCAAGTACACAAGAACCACCTTAATAAAGTTGCTAGATGTTCCTCAAACGTCAGCCTTACCTCAGGCTGCACATCCACCAGACACATCTTGTTCTTGGCTTGAACAGACCGGATCGCCTCTATACTGGTGCCGTACTGGTTCTCCTTATACTCTCCATACTCAATGAACCTACGCAGAACATAGTACGACGGTTAGGATGAAAACATAATGGACGTTTTCCTCATTCACACTGCTTTACAGTGCTCTTCTACTCATAACTCTAAAATACCCTCCCCATTCCTGCTTTTCTTCTCACTGTTCTGAAACCTTCTCCTGATTAATGCATTTCTAGAATGTTCTCCCTCATTCACACTGTTCTAGAATGTTCTCCCTCATTCATGCTGTTCTAGATTGTTCTCCCTCATTCACACTATTTTAGAATGTTCTCCTGTATTCACACTGTTCTAGAATGTTCTCCCTCATTCACACTGTTCTAGAATGTTCTCCCTCATTCATGCTGTTCTAGATTGTTCTCCCTCATTCACACTATTCTAGAATGTTCTCCCTCATTCACACTGTTCTAGAATGTTCTCCCTCATCCACACTGTTCTAGAATGTTCTCCCTCATCCACACTGTTCTAGAATGTTCTCCCTTATTCACACTGTTCTAGAATGTTCTCCCTCATTCACACTGTTCTAGAATGTTCTTCCATTTTACACAGTTCTGAAATGTTCATCCTATTCATACTGCTTTAGAATAAACATTCTCCCCCATTAACACCATTACATCATTATCGTTCTCCTCCTCCTCCTCCTCCTCATCATCATAACTACCACAGTAATTGATCTCCACACTGAGGTGACAGTTTTGGGTCACAATGTATGAAAACCTTACATGCATACATTTGAAACTACGTGCTCGCGTCTAAGGAAAATCAGCGTATACGATTAAGGCCTGAATGTAAACTTCACCGGGCCCCGTTCAGCCGCGAGCCTGATTCAAACGTCTGTTCTGCTTCAGTTGGCTGACGTGAGCGCCTACTCTAGAAAATCAATGACAAATCATCTGAGCAGAACTGACTTAAGCCTTTAGCACTCTAAAGCTCACAGCTGCGTCCTCTCACTCACTTGTTGTTCTGGGCGTCAGCATCGAAGGCCTGCTTGGTGACAAAGTGGTACTCCACGCCCTCCTTCTCGTGGCTTTTCTTAGGCCGTGTGGTGTCTAGAAAGGTTTAGAAGGGACAGACAGTTACAGCCTAATTTAGTACATGTCTCTGCAAATTTGTTCTCCTGCTAGAAACGGCATGTAGGCTGACACAGACGAAATCACTGGTCGTTTACTGTGCAGTGCACTGCCGAACCCTCAGGGTTTTTTTTCACCTTTAGAGACGGTGCAGAACTACAAATACAAGTCTTATGAATGTTATATTATACACTACTGTGCAAAAGTCTTAGGCACCGAAGCCTTTATCTTATCAATAAGTATTTTCGCCAGTAGGAACAGCAGATATCATTAAACCAAATGTAAATAAGCATACATACAATACAAAGTAATATGAATATCTTATTGTGAAAGAAGTTTGAAGAACAAAGTGTAGTTCCAGATTTCTCCTGGATGCCCCAGACATTGTATGAATGTGTTCAGTTGCTTCAGTAGCAATCTTGATTTAGCTTAATGAAGTACTGAGCAGTTAAAGCAGGTATTTGATGAGAATTGTAAATAATACTGGGTTGTTTCCACAAGGAGAAGCTTGGAAAGGGTTAAATAAACACACTGACATATATAAAAGCACTATTTACTCTATTAATACTATTTTTTTATCTTTTCCTGAGCAAATAAAGGCTTCCTGTCTGAACAAAACTGTTTTTTAAGTATAATAATGTCCTCAAGGGCCTAAAACTGTTGCACAGTATTGTATGTTAACCTCTGTCACAAGCCTCTATACAGTAATACACTTTATGATTTGAGATCCTTTTTAAACACACAATATGACAACCGTTCAGCACTCAGGGTTAGAGTTAGGGTTAGCAGCATGCTACTGTAATGGAATCTGTCTGTAGATAGAGCTGTCTACAGCTCAATCAACCAGACAGACCTTAACTCAAAACATGAGCTCTACAGATGCATTAGCCTTGGATGTGATTTCTGCTGCCACTGTGATACATGTTGAGACAGGTGAGAAGCAGCAATCAAAACTATGAAATATATTGTACAGCTGGTTCTGATATGAAACAAAACTCGCTCTTCTCCACTGTAGTGCTTCTCCATCCAAGGTAAGTAATGGAGGTGCATCGCACTCAATTACATTAACAACTTTCAAAGCCATTCATTACAGTCAGGACTCAACATCTACAGGCATTATTGTATAGCATTGTTTTAAAATGTATAGCTCAAACAGAAGGCCTACCTATAGAAGACCTATAATGGTTTGCCACTACTGTAATGTGATACTTTTATATGCTGTATGTATTAAGACCATAAACTGTGTCAGCTTTTTGAAAGCTATATAACATATTTCTTTAAGTGGTGTCAAGAAGTCTAATTTACATAAGACAAAATGGCAAGGTTTGGACACCCTGATGGGGCTTGGTGTATTTTTGCTATGTAGTGAGCACTAGATAATATCAGGTTTGCTTTAATCTAAATGATTGCTTTAATCTAAAAGACAGGCATTGTTAATAGTCATGATTTTTTGTGACTGTTAGTGGCTTCAAAATAATTAAGTCACATAATATATACAGTAGACGTATGTATTTTGGAGTATATATCATTTGTATTAAGTTTGATGATGTGGAGGAACTTACGGGGGACGGCCACAGCGTAGCGATGGGGGTTTTCTGCTATTACTTTCTGCTTCAGCTCATTGATGCGTGCTCCGAGAGAACCTGCAAGATAAACCCAGCTTAGAAAAACAGTACAAAGCAGATTTACAGCGGTGAGATTTATTCACTACCACTAGGGGTCAGTATCAATCTATGTAAAGATGGATCTGAGTCAGATAAATGGCCATTTGCAGGTATAAGAAACAAGAGGTCATGTTGTATGTTTCAGTTAGAAAAATGCAGTGACTTACTACACAGTTCTAATTGAAACAAAGCCATGTCTGCATGGTCCCTCACATCTCAAAACAACAAACATGGAAGGACATTGATTTGTTTATGCTTTATTCCAGGGCTGGAGAGCTACAACACTGGAGAGTTCAGGGCCAACACATCTGGCTCTGACATTCAGGTGCCCCTGAAACACCTGCTTGGATCAGGTGTGTAAGATTACGCCTGAAGCTAAACTCTCCAGGGTGGTAGACCTCCAGAACCAGACGTGAGGACCACTGCCTTAGAAAAATCCCCAAATAAGACAAACATTATGAGGAGTTCAGACATGCAGTGCTCCCCATGCCATATTATGTCTTAGCAGTCAGGGTGCCCTTTAAAATGTTAATAATAATATTACGTATACTAAGGTATATTGTTGCTGTCCAATGAAAAACATGTATTTTCAATTTTCTACATCATTTGAACATGACAGCTGCTGTTTACATTGGACCAATAAAAATACTCTAAAATTACTTGGAAAAAAATCTGGTTCTACAGACTTCCATTGAAAGATAAGGGTGTTTTTGTTCTCTCCTGTAAAATCACTATTTTGTGTAGTTAAAGTTACTACTTGTTTTTCTTTTGACAGCGACAATATTAAGGAGGACAATAGTCTTCTAATGCACAGTTTAGTCATTACTATTAGTTCCTTATTACTTTTTTAACCCCATAAATCTCAGGATTATTACATACGCATGCTGTTTACACAGTAACCACACGTGCTATAAAGTAAACCTGCTGAGTTATTCCTAAATGATAGAAGTGTGTAGTAATCTGTAGGACATGCTGATGGGTTCCACACATTGAAAAGACTACATTCTGTTTCTCTAGTGACAGAATCTGCTCAGCACTTCTTTTAAGAGCGCCAGTCACATTGTCAAATAGACCCGATCAAGTTCCCAGCATCTCTAAACATTCAGTTTGGAATAAACATTCAGACACATTTCTAAAAGTACAAAGAGCCTGATTTCTACGTCAGAGCTCACGGACTCCAGAGCATGTTTCTCTCTCTCTCACTGCAGCTGCAGCCTGGTCTCTGCTATCTCTCCCAGTTCTGAATGGCTCTGTGTTTCCGGTGGGTAAGAACAGCTGTTCTGTTGTGAGGTTAAAGGCGGTGTGTTACTGGATGGCTGTGGACGCGATGTTCCTCTCGTAAGTGAGTTTGAAGGGGTTCGAGTGAATAGGAGAGACTGAATGGGAGAGTCGTGCCACAGCAGTGATTCTTGGGACTCCTCTCTCGGTTTGAAACCCGTCCAAAGACGTCACTGGTATAGCTTTTCATCCCTTTATTCACTGAAATGGCTTTGGTGGCTAAAAATAATTTTTTTAACCTTTTGCATGATACAGCAAATTTCTGGTGCTAAAAAACAGGCCACTGTTCTCCTTTAACCCTTTAATGCACAAGCTAAGCAAACCCCTTCCAATGCACAACATGGGTCCAACGTATTCATTTCCTATGTTATTGTATGTAGTGCTGAGTATCTTTTTGGTTTATCTATTGAAATCAGTTTACTTCATTATTTAACGTAACAAGTGTTCATTCAAATTCTTGTTTTTGGTCTTAAATTGTTATTTTAGTTCTTATTTATTTACTTCATGAACAAAAATAGTGTTTGTAAATATGTTCCTGACTGCAAATGTTTACAAATGTCAATAGTTCCTATCACATTCCATAGTGAACACATAAAGGTTCATTCTGACCCATGTTGTGCATTACAGGGTTATAAATGCAAAAACAACACTGAAATATGTATTTGTGATTATCAAAAAAATGTGAATTAATGAATTCATGAAAGCTTGAATGAGGAAATGTATTTATTGCAAAGATTTAGAAAGTAAAACCTCGGTCGGGTCACTTTTGACCCAGGTTGTGCATGAAAGGGTTAATTTATTATCAGAGCCATCTACAGACATCCATTGGGAGCTAGGCCCAGGTCTCTTCTGTAGATTTTCTATGGAGGAGAATTCATTTATTAATCAGTTGATTTATTTATTGCTATGAGCTGAACGAGACAAAAGTAAAGAGCTTCGCACAGCAGAGCACCTCAAAGCAAGAAAGCATTACCTTCCAGCAAAACCGGGGCAACGTGAATCACAGTCTACACGCTCTATAAATAAATGAATGTTTACAGCTGATCGTGAGCGCCCCTTTAGGCCACACCTATGGTATAATGCCAAAAGATTCACATGCTCACACATACACAGTCCAACTACTTCATTCATATGATTAACGAAACACAGTAGGTTTGTGCTCTCTGGACTAAGTCCAGTCTTATCTCAGTCATGTCTCATTCTAGGGGTGATGTGGACTTGAAAATTGTTCCAGAGAGCAGTAGAGTGTGATGCCCCAGTCTGAGGTTTTTCATCATTTTTATTATCGAATATCAACAAAACCTTCAAACAGAATACAACTGCTATTTCTTTACAGGTTCAAATAAGATCAGTTTGCTGCAGGTTGAGGGTCTGATTGATCTTTCCTCCAGGATTTAACTGGGTCTTATATGTTTGTTGATATTAAGTTGTTCTGAAGTTCACACATCGCCTGAGGGCAGATTTGAACATTATTATTATTACTGTGTTTCCATTTAATAACAAAGATGGACATGTGCTGTTTGCTTTATATTCAGTTGGAGTTTTAGAGAAGAATGAAATAATAATAATAATAATAATAATATAATGATAGATAATAACATTTTAAGCTATGTGTACCTCAGTGCTGTATTTGACTAAATATAGTATTATATGTAATAGTATGCATTAATACACCCACCAACCACTTTATTAGGTTCACTCACTGTCCCTTTTATCTCCACTGACCATATAGGAGCACTCAGTAGTTCTACAATTATAGACTGTAGTTCATCTGTTTCTCTGTATACTTAGTTATCCAGTTCTTCAGTGATCAGGACCCCCACAGGACCACCACGGAACAGGTACTAATAGAAAGGTGAACACCTCAGTGTCACTGCTGGACTGAGAATCATCCACCATTAAAACTATCAAGCCTACAGTGTCCTCTGGGCAGCGTCCTGTGAGCGCTGAGGAAGGACTTGATGAACACAAGAAGATGTGCTGCTGTCTGTGACTACATCTACAGTGTAGGAGTATCTACAGAGTGGGCAGTGAGTGGACACAGGGTTTAAAAACTTCAGCAGCACTGCTGTGTCTGATCCACTCACATCAGCACAACACACACTAACACACCACTACTACCAAAAATGGAATCCGGTCTGGGTCTTGGTGCAGACTTGACTAGTCTTAGTTATGAATCGGACTTGTTGAAACCCCTGTCTTGACTCTGCTACTCTACAAGCCTATGTTCAAGTTACACCTAGTGAATAATGTATACAACTATGGATGTGTCTCAAAACCTAGTGAGCTCCTACATAGGCAGCATTTTACGTCATAGTATGCGCTCCCGACATGTAGGCTGTCCCAGTTCTTACATACCTTAAACATACTGTCTACTGAGGAACCTTATTTTGGTCTGAATTTAAGGAAGCATCGAACACTTCCTCAGCCACTAAGACAATCCCATGGATTGCAACACAGGCAAATCTACAAGCAGTTATTTTTAAGTTATTTTGATTCTCTCTGGTGTTTCTAGTCATATAATCACACAAAAAAGTATTTTATTATCAACTCTGTAACAAGTCGTTCACCATTTTGCAGTTTTATACTCGAGCCATTAGCATTTATGCTAGCAGATTTTTAAGCCTCGGGCTATTGTTTTGGATGCCGGCCTGTAGCTTAGCAACCAGCTAAATCACCGGTCGTGTGCTGCAGTGGGCGGGAACAAGCCGTGATGCAGTCTCTCTCTAACTAGAGCGTCTCAGTAATCTGTTTTATGAGGAGAGTTGAGGAGAGAACGCGGATACTTACACAGCTGCCTACATAGACAGCCTACTTATACACTCATTAGGTTTTGAGACACACCCTGGGTCTGTCTCAAAACCTAGAGAGGGTCTACATAGACAGCATTTTACGTCATAGTATGCGCTCCCGACATGTAGACTGTCCCAATTCTTAGATATCTTAAACATGCTGTCTACAGTGGAACCTTATTTAGACCTGATTTTAAAGAAGCATCAAAGGCTTCCTCAGCCGCTAAGACAATCCCATGATGCAAAGCAGGCAAATCTACGAGCAGTGAAGTGGTTTTAAAATGTGAGTTATTTTGATTCTCTCTGGAGTTTTAATGTGTTTTTTTGTCATATAATCACACAAAACAGTTTTTTATTATCAACTCTGTAACGAGTCCTTAACCATTTTTCAGTTTTATACTGGAGCCATTAGCATTTATGCTAGCAGATTTTTAAGTCTCGGGCTATTGTTTTGGATGCCGGCCTGTAGCTTAGCAACCAGCTAAACAGGTCCTGTGCTGCAGTGGGCGGGAACAAGCCGACGCAGTCTCTCTCTAACTAGAGCGTCTCAGTAATCTGTTTATGAGGAGAGATGAGGAGAGAACGCTGCTACTTAAACAGCTGCTACCTAGACAGCCTACTTAGGTTTTGAGACACACCCTATGTGTGATGATGATGATGTTATGTGAGAGAATCACATACGGCATATTAAAAGTTGTTTCACACCGGCTGCCTTACCGATGAGCACCACCAGCCGAGGTCTCTCGTTGGGTCGCTGTTGGTATCGCGTGACTTCTTCGTAGGTCAGGAAGTCTGGCTCACCAGGGTCGGACGCGTTGGCCTCTCCCGACGACCCCTGGCGATCTTTACGACTCAGGCGGAAACTCCTTCGCAGACCGGCTGAAGCAAGAAGACAAGAGGTTATATGGTTAAAAAGACTGTAAAGCTGATTCTGAGAACTGTTTACACAACATAACTGAACCCTACATATGTATAACCAGCCCAATTCAAATATAACACTTTCAATGGAGTAAACATTTCAGATTTAGTATTCAGTGGTGCCATTGGAATGTATTAAAAACATGTAACTGAGAAATTTACACCTGAGACTGCATGCACACTTCCAAAAAGAAGGCTAATGATTTGACTGATGACAGGTTATGTCCATGCTGGGACTGGTTTCTAATTTCGATATGAGTGATGCTAGCATAGAACATAGCCGAGTCTCAGTGGTGGCAGACATAATCTGTCTTGGCGTCTATAACACAGTGAAGAGCACAGCAAATTTTTCTTTCTGTAAGGGGTTAGTGGTGGCACCTGAGTGGAGTGAACAGGGACTGTACCTGAATAAAAGTCCCAGGAAAACACCTGGCCACAGGAGGGCGCCACTGCTTTACACTTCGGAGAGACTACAACGCGTATTAGACCACTATACACTCGCGCACAGGCCACACTCTGCCCTCCACACTGACCCTAGGCCAGCAGTCTGCACTTGAGCTCTGCTTTCGCTAGCCTAGTCTTGGTTCTACCCAGAGTAAAATCAAAGCTACAGCACTGTGCAAAAGCCGGACCACCTTCGTTTTGTAGAACAGCCATTAGTGGGCCTTTATTACAGCTTCATGAGGAGATGTTGCTTTCAGCTTTTCAAAGGAATACACTGTAGGTTCAGTCTTAGTGGTTGGTTTTATTTTCTGCTTCTTGAGATCCAAGTAATCCCAAACACATTCAGTGACGCTGACCTGGACCATGGGCTGGTCAGTGCATTAGTCTGAGAACACCAGCAGCTCATCCGTTTGATTTGTTTGATTTTATTCTCTCAGTGAGAAGCTTCTTGAACAGCTACACCTCCTTCCAGACCCATAGCACTGATAGGTCTTCTCACAGAGGAAGGATGGACAGATCTAAAATCAAGATTTTTGCCTTTTGACTTTCTCCTTCATGCAGCAAGTGGAGTCTCTTGAACCTTATCTCCTCAGAAAGGTCTCCAGAACTTCATGGCTTTTTTGACTGCAGATGAAATAAACGAATAAAGGCTGGTCTCTGACTTTTACACAGGATTGTGCATAGTATTATTGATTCAGAATCTTGAGCAGTCAATGTGTCCAGCACTACAATATCTTCCTTCCTTTAACCTTAATCTGATCCTGCGTCAGCTCCCTGGGCCAGTTGTACAGGGCAGAGTGTTCCCATCACGCACATCAGCTATCACACACTTTAAACCAGTGAGTGAACGAGCAGCCAATCGTGCGGGGCGGAGTGTGACGAGCGGCCAATAGCGGGGCAGCAGCCTTGGCGGTGGCTTTGGGGTGAGGGTCAGCGGGTAAGGGTCATGAACCAAGGCACAGGGCAACAGAGGCAGAGGCAGGACGATGGAGGGAGGAGGGAGGAGGGAGGGAGGAGAGGGTAACGCCTCAACATGGCACATACTAAGTCTAGAATGCTGACTGTATCTAATGAATGCCTGCACTGGAACACACTGGGGTTGTTTTGTAATCCTTTAATATATCCTTTCAGCTTCTGCAGAAGTTATTTGTGAGGAAGAGAACGTTTACAGTGTACTGATGTGAAATGTGCCACTCTAGAGAACGTTACAGAACCAGAATTGTTTACACTGGTGGTGATAGGAACCAAATGTCTAAACCAATCGACACCTATAAAAAGACTGTTTTATGACAGTGTTCAAAACGGTTTCAGCCTATTTAATTTTAAATTAATTCATGGCGGAGGGTGTGAGGCAAAATAGTCCCCATAGAAAATGGATTGTTTTCAAATTTGCTAATATTTTACCATCAACACCATTACACACATGAACTCATGAGATGTGTAGGCTGACTGGTGGTTTTGGATAGTAAATAAAATGGATATATTGGTCATGGACATGGTCACCCAGGTTCCAATCACCACCACTGTAAAGAAATCCAAATCACTGTGTTTCTCTGCAAGGCATTATTTGGGAGCACAGTGGAATTCCATGAAATGCTGTTTTTCTGGGTTTCATGGAAAGTCAAATTTGTATGTTTACAGCCCCTAATCATGGAACACCTTCATTAGACACTCACTAGCATCTTAGTATGAGCATATCGTCACTGTCCAAAGAAAGAACATGCACCTCCATTTATGTTAACTTTTTATTTTTGTACATCTTTTGAACATGTAAACTTGTATAATGAATGGACCAATAGAAATACTCTAAAAAGCTTGAAAAAAATCTGGTTCCATTGACTTACATTAAAAGAGTTAAAAGTAGTGTATGTTGTTGCCCTCTCCTGTAAATTTGCCAGTTTGGAGATGTCTTGTTTTTCTTTGGACAGCTACAATAATTTACAATATATATATATATATATATATATATATATATATATATATATTGTCGCTGTCCAATGAAAAACAAATCAATTTTTGTCAATTTTGAGTTTTCTACATCATTTGAACACACCAATGGTTGTTTACATTGTTTGACAATTTCATCATGAATGGACCAATAGAAGTGCTCCAAAAAACATCTTAGATAAAAATCTGGTTCCATTGACTTTCATTGAAAGTAAATATGTTTTTGTTCTTCATTGGACCGTGATGATATATATATATATATATATATATATATATATATATATATATATATATATATATATATATATATATATATATCTTATATCTTTCAGTAGGACTCTCTACTTTGGATGTCAGAACTATACTCTTTCAACTCCAGTAATCAGGTTATGGACTTCTCTAAAACTGATTTAAACAACATTTCACCACTAGAGGGTGCTGCTCACATGTATCTGTCTCTGCATCCTTACAGGTCATATAAAAGGAACAATTACTGTATGGTGTCAAGGTGACCTTGAGAGATGCAGAAAAGGAATACAGATCTTAGACAGCTTTCCATGTCCATGCCTTCTCTTATCTCTGCGTGCTACGCAGGACTGAATTGGTAACTATCTGGGAGGTAAGGCCAATGTTTAAACCTAGACACACTTCTCACACCTCTCACTCTTTTTTTCTCTTTCTCGCGCTTTCTCTCTCTCTCCTTGCCTGGCTGTCACATTAGAAGCCACATTAGCGCTCTGTACTTAATGAGGCTCTAATATGACAGACGTGTCTGCAGCTTATGTAAGAAAGTGATGATTGCTCTCACGCTCACTGTGAGAAAACAGCTGTAATCAATTTGCATCTCTAACCACCACAGCATTCAAGCATACAGTACTGGGCCCACCCTGCGGTTATTCAATTCCCAGCCAACACAGCCGCTATATGCCTATACTGCCGCCTCTGACTCTTAGCTAATCTGCTGGAATATTTCTCCACATATCCAGTGTGTTCAGGGTTGCATTCTCTTTCTTCATGATCCAACTGGCCACAAACACATTCAGTAATGTTAAGGTCTGGACTCTGGGATGGTCAGTCCATGGTCACAAAATCAGGTTTGATTTGTAGATGTTCTTCTCTTATGTCTGTTTCCTTCTCTCAGTGAGGAATTTCTTGAGACCCATAGTGTTGAGGTGTCTTCTCTCAGTGGAAAGGTGGACAGATACATCTGTGGATGTTTCCAGATCCAAAGCAGCTTAATGTTCAACTCTCAAAATAGCGGCCTGCTGACAGTTCCTCCAATCAGAAAATCTACAGCAGGTGGTCGAGCGTTCTCCTACGTAGCCCCCAAATTGTAGAACTACCTCCCGTCCTCTGTTCGGGACTCAGACACTCTCTCTACATTTAATCTAAACTCAAAACTCACCTGTTTGAACAAGCGCTCTGCTAATATCAGCTGTATTATTACTATCTGACATCTCTCCACAAATAGACTAATCTACAATTGCTTGCACTCCTCTCTCTCTCCCTCCATCATCTATCTCTCCTTCTGCCTCTCTCACTCTCTCTCTCGACATTTGCCATTTGAGTCATCACTCAGAAGAAGTCACCAGAGCTCCATCCTCACTGGCCGATCAACTGTCCCTCCTATCTGAGGACGCTCTCCTGCTCATCAGCCTACATGACCAGCATTACTACTCCCTTGAACCTGGGTTTCTCCTTTGAGCCTGGGTTCCTCCCTTGAGTCTGGGTTCCTTCCTTGAGTCTGGATTCCTCCTTTGAGCCTGGGTTCCTCCTTTGAGTCTGGGTTCCTCCCTTGAGTCTGGGTTCCTCCTTTGAGCCTGGGTTCCTCCTTTGAGCCTGGGTTCCTCATTTGAACCTGGGTCCCTCTCAAGGTTTCTTCCTTTTATAAGGGAGTTTGTCTTGCCACTGTAGCCTCTGGCTTGCTCTAGGGGGGCTTGGACCTTGTTACCCTTTCTTGTTGTGCTATGCATGGACTCTTTGTCTTTGTCTTACCATACTTCTCTTTGGTTCCTCTTTTTCATAAACTGCTTTTCTGTAAAGCTGCTTTGAGACAACACTAGGTTGAAAAAAGGGCTACATAAATAAATATTGATTGATTGATTGATTAATTAAGGAACATGTTCATAGTTATTCATAATGCAGGTAGAATATTGAATGTCTAATGTACAAATCTTCAGAAATATCTCCTAAAATGAATAAGTTCTACTTAATGCTGTAAACTAAGCTCCTCATATTGTTTCATTTCGCCTCGTAGTCCCCTGTTTGGCCATCTGCTCTCTTCGTGACCTGACCCTTCCTGCACCTGCTGCTACTACTACTACTCCTGATTGTGGCACAAAGCCAAGCACACGCGGTCAGTGTGTTCTGAACGGGGGGTCGGCATGTGGGACGCAGGCAGCACGCTCTGAACACGGTCAGTGGGTGGGAGTGTGAGTGGGTGAGAGGTCAGGAGCGGAGGAGGCATGCAGGCTCTCACCTATGTAGTGTCCATTGAAATAGCCCTCACAGTCACAGTCGTCTGTAGGGAGGCAAGCAGGGAGAGAAAGGGAATGAGCAGAGGAAGAAGAGAGGCGGGGTGGGGGCGGTGTAGTTTGCGAGTTACAGGCAGGGGAACACATACAGGCAGGCAGGCAGGTGTCTGTGGAGATGGTGACCCACTGTGTTGGGTGGGTATCACGCACCCCTATGCAGCACAGTCAACAGTACAGAGGAGTTTCAGCAGGCCGCAGTCTGGGAACAACCATCTGGTAGAATATAGGAGAGCACCATTCGGGTGGAGGGGGTGGGATTATGTCATATGTCACTATGCTAACTGTTTAGCATTAACAGTGTCTGAACTGGGATCGTAAACATGTCGAATGAAGAGGTTTGTGCTGTGAACTTATATATTTAGATGATGCTGGAAAAGATGAGAAGATGGAATGTAGAGGTGGAAAATAAGAAATTGCTTTAAGGTCTAGTGACAGTATTAACCCTCACAAAACAGCTCGGCTACATCAAAAGCAGCTTCAGTGGTTGATCATCAGTAGATCATTGGCTTGGTCTCACTGCTTGATCATTAAATGAGCATGAGTTCAAATCCTGGAGAACTTATGGTCCTCCAAGGTCAGAAGTCTTGGAGGAGGAAGCCCTTAACCCACAATCCTGGGGTTGGAGGGAGCACTAGTTGAAAAATTCTTGCTTGAAAGCAAGGTTGGTGGGAGGAATCTCAGAAGCAGAGTATGAAGCAGTGCTTGAATGAAGCAGGACAGAGTTAAGAGTTAAGTTAAGGTGGTGATGCTAGTGTAGAACATTGGCAGAACGTGTTCTACATCCTTTTAAGACAAGAATGCCATCATGGCTCGTCTCTTTTATTGATTTCCCAGTAACAAAGACGCACGTCGCCTTATTTTCAGGTACTATATCACGGGCTAATGCTAGCTATGCCAACAAACCATGGCAAATTTAGCCAACATACCCCAATAAACACCTCTGAAAGTTCTTAAAATACATGTCAACACTCAGCTCTCATTTTAGATCACAGCTAATGCAAACGTGTGCTCCGAATCCTTTTCCAAGGACACTCACTGGTAAACACAAACTGAAAAACAGGAGCGTGCAGCCACTGTTATAATGCTGTCCGCTGAAGACCAGAGGGACAATTCTTTAAATCCAGAGATATCGGTCATCTAACACGGGCCAAATCAAATTGTGTATAAAAAATATAACCAAAGCTTTTGGAGGTTATTATCAGGAAAAGCTAACGTTATGTTGGGCTACAGCTTTGCTGTTTATCTTTGTAATCCATTGTGTGTCTGGGTTATTTGGTGATTGATGGAAAGACATCAAGCCATGATCACATTCTGGTGCAGCCTGGAACACAATAATATTATACTAGTATCCGCCTCAACTTAGTTTGTGTTTCATTAAACGCACTGCTCACCACCCAGCCTTGCTTTCACCCAGTGCATTTCAGAATGATTACCGGCGTGAGATAAGCCTACAAGTAGGAGTGACCAATAACAGAATTTGTGAAACCAGTCAACGTCCAGCAAAAATATAAAGCAACCTTAGCTTATAATCAGGAGACCACATTTAGTGAGTAAGCAATGTTTGCAATGGTTCAGCCAATCAGATTCTAATATCAGATATATACAGTACACATATTGTTGCCGTCCAAAGAAAAACATCTCTATTTTTTATCTTACTACATAATTTGAATATGGCTGCTGCTGTTTATAATGTGTGAAAATATCTTTACTATTGGACCAATAAGAAACTGTAAAGACCTGTCCTCACCTGTAAGGTTGGCAGTTTGGAGATTGACATCGATGATATATACATATATTAGAGATGGACCAATCAGTGTTTTTTAAGGCCGATTCCGATCGCCAATCAACTTTTAGCGCGATCAGCCGATAGACGAAACCGATTGGGGGGCGAGGTTGTATGCCACGGCAGGGCTACATGTAGTTATTAGAGCAAGCAAGTCATGAAACATGGTCTAAACTGGTTTATTACCATTTATAAGGAGCTCATGTGAAACAACTTAATATTTAAAACAAAATTAGCAGTAAATAAACAAAGTAAATCAAACAAGTATAAGCTAGTTAAATAAATTCAGAACTGCAGTCATTAAAGGTAGACTCTGTAATTTTAAACGACAAACTGTAATCATTAAATGTAGATCTTGAATTGCTGCTGCTGTTCTGTTCGTACCGGTCAGATCTGGTCTGTATGGTGTTCTGGGCTGTTTGTTTTGAGCTAGCTGTGCGTGCTAGCTCTGCTGTTTGCTGATACTCACTGTATTCAGCTGTGTGCAGTGCTGTATCAGATTATTAGAGTTAAATGTCTTTGTCTTGGTTCCTCAACGAGACACGCTGATTTTACATATTTTAAAAACGCCCTGGATGAGTCTGTCACGTACGGTAAACAACTGCCAGACGGACGACATGTTTTCTATCAGCGCATGAACACCATAAACTGTTCTTGCGAGGCCACTGCTGCTTTAGTCAGTCTGTGGAAAATAAAAGGGTGTGTATTTCCACCTAGTGGTTCAGATAGGAATTGTAGGGGGGCTCCTCTTCCTGGATGAAATGCTAGCTGTAAATACAGAAATTAGGCTTATTTGTTTAACGCCATAGATCGGCTCTCGGGATCGGCTAAATTGGAGAAATATCGAACGAGCACCGATCACATATTTTGATTAAATATCGTCCGATACCGATACACAGCTGATCGATCCTTCCATCTTTAATATATATATATATATATATATATATATATATATATATATATATATATATATATATATATATATATATATATTCTCCATCATTTGAACATGACAGCTACTGTTTACATTGTATGAATGTCCCAATAACAATGCTCCAGCATAGCTTGGAAGCATTCCTCGTTCTAATACCTCTCCTGTAGAGTTGAAATTTGAAGATACTTGCTTTTCACTGGACAGCGACTATATGCCATCGTCACGAAAGTCCACTAGCCCGAGCACTTGAGCAATAATGTAGTCACAAGATCAACAATCTAAATACTTCTTAAACACTTTTTCAGCCGGTCGTAATCCTGAGTCCTCTTAATATTACACGTTATGATCTCAGTACTTGGGTTCGGCTGTGCTTGTGCGTGTGTTTGTTGGTGTATGTGCACAGCAGGAGGAATGTCTGTCCAGGCTGACTAACAGCAGAGGCATTAAAGCTGGATTAAGTGACAGACTGCTCTCATTTCCTAATCGCTGTGATCATGAGCTGTGTGCGTGGGTGTGTTTGTGCTCCTATGTGTACGTAAATGACAGTAGAGTGTACTTACCTTTTTCACATCCCTGGTCATCTATTGCAAGCCATAAAAAAAGAAGAAGAAAAAGATAGATTACACTGAGCCAGTTTTCTTCGCCGTGGTTTTTGGAGCCAGCTGGTTGGCCGGCAGGGATTAGGCCGTTATGGGGATGCTCTTGGAATTATGGATTATTATAGAAATTATATAAATAGTCTTATCCTCTGGCTGATTATGTCACAGCAGACAAAGTGAAGCTCAAGTTACAACCGTCTGTGCTGCATTGAGTAAGGGAGAGCGAGGTGGGGGCGGGGGTGGTATTACTAAAGTGCTGCTTTCTCGCCACTGTAATCTGATTGGCTCTAGATTAGCTACTGTAAAGCGTCAGTCTAAAGTTCAGTGTGCTCTTGGCTGCATTATATAGAGTGTATTAATCTGATATCTTAAGTTTTATACTCAGACCTTAAAGTGCTGAACTGCAGGACATTTTTTGGCATTCATTATTTAAAAAACACTTCTGCTACAAAAGTCATAGTAAAGAGTTGAGCTATTTTAGCAAGGTGCTAATATTTCGGTTACTAAAAAGGGTCATAAAATGTACTTTTTAGAAAGTTTTTAGCTCAGAGAGAAAATAGAAACTAAAACGCCTGCAACAAATTGTCCAAGACCTTTATAGTTAACATTTCTTATATACCTTACACATAAAAACAAATACAAATAATACAATTACATTTTGCAGACCACAAAAATAATTCAGCTGGTAATGAAACTGAGAAACAATTATTAAAAATAACTGTATGTTCAAACAGCTTGAGCTGAAGTGGATCAACAGTGAAAGCGTTGGCAATGTGAAATGATTTCTATGTTTCTATACATTAGACAAACGATTTATAATCTCTGATCATGTTGAGTATAAAAAGGATGCAATACAGATTTAATACCACTTGAAAAAACACTTCTAGCACGCCAGCGCCGTCTGTAGCTACAGATATCATCACACATCCTGTAGCCTACATACCGTAATAATATTATAATGAATAATTTTATAAATACACTGTAGCCAACATACTGTAATAATATTATAATTAATAGTTTTATAAATACACTGTAACCAACATACTGTAATAATATTATAATAAATAATTGTATAAATACACTGTAGCCAACACACTGTAATATTATAATGAATAATTGTATAAATACACTGTAGCCAACATACCAAAATATTATAATGAATAATTTTATAAATACACTGTAGCCAACATACTGTAATATTATAATGAATAATTTTATAAATACACTGTAGCCAACACACCGTAATATTATAATGAATAATTGTATAAATACACTGTAGCCAACATACCGAAATATTATAATGAATCATTTTATAAATACACTGTAGCCAACATACCGTAATATTATAATGAATAATTGTATAAATACACTGTAGCCAACATACCGTAATATTATAATGAATAATTGTATAAATACACTGTAGCCAACATACCGAAATATTATAATGAATCATTTTATAAATACACTGTAGCCAACATACTGTAATATTATAATGAATAATTTTATAAATACACTGTAGCCAATATGCTGCAATAATATTATGATTAATAATTTTATAAATACACTCTAACCAACACACCGTAATAATATTATAATGAATAATTTTATAAATACACTGTAGCAAACACACACCATGATGAAAATATTATATAAAGAAAATATTTTTAAAAAATGTTATTCAGAGTGTTTTTATCATTCTAAAGAAGGAGCAGTTTACAGTGGTGATGATGGGAACCAGATGTCCAAAGCATTTTGTAAAAGCTACTTTTCAATAATTTTATTGCATATATGGCTACAGTTTTAAGAATGTAAGTTTTAAAAAAAATCATTTTATGGCAGAGAGGTGCAGGCATCTCACATAAAACCCTTTTTAATATCTGTTAACATTTCAGTGATTGATGTTGTTTTCAAGTGGGTGAAAAAATATACTATACTATACTAAAATCTATACTAAAATATGAAGCAGTACAGCTCATAGTACTTACAGACAGGTTTTTTGGGTGATTTAGGATTCTGCAGAGTCCCCATTTTGAGTCTGTAGGCCAAACGCCTGAAAGCAAAGGCAAAGAATGAACCACAAACGATAAATAAGACAAAATCCTACTGCAGCCACACCTCGGTCTGAAAAAAGGGAAGCTCGGCAACTTGCTCACCAACCATTCGTACAAAGAAATTTCTTCTTAACACTCGCTTATTTAGTTTTCAGCAAGATTCTAAAATCACCAGTGCTGTCTTATCTTGGCCTTGTTCTCAGGTAAAAACAGACTCTGCACACATTCACGAGCACAAAGGTGAAACAGTTCTTCGGTTTAAGAACACATCATCCATCTGACACTGACTTTTTCTTAAGTCCAGATATATTTGAGTCTGGTGAGGGGCAGTTTACTGCATACAGGTTTCAATAAAACTGTGCAGGAAAGTAGCTCTCCAGGACTAAGGGTTGGAGTTCAGGCACTCCTTGCTATGTAAGCTAGGCTGTTATAGACAAGATAAGACTCATCCTACAGCCAAGGCAACAAAGGAGTGGCCTAGCCAGTCTACAGCCCTTAATCCTATAGAAAACTTATGGAGGGAGCTGAAGGTCCAAGTTGCCAAGCGACAGCCTCAAAATCTTTAATGATTTAGAGATGATCTGCAAAAAGGAGTGGAACAAAGTTCCTCCTGACCCGTGCAAACCTCATTATGAGCTACAAAAAACGTCTGACTGCTGTCCTTACCAACAAGAGTTTTGCCACCAAGTATTAAGTCTTGCTAGAGGGATCAAAACTTATTTCTCTCTACAAAATGCAATTAAATGTATATATTTTATACCATGTAATTTTCTGGATTTTCTTTTTGATATTATAAATAAACCTACCTTTAAAATGATAGACTGTTCATATCTTTGTCAGTGGGCAAACTTAAACACTACCGCTTAAAAGTTTAGGATCACTTTAGAATTTAATTTCATGCAATTTTCATGCAATTCATGAAATTTCCATGCAATTCACAAACAATATTGTCGATTTCTCAATTTATTTAAGTGTATCAGATGATTTTTAAAGAATAAAAAATGTTTGTATTGAAGTCTATTTTTGTATAGAGGCTTATTTTGCATATAGTTCTATTATCAGCAATTCTCAGTCCTCTGTCTAAATCTCCTGGTACGGCTGCCAATCCAAGTTAAGGATGTTATTGGACTAATTGGTTGTTTGGACACTCTTGCTCAATTGTGATGCACAGCTGAAAAACATTCTACTAATAAGTGAGCATAAAAGGGAGAACAACATTCTAGGTTAGTTTAGTATCTGAAGCATCAGCAGTTGAAAAATAACCAGACTCAAAATAACCAGAAAGAAACAACTTTCTTTAGAGACCCATCAGTCCATTGTTGTGTTAAGGAAGGAAGATACTCCATTGAAAACAAGAACATTTCACTGTGATCCCAAACTTTTGAGCGGTAGTGTATATATATATATATATATATATATATATATTTTTTTTTTTTTTTTTTTTTTTTTTTTTTTATGGAGTGTAATGCGACCTAGTCCCAGTAGCTTTACTCATCTTACCTCTCCTGAAACTGTTGGGAGGGTATGAGTCCTGCTCGCAGGTTGCTGTCTCCCACCCTCTTGGCCTGCCACCAGGTGCCGTCATCCTGACTCACCACCTGCAGGATGTCCCCTCGCTTAAAAGGGAGCCCCGCCTCCTGGCACGGTGTGGCCTTGTCCTCCAGCGGGATGTAGTCAAACAGAGCCCGCATGAAGACCTACAGAAATGACCCGTACTGAATCTGAGGCCTTCTGTGATACCAGTGTCGTCCTATACGAGTGAGATTAGTAGATCAAACTCCCTCATCACCCACCTTGCTCTCTTTCAGCCTGTCCTCCTCTTTGATGGCTGGGATGATCTTCAGAGTGATGGAGCCCTGAGACTGAGACTAATAGAAAGGAATAGATTAGAAAGAAAGCTCCAGGAAGGAAAGACTATGGTTCGCAATCATGATTGTAATAATGAGTGCTGTACCAGTAGTTGGCTTATCTCATCTGGTCTCTTGTGCATTACGGGGATGCCATTGACTTCTCTCAGCTCATCACCTACATGGACGAGACCTGTACCAATACAGTCACCACACAGAGAGGTTCATAGCGGTTACAGAGGATTGCCTACATTTATTTTTTACTTAAGCAACCATTTAACTTGGACGCCCCAGACATTGTATGAATTTATTCAGTGCCTTCAGCAGGAATCTTGATTTAGCTTAATGAAGCAGTTTGTTTTTCCACAAGGAGAAGCTTGGAAAGGGTTAAACAAACACACTGACATATGGAAAAGTACTACTTACTGTATTAATACTATTTGATTATACAGGAAAATAGCTTTTTAACTATAAAACTTTTAATAAAAAAACTTTTGTGCAGTACTGTACAAGTAATGTACACCGAAATACACTGTTACAAAATTACATCTCGGGTTGCTATAGAAACAAGCACAATTAGAACAAAATATTTAGAAGAATCAAATTTTTTGTTCATTTATTTATGAAGCCCCTAAAGACACATTTTTGAGTGGGTGGGGGTAAAATGTGTAGTGTGCACCACTTACTATATGGTGCGCACTAGATACTATCATGTTGTACCAGATATTATCTGGTGTGCACCATATATCATGAATATCTGGTGAATATCTAATGTGCATCAGAGCACCAAATACTATGTGGGGAGCAACAGTTACTGTCTGGTGTACATTGCCAGTAATTATCTGGTGCTCACCAGATATTATGTGGTGAGCACCTGATACTAAGTGGTGCTCATTAGAGCACCAACTACTACGTGGGGAGCATTGATTACTGTCTGGTTCACATTCCCTGTAATGATCTGGTGCTCTCCAGATACTATGTGGTGAGTACCTGATACTAGCACAAAATACTATGTGGGAAGCAATAGTTACTGTCTGGTGTTCACAATCAGTACTTTTCTGGTGCTCACCAGATACTTTTTGGTGCGTCAGAGTACCAAATACTACGTGGGAAGCAATAGTTACTGTCTGATGTTTATAATCAGTACATTTTTGGTGCTCACCAGATACTATATGGTGGGTCAGAGTACCAAAAGCTATGTGGGGAGCAACAGTTACTGTCTGGTGTTTATAATCAGTACTTTTCTTGTGCTCACCCGATACTATATGGTGCGTCAGAGTACCAAAAGCTATGTGTGGAGCAACAGTTACTGTTTGGTGTACATTACCAGTTATTATCTGGTGCTCACCAGATATCATGTGCCAAGCACCTGAAAGTGACGCACATCAGAGCACCAAATAGTGTGTTACTCTCGAGTGTACATAGATACTATGTGGTGGGTACCAGATACTATGAAAAAAAACCCCAAAAAAACAAATTAATGTAAAAAAATTTAAACACATTAGATGTTATGTGTGTACATTAGATACTATGTGGTGAGCACCAGATAATATGTAAAAAAAAGAACAAATAAAACAAATAAATAAATAAATACTGAGCTCCCAAATAGACATATGTCTATACATATGTAAAATAGTGTGCACCTGACACTATTAAGAGCTCAACACATAGTATCTGGCTCACCAAATCTTTACTTATAAAATACCCCAGATCCCTCAGTGCTCGTTTACAATTTTGCCATGTTAATGTTAAAATGTTCAAACAAAACGTTTGCACAATAAATGAAGTGATAGATGTGGTAGAATGGGATAATTGGATAATTAGGGAAGGCTTTTCTTGCATCACAACCATTTTAGGCCAGTGTGGGGATTAAACAACGAGCTTTTGCTAGGAAAATTAATGATTAAGGCCCGTGCTGGGTTTGTGTTGGGCCATATCTTCTAACCTAGTGAGCCTTCTTCACTCCCTGAATGCGCACCCATGCACTTATTACAGTAATGAGCAGGCGTACAGTCTGCTGTGCTGCTGTGAGGTTTAACATGATGCACTCTGTCTATTGGCAGTGATTAGGCTATCCACACACTCAGCAACAGATCAATAGCACATCAGAGAAGAGGGAGAGCCACAGGGTGGGAGGGGAGGGGGGCGGTGTGGCAGAGTAAAGCCAGAAGGAATGATGAGCACGATCGATGAGAGAGATGAACCAAGTGCGCGTGTTTTGGCAGCAGAGGGAATTTTCAGTAAGGCACAGACGAAGGTGCAAACCTGAACACAGTCGATTGATGGGTCATATTCTGGGAGCAGGGGTCACATGCTTAGCCACTGTGTTTGATTCTTTTGATGGGATCTCCAGGGACTCTCACTCTCCAGACTGTTCTAGTAAAGTCTGAGCATCACTAAGTAAGTAAACCCATTACAAAGCTCTATATTTGGATGGAGTATATGGTACAAATAAGAAGACTGTAATCCTAATACTGGTTCTAGACGTTCACTTTAAAATCCAGTTTAATCAAACCTCCACCCACCGCTTCTGTCAGCAGCCCCTCCCTTCATAACACGCGCCACAATGACGGCTCCTGTAGCTTCATCACGTCGAATGGTGGCCCCCTAAGAGGAGGACACACATACACATGCAGGGCCAGTCAGACAAACACACAGACATACAGAGGACACTTCTCATCAGATCTGTCCAATCAGCTTAATCTTGATAATCATGAAGTGCTTCAGGAAATCAGAGACAAAATGAGTCACGCTGAATCTTCCAAATGCTGACAGAGTCTTGAGGCGTCTGAATCCTCTGTGCACTTTCACCACCCCACCCCTCCATCCCAGCCTTCTTTCTCTTAGCCCACTCTCCTCTCTCTCTGTCTCTCACCAGAGGCTCTTTGTTCTTGACCAAGCGGACAATCTTGACCGACTCCTCCTCCAGCTCGTCCTCAAAGTCGTCAGGAAGAGGGGGCAGGACGGGGTCAAAGTTCTTCTGGGCCACAGTGTCATGAACCGAGAGAACCGCCTAGAGAGCGAGACAGGACAGAGACAGAGACAGTATTAACCCCTTCAGCTACAGGAATATTAGTATTAGTCTTAACGCCACAGTATAACTGAACACACATACACTATGAAAGAAAAGTTGATGGCGAAAACCGTTTTTTAACCAGGAAGGGAGAAATATATGTTTATTCTTCCCACAGACAGCTGAAAACCAACAGGTCAAGATGTGAACAGAGTTAACAAGAAGCAACTATAAGCTAAACCAAATTACAAATACCGTTCAGTATATTTCAACTATATTTATTGTTTAAAATGAGGAACTGAATGAATTATTTATAGAACTTCAAATAAAAAGGTCTACATTAAAAAAGGAGATTTTTTCTCTATATATTTACATTTTATTTATCTTTTTATTTACTTTTTTTATTTACTTTTTCTATAAATTAACACTTTAAGATGCACTTTTTTTTCAAAAGCATTCTCTTTTTTTAATGTATACCTTTTTATTTGAAGTTCTATAAATAATGAATTCAGTTCCTCATTTAAAACAATAAATATAGTTGAAATATACTGAACGGTATTTGTAATTTGGTTTATCTTTAAATTGCTGATGATATGAAATCCTAATAGAACTACTGGGCTATTTCAGTTTACAGGATATGGCCCTGAATCATAACACAAGTTAGAAATGATGACAGTCCGGACCTTGGCCTGAGGAAATTCCCTCTGACTGGACTTTACTGAATAATAATTAAATACCCCTATTTATTAGCGTATCTAATAAAGTGCTCAGTGAGTGCATACTAAAGGCATGCTCTGAACTCACTCCATCTCTTATGTAGTTATGGGAGTGAAGAGTTGAAGTGCAGGTCCACATACAGGCCTCCACAACACAGATGCTTTTAACAGAACTGTGCTGGTTTATGGACAGCAGCCCTGTCTACCGTAGTTGTAACACCTTGTCCACGGCGGATATTTCCTGTGGAGAACAAAGGCTGCACGTACCCGTAAGTGAGGTGATGTCAGCAAGTGGAGCAGCTCCTTCTCCTCCACACTCATGGGACCACTCTGCAGCTCCTCAGCAACCTGCCAAACAGGAGAACGGAGGATTTCTCTCTCGCTCTTTCTCGTTTGCACACATTGTGAACCGCACCGTGATGTGACTGTATGGCTTATGTTAAAGGAAAGGAAAGTCAAAAGTGGGAACACCGAGCAGCACCCTGAGACAAATCACTTCAGAGAAACCCGCAAACTCAGTTCTCACAGTTTTGAGGACAAACAAGGTGAACTCAGCGCTCGGCATGAAAGCTCCATTAGAGTGCCCGTCCATCCCTGACAGCATGACAGCAAAGGCATGTCCAGAATAAACCAGTTTATATTGTACTCAGGGATAACATCATTGCTGTCCAAAGAAGAACATGCATCTCCATTTTTGTCCATTGTTATTTGTCTGCATCATTTGAATGCAGCAACTGACGTTTACTCTGTGTGAAAACTGCAGGAAGACTGTTTTAGCTACTTTAGAGATGCTTGTTTTTGGTTATTGTTTTGTTGTTGGTCTAATAATTATTGGTTAAATATTCAGACCTGCTGTAACCATTTTGGTAATATAGGACTTTTTTGTTAAAGGCTGTATATAGAACCATTTTGTCGCTGTCCAAAGAAAAACATGTTGATTTTTAATTTTCTTTTTTTTACATCGTATAAACATTTTAAGATGAATAGACCCATAGAAATCCTCCAAAATAGCTTGGGAAATTTTTTTTTTTTGGTTGTTTTTTTTTCTTTTTTTCAACTGTTCAGTTTACATGGTGTAAAAAAATGTATGATGAATGGACCAATAGAAATACTCCAAAATAGTTGGGAAAATATTCTGATTCCATTGACTTACATTAAAAGTAGAGACTGTTTTGGCCATTTTGGAGATGCTTGTTTTTTATTAGACTGTGACAATATACTTATTTTTATTGGTTATTGTTTTGTTGTTGGTCTAATAATTAATGGTTAAATATTGTCGCTGTCCAATGAAAAACATGTATCTCCAAAATTGCAACTTTACAGGAGAGACCAAAAACTTACTTCACTTTTAGTGTAAGTCAATGGAACCAGACTTTTTTCCAATCTATAATATATATATATATATATATATATATATATATATATATATATATATATATATATATATATATATATATATATATATATATACACACACAGTTTATATATACAGTTTATATATACAGTTTACATTGTATAAACATTTTACGACAAACAGACCAATAGAAATGCCCCAAAATATTCTGGTTCCATTGACTTACATTAAAAGTAAAGAATGGTTTTGTAGCCATTTTGAAGATACTTGTTTTTCTTTGGACGACAACGATATACAGCAGATTCCTCATCAGTGTGAAGAACTGACAGGGAACCCTTGAGGAGCCATGTTTTGTGAGAGTGACGTGTTTTGTATTTAAGTCTTTACTAACAAGGTGATTGGCTCTGTAATCCAAGCACATGGTTTTCTTCTGTGATACAAGTTTGAGAACTAAGAGCG
Organism: Megaleporinus macrocephalus; assembly: GCA_021613375.1. Lineage (NCBI taxonomy): Eukaryota > Metazoa > Chordata > Actinopteri > Characiformes > Anostomidae > Megaleporinus > Megaleporinus macrocephalus. The sequence goes on from CM038719.1 coordinate 10,713,605, forward strand.
ATTCCCTTCGAGCTTCACTTCACTATTTAACCACCTTCCCCTCTTTTTAGAACATCTCTGGTGCTGTGATGAGATTCCAACTTCCTGTGATTTATCTCTGATAGCATTACAGTCTAAGTGCGAAGAGTAGATCTGATCCTGTTAGACTGAGCAGGAGGCAGAGCTCACACATTCACATTACATTACGCTACTGCTTATTATTAGTTCTGATTTGCTGCTCAGGTTAGATCTTTCCGGCTGCTCACCATATCTGATGTTAAAGGGCACACACTTAAGGTTCTCTCGTGATGTGTGTTATAAAAACCATTCATAATTCATTTCTGCGTGTCTATTTTCCAGCATCGCTTTATTCCTCAGAAATAAGCAGGCTGGTTTTGTTAGTGTGTACTGTGTTCTGATTGGCTGTCCTGTGTTGTGGTTCTATCAGAAAGCAGTCGCTCCTTACTTAACTTATCATAACTTGTAACGCTCAGCTATAGGCTGGAGAGGTGAATATATGTACAGTTACATGCAACTGTGTGAATACCACCACTGTATACCATCAACGACTTGTTGTGTTGATTTTCTATGTACCATGTTAACACATTTTCTACATAGAAAACTTAAAGAATTAGAAATTAAACGTGACACATTCTGCACATTCTGGAACACTTTTTCAATTTGTTTACTAAATTTAACAAAAATAGCTCATAAATGTGTTTAATTGTGTTAAATAGTTCTTTAAACTATGCAGAAGTGTGTTCTATGTCCAGAATGCATTCACTCACTTTTACTTAGACAATCAACAACTATCCCTTTGCTGCTGTAACACAGTGAATTTCCCCACTGTGGGACTTATAAAGGATTATCTTATCTAATCCTAAATAAGAAAAACCTGGGTAGGTGTGTCCAAACTTTTGACTGAATCATATTTTTGTTGTTATGGGTTCTTTAATGTGAACTCAGCAACATTAGTAATACTACATCCTTATTTCAACATAAAGATTCACAATTAGGCATAAATGTGTTAATGCATTCATGCTCTATGTGTCATTACTGGTTTGAACTACAGGCGATGATGGCAGTAACATGTTCATGTGCAGTAACATCAAAACCAAAAACAAGAAAGTGACCCGCATATGAGAAGGTTTCAAATCTGATTTAAAAAGATCTGATTTTTGCAGCCATGCAGCTGTGAACACATCACATCTGTCAGGCCAGAAAAACCTGATTTATACTCCTTTAACCCTGTAACATGAACACAGCCATAATGTCACTTACATCCTCTGCCAGAGAGGAGGCGCTGTGGAGCACGGGCGTGGGGCTCTGCCTCTCATACTGACGCAGCTTCTCATGAATCTGGAACACACGCACAAGATGAATCGCTCAGTAAACTGTATCTGGCCTCATAGCTCACCGGTCACACTGCAGAGCGTCACACCTGCTCACGCACCTTCATAAGGTAGGCCAGGCTCTTCTCGCTGAAGACGTCTTTGAGGAAGACCATGTCCTCCTTGTGATTGGCATCTGGACGCAGCTGGGAGGTCAGCAGGGCCAGCGTCTCGTGCAACCCTTAACACAGGAGAGTGCATAGTGGTTGTAAGAGTGCGACTGCACATGCAGCACTGTGCAAAAGTCAGAGACCACCTTTCAGTTATTCAGCAGTTAAAAGTTAAGAATGGACAAATGAAAGACTAACAGATGGTCATAGGGTTTTGTGTCATTTTCTGTAACATACAGTAGAGACAAAGCCAGAGAGACCAGAGCATGACTGTGTTTACCTGCTCCTGCTGAGAGGACCGGCATGGCTTCTTTCATGGATCAACTCTGAGAACCTGATGGAGAAGATGAGATATTAAAAAAACTAAAGCATAAAGTTAAAGTTATATTCAAGGTAAGTTATATATCACTGTAACTGTCACAAGAAAAACAACACCTCCAAAGTCACAACGTTACAGGAGAGACCAAAAACTGTCCTCACTTGTAATGCAAGTCAATGGAACCAGAATCTTTTCCAGGTTATTTTGGAGCATTTCTATTGGTCCCTTTATCATGAAACTGTTGGACAACGTAAACAACAGCTATCATGTTCAATTGATGTTGAAAAATATGAAATAGTCAAAAATGGAGATAGTGTTTTTCTTTAGACAGCGGCAATGTAAGACACAAAGCAAGAGAGAGAGAGAGAGAGAGAGAGAGAGAGAGAGAGAGAGAGAGAGAGAGAGAGAGAGTGTGGGAGAGAGAAAGAGGGTAAAAGAGAGAAAAAGAGAGAATGGGTGAGGGAAAGAGAAAGAGGGTAAAAGAGAGAGAGAAAGAGGGTAAAAGAGAGAGAGAGAGAGAGAGAGAGAGAGAGAGAGAGAGAGAGAGAGAGGGTAAGATAGAGACAGAGAGAGAGTAAGAGAGACAGAGAGAGAAAGAGAGGGAGGGTAAAAGAGAGTGAGAGAGAGAAAGAGAGAGGGTAAGAGAGAGAGTGAGAGAGAGAGAAAGATAGAGATAGAGAGAGAAAAAGTGAAAGAGAGAGAGTAAGAGAGAGTGAAAGGGAGAGAAAGAGAGTGAAAGAAAGAGAGTGAAAGAGAAAGGGAGAGAGAGAGGGTAAGAGAGAGAGTGAAAGAGAGAGAAAGAGAGGGTAAGAGAGAGAGAGAGAGAAAGACAGAGATAGAGAAAGAGAGAGAGAGTAAGAGAGAGAGTGAAAGGGAGAGAGATAAAGAGAGAGGGTAAAAGACAGAGTGAAAGAAAGAGGGTAAAAGAGAAAGGGAGAGAGAGAAAGAAAGAGAGAGAGGGTAAGAGAGAATGAAAGAGGGAAAGAGGGAGAGAGAGGGTAAGAGAGAGAGAGTGAAAGAAAGAGAGTGAAAGAGAAAGAGAGCGAGAGAGAAAGAGAGCATAAGGGAAAATGTTTTAACGTCAACCTGAAATCAATTCATCATTCATTCTAATATGTGCACCAGGAGGTGGGGAAAAATAAAATTAACCAATAATATCATGTTTCACCTCCCTCTATAGCACCCCCCCCACCCCCCCAACCCCCCGAACAACACCCCGGTACGGTATGATTTCTAATTCACTCTGACTCTTCTTTCACTGTTAATGTCTTTTAATGTGAATATATGTGTATCTGTCTTATGTGACATCACAACTGTAATAAACTCAAACCCAGCTCACAGGCTGTGTTTACAGTTTAGTTTCCAAGTACGGGCTGAGGAGCAAATGGAACACTCTAGCAATGTTTGCATATCAAACAAAGAAAAACAATGAATTAATGAAATCATTCTGTTTTCCACAACATGGGCCCTTTAAGAACAGCCTCTGTGTCTGATTGTTACTATGGATAACAGAGCAGGAGACACAAATCAATACTCTGTTGTTTACACTAATCATATTTCACTGTGTGTGTGTGTGTGTGTGTGTGTGTGTGTGTGTGTGTGTGTGTGTGTCTATGGGTGGGCTTCCTGTGATTTACAGTATACTGTCCATGCCACTGAACAGGAGCTCAGGGTCAGGTGTTAATGTGCTGAACACTTCTTAGTAAAGCATCATGAGGTGTTTACATGCTTCATAAACCACCGGCATCATAAATAATGAAGAAGGGGGAGCGTCTGTGAGGAATTCTACCCTAAATGTTGTGATGTCATACTAGAGCTTTATGGAACAAAAGCTGAGGTATTTATGTTGCTTAGAGGAATGAACATACATTTGAATGAGTGAATATGTATATGTATTGAATATTAAATATATGTATGGGAGCCGTGACTATCAGAGCTAAACCTTCAGTTCAGGCAATAAATATCAAATCTCTGCCAAATGATGATGACTCACCTCTACCATAATGCTAATGTCTGCTAGCTTCTCTAAGGGATTTCCAAAAGTGTGGTAGTTCAGGTGTTCAGGTGCACCTGAATATTTTAGTTTATTAATAGATTCATCATGAACATTAGCTTGTAAATGAAATGTTTTATGTGTTTTATTAGATGTGCTTTATGTAGCATTTTTTTCTTTCAGAGAAGAACCCTGGTGCTAACTAAGCTGTGGCTCCTATTAACATCCATCTATCTTCCACTTTACGGGGGGCTGGAACCAAGCCCAGCATTATCAGACGAAGGCGTGTGACCATTGCATGGTCAACACACACTTACTCACACCTACGGGCAATTTAGAGTTGATCTATCAACCTAACATGCATGTCTCTGGACTGTGGGAGGAAACCGGAGTACCCAGAGGAAGCCCACCCAAGCACGGGGAGAACATACACACTCCACACAGAATGGCCTAGACCGGGAATCCAACCCGGATCATCTTGCTATAAGGCAGTGACATTTCTAGAAGTTCATTTCATACTTCAACCAATAGGGGACAACATATCAACCAAACATACCCAGTCCCTCCTCTTCCCTCACCAGTTTTTACTAGTCTAGATGAAAAATGTAGATGATCAGCATCAAACTTCATCCACCTTCTCACCAAAAGGGTCTCCAGTGGTGGAAACTAGTAGCTATATTGTTTTGCTCCTATTTAAACTCAAAGCTTGCTGGTGAATGTGTTTTTTTGCTGGAGCAGGTGGCGATTGTTATAATGGTTGCTTGGTCCAAGAACTTCAGGCCTCATTGTGTTTAGCTTTTCTTTCATTGGCTCTCTGGCCGGAAAGCAGTGCCTTCAACATGACCAACAAGATCAGAGGTTTAAATACAGCATCGGGGCTGCAGCGCTGCTTCATCCTCTCATGTTGAACTGATTCTACTTAATGCTATAGGGACTCCCTATCACCTCTTCAGGTACTACGAGTGGTATTACGAGACAGGACAGGTTGAGTATATCTGGTTACCATTGCTGACTTCAGTAGATATCTCTGCAACACCATATAGGACGTCTGTGACATAAAGCCAAAACTTATTTCTTCACATTCTGTTGATCGTTTTAGTTCATTTTGCATTTCTTTTCAACTTAAAAATCTAAACCTAAATCTAATGTAATACTATCATTTATGACCAAGTGGGGACTGGGATGTTTCCGACTTCTACGTTGAAAAAATCCAATAGCTTTTCTGACGGAGCCAGAACTCCAGGAGGCCTGTGATTATTAGCTACAATGCCATAAGAGCTACTTTGCTGACTTGTCTTAATTTATAAAAGAAAATAAAAGAAGAAAAGAAAAAAGTAGAAGTCGTCTCCTCAGAGTTGATTAGTTAGTGAACGACACATCTCTAGCGAGCCTCGTCCTCAGACAGCTGAGGCTGTATGAGATTCCAAGCTGGAGAATTACAAGTTCATCATGAATACAGCAGAAGGCTTTTAATTCAGCTCTGGAAGTCCTAACCAGTGAGAAAGCTTGCTTGGTTGTATCTATATACCATAGAAATAAAAATCCTGATTGGTCAAGCTTTAAGAATTTAGCCCTTTTGTTTACACCAGAAAACTTGAGTTTAGATGCAGTAAGTTTGCTGATCCTACAGGCAGGTGTTAGTTTTAGTTTCCAGAAATCATCAGGCTGTCTCTGCTGGGAGGTGAGTGTTCCCCTCGTCTGACATCTGTAAACTTAGTTAAAGCTAACTTTTGCCTTGTTTAAAAACTAAGACAGAAGCAGCAGCTGTCAGAGATTTAATAATGCTGAAAGAGTCCTATGTGTTTCTATTTAATCATACTGCATTACTGTAATCACTCAGACTTCACTTTAAGTATCTGGATGGCATTGCGTCGTCAGCTGCCTCATAACTCAGAGAAAGCTTTAAGGAAATGTAGATGTCTCATTAATATAAGTGACTTCATAATCTCCCACTCCTGCTATATTGAAAAGCTTGTGGGGCTTTATTCCAGTAATGGGCTTCTCAGGTCCTCAGAGAAGAAGCTCATTAGAGTGCCTCATGCTAAATGAAGGACGGAAGGGGATGGAGGTTTTTCCATGAGGGCCCTGCGCCTGTGCAGTTCTCTCACTTCCAGCATTAATCAGATGTTTTTCAGTTTTTCACAGCCGTCGAGAGTCCTACAGATGCAAGCATCAGGTTTTACTTTGTGCCTGTCCTGGTACTGAAGTGGGTCACTGCTGGACTGAATGGTGATATTGAGGCCATTGACTGGGTCAAAATGGAAGAGGACCTGGTCCAGCTGAATTTACTTTATGTGTATGTGTGTGTGTGTGTGTTTCTGTGTTTCTGTGTATTTGTGTCTGTTGGGTCTTCTTTTGTTATTTTTGATGTTTCAGGTTCAGGTAAATAGCACTGTCTCCTCACAGTAAGATAATCCGGGTTGGATTCCCGGTCCGGGCCGTTCTGTGTGGAGTGTATATGTTCTCTCCGTGCTTGAGTGGGTTTCCTCCAGGTACTCAGGTTTCCTCCCACAGTCCAAACACATGCATGTTAGGTTGATCTCCCACACTAAGTTCAGGCAAGTGTGTGTGTGTGTTGGCCATGCGATGGAGTGGCGACCTGTCCATGGTGTACCTCCTTTCGCTTGATGACGTTGGCAAGAGCATAGATCTGCTCTTGAAATTGGTGGGGACCTATGTATCCTCTAACCCCAGCCAGTCTCGCATATGACAGGAAAGTTGTCCATCTAGGTTCGATGACCAGACATAGCTACAGAGACTCACGTGACCATACGTGTTATGGGGAGATAGAAATCCAGTAGTGAATGTGATTTAACCCTTTCTGTACCTCTAGGTTAACGAGATGTTGACAGATCTGTTTTTTCTTCAGAGGGGATCTAATTTTTGGTGGGGACAATTCAATAATCGCTGGATATTGGTGCGGACACATCACCTCTTTCCATGCTAATTCAATGCCTTTGGATGCTGGGATTGACTCCAGCACCCCTGTTACCCCGACTAGCAGGATAAAGCAGAAGATAATGGATGGATGGATGGATGGAGGTTCAAGTAAATCTTAAAGCAAAATCTGCTATGCCACTTTAGAACCTATATAATAATATATATGATAATATAATAATAATAATATGAATTACACATTTTCAGGGTGTTATTATTACTAGACTTACTTGACAAAAGGTCTAGAAATGATTAAATATACATATCGATATACATAAAACCACAATAGATAGATTGTACAAACGCCATTTTTCAGAGTATGTGGTACATTTTGTAAATTAATTTTGTAAAAAAACAAGAATGTGTCATTTGTCAAAGACCGACTTTCTTTTTTTTTGTAATAATATATAATATAATATAATATAATATAATATAATATAATATAATATAACAACATTTTTAATTTGATGCAATGCACTCAAAAATGTTGTGACATAAGAGTGAAAGTTTAGAATATTAAAGAACATTCCACAGTAAGCAGGTGAACTGCTAAACAACCTCTCAAACTTCATCATGCTGTCATTGTATTGCTGCTTCAGCCACGATCATTAAGCTTGAGTTTTCTTTACCAACGAGAAATGCTTAACATTTTTTTTCATTGAAGCTAGATTTAGTGAGCAGCAGGCCAATGCTGGATTAGCAAGCCAACATGAACCCCCCTCTATCAACCTATATGATGCAAACATTAACAAATTACTGTGTTATGTTAATCAGACATTTGCAGGTGTTTTCTTTCACAATTTACTCAAAATTTGAATTTTTTCAAAAGACGGCAAGGTGCTCCCAAAGTTTTGACAGGTAGTGTGTGTGTATGTATATAATCAGCACTGAAGCGTTAAACCTCCGCCGGTGCGAAGATGAAAGGCCTCATCTATGATAGCAGCACTGTTTCCTCCACCTGCTTATTATGTCTGCCAACTGGCACAGAAAGACTGCTGTATGAATATTAATGTTGATACGGAGGATGAAGGATGAGGAGATAAAATGATAATAGCTTCATTTCTTATATCTGCACACTGAGAGAGACTAATGATCTGTGTGTGCTGTGTCTAAAGACAGAAAGAGATGCTGTAGACACATTTACACACACACACACACACACACACACACACACACACACACACACACACACATATTATTGTACTGGACACTGTAGGCACACAGAGATCATAGCTAACACATAACATTTCATGAATCTGGAAATATTAGCCATAATAATCAGTGTATATGTCTACAACCACCCTTCATATATTTCATTTCCAGTCCGAATGGTCTTTATGTTAGTTATTGTAATTATTATATAGTTCTATACAGCACCAAAAAGGGTTCTGTTACAACCATTTAAACATATAAGTGTTCTGAATAGAACTCGTGGTTCTTAATATAATCCTTATCTTTACCAAAGAACCCTATACAAACATTTTTTAAGAGTGTTTTCCATTAAGGTACATTTTAGTTAGCATTTATTGAGTCTGTCAGTTGCTACACAGTTTATCAGACCAAGACCCCAATGGGACCACCGCTGAGAAGAACATTTGCGTGTTGAACCACTGACAGTAATACCAACACTGTAGTATCATGGTAGAGTGTATATCCCTGGTATGAGTGAATCTGTGGTGTTGTTGGGTTTTTTAAATTGTGCACAGATTTGGCCACTTTATCAGAAACCCCTGCTGGCAGCACCCCCTTGCTGCTGCATGTCCCCTCTGAGTGGCTGATGACATCATTGCCAGTCCCAGGCTACTTTGTGTGTTGTCATTGCACTGTTGGAGCACATTTATTCAGAAGACTAGAATGATGTATGTGTGTGTGTGTGTGTGTGTGTGTGTGTTTGTGTGTGTGTGTGTGTGTGTGTGTGTGTGTGTGTTCCGGAGCTCAGAGCCAGTGCAGTGACAGCAATATTCCTGAAAGTAGTTTCCAAAGCTTCAAAGTAATATTCAGCAACATCTGCAGCTATTATGACCTCATAGTTGGAGCAGCACCTGATAATGTCTGAGCAACATATGAGATATTCAGCCAGAAAATATATTATGCACACACACACACACACACACACACACACACACAGACACACACACGCACACACACACACACACACAGACACACACACACACACACAGACACACACACACACACACACACACACAGACACACACACGCACACAGTTTTCATACATTTATTTTGGGGGTCTGTTAGAAAAGATCTACATGCTTTAATTTCCCAAAAACACAATGCTATTCTATACTGTACTGCCACAGCAACACCTGGCTACAAGTTCTGCCCCCACACCGCTGTGGCTGTTCTTACAATACCGTCTGTTCTGCCATATCAGTTTGAGTCAGAGTCTGATCCTGAAAGTCAGGCAGAACTAACTGTATGATATACCTTCACAAGCTAGACTGGAGCAGGAGGATTCAGAGCATTAAGTTCTTAATAATTTAGCTCTCTTTGTGCTGTGTGACAGTGTGCCAAGCTTTTCAGTAGGCGGGCAATAAGGATTGTGTTACGAGATGACATCAGAGAAAAGAGCTGAAACTCCAATAAAGCTGAGAATAGTGTTTTTTTGTGGAAAAGAGTTTCTTCCTTGGGCATGTACACTAAAGGACAGAGTGGAAAAGTATAATAGGTTCCTTTTAAATACAGTATTTTGAATGTGGCTTTAGAGTTAAATTTAATTATTATTTAAAAATATTTCTATTCTTAATTTTCCACTGAAGATGTAGTGGCCCGTCAGTGTAGCTGGTCATCACAGAGAGGCCATATGAAACTGCTGTGACGTGAAGTAGATACATTTAATTTCATCTAAAATCTGTGTAAAAACTTTCAGTTTCAAAGACATTAACATGACACTCTTGGAAAGTAAGCGTGTTACAATGTCAGGATGAAATTTTCTGTACATTTTCTCTTATAATTTGTGAACTAAATATGAAAATTATGGTAAAAAAAATGGATTTAAAAAGATTAGATGTGGCAAACGTTCACATATACTATGTATCCACACACATATGGCTCGTCCTGTGCCACTCCTCTAGGCCACAGTGCAGCTGTGAAGTGCTTTGATTCCGTAACACCTATAACATTGCATTGTGAAGAGAAATGTATGTATATGAATGTCCTCAAATGTAAAATATGTGTGCAGTATATGTCAGCATATACTCTCTCAGTGTGCTGGTCGAACACGGGCAGTTATCGTGACCTCATAGCTGGACGAGCTCTTGTAATCTCTGGGCAAAATATCAAAATTGTAGCCAGAAAACATGAACACATCACTGCGAGTGCTATTTCTGGATTTAAAATATTAGATCTTGAGGCACATGTGCGTGTACAAACATACATATAGAGGTTGTTCTATTCCACACGTATAAGCTTCAGCGCATCTGTGAGGTGCTGGGCTTCAGTACTGTATGACTATCCATACAGATGGAACATGTATTGTCTTCTGTGGTACAAACTCAGCAATTCTCAGTGAAATGAAATCGTTTTTAGCTTTAAAGAGCTCATATAATGGAAAAACGTTGCTTATTTTTATGTAGTATGTAAACACTGTCTAATTTCAGTTCCTACTGTCCATACATGAAAAAAGAGGCATCCTGAATACATTGTATTTATGATGTCACAACACAAACAACAAATTTGTATATATATGCCTATTCAGCCTGCAACCATTTAGCTCTTCAAGGAGTGTTTTAACCCAAACTGCTTCGACATTATGAGGCACATTACGAGACAGCCAATCAGAACAGAGTTCATTGACATGTATCTAGCTTAAAGACACAGTAACTAAAACAACTGAAGTTGGAAAATGGCCTGTTTTGTCTTGCTTTTCTATTCATTTCTATTGGTCTATTCTTCCTGAGGGAAGCTAGTGTTGTGATTTGACAATGATATTTATATGTAAACATTTCCTCATATTGTCAATGTCTCCAAAAAATATTGATCTTAATTTTTTTGTTTTTTTTAATATCATTAGAACATGCCAGCTGTTCTTTGAAATCCTGTGAAAGGTTTCTGGTGAATGGACCAATAGAAATGCTCCAAATTCACTTGGCATAAAATCTCTTTACATTAACTTACATTGAAAGTAAAGGAAATGTTTGCTCTCTCCTGTAAAGTTACTATGAGCTATCTTGAACGCCAGCATCAAAAATTCTTTCTAGCATTAAAGTATTATGACAGTAATCGGTTTTAGTTTCCTTCTTTTCTCACACACTGTACACACAGGCGTGAGCCGTTTCCTGTCAGTGATGAACAGGACGAGGCTGTGGTTGGGAAATACAGTGCAGAGAGCTTTTTTTTTTTTTTTGGTAGTCTCCTACAAATATGCTTGGCTGCACTCTACTAGCTTCATCATAACATAAGCACCTCCTCGTATACTGTATATAAGGCCTGTCTTTGACCACAATGCAGTGAATACTGTAAGCGGTATCTTAAGATTTGGGTATGTAGAGAAAATTTAACAATGCCATTATTAAGCCAGTAGCTGGTAATACACACTGCCTATTACTACTTTATTACAAACAAAGAAACTAGAGAAACAATTACAATTACTACAGAACAATGCAGTGCTAAGCACCTGAAAGGACATGCAACTGAAAGAAGTCCTTACAAAGTAAAAGAACACCTTTTTAAAATAAGATGTTGTGTAGAACAATGGTTCCTTCTTTCCACAAAATGAAGACAAAGCAATAGCTCAAGATTAAATTTAGAATCAGGATTTTAGTTTTCAATTTAGTTTTAGGTTTACTTTAAAATCTGAAGTTCCATTTCCATAATTTATGTAAGAATTTAAAATGTATTTTTAAATTCACCTTAGAATCTGAAGTAAAATTTTCAGTTTACTTTAAAATCCAAAATTTATTTTAGTTTCAAATTTAGTTTTAGGTTTACTTTAGAATCTGAAGTTACATTTTTTAATTTATGTAAGAATTTGAAATTGATTTTTAAATTCACTTTAGAATCTTAAGTTAAATTTTCAATTTATGTTAGAATTTGAAATTGATTTTTAAATTCACTTTAAAATCTGAAGTTACATTTTCAGTTTACTTTAAAATCCAACATTTATTTTAGTTTTCAATTTAGTTTTAAGTTTACTTTAGAATCTGAAGTTAGATTTTTTAATTTATGTAAGAATTTGAAATGTATTTTTAAATTCTCTTTAGAATCCAAAGTTACATTTTCAGTTTACTTTAAAATCCAAAGTGTATTTTTTTTAATGTACTTTATAACCTTGAATTTCAGTTTAGGTTATTCAAGGTTATAAAGTACATTAAAAAAATATATTTGAATTTACTTTAGTTTTGTATAAAAAGTTTACTTTAGAAACTGGAATTTAATTTACAATAAACTTTACAATTTTGAATTTAGTTTTACGTTTACTTTAGAATCTTGAACTAAGTGTAAAACGTAGTTCAGAAACTGGAATTCAGTTTTAAATTTTATTTCATAATCTGGAATTTAGTTGAACAATTAGTTTTTAATAAACTAAAACATACTTTAACTAAATTTCTCCACTTGTGTGAGTAATGAGCTGCAAGTTTACCAATAATAAGAAGAGGTATTGTAAGGCCTATATAGCAGTCTTTAAATATAACATAAAAATATATATGTATATGCATCTCCTGCAGAAGCAGGAGAATAACAGTAACCAGAAGCAGCTTCCACTAAAGAATCAAGAGACCTGAACTGATAGTCTTCACACTCTCGACAGCCTCTTCAGTCGACTGCCCCGGTTGAGATGCGTTCAGCATTTGTGCGCTACAGCAGTCCTGCTCAGGCTGAGGCCTGCTGTGTCTTTAGCCTGTGCAAGCTGCTCTGGGGTTTTTCCACAAGCCTCTGCTGCATTGCTCTGGTGGATTTCACTAAGCGTGATGCATCTGTTAGATGGATGCCTTTTAGACTGAACCAAGAGCAAGCAGCAGCACAAACACTGAGCAGTTTACTTCTGTTTATTGCTCACTCCTTTTATTTCAAAAACAAATGCAAAAGTAAATGTTCCCACAATGTAATCAATACTACACTAAAACAAGCTTTGATAACTATAAACAGTCTTATGTTTTTTTAGGTTAAACATTCCTGCAGATTCTGTAAGTACTTTTTAACTGTTTGGCCTCACCTACACATCAACACCAGCACCACGTCTTCTACTTCAATTCAATTAAAAGTCCCCAAAACAAACACCACTTTAGGCTCCTCGTCCTTTCCGGCATCTGCTGCTAAAGACTGGAACACACTCCAGAAAACATTCAAATTAGAGACATTTATTCCAATCACAGAATTTAAGAAATGCATCAGGAATATTTTTACTGATACTTGGAACTGTTTTACTATTAATTATATGTTTTATTTATTTATTTATTTTATATTATTTTATTATTATTATTTATCCCCCCCATACTCCCTTCCTCGTTCTCTCTCTGTCTTGTTCTGATCTTTTTATCCATGTCTGTTCTTGTTATTGTATGTACCCTTGTCCATCAAATAGCTTTTGCTACTTGCCAGGTTGTTATTGTAAATAAGAATATGTTCTTAATGACTTGCCTGGTTAAATTAAAGGTTAAATATAAATAAAATAAAAATAATAATCTTCTAAATGACAAAAATTATATATATTAATGCAAAAGCCTGTTATTGCTTCAAATAGAAAACTATAAAAATTCTTCAAAATGAAATGAGATCATGGGGTACCACAGATGGAGGGTTTATATCATTAAATGAACTTATTCTAAAGTGGGTTTAGCTATGGAGCGTGCACTGAAAGCTATAGAGAAATGACTAGAAGTCGAGTGGCTATAATAACGACAACATTAACCTCTAAATTTGAAGTTTATTAATTTGTTATTGATCTTTAGACTTGTTACTCAGCAAGTACTATGAATTACCCAGTAACTGCTCAAAACTGTGAACTAATATGTAAGTTATTTAAACCCGCATAAAGAAGCCTTTAGCAAACCTATGCATTTCGTTGCTGTGACAAAAACCCTCTTAACTTTCCATGTAACTTAATGGAAAGGGTTTTCTTAACAAAGCAGTTTTGGAGCATTTTTATTGGTCCAATTTTTTTATGACAGTTTGACGCAATGCAAAGGACCACTGTATCTTTTAAACTATGTAGAAAACTAAAAATCACAAAGAATTCTCAATTGTGTAGAGTATCACAATATATCTCAATATATTAAATCGTAACCTCTGTCAAACGCCAGGTTCTTGTTGACACACAGGCCTAGTTTAAAATGTTACACTACCAGATCTTAAGTTGGCATCTGCACCCTTTACCCCTCTCAGTTCAAATACATCAAGCTTCATCAGGTGTCCACCAGGGTCTGTAAAGTCTGGTGTTCTGTTAACACATATTAAAGGCAATGCCATGGAACATTGTATTTCCTTCACAAAACAGATAATGACCTGAAATGCAAATAATATCAATGCAAAAACAGTCTTATTTGAATGCATCTATCTGCATCTATCAAACATGCTGGTGTTATAAAGAGTCTATTAACTTGGGCTGATTTTTGAATAATAAACAATGCAGGGCAATCAGAACAAAGATCATTTACTTATGCAAGTCATTAAAGCCTGTTTAATAAAATGCAAGGGAAATTGTAGGATATGAGTTTTTTTAAGGTATTCTAAGTCATAAGGCTTACTGTAATGTACTTACTACCCCTACCACTCCACCCTCACCAACAGATTCAACACAACAGAGAAATGCTGATTTCCAGAAAACATACAAAGAACTATATGACAGATGTATACTGTAAAGGTATAGCTAAAATAAAGGTTTTCAAGGTTTCTTTAGTAAAAGAAACAATTCTGATTAGGACAATGTGTTCTCTATAGAACTGTTTTATACATAAATGTTTCTTTGCTTAGTGAAGAACGTGCAGTAAATGGAAAAGGTTCTATAAAGCTCCATAATGAGTTCTTTTACTATTACATTATCAGTCCTGTAATAATAAAATAACAATTTTTGGTGCAATAAGAATTAAATACTTTCCTCTCCAAACAAAAGTGCATTACTTCAGTATCAAACTTGTAACAATAGATGAACCATTTTTGGTGCAGAACCATATACAACAACACATTCTCCAACAATCTGAAGAACCGTTTCATCATGCCAAGCATTAGATGGTTCTGTATAGAACTCATGGTTCTAAATAGACCCATTAATTTAACAAAAGATTCCTTAAGATTTTTAAGAGAGTACACCAGAAAAATCAACCTACAGATGAACTGTCACATCAATGCCAAGACTTTTAACATTCTTTACAGGTACAGGTTCCACAGAGTAGAACAAGTTTGGTATGTTGGTTAGATTCAGAGCATCTGCAGTTCACACCACAACACAGTGACGTAGCTTCATACATGCAAACAACTAATAGAGTTTAAATACGACAGACGTGGTGATTCTAATAGATAGAAAATATAATTTACAGCCATGTATTTGTTTATTTCACAGAAATCATACAACAACACAAGCAAACCAAGCTTTTAAACTCATGTTTGTTCTCACTCACTTTTAACCCGGAATTATTTCTCATTGTTGTCCCAACATGACCCTGCTGGACTAGATTTGTTATTATTATTATTATTATTACAATTTTTTTTTTTACTATTTTCCAGTTGCCTATACAGTTATTGCACTTACTTTGCTTTTCAATGAGCACAACAGTACTCACTTTATTGAAGGAACATTTCAGCACACTTAACGTTCTCAGTATTGAGCATCTGTAGTGTGCGGCTGAATATCACAGACAATAATATTGATCCTGACGTTAGTAAAGAAGTACAGTTTTTAAAGCGTCTGGCTATTGACCTCTATTATAATTATATTTTTTCTGGTCGTTGTCCAAAGAAAACCATGTACCGCCAACAAAGCTTTGCAGGAGAGGCCAAAAATGTTCTTTACTTTCAATGAATGTCTATGTAAAGAGGTTCTATTCCAAGTGATTATGGAGCTTCTATTGGTCCATTCATAACAAACCTTTTAGAGGATAATAAGATTAGCTGTCAAATTCCAAAGAAGAACATTTTATTTTGAACAGCAATGATACATCCAAATGATACATATACAGCAGAAAATATACATACATACTGGACATATTATTATTAATACATATGCTTATGTATGTATATATGTATGTAATATATGGGATAGAATTATAATCCTAGTTATTATATTCTTAACAGTTACATATAACCACATATAGTCTATATAACACATATGGGACATGTTATTACAGCTATGTACGCACTAAGGCACCTGCTCATTGGCTCATTAGCTATAATTGTAATAGCTGCTATAAATTCGAATAGGAGTATTCCTTTAATGGGATGCTCCATATTGAACTACAGAAGTGTGAGCTGAGTGATGCTGTTGCTGTGAAAGTATTCTCGTCCAGTGATGCTGAAATGGTGCTAATAGGTCTGACGGAGGTAAGTGAAGCGTCGTTCTTGACCACACGAAGCATACGGAAGGCTCAAGCCAGCCTTAAAATGTGTTCACGCCCCTACAAACACAGCCTCTTTAGTCCCTTTGTCTGCTTCTCTCTCACTCTCTCAGTGTGTAAGCACCCCAGCAGATGCTTAACGCAGCCTCTCCCTCTTTCCGTTTCCCTCTTCGCGCTCATCCCTCTCTCTGCAGTCAATCTGCAGTGATGCTCTTACTGAGCTTTTTTCTCCTCGCATATGTCACCAGCTGGCGAGCGCAGGCTCTCTAGATGCTCTAATCGCAGGACAGCGAAAACAAGGACCCAATATAAGAGGCTATAGAAAAAAGAGCAAAGAAGAAGAGCCTACCTTTATTCTCCTCCGTATATGTATGCTTGTTTCTCTCTCTCTCTCTCCTATCTGTCTAGGTCTCTCGCTCTCTCTCTCCCAGATGGTCTCCTCACTGATCCTTTCACTCTCTGGCTGCTGCTGCTGCTGCTGCCTCCCTCCCTCTCCCTCTCTCTCTCTCTTTCTCTCCCTCTCTCTTGCTCATCTACACACACAAACCCCCTCCTCTCCGCCTCTTTCTTTCTCTCCTCCCACCCTCTCCCCTTGATTCATAACACTGCTCTCTCTCTCTCCCTCTCTCTCGTCTAGTCATTACATTAGCAGGTGGGTGTAGTAACAGATGGAGGAGTTGAGTGTCGTTAGTCAACACTGATGCTTCTCTTTGACTCCATCACTCTCTCTCTCACTCTCTCTCTCTCGCGCTCTCGCTCTGTCCCTCCACCCCTCTCCATCCCTCCCTCTTCTGTTCTATTTCATAGATAACTGCGTTCCCTTCAGCAGCTCTGTAAAGCCAGGGCCAGCGCGTCGCCTTATTAGAGTCTAAGACAGAGAGATGCGAAAGCAGACGGAAGGAAGAAAAGAGCCACTCCCCTCCTCTCCCCATCCCCCTCTCCAGTCCCGCGCTCACCTCTCTTCCTCGGCCTGTCTGTGTGTGTGTGTGTGTGTGTGTGTGTGTGTGTGTGTGTAGCTGGGACTGCATCTTTGTCTATCAGCTTGTACAGCCTGGATGAAACACATATGCCGTATTGTTATGGTAATGTAAAGCAGACGGAGCCCAAAACCTTAAAGGGCTCATACATGTGGACTCTAGCCCCAGTTCTGTTCAGGGAGTAAAGGTGAAGTCAGGATATTGTATATGTATTGGGAATAGCTTTATATACATAGAACATTATATATTATATTATATATATATATATACATATATATATATATATATATATATATATATATATATATATATATATATATATATATATATATATATATATACACACACACACAACAGTCATTATAAAGCTAGTTTTCCGGGTTAAGTCTATTTAAGTCTAGTCTTGGACTGAATTGCAATGCCTGTTGTTATTCAGTCCACATTAGTCTTGGTTTAGACGTAATCTGTCTGTAATTGTTTGTAATACTGACCCATAAGTGCTTACAGATATCGCTGCTGTCAGAACTAGATCTCCCTTTTTGTTGTTTTTCAACGTGGAACATAATTTGTTAAACCTGTTATGCTTTATATTTTTTATATGTGTATAATAAATGTGTTTTATGCCGAAAATTCGTTATTATATATATAAATACTTCTCATTTAATTAAAGTAACTGCTTTTAACACAATAGTGCTGATGGTATTATGTATGTCAATGTGTTCATTTAACTATTAACCAAATTTTTTACTGTATTCATGTTCATTTGCATCTATTCTAATGATGTTTGTCATTTTTATTGACAAATACACACACCCTTTAATCAGTCCTTGTAGACTTCCTCGTGTTTTAGGCTCTTTCTGCAGGGCCCACCTTCTGCTGAGGTTCAGTTCATGGATGGATGCCCTAACATTTTCTACAATGTCTCAATACAATACAGAATTCAAAAGCTCCAACAAATGATGACATGTTTTTTTGGTCCAATAGCAACAAAGCAGTCCCAAACCATGAAACTGCCACCACCATGTTTCACAGCTATACTGGAATGCAGTCTTTGGTTTTGGCAAACATAACAACTTGAATTTAGGCTATAAAGATCAGTTTCCACCATATCAGTTCAGATACCATTATTTCTATAGACTCTTACAGGTGTTTTTGGAAATTGTAAACAGACAGAAATGTTCTTCCTAGAGAGTATCATACACTTCATCTGTATTTTAACTGGTCAGTGTTTGCTTGATTGTGGATTAATGAACACTCTGATATTAGCCAGTGTAAGAGAGGTCTGCAGATCATTAGATGTTGATTCTATGATTCTTTGTGATATCCCAGTCAAGTCAAGTCAATTTTATTTATATAGCGCTTTTTACAACGATGTTGTCTCAAAGCAGCTTTACAGAGTTTTGAAAACAGTTATAACATATATCCCCCAGTGAGCAAGCCAGAGGCAACAGTGGCAAGGAAAAACTCCCTCAACTGGAGGAAGAAACCTTGGGAGGAACCAGACTCACAAGGGGAGACCCATCCTCCTCTGGTCAAACAGTATTTACAGTTTGAACTAAATACCAAAGAAAGAAGTCTCTGTTTGAAATCTGGATAGCAAAGCTTTAGAAGCTGCACAGATAGAGGCAGTGTATGACTGAGGCAGTCTCTGGCTGAGGCAGTCTATGACAGTCTTTATGTAAAGTGGGCGTGAGCTGAAACAGTCCCATCCTATCTCAGTGCTGGTGCATCTGGATGGCACAGTGATGTAACTGAGGGTGTAGCAGTAAATGGACAGGTGAGCTGGCTGGTGATGGTGGGGTGATGGCCCGATGATCAGTCCTTCAACAGCCTTCAACAGACAGGAGGACAGTCATTTCCTCAGGAAGAGTAAAGAGAAAGAGTTAGTTGGGCTCAGGAGTAAGACTGTAGAGAATATGAATTTTCAGAATTTTAGAGTGTGGTTGGTGACTCCGGCAGATCTAACTATAACAGCCTAAACTAAAAGGAGAGAACCAGAAGGTAACATGGACATGAGAGTACCCTGAGACACTGGGGTCCCCCCACTCCACCATCAACAAACCTGTGTGATCGCGTGAAGTGTTGGAACAACAGCACCAACATCTCAGTTTACCATAAACCTCTGTGTCCAAGAACCCCCAGATCTCCTGCCTTTATCTAAAAGAGAAGCTTAATTACAAAAAGCTACACTAAACAAGTATGTTTTTAGTCTAGACTTAAATATTGAGACTGTGTCAGAGTCCCGAACATTAACTGGGAGATTATTCCACAATTTTGGGGCTTTGTAGGAAAAAGCTCTTCCCCCCATTGTAGTCTTCTGAATTTTAGGAACTATTAGAAAACCAGCATCCTGTGATCTGAGTGAACGTGGCGGTTCATAATAGGAAATTAGATCTTGCAGGTACTCCGGTGTGAGACCGTGCAGGGTTTTATACGTCAGTAATAGAATTTTATAGTCGATACGGAATTTAACAGGAAGCCAGTGTAGCGCTGATAAAACTGGACTGATGTGATCAAATTTCCTGGTTTTAGTTAGTACTCTAGCTGCAGCGTTCTGAACTAACTGGAGTTTATTCAGGTTCCTGCTGGAGCATCCTGACAATAATGCATTACAGTAATCTAGCCTTGAGGTTATAAAGGCATGTATCAACTTTTCAGCATCAGACACAGATAACGCATTTCTTAACTTTGAAATGTTTCGTAGGTGAAGAAACGCTGTTCTTGTAATATTACCGATGTGTTGATTAAATGTCAGATCTGAGTCAATTGTTACACCAAGATTTTTGGCTACTGAACCAGGAACTACAGAGAAGTCAGCAAGATTTAACATTAAATCTGAACATGTAGTCCGAGCAGCCTTTGGGCCGAGGAGGAGAACTTCCGTTTTATCTGGGTTTAAAAGAAGGAAGTTCTGTAGCATCCAAAGTCTAATATCTCTTACACAATCTTCTATCTTATTTAATCTGGATTTGTCATCTGGTTTGGCTGATATGTACAGTTGTGTATCATCGGCATAACAGTGGAAACTAATTCCATGTCTATTTATAACTGAGCCTAATGGTAGCATATATAGTGTAAATAACAGAGGACCTAAAACAGAACCTTGTGGAACTCCATATTTCACTTTTGTAGTGTTAGACGATACATTATTTATCTTTACAAACTGAAAGCGATCACTAAGGTAAGATGTGAACCAGGATAACACTGTTCCTGTGATTCCAACTATATTTTCTAACCTGTCCAAGAGAATAGTGTGATCTATAGTGTCAAAAGCTGCACTTAGATCTAGTAACACCAGTAGAGATACGTGGCCCTGATCAGAGGCAAGAAGAAGATCATTTGTTATCTTAACTAAAGCTGTCTCTGTGCTGTGATGTGGCCTAAAACCAGATTGGAATTTTTCATATATGTTGTTCTTATGTAGATGAGAACAGAGTTGTCGAGCTACAGCCTTTTCTAAAATCTTAGAGATAAAAGGTAAATTGGAAATAGGTCTATAACTAGACAGTTCTCTGGGGTCAAGATTTGGCTTCTTTATCAAGGGTTTTATCACAGCTAGTTTAAAAGACTTAGGTACATGACCCAGACTAAGAGAAGAGTTGATGATAGTTAAGATAGGTTTAATAATAGCTGGTAATACTTGTTTCAATAGGCTTGTTGGAATCATATCAAGTGTGCATGTAGCAGAAGTTGAGGAAGAGATAAGTTTTTCTAGTTCTGTCTGCTGTAGTGGAGAAAATGTTTCTAGTCTTTCTTCTAAAATCACATTTTGTGCTGTTTGAGCCAAACCGGATGAAGGATAGGTTACTCGTATTGGTAGAACTTTTTGTCTAATATTCTCGATTTTGCTATTGAAAAAGTCCATGAAATCATTGCTGCTGTGGTTGGCGGGTATTTGAGGTTCAGATCCTGCCTGATTTTTGGTAAGTTTTGCGATGGTGCTAAATAAAACTCTAGGATTGTTTTTGTTGTGTTCGATGAGTGTGGACAGGTATGCTGAGCGTGTTTTAATAAGTGCCTTTCTGTAACTGCTAAGGCTGTCCTTCCAAGCAGAGTGAAATACCTCTAGCTTGGTCACTCTCCATTTGCGTTCTAATTTCCGTACTGTCTGTCTTAAGGTGCGTACTTCATTGTTGTACCACGGAGCGAGCTTTTTTTGTTGCATCTTTTTAATTTTTATAGGTGCAACGTTGTCTAAAGTTAGTCGGAGCGTATTTTCTACGCAGTCAGTTATTCTGTCTAGCTCTGTTGGGTCTGATGATGGAAAAATTATGGTTGATAAATCTGGAAGAGTTTCAATAAAGTTCTGAGATGTATTTGGCATTATTGAACGTTTCATGCAATAACGGGGTGATGTACATACATTTTTACTAAGACTCAATTCATATGAAATTAGGTAGTGATCTGAAACTACTGAAGTCTGTGGAAGAACAGTAAGATTATGTATATCAACACCTAAAGTCAAAACTAGATCTAGTGTGTGATTACAGGAATGTGTAGGCCCTATTACATTCTGAGTGAGACCTATAGAGTCTAAGATAGATGAAAAAGCCTTTTTTAATGGATCTGCTGAGTTTTCAAAGTGAATATTAAAATCTCCTGCGATTATTAGTTTTTCAGCGCTCACTGCTAGATCTGCAACAAAGTCACTAAATTCTTTTAAGAACTCAGAATAAGGTCCTGGTGGTCTATAAATGCTGACTAGGGTGAGTACACTTCTATTAGTGGTCGGATTGGTGATGTTTATGAGAAGAATTTCAAAAGAATTGAAAGTGAGATTGTGTTTCTGACTTATGTCTAATGAATTTTTATGAATGACACATATACCCCCTCCTTTACCGGACAGTCTGGGGCTGTGTACATACTTATAGCCTATGGGGGTGGCTTCATTTAATGCCAAATATTCCTCAGGTTTAATCCATGTTTCTACGAGACATAACACATCAATTTTATGGTAGGTTATTGTATCATTTACAATGACAGCCTTAGAGTTCAGTGATCTTATATTAAATAAACCAAACCTTAATTCAGAAACACTGCAGCTAGACACTGGATCTAATATTCTTATATTAACTAAGTTATTTAAACAAACTGATTTAGATTTTCTAAGTTTGTGTTTAATTCGGGGCAGTGAAACAGTCTCAATATAGTTGTACCTAGGTGACGTCTCAAGGCAGCGAGCAGACGGTCGGTTTAGCCTGTTTGTCTGCTGCCTGGTCTCGGCTCTGGACAGTCAGCAACTACCTCCGCTGCTCTGCCGACTAACTAAGAGGCTATGGGCTATGCTGCACGATAGCAGAGCGGCACCCTCCCGCGTGGGGTGGACACCGTCCCGCCCTACGAGACCAGACTTCCCCTCAAAGTTGGACCAATTGTCTATGAAGCCCACATGTTTTTCTGCACACCACTTGGACATCCAGCAGTGTAGCGCCCAAAGCCTGCTGTAAGCTTCAGCACCCTGCCGTCTTGGAATAGGGCCAGAGCATATTACGGCATCGGACATCGTATGGGCTATTTTGATCACCTCTTTAATATTACTCTTAGTGACCTCAGACTGCCGCATACGGATATCGTTACCACCTACGTGAATCACTATCCTCGAATATCTATTCTTTGCTAACACCCTAAGGTTGCTGCTAATGTCCGGCGCCCTGGCTCCTGGTAAGCAGATAACTCTAGCTGCTGGTGCCCCTAAAGGAGTAGCTAATTTCACGTGTCGTACAATAGAGCTTCCTATAACCAGAGTACCTTTGACAGACTCCTCGGTGGGTGTTTCACCGAGAGGAGAATATCTGTTTGACACGCGAATAGGTGCGTGGTGCACAGGTGGGCTAGCCTTAGCTTTGGCCTCAGCGTTAGCTTTAGCGTCAGCTTTAGCTTTGTTACTATGCCGCCGAACCGTCACCCATTCGCCCTGCTGCGGGGGCTCTACAGCCGGAGTCGCTGGGACTCTAACTCTCCCTAAGGCACCCGGGGTAGACAACACTGAACTCTGCTCTCTATCCCTGATTAAACCCCGAATGCGCACCTCTAACTGGTTCACCTTCTCCACCAGAGTAGAAATGAGCTGGCACTTCTCACAAACTAACCCACTATTATTGTCACTAGTGGTGGAGAGAGGACTAGCACTATACATTCCACACTCCACACAAGCAAACGCAGCCATAGTACAAGAAAGTGGTACTTACTTTTTTCAGTCGATTTAAAATATTACCACCAGCTTTTGTTGGAAAGCTAAACTGCAGTCTCCACTCTCTGTGGTATGTAGTCCTGTGAAAATAGTTTGTTAGGGTCTACAGATGGTTAATATACAATAAAACAGATTAATCAAACACAGAAGCTGTATGTTTCCCGCAAACACTCAGGATGAAACTAGCAGATCACAGAGCCTCCGATCACAGGTTCCTCAATCGATTCTGTCCCAGAATATTTTACACCTCAATCTTGGAGTTATTTTTCTTTTATGACCTTTCCAGCGAAAGCTAACCATGTGTCTAACCAACAGTGGATCAGTGAAGTCTAGACTCTTCAGAACTTGGAACCTCTTCCAAAGGGTGTGTACGTTAAAGACCAGCTAGACTTTAAGATTGAGATTTTTTAGGAAAGGATCAGCCACACTCACTCCTGATTGCAGATCAATTGCTTGAATAATCACATATACCAAACTGATCATTCTAGAGGTCCACATGTAATGTTGGATCAGTTTGTTAAATAAATGGATTAAATTATAAATTGTTTCTGTTATTTCTTAACATGTATCTCAATTTTTGTCGATTTTCATTTTTGGACATCATTTGTACACAACAGCTGCCGTTTACATTGTGTACAAATTTCATGATGAGAAGACCAATAGAAATGCTTCAAAATCAATTAGAAAAATGTCTGGTTCCATTGACCCACATTGAAACTAAAGACGGTGTTTGTTCTCTCCTGTAAAGTTGCTATTTTGGAGATTCTTGATTTTCATTGGACTGCAATGATATCTAAAATACATAAGGGGCATATCGTTATTACAGGTATGTGCGTGCATGTGATCTCTGTGTTGTGTACGTGGCCTCTTTGTGACATTTAGGCCATGTGTGCAGCATGTGGGTCATCCCTCTGTCAGAGCGGCTCATTAATTAGTGCAAAGGTTGCTAAGGGTCATTAAGGGGCTTCTGTCTAATTGATTCAGAGGCAGCATCTGTTAACCCTGATCAGTCTCCTGAGGAAAGATTTAACAAGGCCTACTGTCTGTCAAAACACATATAGACTCACAGAGTCACAAACGAGGGAGAGAAAGAGAGAGAGCGAGAGAGAGAGATAGAGAGAGAGAGAGAGAGAGCAAGAGCGAGAGAGCTGGAGATCTATAAGAATTCATGGCCTCAGTAGGGAATTGCAACAGTACATCATTACTTCAATTCGTCTACCAAAACAGGCTCTTTAAATAGTTTCATTTCTCTTCAAAATGACCAAAAGTTCTTCAGAAGCGACATCATTTCTCTTTAGAACCACTTTATCTTTTGAAATTCAAAAGTAACTTAAAGAGAAACATTGATAAGGATCAGAATCAAATGCTTATAGAATCAAAGGTCAGAAAGACTACAACTGTGCTTGTTTTATTGCCCATTGTTCTGTACTGACTGTTCCAGTTTCATGGTCTTTGGTACCATTGGCTCAAAAACAAAAAACCCAACACCAGAATATCAGTATATTATGTGTTAGATGCTGGTGTGCTGGTCAACCAGACTAGCTAAACCACTTGAAGAACAGCATAAACTAGCTTTT
Organism: Megaleporinus macrocephalus; assembly: GCA_021613375.1. Lineage (NCBI taxonomy): Eukaryota > Metazoa > Chordata > Actinopteri > Characiformes > Anostomidae > Megaleporinus > Megaleporinus macrocephalus. Next base: position 10,738,585 of record CM038719.1, read on the forward strand.
GCCAGTTAATTTCCATGTTCCAGGGGGTGCTGTTCTGCTAATAACACTTCCAGGCAAGGATCCAGTCACCAAACACAATTACATGACAGCAACTATAAGAATATAAGCTATATTAATTATTTTTATATATTAATTTTTTAAAGCATTCACTACACCATTAGCATTTATGCTGATCGCCACAGAACAAGCACAGTTAATGTTGAGCTGTAGCAAGCTTGATTGGTTATTTGTACCTCCTGTGACACATCTACTGGCTTCATTTGAGATATTTGGAAGGTTTTCATGGTAACTTGTGCTACATCTTTGAGTGAACAACAAGCTAGGTGTCTGTTGTACCACTGTCAGGCTGAGTGACCAGCTAACAGAGCACTAGACCAGTAATATCCAGTTTAGACCAGCATGGAATTTATACTGCTTTAGGCTGAATTTTAGAAAGGAATTAGCAAAGAACATAGCTAGATAGCCAAATGAGATGCTTTAAAGCAGGGCTATGTAATTAGAGTTCAGTAAGGTCCAGCTAAGAGGGAAATTACCTCAGGCCAAGGTCCGGACCCTCGTAATTTCTAACTTGTTATATGATTCAGTGCTATATCCTGTATAGTGGAGTAGCCTAATATCAGTATATTGTCATCCGCAACTGAAAGACCAACACATTACAAATACGATTCAGTATATTTCAATAATATTTATTGTTTTAAATGCTGAACTGAAGTAATTATTTACAATTTACAATTTCACTTCAACTAAAAAATGCTTTTGAAAAAAGTGCATCATAAAGTGCTGATTTAGAGAAAAAGTAAATATAAAGTCTTCATGTTAACTTAATTTCACACCTTAACAGTCTTCCTCTCTGACTCGCTTTACTCTCCAACTGCTTTTTCTCGCTTCCTACCTCGCCTGTGTGCGCGCCACACTCTTGAATTTGCTCACATGATTGGTCTGTAAGTTTATTTTGCTGCAAAGCCTGTATCCCATAAAGACACATAAAGTGCCGCCGTTTAAAATAAACACTGTCAACATTAAATCCTTCTCAATAGTTTATCACTTTGGGTCCACATTGGACCACGCCTGGGTCCGGACCTGGACTGCGGTCCGCCAATTAGTAACCTCTGCTTTACAGTGATTGTGAATGTTCTTGCTGTCTTTCCGGCAGGTGAAGGATAAACTAGATCTAGAACTATAAGTTCCACTGGTTCCCCTTTGGGTCAACTCACATTTTTGAATTACTAGCTCTAGTTTATCTAAGCTAGGCCTTCCTGAACAATGAACATCCTATACAAGACAGTGATTGTTACATTGTTGTAAAGATGATGATGACGACGATTACATGGAAAGTTAGCTCTTCAAGTTTATGTTGTTTGCTCAGTGTACATCTCCAGGCCTGAGAGGTTTAAAGGTGTGTGGAGGGGAGAGACCAGGTGGTTATGACTCACTTCCACACCTCCTTCCTTCCACAGACAAGACCTTAAGAAGCTAAAACATGTGAATAATTGAATCCATGCAGTTTCACAGGTCCACCACTAGAGAGGATGACTCAGCCAAACAGGTGAGAAGAGAAAGTTATCTTCACCAAGCTGCTCTCTTCACACGATCGCATCGCCAGTAATTGGTGGTAAGATTAAGTTTCAGTGCAACTTTTAGATCACAACTTTCAAAATCGTATGTACAATTATCATTCATATCATGAGCCACAGTCTTGAGATAGTTTGGACCACTGAATGTTAAAAGTACAGGGTATTTAAAGATAGCAGGATAATTCAGACTTCATTCTGAGAGCTCGTTTAGGTTAAATTGTATGAATGTGTTATTAATTTTTTTCTCAGATGTGTGTACAGGTTTCACGGGCCACCTCAGCATCAAGAGCATGTTAATTAAAATATATCCAGATGAGAATTATGAAGAAATAAGCCTCAGAACTGGTTAATTTCACATCATTTATTTGTAATTATTTGCAGTAATTCTGAAATGAAACGGCTAAAATCTACTTTTAACAGCTATGTCATATATCTGACCACTCTGGTAGGTAGCTTGATGTTTCGCAGATCAGGTGAAGCTGGACAGACTTTTGCTAGCTGGTTGGATAATTAACAGTAGATAAAGAAGGTACATGAGCTAACTCACATTTTGCTTTCTCCTAACTTGTAAACTCCAAAGATATCCATGTCTGATTATTTAATTCAGGTTTTAGTTAGTCCTTCATTTTGTAATATTAATAATTTTGCAAGCTGGATTAAGCTAAACTAAACTAAGCTGACTATTTTAGGCAAACATTAGCAATCACAGACTTCATAACTACTTCTAAACTGAATAGACCTAGATTTCAAATTAGTTGGTCAGCTGGCAGTAGTCGCAGAATTTTAGCTCACCTACTGCTGTTACGGTTTCTTACAAAATTATTTATGACTTTAAAGGCTGATTAAACTTATCAGTTTGTGCCGGCATGATGAATATGATTCAGAGTCTTATTAAGGAAAATTTAGAATAAAAAAAAATGGATGGTTTATGAAATGTGTCCTTATAAAGTAGGACATGGTGCAATAAGGTCCTCCCACAGGCATCAACAGCACGTAGAATGAAGCTGTAAAGCTGATTTTATAACTTTGCCATATATAGTTCCATCTCACATTAAGACCTGATTTAAATAAAAAGAGAATACATGTAATCTTATAACTCTCCTTAAACTGCTCTGCACTAGATTGAGTGCTTTGGGCAGTGATGCATTTCTATATGCCATTGGTTTCACTGTTCTTATAGAAACAGAGCTAGTGTTGTTGGATGTTCGGCCAAATGGCAGATGGCTGCCAACCTATTGCTCCTCTGCTTTCTGATAGATCCATCTGTAGATATTTAACGCAGTGGGTTAAAGCAGAGCTTAGAGTCTCAGTTTACTTCCAGCTTTCATACTTTATGTTTGGAACATTAAGTTATAGAACATAGCATCTCATAAGGCCGTTTTCTCAGAATGTTAGAATCCCACATTCTACATTTTAGTACCTTAATGAACTTTATCCATTTATAAACTTCGCCTGTGAAAAGCTAGGAACTGGCAAGCCTGTCAACAGCCTCTTCATTTTCAGAAAGCATGAAAATGTACAATTGTGAGCCATTAGCATAGCTAGGAAAATTTATATCATGAATATCACAAAAGATATAACATGTATGAAGAGAAAAACAAAGGCACTAAAACTGAACCTGTATATTTCATAAATATGATTTAAACTGTTCTAATGCCAAACCTGAGAGAAGTGAGTATGAGAAGTGAATGAGTACAATATGAATATTAATATTTTTTGTTTACTTTCTGACACACTTGCAGAATGACCTCATTCCATGCCAGGCTGTCGGCCAAGGCCAAGATTGAAATCTCGTCCCAGTAACGGCTGCCCAGATAATGGACTCTTGGATAAATTACACTGAGAGGTTCGTGAGAGCAGAAAGAAACGGTCTCTGGCAGTTTGTAAATTTTTTTTTTGAGTTTTGGATTAGCCCAAAAGGCTAATCTACTTCCTAACGACTAGAGAAGAGCTCTGAGACAGAGAGACTGCTGTTACAGCACAGAGCTCACAGGGTCATGAATTCATACTGCATTGTATAAGATGCTTTTGGCAATGCGCCTCATAACAGCCCAGAGACACGCGTACCCGCACTAGCACACCCTGTTTTGCGTTATTACTTACATAACAGAGCAGCTCGAGCTAATGAAGGGACGGACTGCTAATGGAAAACAATACTTACTTCACTTTCCTCCTTCATCAAGAACCAATCCATCTGAAGGGACTGATAAGTGCTGATAATTGGATGCCAGAAACTTTGCCAGCTAATTCATAACAAAGCAGTTTTCCTATGACGGCGTGTGGAACATGGATGGTGGCAAACGAATTAAACCTTTTTATCAATTATTAGAAGTGTTTGAGACCATGGTGACCATATTTTGTGCTTTAGTGCTTTAATTACATCACCCCAGCATAGTGATGGAATGAAAGTGTAATATAAAGGAATATATAACACTGGATGAAAACGTCTTGAGCATTTATGGAAGTGGCCAGGTTAAAATTGTCTCATCACAGATTTTAACAATAATCAACAGCGTGGAGGTAAATATCGTCACTGTCCAATGAAGAACATGTAACTCTATTTTTGTCAGTTTTGAGTTTTCTACATCATTTGAACACACCAATGGTTGTTTACATTGTGTAAAACAATTCTGGTTCAATTGACTTCCATTGAAAGTAAAGAATGTTTTTGGTCTCTCCTGTAAAGTTGCAATTTTGGAGAAACTTGTTTTTCATTGGACAGCGCCGATATGGCACCGCGATGGTGCAAAGGTGTTGCCCATCACCAGAGACTGTGCGAGTATGTGTGTGTCTAAGTATATTACTTACCTGTTGTCTGTTATCTCAGCAAAGGGAAGCAGAATAGACAGAGCTCACCCTTAAGGTGGGTCGCAGGGTCCACAGCCAGTTCAGGGGAGGGGGACGTCTAGGGTAGGAGAATGAGTGTTAATGTATTTGCGCACTAATTTCTGATACTGTTTATGTTTATTATATTTATTATTTCTTTTTATGTTTATTATTAAGCGTAACCCGTTCTTGTAGGATGGTCACACCCCTGTAGAATGCAATGGTTTCATGTAGGGGTGGGGCCTGTCCTATAAGATGGGGAGAAACATAGTACTGGAGGGACGAGCTTGATAGTACTCACCTCAGGCTGAGAGCTAGTCGAATGTGGTAGCTCTGTGGTCTTGCGATCTGGAGCTCATACTTACCTGTACTGCGTTCAAGTCGGGCCTTTTTTTACTTTTCATTTTCACTTATTTCTTTTTCCACTTACAGTTTATGGTTGTGTGCTTTTCTGTTTTGTTTTATTTTTATTTTCGCCACCGTGTGCACTCAACCTTAATCTCCTAGGTGGCTTTGTGACTCCTTTACGGATGATCGCATCCTTTACGGACGATGCTTTACGGATAAAGCATCGTCACAGGCACGTGTTATTCTTCCATACTATAGTGTAGGTGGGTTAAATTCATCATTTAATCATTTAGTTTTCTTTAAATTGTGGTTAATATTGTAAGTAGAGCTACTTTTGTGCCATTGGCTAGGCTGTTTCTGTGTTCAGTTGTATTGCAAGTTATGCGCAGCCGCAGTAAAAAAAAACGGTAGTCTGAGTTTGGTTTATAAAGAAGGCAGCTCGTGGCTCACCGCATGGACGAAAGTAACAGCGTTCTGTGCCCGAGCAAGAGTGCCTCGACACCTGTAGCCAGACAGTAACCACACAGAGACTGTAACAGCTTCCTATTGGTTTTGAGACTGTGGTGAGTGTTGGTTATTTCATTGCCCTGTACTGCCCGAAGATTCTCAGTAAACAACTCGTAAACAACACGGCTTGCTTCTACACCTACGCAAGTAAACTCCAGAAAAATATAATAAACCATAGAGAACTAAAAACGCGACAATATAGCTATTTACATATTGTCACTGTCCAAAGAAAAACATGCATCTCCAAAAGTTTTATTTCAAGCTATTTTGGAGCATTTCTATTCATCATGAAACTGTCACAGGACATAAAAAGCAGCTGTCGTATTCAAATATAAGGAAAATGAAAACTGACAAAATGGAGATATATTTTTCTTGGGGAAGCATCAATATATGTAACACACAGAGATGGACCGATCAGTGTTTTGGGGCCAATAACAATCTCCTTTCAGCGATTCGATCAGCCAAAAACCCGACATGGATTGAGGGTGGAGCCGGACTGTTATGCTGTTATGCTGTGTTATGCTGTGAGCGGCTGATGGTGGCATGAAGACATACCAATGTAGACATGGTGACAGTGTTACTGGTGAAAATGGATGATCATTAGAGGAGAGCTTCATCACTGTAGACTGTTTATTTAAGGTTGAACAAGGCAGGAGGACGTACGGTACTCATTATATACATTTTGGTTAAATAATGCTGAGATTATCTGATATAACATCCTGTAACATCTGGTTTATTAAACTACTGTGGTTGACGGTGAAAGCTGGGAAATTGCTGTTGTACGTCTACCTCTTCGCTAGACTTACTGTCGTCTGATACTGACTGTACTGGGTTGAGTAAAGCGCTGTCCAGTGTCGTATCAGGTTGGTGCTGTTAAAGTCTTTACTTTGCTCCCCGAAATCGAAAATAGTCAGTAGGTACTAGATTAGAGTCAGTACGTACTGCTTGACCGGCAGACTAGTAGGTAATTTCAGGAGGCGAGTTTTAGTAGCCACACAATCTCGGACGCACTACGTCCGCCATGACGAAAGACGTCAGACCACCACCGTAAAAGTCCTGCTATTCATTTAAAAGCTCGTTTACTGACAGATTTAGATCTTTTAGTGACTCTGATCTGTGTTTTTATCTGATTATGTATCAGACGGTGTGGAGCTGTAGCTCAGAGAAGATGAAACGGGAGGAATGTAATCATTGTTTACCTCAGCAGTAGCTGCGTACTCACAGCTGACGTTCTGCTTTTCACCGTTTTTTTCCTCCGCTTTGACTTTTCCGCGGCTCCAGGTGAATCATGGGATAGCGCTGTGTGCTGTGTTTGCCTACATAAAATGGTTGCCGATTCAGTAGGTGATCCGGGTACTGTTCGCCTACTACTCGCTGCCTAGTACTTGGTCATACTAGCCACGCTCGCCTACTGATTTCACTACTGAGCAGTAGACAAGTAGGCGATTTCAGACACACCTTCAGAACTACAGATTCTACACTTACTATCATTACACTCAGTGAAATCTAGCAGTCAAAGGGTCTTTATTTCCATCTAGTGTTTGATTGAGGAACTGCAGTCTCCACTGACCAAGGGTCTTCGCACAGGACTGCAGCAATTTATAACTATGGTTCATGAGTTGTGTCGCTGATCAGCTCTCAGGACTGGCCAAGTTAGAGAAATACTGGCTGATCCCATATTTGTAGCCGATCGATTCCTCCATCTCTAGTGAAGCATATGAGACGCAGTACACACATTACTGTGCAAAAGAGAGCTATTCGTTTTTAACCTAAAGATTAAACAGAAAATATGCTGAACAGGGAATAACACAGAATCTTCAGCAACTAAAACTGCTTTTGGGCGTTCAGTGTGTCCAGTCTTTAGCTCTTTCACAGCTTCCATTCATTACTGGAGGTTCACTTTCAGTTTTTTAAAGAAATCTGCAGCCACACCTCCAAAGTTCAGACTTAGAAGCTGGTTGTATTTTCTGCTTTTCATGATCTGAGTTATTCCAAACACATTCAGCGATGCTGGGGTCTGGACTCCAGTGTAGCCAGCGCGTTGAGAACACCTGCAGCTTCTTTGATTGATCTTCATCTTCATCTCAGCAGTGGGCTTGGTGTCTCTTTCTCACTGTAGAGAGATCTTAATTTCCCAATCGGATGTTTTCCAGAAGTATATTACATAACTTATTAATGGACAAGTTACTACATGAAAAGGTTATGAATACACTGCCTGATGTCTGACACACTATTTACGAGTTTTGTCACAAGTTTTGTCAGGATTTTGGGGGTCTACCACATTTTAAAAGACTTTTTAGGAGACCCTTTTTGTAGGTATGTCTTTACCGTTATGCAAGTGAACCATATTATATTTAATGGTTTTATATTTTAAATGTAAAGTGGGGGGTGGTGAGCTTAAGATGTCCCAAAAACCAAAGTCTTCTCAAATAAATGGATTATAATGTCATGCTCTCATTGTTTAGCTGCTTTGCCCACAATTGGTGGGCATCTGTCTTTGGTGTTCTTAACCGACTAGCATCACTGGCCTGCCTCAGGGTGGCGCTTTAGCAAATTGGTTGACCCTGGTGGTCCATCATCGTAAGTGTTGGAATCATTACTCAAAAATAATAAGTTACTACACATTACTTACTTACTGTCTGTGAAAAGTAAGTTATTACCCTACTTGTTACTCATTACTTTAGCATTACTCTGCATGTTACTACATGAAAAGGTTATGAATACACTGCCTGATATCTGACACACTATTTACGACAGTTTTGTCACAAGTGTTCGTCAGGATTTTGGGGGTCTACCACATTTTAAAAGCTTTTTAGGAGACCCTTTTTGTAGGCATGTCTTCACCGTTATGCAAGTAAACCATATTATATTTGATGGTTTTATATTTTAAATGTAAAGTGGGGGGTGGTTAGCTTAGGATGTCTCAAAAAAAGCAAAGTCTCAAATAAATTGATTATAATGTTATGCTGTAATTGTTAAGCTGCTTTGCCCACAATTGGTGAGCGTCAATCTTTGGTGTTCTTAATGGACTAGAGATGCATCACTGGCCTGCGCTGTAGCAAATTGGTTTCCCCTGGTGGTCCTTCATTGTAAGCATTGGAATCCATCCATTCATTATCTACAGCTTAATCCCGCTAGTCGGGGTCAGGGGTGGGGGGTGCTGAAGCCAAACCTAGCAAGGTCCATTGCATGGCCAACACTCACTCACAGCTACAGGCAATTTTAGAGTGACCAATCAACCTATCATGCATGTGTTTGGACTGTGGGAGGAAACTGGAGTACCCAGAGGAAACCCACTCAAGCACAAGGAGAACATGCACACTCAACATAGAACGGCCCGGACCAGGAATCCAACCCAGATCATCTTACTGTGAGGCGACAGTGCTAACCACTACACCACCATGCCACCAGTGTTGGAATCATTACTCAAAATAGTAAGGTACTACACATTACTTATCTTACACTACTCGTTACTCATTACTTCAGCATTACTCTGCAACACCGTCTACGGTACACTGTCGCATAACTAAACATTACACATTACATAGTCAGCACTGGAGACTAAAGCCCTGAGGAGGAGATGAGTAAGACCTCAGGTAACGTGTGGAGGAGCTCATTACCACTCTAGTGAAGAGTGTTTCTAGAAGAAGTGTTTAAACATACACTGTGTTGCTGTTAAAGCTAGATTCAGCACCGTAACGGCTAGACCAGCGAATCACCAAGGGACCCCAGCGGGTATTTCACACCCTGGTCTATCCCTGACAAATGTGAATGTGTGTGGGCATGTTTGTATGTGCCTGAAAGAAAATGGACGTACAACTCGAGTTATCTAAAGGAATTTATTTCACATAATGAAGATTTTGAAAAAGTGTTCATTTACAAAAGCAGATTTACATGTACATGTATAAAACAATACGTGGATATGAATACACGAGCGCCACGCGCAACAACATTTACGGGTCTGAATAAATTAATTATTATTGGCACATCAACGGAAAACGTGGAATCCTTAATCAGTGTTGCATAAAGTTCGTCACACCTGCACAGAGAAAGTAACCGAGAGCCCACAGCAAACAGGGCCAGCCCTTCTTAAACATTCACTCAGACCGAGCTACATGCTGCACAAAGACGAGAGCAGACAGGAGACGCTGGACGAAAACAATGGAGCGGATGAAGGATGAAGGATGATTAGGCCCTGCCCTGATTCTAAAGTGCTTGTGCTGCTGCGGACGTATTCAGAAAGGTGCAGGGAATTCTAGGTCATACCAAAGTCGGCCAGAACCTTCACATGGCCAACTTCAGTCGCTTTAGCTACTAGATCCTACAAAGCAGCAGCAGCAATCATTGCCCCAAGAATCTCTCAAATGTGGACTCCTTAGAAAAAGGCAAAAACCGTCTTTACTTATAATGTGAGTTAATATAAAGAGATTTCATTCCAAGCTATTTTGGAGCATTTCTATTGGTCCAATCTTAATGATCTTCATTTTGTTGATTTTATTTTTTCTATGTCATTTGAATTTGACAGCTGCTGTTCACACTGTGTGAAAATTTCTTGATGAATGATCCAATAGAAATGCTCTAAAAAAGCAAGGAAACATTTCTGGTTCCATAGACTTGCATTGAAAGTGAAGACAGTTTTTGGCCTCTCCTGTAAATTTGCTGTTTTGGAGATGCTTGTTTGTCTTTTGACAGCAATGATTTGTTGCTGAACTGGTAAAGGAGAAAAAAGAAGAAATAATAATAATAATAAAAAAGAAATAAGCTGAATAAATATCAGAGCACCCTCTGTGCTGTGCAGGGAGCTCTAGTACACCCCACACCTTTAAGTGACCAATGCACGGAATAAGAGGAATCAAACGTATATACTCTGAGGAAATAAATACAATCAAACATGCATCACGTACAAAACATTGTTCAAATCTTTCGGTTTATGGCGCCGACTGCAACAGTACAAGAGAGAAGAATCAAATGAAACAATCGACCACAAGCCACGTCTTTGGTGTGCTATATTTCAGCGGGCTGCAGATTCAGCATGTCAGTGTTGTGGAATGTGGTCAACAGCTGTGGGCGGCGAAAGAGGGAGCAATCTCCCACCAACACGAGCCCACTGAAGAGTATCCTAATTCAAAACAGAGTCCTGAACGTGACAGTCACTGACATCATCAGTCTGACATACGGACACACGATGGATCGAGTCTGAAAAGCTGACGGACAGATCCATTAAAGGAAAAGCCAGTGTTCACCCTGATCTCTATCTGCTGTACTTAACCGATATCTGACGCATCTCCTTTTCCATTTTACACCAGACGCAGTAAACACGCCCCACAGTACACACCTGTGTTACCACATGAGAGTAACACACAAACACACCAACATCATATACCACCATCCTGTAACTGCAGCCGAACTGGATTAGGTTAGGTTAGGATTAAGTCTTGGGTTGAGGTTAAGATTTGGATTAGGATTTTGGTTGAGGTTAATCTTTGAATTAAGGTTTGGGTTAAGGTTAATCTTTGGATTAGGGTTGAGGTTAAGGTTTAGATTAAGATTTGGGTTGGGGTTAAAGTTTGGATTGGGATTTGGGTTGAGGTAAGGATTTGGGTTCAGGTTAATCTTTGGATTAGGGTTAATCCAAAAACTACCTTTTAATTTAAGATTTGGGTTGAAGTTAATTTTAGGATTAGGTTCTGGGTTGAGGTTAAGGTTAGGATTCAGATTTTGGTTGAGGTTAAGGTTTGGATTAGGATTTGAGTTGAGGTTAAGGTTAGGGTTAAGGCCAGAATGAGTGTTAGGATTAGGTTTTGGGTTGAGGTTAGAGTCAGAATTAGGGCCAGGATAATGGTCAGCTTTAAGTTTTGGGTTAGGGTTGTGGTTAGGATTAAGGCCAGGATGAGGGTCAGGATTAGATTTTGGGTGGAGATTAGGATTAGGATTAGAATTAGGCACAGAGTGTGTGTCAGGATTACATTTTGGGTTGAGATTAAGTTTAGGGTTAAAGTTAGTGAGCGTCAGGATTTGTTTTTGGGCTGAGGTTAAGGTTAGGGCCAAGGTGAGGGTCAGGAACAGGATTTGGTTTACGGTTAGTGTTATGAATAGGCCCAGGAAGAGTGTCAGGATTAGGTTTTGGGTTGAGATTAGGGTAAAGGTTCTGTTTAGGGTTAAGGCCAGTGTGAGCGTCGTGATAAGGTTAGGGTTTGGATTAGGGCCAGGGTGCAGGTTAGGATTTGTTGTTGGGCTGAGGTTAAGGTTAGGGTCAAGGTGAGGGTCAAGATTAAGATTTGGGATATGGTTAGTGTTAGGAAAAGGCCCAGGATGAGGGTTAGCATTAGGTTTTGGGTTGCGGTTAACGTTAGGATTAGGATTGGGGTTAGGGTCAGGATTGGGTTTTGGTTTGAGATTAAAATTATTTAATTATTAGGGCCTGGGTGAGGATTAGGGTTAGGTTTTGGGCTAAGGTTAAAGTTAGAGTCAAGATTACGCTTTGGGTTTGAGATTTAGGTGAGGATTAGGGTCAATTTTAGGGAACATACATCTATTTCATGTATGCTGAACATGGCTAAACTTATTGCATTAGCATGAGCTTCATTTACAATTCATTTTAAATACCTGACTGAATAATTCATGATAGTCTGAACATGTACTGACTAAGTTTGAGTTGATTGTGATGTCAGTTTTTTCTTCTTTTTTTAAGCACAAGGAAACAGCAAATAGAGATAAGAATGAAAAATCGGGATTATCCCTTTAAACACTGGCTCTGTACTCTGCAGGAGTCATAGATCTCCATAGACCTGTTTTGATCAAGAAAACTGTGAACAGTGACTTAGAAGCTCATGAATTAGAGTCTCTTTTTGCATGTATATGCACTATTTTTATATATATACTCTTTTTTACACCTCTCTTACCCCCCACCCTTTTTTTACTATCCTCCTCTACTCTCCTCCTCTTCTCTCCTCTTCTCATGTGGATCTTGGCTCATCTCCTGGGATAAAGTAGGGGTTTTCATGGCCCTGAACCAAGTAAGAGTAGCGTGAGGGGTTTTTGCCCTTAAACGTGTTCATGTTGTCTACTGGCATGACGTCGTAGGATCCCGTCTGAAAGAAACAATACACATGTGATGGTCAACGCATGGCAAATGCTTTGTCTTCTCATAAACTTAATCTCATAAAGGTGCCAGAAAGGGAACAATACCATGGAAGACCCACCTTTAATGCCCCAAAAAATCTTTAAATTGTTGTTTTTTTAAAGGAGTACTTTTAATTTTTCAACCTGATCTCCATCAGACTTACTGGTAATGTATGGTTGATTCTCACAGAGTATACTTTAGACATGTTCCCTGTTCTAAACAAAGATAACAGAAAATGCACTGACTTGAAGTACATGTAACAGTACAGTGTAGTGCCTTAACAGTCCTAACACTACCTTCACCTACCTGTGTACAGGTAAACTGTAACACTACCTTCACCTACCTGTGTACATGTAAACTATAACACTACCTTCACCTACCTGTGTACAGGTAAACTATAACACTACCTTCACCTACCTGTGTGCAGGTAAACCATAACAGTACCTTCACCTACCTGTGTACATGTAAACCGTAACACTAACTTCACCTACCTGTGTACAGGTAAACTGTAACACTACCTTCACCTACCTGTGTACAGGTAAACCGTAACACTACCTTCATCTACCTGTGTACAGGTAAATTGTAACACTACCTTCACCTACCTGTGTACAGATAAACTGTAACACTCCCTTCACCTACTTGTGTACAGATAAACTGTAACACTACCTTCACCTACCTGTGTACAGATAAACTGTAACACTCCCTTCACCTACCTGTGTACATGTAAACTATAACACTACCTTCACCTACTTGTATACAGGTAAACTGTAACACTACCTTCACCTACCTGTGTACAGGTAAACTATAACACTACCTTTACCTACCTGTGTACATGTAAACTATAACACTACCTTCACCTACCTGTGTACAGATAAACTGTAACACTACCTTCACCTACCTGCTTATAGGTAAACTGTAACACTACCTTCACCTACCTGTGTACAGATAAACTGTAACACTACCTTCACCTACCTGTGTATAGGTAAATTGTAACACTACCTTCACCTACCTGTGTATAGGTAAACTGTAACACTACCTTCACCTACCTGTGTACAGATAAACTGTAACACTACCTTCACCTACCTGTGTACAGGTAAACTGTAACACTACCCTCACCTACCTGTGTACAGATAAACTGTAACACTACCTTCACCTACCTGTGTACATGTAAACCGTAACACTACCTTCACCTACCTGTGTACAGATAAACTGTAACACTACCTTCACCTACTTGTGTACAGATAAACTGTAACACTACCTTCACCTACCTGTGTACAGATAAACTGTAACACTACCTGTGTACAGGTAAACTGTAACACTACCTTCACCTACTTGTGTACAGATAAACTGTAACACTACCTTCACCTACCTGTGTATAGGTAAATTGTAACACTACCTTCACCTACCTGTGTATAGGTAAACTGTAACACTACCTTCACCTACCTGTGTACAGATAAACTGTAACACTACCTTCACCTACCTGTGTACAGGTAAACTGTAACACTACCCTCACCTACCTGTGTACAGATAAACTGTAACACTACCTTCACCTACCTGTGTACATGTAAACCGTAACACTACCTTCACCTACCTGTGTACAGATAAACTGTAACACTACCTTCACCTACCTGTGTACATGTAAACCGTAACACTAACTTCACCTACCTGTGTACAGATAAACTGTAACACTACCTTCACCTACTTGTGTACAGATAAACTGTAACACTACCTTCACCTACCTGTGTACAGATAAACTGTAACACTACCTTCACTTACCTGTGTACAGGTAAACTGTAACACTACCTTCACCTACTTGTGTACAGATAAACTGTAACACTAACTTCACCTACCTGTGTACAGATAAACTGTAACACTACCTTCACCTACTTGTGTACAGATAAACTGTAACACTACCTTCACCTACCTGTGTACAGATAAACTGTAACACTACCTTCACCTACCTGTGTACATGTAAACTGTAACACTAACTTCACCTACCTGTGTACAGATAAACTGTAACACTACCTTCACCTACCTGTGTACAGATAAACTGTAACACTACCTTCACCTACCTGTGTACAGATAAACTGTAACACTACCTTCACCTACCTGTGTACAGATAAACTGTAACACTACCTTCACCTACTTGTGTACAGGTAAAGCGTCTAACACTACCTTCACCTACCTCTACTACAGGTGTACACATAGAAAACTAGGTGGAGGAATATTCCTCTTAAAGAACCATTTATTAAAAGCTTTATTGTCTAGTGTTTGTCACTGGACGCCCACGGTGCTGCATATTTTATTACCCATCTTTTTAACCACACCCACCTTTTAACTGTTAACTGTTAACGAGCTGCTTAGTTGGATCAGGTGTGTTGGGCACAGGTAGAGCTTAAAAAAAAACAGTTTATTGCAGTGGGCCTCCAGGGCCAGGGTTGGGAAACCCAGTTCTGGGGAGTGTAGATGGTGGTTCTATGAATTTGTTCAAAAGACCTTTTTGGCACATTCACCTGGCTTCAGTACACGCACTTGTACATCCCGTGCCCATGTTAATACCCATATATACTAGGGGTTCCATAGACCTGTCGACTTTATTGCTTGGTGAGTTTGGCTTCATGACAGATTTTTTATCATTGTAAACTTAGACTCAATCATCACTGATTAGTTGACATCAACTTGACTCTAATCACAAACATCTGAAGTTGTGCAACCCCTAGTATATAGTCATGGATAACAATTATACGGTTTCCAAATAATCAGCCAATGGACGTCAGCCCAGCTGTTGCAATGAAAAAAAATCAGAAGAATTGTGAGAAGCAGGTGATAAAGCCGTGATTGATGACCATTTTCTTCAGCATCAGGTAAAAGTTCAAGACAGCAGTGAACCAGTGACTTCATCATGGTTTATTGTGGGTAATATACAACAGGGAACCTTCAGGGCCCTTCTAGGGTCTTCAAGTTCCTTTTTATTCAATAGAATCATCAAGCTTGTTGTCTTTAAACCAGGGTTGTGGTAATACTTTCACGACGGCCCCCACTCAACAATTACAAGCAAGAGATTATAACCAGTTTTGTTGGCCAATCAGATTTTTCCTCTGTGATAATTAGGTACATACAGCGAATGCTAACCGCATACTAGAAGCCTCTCAAAATATTTTTTTTAAGTCTGATACTCTCTTTTTTGTCAATGCATAATGTTTTATTCACACACTATCATTTTGCAAAGACTGAGAATCTTGAAGCATTACTGCAGGAGCCATGACTAAAAACCTGTGCTAATATTATATGGGGTAGATTTTAGTGGAATGTCAAGACGAGGAGAAGATCCTAAGCACCTTAAACCAAATAATGGAGATGATGGGAGCACACTGCAACTCTAGGAGGACTCGTGATTTTATTCTGACACTGAAAACATGCAACAGTGAACTTACTGGATAAGTCGTTTGGTATAAGACTGGCATAAGCTACCTCTCCTAGTGGTTAGGACTGAATGAACTGAATGAACGTTAAGATTAATTCCCAGCATCACAAGAAAGTGACACTGGAATCCATCGTGTTTGACCTCCACTGGAACTTCTAGAAGTCAGAGAAATGTCACTGACTGAATAGGAGCTATATCTTAACCGGCTTTCTGTCAGAACGGAGAACAGTGCAGGCACTCCACTCCACATGTGCAACCGTTAGCATTATAGCATTATTGTAGATAATTATAGATCATTTTAAGATAACTGGCCCAAACTGAAAGTCTAGCTCTGAAAGTCATGGTTCACCACTGATAAGACAGAAAAGGATTGGAATGGAGTTGAAAGGACGGAAGGATGGGAAGCACACACCACCACCAGCAGCCACACACATGTAAAGCACTACTGATTGGGTGGGTGAGGGGACACGCCATGCAGTGTCTTACCTTTCTTCCTATCTTCTAAAGTGACATGATGGAGGGATTGAGGAACATGCAAGGTAAAGCAAGGGGGGCATCACATCATCACATGCACATTATTAATACACACACACACAATGAGGTATATACAAAATCGGGAAAAGGTGTGATATGATTCTATGCGGTGACGGGGTTTGGAAGCAGGTGGCAAGCATGGCAACAATGGCATGAATGTTGAAAACATTCAAATATTGCCTCTATCACTGATCAGCTACTTTGTTTACATACAGGCAAATAACAAATTAGTGCAAAACAGTTATAGATCTCATCACAAGTGTGCACTGGCTGAGTGATCTTCCTCCAGTGCAGTAGGTGGCAGTGATGTTCTCATTAGCTTGATAGCAAGCATATCGGTTGTAGTTTCATTTGCAGTCCTAATATTAAAAGACATGCAGTATATTTTTGGCTCAGTTCACCGGCGAAAGACATCGAATCAGTCTGATTCAGAAATGGATCTGCTGAACCAGTGCCATTTTAGAAAACAAGGGTGTGTCTCTGTGTCTCGAAGCGCTCCCTTGTTCAGTGGTCAGTGTACTGCCCAGGGAACCGACCATTAACCAGGGGGTCTCATTGTCAATAACTGTTCTGGCGTGCTGGGATTTTAGTTTCCGAACAGTTCATACGAGACACCATAAAAAAAAAAAGAAAAAAAGTGAGCATCGACTGTTCACTACACTGCCTGACCAGAAACAGCATCACAACACCAGCTCAACTTTAAAAAAAGTTTTAAATGGATGATAGACTCTGTATGTTATCACACGCTGTTTAACCTGGAAATTTAATATTAAATGAGTATTGTTCATATGCGTGATTAATAAAAGCCTACTAACAATATACACTTTATCACAGTTTATCATTTGTTTTCTAGTAATTGACATAATATAATATAATATAATATAATATAATATAATATAATATAATATAGGAACCTTAGCAAACCAAATGTAACTCATCATTTAATTAGTCTAATAGGCTTTACAGGTATTGTAGAGCATGACCTGCTAACAGGCTGTCGCTAACAGGCTATAGGTATCAGGTCAACTAGGCTCATTGGAAATATTCTGTTACAGACTTGGTAAATGTTTGCTGAGACGATCAGATTTAATGTCTATTCAGTCATCAGCTCACTGTGTTTTAGCTACACAACCACAGTTAGCTTGCGGCTAGCAGCACTACAGAATTATGTTTATCATCAGAAGAAAGGCTTTATTTCATTACACACTGCTTATGTGTGACTGGCGTGGCTGTATCTGAGTCTCAGAGTAAACAGAATAAGAATATTGATGAAATGGCTGAAATATTCCATCCTAAAAACGACAATATGACTGAGCACAGCACAGTGGATGAGCTTCTCCGTGGATATTGTTGTTGGAATTGTGTCTTTAGGTACTGTCTCCAACTCTCAACATGTCATTGAGCTATCAGTGTCCCAGTGGTTTTCCACCTGCAGAGACCTTTTCAGTGCTGGAATTTGTATTTAGTATGCACTGAGTCACTACAAACAGAATTAGTGAGTGAATCGAGACACAGTCCAGAACTTAGCCCTCTGTGAACTGAGCAGGTGGGGTCCGTATAGCTGTGTATCTGGGTATATCTGGCATTTTCTATGAGCCAGTGATGGTTGGGTCTCAAAATATATTTTTGCCCCAATATATAATGTCCTCTTATCCCAAACATAGGAGATCAGCCAAGCCTGTCAGGTGTCTGCTAATGTTCACTTCTTTATATTAGCACTGGAGTTCATATAATAAGGCAAACTGGAGTTTGAATGTTGAAGCCACCAGTTAGAATCATGCACCATCATATACTTGCATCAAACTGCAATAGGAAGTTAAGAAATTTCAAATAGGCTTGGTTTCTTACATTGTATGACATACTGTTAGCTGTTAAAACACCAGACATGCCTTGGCTGACTGAGTATGTTTGGGGTAGGAGAAAAGAGATTTAAAAAGTGCAAGGGTCAAGCAACGTTCGGCCACAGACAACTCACCAGTCCATTTGAGTGATTTTTTCTTGGGCCTTGCATCTCCATCATGTTCCCTGAGTTAGCGCTGGAGTTGACCGTGGCACGAGGGATAGGCGTGATGCCCTGGGCAGGCCAGGTACGGTACTCCTCCACAGAGTAGGGACTGCTGGCATATTCCATGCGCTTGGGGTTTTTCCTGCAGACACACAAGAAAACAATAGAAGTTGGTCTTTTGCTCTCTTTCTGTTTGAGATGGATTAAGATAATCCTGTTTTGCAACTCGTTGCTAAGATTAGAGGCACATAAACTTGTTTAGAGTCTAACGGCTGAAGACTATCTGCCACCAATCTTTGCATGTAAACTAACTTATATCCATACTGTGTATATCCATACTGTGTTTTCGAAAATTCATAAAGTATCACAAAACATAATATTGTAATATTGATAATATTGACATTTTGTAGACACGTTGACCCCTGATTCCTGTCACCAGCACACAAATAGTAAATTTCACATCAAAGCCAAACTCAACTACTTTTTTGTTTGTTTTTAGCAACTAAATTATGTAGAACCTGGATTATGTTTGTTGGCTAACATCCACAAACCCAAAAGTGTTTGGTTCACTATCACTCTATCATTATAACCTTCTACCGTATCACCACTTGGATCCACTGAATGTCTTACTATAAAAATTCCCCGAAAATAAACGTATTATGATGTTCTTATGCTATTCATTGTTCACCCTGCGATCAGTGAGCTTCAGTTTTTGGTATTCTTAACTATAACTACAGATGCAGCACTGGTCTACCTCAGGGTGGCGTTGTAGAGAATTGGTTCCACTAATTGTTCCTTTATAGCCCAGCAACTGTAACTATGCCCAGTATAACACTGAACACTTTTCAATATGCCTCAGATTATTTGTAAATCTGAAAATATAGTTAAATAGAGTGATTTATTCAAAAAGAAAGAAAAGAAGATGCGTGAGATCTCAGTCAATGTATGTAGTAGCACATTACCAAACTAGAAAATAGCATCTCCAACCAGCCAATGTTGGGTTAGGTAATGATATGAACACAGGCAATACATTGTGTAACACTTATATAGAGTATAATAACTTCCTATAGTCACTCTAATCACTCTACATTCTCTCTCACATATACTCACCTGCGCATGACACAGTAGATGATCATGGCCACTATTAGGATGAGAAGCAGCCCACCTAAAACACAGGCTACCACCACCAGTGCCAACAAAGACGCTGCCAGAAAGAAACATAGATTATGTACATATACACACATAATAATAGATAGAACAGATATTTATATCCTTGTGTAAAAAGCAATAATACATAAACGTAAAAATCTCCAGCAGTCATAAGGAACAATAAACATTTCCAGTATATATATTTAAATCCTGAATTAACCCTTACAATGTTTGAATTAGTTAGTAAACATTATGACTAATTATTAATTACTGTGCCATTTAGAGGGTTCAATTGGAAGAACTTACAGTCATTACAGTTAAAACCAGAATAACCAAACGGACACCTGCAAAAGAAGAAATATGATTATTATCACTGATCAAGCGTATTAGAATCATATTAAGTCGTCATCGGTTTTCAAAATTTTATCCCTAAAGTGTTGACACAGCAGGTTTTCATTCTAAACAGCAGAAACACTCGGCCTTCAGGCTCCTGTTTTGCTGGAATGAAGACCTGCTGCAACACCAGCCCACTGAGGATAATGGGGACACCCCTTGCTTAGGCTGTAGGGCATCCCTACACCACTAGGGGGCAGTAGTTATAACCATGCAAAGAACCAGAGAGGTACAATCTGTTTCAGTGTTTGGAAGTAAGATTTATAAGCTGAAGTATGCACTTGAGCATTAGGCACACTCTCTCTCTCCCCCTTTCTGGTGACTGAGCGTTACTTACGGCTCACACCGGTCATTCACTGATCTCTGTCCACTCGGGCAAGCTGAGGAGGAAAGAGAGATATCACTGTTAGTGTGAGCTTGTGCATCACTTATGTGTGTCCTGCTGCTGTACTGCTTGTTCTGAATGGTCTCAGTAACAATGGGTTACTTCACCCATGAGCACAGAAACAACACACGACACAACAACAGGCACACAGTGTCAGGGTCAAAGGTCATACAGCTGATTAAACTCATGTTCGAGGATAATCAGTTGTTATTTCATATACAGCAACTTATATAAGGTGGACAGATACACTATACTGCCAAAAGTATTGTTCGTCTGCCTTCACACGCGTATGATGTCGGCCCACCCTTTGCAGCTATACCAGCTTTAACTCTTCTGGGAAGGCTCTCCACACGGTTTAGGAGGGTGTTCATGGGAGTTTTTTAACCGTTCTTCCAGAAGCACATTTGTGAGGTCAGACACTGATGTTGGACGAGAAGGTCTGGCTTGCAGTCTCAGCTATAATTCATCCTAAAGGAGTTCTATCGGGCTGAGGTCGGGACTCTGTGCAGGCCAGTCAAGTTCTTCCGCACCAAACTTGCTCTTTTATGGAGCTTGGGGTCATCCTCAAACTGTTACCACAAAGTAGGGATCATGAAGTTTTCCAAAATCTCTTGGTCTGCTGAAGCATTAAGAGCTCCTTTCGCTGGAAGAGGCCGAGCCCAACTAATGAAAAACACCACCACACCATAATCCCACCTCCACCAAACTTTATACCACTGACACTGACAGCTAACTATGGAATATTTAGTAGTGAGGAAATTTCGCAACTGGTCTTGTTACACAGGTGACGTCCTATCACGGTACCACGCTGGAGTTCACTGAGCTCCTGAGAGCGACCCACTCATTCACTAATGTGTGTAGAAGCAGTCTGCAAGTCTAGATGCTTGGTTTTATACACCTGTGGCCATGAAAGAGATTGGAACACCTGAATTCAATGATTTGGATGGGTAAGTGAATACTTCAGGCATTATAGTGTATATTTACACCTTGTGCATGTAGTGTTTAATATTAAATATTATTTTTAAATACATATTCTTTATAATATTTACTTTCGGGACATGTTCTATAGTTGTACAGAAGCAGCATCATACCAGAAACATGATATACGTTCAGCTTATGTTGCTCTGATATGATTAAAAATAATACACACCTATGCAGCTCCTCGGCGTAAATCCAGACGATATGAATCCAGGCAGGCAGGTGCAGGCAGGAATGCCTGTCGCACTGTCTGCACACGTTGTGGTTTTGACATCACATGGAGAAGGACTCTGTCCACACAGACTCACCACTGCAGAAATAAAGAGAGAGGTCAAGAAAATGACCTCAATTCATTGGTTTCTAGATTATATAGAATATGTGCTTAAATCTGTGATACACGCTGTCAGTTCTGTTTGCCTGTAAAATGGACACAATTTCTGATTAAGTGAACTGACTCTGGCACTGTGGTTAGCACGAGTTAGTCTGCATATAAAATTCTCTAAATTCTCCATAAAATTTCCATTTTAGTTTCTTTTTTCTGCCAAAAGTCCAAAAATGTCAGGTGGTGCCACCAACCAACCAAATACATTAATTAAGTCAACTATATAAAAAAGGCAATTCAGTTAAAGAAAATTCTAAATGAAAGAGTTTGGCATGATTTTATTGCTTTAAAACTTAAAAACTATTCATTTTCATGTTTTTTCACCTGTAAAGGTCTTAAAATGTCAGGTTGTGCAACCGTCTAACCACATACATTGATTAAGTCAACTATAAAAAAGGCAATTAAGTTGAGTTTGCATGATGTTGCAAAACAGGTGAGCGATAAAAAAATTACTGGAAGACTTTTATCATCAAGTTCTTACTTCCTCAAATGTCAGGTGGCACAGCCAATAACAAAGGACCTTAATTTTGCTATGCTTTAATGAAAGAGGGTCATCATGAAGAAGACACTTAATGACTTCCATGGTTCAATGCCAAGGTCAGTAGACATTTTTAGAAGAAAAACAAGAATTTTATTAAAAAATAATAATAATAACAAAAAATGAAAATACACTACCGGCAAAGGCTTTAGAACACTGCCGGTCAACTGTTTTAGTACACTACCAGTCAAACGTTGTAGTACACTACCAGCCAAACGTTTTAGATACACTACCAGCTAAACATCATAGTACACTACCAGTCAAACGTTTTAGTACACTACCAGTCAAACGTTTTAGATACACTACCAGCTAAACATCATAGTACACTACCAGTCAAACGTTTTAGTACACTACCAGTCAAACGTTTTAGTACACTACCAGCCAAACGTTTTAGATACACTACCAGCTAAACATCATAGTACACTACCAGTCAAACGTTTTAGTACACTACCAGCCAAACGTTTTAGATACACTACCAGCTAAACATCATAGTACACTACCAGTCAAACGTTTTAGTACACTACCAGTCAAACGTTTTAGATACACTACCAGCTAAACATCATAGTACACTACCAGTCAAACGTTTTAGTACACTACCAGCTAAACGTTTTAGATACACTACCAGCTAAACATCATAGTACACTACCAGTCAAACGTTTTAGTACACTACCAGTCAAACGTTTTAGATACACTACCAGCCAAACGTTTTAGTACACTACCAGCCAAACGTTTTAGATACACTACCAGCCAAACGTTTTAGATACACTACCAGCTAAACATCATAGTACACTACCAGTCAAACGTTTTAGTACACTACCAGTCAAACGTTTTAGATACACTACCAGCCAAACGTTTTAGTACACTACCAGTCAAACATCATAGTACACTACCAGTCAAACATCATAGTACACTACCAGTCAAACGTTTTAGTACACTACCAGTCAAACATCATAGTACACTACCAGTCAAACGTTTTAGTACACTACCAGCCAAACGTTTTAGATCACTACCAGACAAACGTTTTAGATCACTACCAGCCAAACGTTTTAGAACACTACCAGTCAAACGTTTTAGATACACTACCAGTCAAACATTTTAGATCACTACCAGACAAACGTTTTAGATCACTACCAGTCAAATGTTTTAGATACACTACCAGTCAAACGTTTTAGTACACTACCGGCCAAACGTTTTAGATACACTACCAGCCAAACGTTTTAGATCACTACCAGTCAAATGTTTTAGATACACTACCAGTCAAACGTTTTAGATCACTACCAGACAAACGTTTTAGATCACTACCAGTCAAACGTTTTAGATACACTACCAGTCAAACGTTTTAGTACACTACCAGACAAACGTTTTAGTACACTACCAGTCAAACGTTTTAGTACACTACCAGCCAAACGTTTTAGAACACTACCAGTCAAACGTTTTAGAACACTACCAGACAAACGTTTTAGATACACTACCAGCCAAACGTTTTAGATACACTACCAGCCAAACGTTTTAGATCACTACCAGTCAAACGTTTTAGAACACTACCAGACAAACGTTTTAGAACACTACCAGACAAACGCTTTAGTACACTACCAGCCAAACGTTTTAGTACACTACCAGAAAAACGTTTTAGATACACTACCAGTCAAACGTTTTAGTACACTACCAGTCAAACATTTTAGTACACTACCAACCAAACGTTTAAGATCACTACCAGTCAAACGTTTAGTACACTACGAGCCAAACGTTTTAGTACACTACCAGAAAAACGTTTTAGATACACTACCAGTCAAACGTTTTAGTACACTACCAGTCAAACATTTTAGTACACTACCAGTCAAACGTTTTAGTATACTACCAGACAAACGTTTTAGAACACTACCAGTCAAACGTTTTAGATCACTACCAGTCTAACGTTTTAGATACACTACCAGCCAAACGTTTTAGATACACTACCAGTCAAACGTTTTAGTACACTACCAGCCAAACGTTTTAGATACACTACCAGCCAAACGTTTTAGTACACTACCAGCCAAACGTTTTAGATACACTACCAGCCAAACGTTTTAGATACACTACCAGCCAAACATTTTAGTACACTACCAGCCAAACGTTTTAGTACACTACCAGCCAAACGTTTTAGATACACTACCAGACAAACGTTTTAGTACACTACCAGCCAAACGTTTTAGATCACTACCAGCCAAACGTTTTAGATCACTACCAGCCAAACGTTTTAGATACACTACCAGCCAAACGTTTTAGACACACTACCAGCCAAACGTTTTAGATACACTACCAGCCAAACGTTTTAGTACACTACCAGCCAAACGTTTTAGATACACTACCAGTCAAACGTTTTAGTACACTACCAGCCAAACGTTTTAGATACACTACCAGCCAAACGTTTTAGATCACTACCAGCCAAACGTTTTAGTACACTACCAGCCAAACGTTTTAGATACACTACCAGCCAAACGTTTTAGTACACTACCGGCCAAACGTTTTAGATACACTACCAGTCAAACGTTTTAGTACACTACCAGCCAAACGTTTTAGATACACTACGAGCCAAACGTTTTAGTACACTACCAGCCAAACGTTTTAGATACACTACGAGCCAAACGTTTTAGTACACTACCAGAAAAACGTTTTAGATACACTACCAGTCAAACGTTTTAGTACACTACCAGTCAAACGTTTTAGTACACTACCAGCCAAAAGTTTTAGATACACTACCAGTCAAACGTTTTAGATACACTACCAGTCAAACGTTTTAGTACACTACCAGCCAAACGTTTTAGTACACTACCAGCCAAACGTTTAGATCACTACCAGCCAAACGTTTTAGATCACTACCAGCCAAACGTTTTAGATACACTACCAGTCAAACGTTTTAGAACACTACCAGCCAAACGTTTTAGATACACTACCAGTCAAACCTTTTAGTACACTACCAGCCAAACGTTTTAGTACACTACCAGCCTAACGTTTTAGATACACTACCAGCCAAACGTTTTAGATACACTACCAGACAAACGTTTTAGATCACTACAAGCCAAACGTTTTAGTACACTACCAGCCAAACGTTTTAGTACACTACCAGCCAAACGTTTTAGATACACTACGAGCCAAACGTTTTAGTACACTACCAGCCAAACGTTTTAGATACACTACCAGCCAAACGTTTTAGATACACTACCAGTTAAACGTTTTAATATACTACCAGCCAAACGTTTTAGATCACTACCAGCCAAACGTTTTAGATCACTACCAGCCAAACGTTTTAGATACACTACCAGCCAAACGTTTTAGATCACTACCAGCCAAACGTTTTAGATCACTACCAGCCAAACGTTTTAGATACACTACCAGCCAAACGTTTTAGTACACTACCAGCCAAACGTTTTAGATACACTACCAGCCAAACGTTTTAGATACACTACCAGCCAAACGTTTTAGCACACTACCAGACAAACGTTTTAGTACACTACCAGACAAACGTTTTAGAACACTACCAGTCAAAGGTTTTAGATCACTACCAGTCTAACGTTTTAGATACACTACCAGCCAAACGTTTTAGATACACTACCAGTCAAACGTTTTAGTACACCACCAGCCAAACGTTTTAGATACACTACCAGCCAAACGTTTTAGTACACTACCAGCCAAACGTTTTAGATACACTACCAGCCAAACGTTTTAGATACACTACCAGCCAAACATTTTAGTACACTACCAGCCAAACGTTTTAGTACACTACCAGCCAAACGTTTTAGATACACTACCAGACAAACGTTTTAGTACACTACCAGCCAAACGTTTTAGATCACTACCAGCCAAACGTTTTAGATCACTACCAGCCAAACGTTTTAGATACACTACCAGCCAAACGTTTTAGACACACTACCAGCCAAACGTTTTAGATACACTACCAGCCAAACGTTTTAGTACACTACCAGCCAAACGTTTTAGATACACTACCAGTCAAACGTTTTAGTACACTACCAGCCAAACGTTTTAGATACACTACCAGCCAAACGTTTTAGATCACTACCAGCCAAACGTTTTAGTACACTACCAGCCAAACGTTTTAGATACACTACCAGCCAAACGTTTTAGTACACTACCGGCCAAACGTTTTAGATACACTACCAGCCAAACGTTTTAGTACACTACCAGCCAAACGTTTTAGATACACTACGAGCCAAACGTTTTAGTACACTACCAGCCAAACGTTTTAGATACACTACGAGCCAAACGTTTTAGTACACTACCAGAAAAACGTTTTAGATACACTACCAGTCAAACGTTTTAGTACACTACCAGTCAAACGTTTTAGTACACTACCAGCCAAAAGTTTTAGATACACTACCAGTCAAACGTTTTAGATACACTACCAGTCAAACGTTTTAGTACACTACCAGCCAAACGTTTTAGTACACTACCAGCCAAACGTTTTAGATCACTACCAGCCAAACGTTTTAGATCACCACCAGCCAAACGTTTTAGATACACTACCAGTCAAACGTTTTAGAACACTACCAGCCAAACGTTTTAGATACACTACCAGTCAAACCTTTTAGTACACTACCAGCCAAACGTTTTAGTACACTACCAGCCAAACGTTTTAGATACACTACCAGCCAAACGTTTTAGATACACTACCAGCCAAACGTTTTAGATCACTACAAGCCAAACGTTTTAGTACACTACCAGCCAAACGTTTTAGTACACTACCAGCCAAACGTTTTAGATACACTACGAGCCAAACGTTTTAGTACACTACCAGCCAAACGTTTTAGATACACTACCAGCCAAACGTTTTAGATACACTACCAGTTAAACGTTTTAATATACTACCAGCCAAACGTTTTAGATACACTACCAGCCAAACGTTTTAGTACACTACCAGCCAAACGTTTTAGATACACTACCAGCCAAACGTTTTAGTACACTACCAGCCAAACGTTTTAGATACACTACCAGCCAAACGTTTTAGATCACTACCAGCCAAACGTTTTAGATCACTACCAGCCAAACGTTTTAGATACACTACCAGCCAAACGTTTTAGATCACTACCAGTCAAACGTTTTAGTACACTACCAGCCAAACGTTTTAGATACACTACCAGCCAAACGTTTTAGTACACTACCAGCCAAACGTTTTAGATACACTACCAGCCAAACGTTTTAGATACACTACCAGCCAAACATTTTAGTACACTACCAGCCAAACGTTTTAGTACACTACCAGCCAAACGTTTTAGATACACTACCAGCCAAACGTTTTAGATACACTACCAGACAAACGTTTTAGTACACTACCAGCCAAACGTTTTAGATCACTACCAGCCAAACGTTTTAGATCACTACCAGCCAAACGTTTTAGATACACTACCAGCCAAACGTTTTAGACACACTACCAGCCAAACGTTTTAGATACACTACCAGCCAAACGTTTTAGTACACTACCAGCCAAATGTTTTAGATACACTACCAGTCAAACGTTTTAGTACACTACCAGCCAAACGTTTTAGATACACTACCAGCCAAACGTTTTAGATCACTACCAGCCAAACGTTTTAGTACACTACCAGCCAAACGTTTTAGATACACTACCAGCCAAACGTTTTAGTACACTACCGGCCAAACGTTTTAGATACACTACCAGTCAAACGTTTTAGTACACTACCAGCCAAACGTTTTAGATACACTACGAGCCAAACGTTTTAGTACACTACCAGCCAAACGTTTTAGATACACTACGAGCCAAACGTTTTAGTACACTACCAGAAAAACGTTTTAGATACACTACCAGTCAAACGTTTTAGTACACTACCAGTCAAACGTTTTAGTACACTACCAGCCAAAAGTTTTAGATACACTACCAGTCAAACGTTTTAGATACACTACCAGTCAAACGTTTTAGTACACTACCAGCCAAACGTTTTAGTACACTACCAGCCAAACGTTTTAGTACACTACCAGCCAAACGTTTTAGATCACTACCAGCCAAACGTTTTAGATCACTACCAGCCAAACGTTTTAGATACACTACCAGTCAAACGTTTTAGAACACTACCAGCCAAACGTTTTAGATACACTACCAGTCAAACCTTTTAGTACACTACCAGCCAAACGTTTTAGTACACTACCAGCCAAACGTTTTAGATACACTACCAGCCAAACGTTTTAGATACACTACCAGCCAAACGTTTTAGATCACTACAAGCCAAACGTTTTAGTACACTACCAGCCAAACGTTTTAGTACACTACCAGCCAAACGTTTTAGATACACTACGAGCCAAACGTTTTAGTACACTACCAGCCAAACGTTTTAGATACACTACCAGCCAAACGTTTTAGATACACTACCAGTTAAACGTTTTAATATACTACCAGCCAAACGTTTTAGATACACTACCAGCCAAACGTTTTAGTACACTACCAGCCAAACGTTTTAGATACACTACCAGCCAAACGTTTTAGTACACTACCAGCCAAACGTTTTAGATACACTACCAGCCAAACGTTTTAGATCACTACCAGCCAAACGTTTTAGATCACTACCAGCCAAACGTTTTAGATACACTACCAGCCAAACGTTTTAGATCACTACCAGCCAAACGTTTTAGATCACTACCAGCCAAACGTTTTAGATACACTACCAGCCAAACGTTTTAGTACACTACCAGCCAAACGTTTTAGATACACTACCAGCCAAACGTTTTAGATACACTACCAGCCAAACGTTTTAGTACACTACCAGCCAAACGTTTTAGATCACTACCAGCCAAACGTTTTAGATCACTACCAGCCAAACGTTTTAGATACACTACCAGTCAAACGTTTTAGAACACTACCAGCCAAACGTTTTAGATACACTACCAGTCAAACCTTTTAGTACACTACCAGCCAAACGTTTTAGTACACTACCAGCCAAACGTTTTAGATACACTACCAGCCAAACGTTTTAGATACACTACCAGCCAAACGTTTTAGATCACTACAAGCCAAACGTTTTAGTACACTACCAGCCAAACGTTTTAGTACACTACCAGCCAAACGTTTTAGATACACTACGAGCCAAACGTTTTAGTACACTACCAGCCAAACGTTTTAGATACACTACCAGCCAAACGTTTTAGATACACTACCAGTTAAACGTTTTAATATACTACCAGCCAAACGTTTTAGATACACTACCAGCCAAACGTTTTAGTACACTACCAGCCAAACGTTTTAGTACACTACCAGCCAAACGTTTTAGTACACTACCAGCCAAACGTTTTAGATACACTACCAGCCAAACGTTTTAGATCACTACCAGCCAAACGTTTTAGATCACTACCAGCCAAACGTTTTAGATACACTACCAGCCAAACGTTTTAGATCACTACCAGCCAAACGTTTTAGATCACTACCAGCCAAACGTTTTAGATACACTACCAGCCAAACGTTTTAGTACACTACCAGCTAAACGTTTTAGATACACTACCAGCCAAACGTTTTAGATACACTACCAGCCAAACGTTTTAGCACACTACCAGACAAACGTTTTAGTACACTACCAGTCAAACGTTTTAGATACACTACCAGCCAAACGTTTTAGATACACTACCAGCCAAACGTTTTAGTACACTACCAGACAAACGTTTTAGTACACTACCAGTCAAACGTTTTAGTACACTACCAGCCAAACGTTTTAGAACACTACCAGTCAAACGTTTTAGTACACTACCAGACAAACGTTTTAGATACACTACCAGACAAACGTTTTAGATACACTACCAGACAAACGTTTTAGTACACTACCAGCCAAACGTTTTAGATACACTACCAGCCAAACGTTTTAGTACACTACCAGCCAAACGTTTTAGATACACTACCAGCCAAACGTTTTAGATCACTACCAGCCAAACGTTTTAGATCACTACCAGCCAAACGTTTTAGATACACTACCAGCCAAACGTTTTAGATCACTACCAGCCAAACGTTTTAGATCACTACCAGACAAACGTTTTAGATCACTACCAGCCAAACGTTTTAGAACACTACCAGTCAAACGTTTTAGATACACTACCAGTCAAACATTTTAGATCACTACCAGACAAACGTTTTAGATCACTACCAGTCAAATGTTTTAGATACACTACCAGTCAAACGTTTTAGATCACTACCAGACAAACGTTTTAGATCACTACCAGTCAAACGTTTTAGATACACTACCAGTCAAACGTTTTAGAACACTACCAGACAAACGTTTTAGATACACTACCAGTCAAACGTTTTAGAACACTACCAGTCAAACGTTTTAGAACACTACCAGACAAACGTTTTAGATACACTACCAGCCAAACGTTTTAGATACACTACCAGCCAAACGTTTTAGATCACTACCAGTCAAACGTTTTAGAACACTACCAGACAAACGTTTTAGAACACTACCAGACAAACGCTTTAGTACACTACCAGCCAAACGTTTTAGTACACTACCAGAAAAACGTTTTAGATACACTACCAGTCAAACGTTTTAGTACACTACCAGTCAAACATTTTAGTACACTACCAACCAAACGTTTAAGATCACTACCAGTCAAACGTTTAGTACACTACGAGCCAAACGTTTTAGTACACTACCAGAAAAACGTTTTAGATACACTACCAGTCAAACGTTTTAGTACACTACCAGTCAAACATTTTAGTACACTACCAGTCAAACGTTTTAGTATACTACCAGACAAACGTTTTAGAACACTACCAGTCAAACGTTTTAGATCACTACCAGTCTAACGTTTTAGATACACTACCAGCCAAACGTTTTAGATACACTACCAGTCAAACGTTTTAGTACACTACCAGCCAAACGTTTTAGATACACTACCAGCCAAACGTTTTAGTACACTACCAGCCAAACGTTTTAGATACACTACCAGCCAAACGTTTTAGATACACTACCAGCCAAACATTTTAGTACACTACCAGCCAAACGTTTTAGTACACTACCAGCCAAACGTTTTAGATACACTACCAGACAAACGTTTTAGTACACTACCAGCCAAACGTTTTAGATCACTACCAGCCAAACGTTTTAGATCACTACCAGCCAAACGTTTTAGATACACTACCAGCCAAACGTTTTAGACACACTACCAGCCAAACGTTTTAGATACACTACCAGCCAAACGTTTTAGTACACTACCAGCCAAACGTTTTAGATACACTACCAGTCAAACGTTTTAGTACACTACCAGCCAAACGTTTTAGATACACTACCAGCCAAACGTTTTAGATCACTACCAGCCAAACGTTTTAGTACACTACCAGCCAAACGTTTTAGATACACTACCAGCCAAACGTTTTAGTACACTACCGGCCAAACGTTTTAGATACACTACCAGTCAAACGTTTTAGTACACTACCAGCCAAACGTTTTAGATACACTACGAGCCAAACGTTTTAGTACACTACCAGCCAAACGTTTTAGATACACTACGAGCCAAACGTTTTAGTACACTACCAGAAAAACGTTTTAGATACACTACCAGTCAAACGTTTTAGTACACTACCAGTCAAACGTTTTAGTACACTACCAGCCAAAAGTTTTAGATACACTACCAGTCAAACGTTTTAGATACACTACCAGTCAAACGTTTTAGTACACTACCAGCCAAACGTTTTAGTACACTACCAGCCAAACGTTTTAGATCACTACCAGCCAAACGTTTTAGATCACTACCAGCCAAACGTTTTAGATACACTACCAGTCAAACGTTTTAGAACACTACCAGCCAAACGTTTTAGATACACTACCAGTCAAACCTTTTAGTACACTACCAGCCAAACGTTTTAGTACACTACCAGCCTAACGTTTTAGATACACTACCAGCCAAACGTTTTAGATACACTACCAGCCAAACGTTTTAGATCACTACAAGCCAAACGTTTTAGTACACTACCAGCCAAACGTTTTAGTACACTACCAGCCAAACGTTTTAGATACACTACGAGCCAAACGTTTTAGTACACTACCAGCCAAACGTTTTAGATACACTACCAGCCAAACGTTTTAGATACACTACCAGTTAAACGTTTTAATATACTACCAGCCAAACGTTTTAGATCACTACCAGCCAAACGTTTTAGATCACTACCAGCCAAACGTTTTAGATACACTACCAGCCAAACGTTTTAGATCACTACCAGCCAAACGTTTTAGATCACTACCAGCCAAAAGTTTTAGATACACTACCAGCCAAACGTTTTAGTACACTACCAGCCAAACGTTTTAGATACACTACCAGCCAAACGTTTTAGATACACTACCAGCCAAACGTTTTAGCACACTACCAGACAAACGTTTTAGTACACTACCAGACAAACGTTTTAGAACACTACCAGTCAAAGGTTTTAGATCACTACCAGTCTAACGTTTTAGATACACTACCAGCCAAACGTTTTAGATACACTACCAGTCAAACGTTTTAGTACACCACCAGCCAAACGTTTTAGATACACTACCAGCCAAACGTTTTAGTACACTACCAGCCAAACGTTTTAGATACACTACCAGCCAAACGTTTTAGATACACTACCAGCCAAACATTTTAGTACACTACCAGCCAAACGTTTTAGTACACTACCAGCCAAACGTTTTAGATACACTACCAGACAAACGTTTTAGTACACTACCAGCCAAACGTTTTAGATCACTACCAGCCAAACGTTTTAGATCACTACCAGCCAAACGTTTTAGATACACTACCAGCCAAACGTTTTAGACACACTACCAGCCAAACGTTTTAGATACACTACCAGCCAAACGTTTTAGTACACTACCAGCCAAACGTTTTAGATACACTACCAGTCAAACGTTTTAGTACACTACCAGCCAAACGTTTTAGATACACTACCAGCCAAACGTTTTAGATCACTACCAGCCAAACGTTTTAGTACACTACCAGCCAAACGTTTTAGATACACTACCAGCCAAACGTTTTAGTACACTACCGGCCAAACGTTTTAGATACACTACCAGCCAAACGTTTTAGTACACTACCAGCCAAACGTTTTAGATACACTACGAGCCAAACGTTTTAGTACACTACCAGCCAAACGTTTTAGATACACTACGAGCCAAACGTTTTAGTACACTACCAGAAAAACGTTTTAGATACACTACCAGTCAAACGTTTTAGTACACTACCAGTCAAACGTTTTAGTACACTACCAGCCAAAAGTTTTAGATACACTACCAGTCAAACGTTTTAGATACACTACCAGTCAAACGTTTTAGTACACTACCAGCCAAACGTTTTAGTACACTACCAGCCAAACGTTTTAGATCACTACCAGCCAAACGTTTTAGATCACTACCAGCCAAACGTTTTAGATACACTACCAGTCAAACGTTTTAGAACACTACCAGCCAAACGTTTTAGATACACTACCAGTCAAACCTTTTAGTACACTACCAGCCAAACGTTTTAGTACACTACCAGCCAAACGTTTTAGATACACTACCAGCCAAACGTTTTAGATACACTACCAGCCAAACGTTTTAGATCACTACAAGCCAAACGTTTTAGTACACTACCAGCCAAACGTTTTAGTACACTACCAGCCAAACGTTTTAGATACACTACGAGCCAAACGTTTTAGTACACTACCAGCCAAACGTTTTAGATACACTACCAGCCAAACGTTTTAGATACACTACCAGTTAAACGTTTTAATATACTACCAGCCAAACGTTTTAGATACACTACCAGCCAAACGTTTTAGTACACTACCAGCCAAACGTTTTAGATACACTACCAGCCAAACGTTTTAGTACACTACCAGCCAAACGTTTTAGATACACTACCAGCCAAACGTTTTAGATCACTACCAGCCAAACGTTTTAGATCACTACCAGCCAAACGTTTTAGATACACTACCAGCCAAACGTTTTAGATCACTACCAGTCAAACGTTTTAGTACACTACCAGCCAAACGTTTTAGATACACTACCAGCCAAACGTTTTAGTACACTACCAGCCAAACGTTTTAGATACACTACCAGCCAAACGTTTTAGATACACTACCAGCCAAACATTTTAGTACACTACCAGCCAAACGTTTTAGTACACTACCAGCCAAACGTTTTAGATACACTACCAGCCAAACGTTTTAGATACACTACCAGTCAAACGTTTTAGTACACTACCAGCCAAACGTTTTAGATACACTACCAGCCAAACGTTTTAGATCACTACCAGCCAAACGTTTTAGTACACTACCAGCCAAACGTTTTAGATACACTACCAGCCAAACGTTTTAGTACACTACCGGCCAAACGTTTTAGATACACTACCAGCCAAACGTTTTAGTACACTACCAGCCAAACGTTTTAGATACACTACGAGCCAAACGTTTTAGTACACTACCAGCCAAACGTTTTAGATACACTACGAGCCAAACGTTTTAGTACACTACCAGAAAAACGTTTTAGATACACTACCAGTCAAACGTTTTAGTACACTACCAGTCAAACGTTTTAGTACACTACCAGCCAAAAGTTTTAGATACACTACCAGTCAAACGTTTTAGATACACTACCAGTCAAACGTTTTAGTACACTACCAGCCAAACGTTTTAGTACACTACCAGCCAAACGTTTTAGATCACTACCAGCCAAACGTTTTAGATCACTACCAGCCAAACGTTTTAGATACACTACCAGTCAAACGTTTTAGAACACTACCAGCCAAACGTTTTAGATACACTACCAGTCAAACCTTTTAGTACACTACCAGCCAAACGTTTTAATACACTACCAGCCAAACGTTTTAGATACACTACCAGCCAAACGTTTTAGATACACTACCAGCCAAACGTTTTAGATCACTACAAGCCAAACGTTTTAGTACACTACCAGCCAAACGTTTTAGTACACTACCAGCCAAACGTTTTAGATACACTACGAGCCAAACGTTTTAGTACACTACCAGCCAAACGTTTTAGATACACTACCAGCCAAACGTTTTAGATACACTACCAGTTAAACGTTTTAATATACTACCAGCCAAACGTTTTAGATACACTACCAGCCAAACGTTTTAGTACACTACCAGCCAAACGTTTTAGATACACTACCAGCCAAACGTTTTAGTACACTACCAGCCAAACGTTTTAGATACACTACCAGCCAAACGTTTTAGATCACTACCAGCCAAACGTTTTAGATCACTACCAGCCAAACGTTTTAGATACACTACCAGCCAAACGTTTTAGATCACTACCAGTCAAACGTTTTAGTACACTACCAGCCAAACGTTTTAGATACACTACCAGCCAAACGTTTTAGTACACTACCAGCCAAACGTTTTAGATACACTACCAGCCAAACGTTTTAGATACACTACCAGCCAAACATTTTAGTACACTACCAGCCAAACGTTTTAGTACACTACCAGCCAAACGTTTTAGATACACTACCAGCCAAACGTTTTAGATACACTACCAGACAAACGTTTTAGTACACTACCAGCCAAACGTTTTAGATCACTACCAGCCAAACGTTTTAGATCACTACCAGCCAAACGTTTTAGATACACTACCAGCCAAACGTTTTAGACACACTACCAGCCAAACGTTTTAGATACACTACCAGCCAAACGTTTTAGTACACTACCAGCCAAATGTTTTAGATACACTACCAGTCAAACGTTTTAGTACACTACCAGCCAAACGTTTTAGATACACTACCAGCCAAACGTTTTAGATCACTACCAGCCAAACGTTTTAGTACACTACCAGCCAAACGTTTTAGATACACTACCGGCCAAACGTTTTAGTACACTACCGGCCAAACGTTTTAGATACACTACCAGTCAAACGTTTTAGTACACTACCAGCCAAACGTTTTAGATACACTACGAGCCAAACGTTTTAGTACACTACCAGCCAAACGTTTTAGATACACTACGAGCCAAACGTTTTAGTACACTACCAGAAAAACGTTTTAGATACACTACCAGTCAAACGTTTTAGTACACTACCAGTCAAACGTTTTAGTACACTACCAGCCAAAAGTTTTAGATACACTACCAGTCAAACGTTTTAGATACACTACCAGTCAAACGTTTTAGTACACTACCAGTCAAACGTTTTAGTACACTACCAGCCAAACGTTTTAGTACACTACCAGCCAAACGTTTTAGATCACTACCAGCCAAACGTTTTAGATCACTACCAGCCAAACGTTTTAGATACACTACCAGTCAAACGTTTTAGAACACTACCAGCCAAACGTTTTAGATACACTACCAGTCAAACCTTTTAGTACACTACCAGCCAAACGTTTTAGTACACTACCAGCCAAACGTTTTAGATACACTACCAGCCAAACGTTTTAGATACACTACCAGCCAAACGTTTTAGATCACCAGAAGCCAAACGTTTTAGTACACTACCAGCCAAACGTTTTAGTACACTACCAGCCAAACGTTTTAGATACACTACGAGCCAAACGTTTTAGTACACTACCAGCCAAACGTTTTAGATACACTACCAGCCAAACGTTTTAGATACACTACCAGTTAAACGTTTTAATATACTACCAGCCAAACGTTTTAGATACACTACCAGCCAAACGTTTTAGTACACTACCAGCCAAACGTTTTAGATACACTACCAGCCAAACGTTTTAGTACACTACCAGCCAAACGTTTTAGATACACTACCAGCCAAACGTTTTAGATCACTACCAGCCAAACGTTTTAGATCACTACCAGCCAAACGTTTTAGATACACTACCAGCCAAACGTTTTAGATCACTACCAGCCAAACGTTTTAGATCACTACCAGCCAAACGTTTTAGATACACTACCAGCCAAACGTTTTAGTACACTACCAGCCAAACGTTTTAGATACACTACCAGCCAAACGTTTTAGATACACTACCAGCCAAACGTTTTAGTACACTACCAGCCAAACGTTTTAGATCACTACCAGCCAAACGTTTTAGATCACTACCAGCCAAACGTTTTAGATACACTACCAGTCAAACGTTTTAGAACACTACCAGCCAAACGTTTTAGATACACTACCAGTCAAACCTTTTAGTACACTACCAGCCAAACGTTTTAGTACACTACCAGCCAAACGTTTTAGATACACTACCAGCCAAACGTTTTAGATACACTACCAGCCAAACGTTTTAGATCACTACAAGCCAAACGTTTTAGTACACTACCAGCCAAACGTTTTAGTACACTACCAGCCAAACGTTTTAGATACACTACGAGCCAAACGTTTTAGTACACTACCAGCCAAACGTTTTAGATACACTACCAGCCAAACGTTTTAGATACACTACCAGTTAAACGTTTTAATATACTACCAGCCAAACGTTTTAGATACACTACCAGCCAAACGTTTTAGTACACTACCAGCCAAACGTTTTAGATACACTACCAGCCAAACGTTTTAGTACACTACCAGCCAAACGTTTTAGATACACTACCAGCCAAACGTTTTAGATCACTACCAGCCAAACGTTTTAGATCACTACCAGCCAAACGTTTTAGATACACTACCAGCCAAACGTTTTAGATCACTACCAGCCAAACGTTTTAGATACACTACCAGCCAAACGTTTTAGATCACTACCAGCCAAACGTTTTAGATCACTACCAGCCAAACGTTTTAGATACACTACCAGCCAAACGTTTTAGTACACTACCAGCTAAACGTTTTAGATACACTACCAGCCAAACGTTTTAGATACACTACCAGCCAAACGTTTTAGCACACTACCAGCCAAACGTTTTAGTACACTACCAGTCAAACGTTTTAGATACACTACCAGCCAAACGTTTTAGATACACTACCAGCCAAACGTTTTAGTACACTACCAGACAAACGTTTTAGTACACTACCAGTCAAACGTTTTAGTACACTACCAGCCAAACGTTTAGAACACTACCAGTCAAACGTTTTAGTACACTACCAGACAAACGTTTTAGATACACTACCAGACAAACGTTTTAGATACACTACCAGACAAACGTTTTAGTACACTACCAGCCAAACGTTTTAGAACACTACCAGTCAAATGTTTTAGAACACTACCAGCCAAACGTTTTAGTACACTACCAGCCAAACGTTTTAGAACACTACCAGTCAAACGTTTTAGTAC
This sequence comes from Megaleporinus macrocephalus, assembly GCA_021613375.1. NCBI lineage: Eukaryota > Metazoa > Chordata > Actinopteri > Characiformes > Anostomidae > Megaleporinus > Megaleporinus macrocephalus. Next base: position 10,776,938 of record CM038719.1, read on the forward strand.
ACTACCAGACAAACGTTTTAGATACACTACCAGACAAACGTTTTAGATACACTACCAGACAAACGTTTTAGTACACTACCAGCCAAACGTTTTAGAACACTACCAGTCAAATGTTTTAGAACACTACCAGCCAAACGTTTTAGTACACTACCAGACAAACGTTTTAGTACACTACCAGACAAACGTTTTAGGTACACTACCAGCCAAACGTTTTAGTACACTACCAGACAAACGTTTTAGTACACTACCAGACAAACGTTTTAGTACACTACCAGTCAAACGTTTTAGTACACTACCAGCCAAACGTTTTAGAACACTACCAGTCAAACGTTTTAGATCACTACCAGCCAAACGTTTTAGTACACTACCAGTCAAACGTTTTAGATACACTACCAGCCAAACGTTTTAGATCACTTTCAGCTAAACGTCATAAATTGGCCATGTTTAAAATATTAAATGCACATGGATATAAATATAAGAATATATGCAGATATCAAATGCCCATTGTGTTTGGACAATGATATTTTGTAATGTGAGTGAATCTCTGTTACATTATATACAACTGTAAAACAATGTTACAGCAAACCTTACCAGTGAAATCAGCTCTGGCCAGGATTCCATTACTGTTGTTTATGGCACTCATTATGGCTTGGACGGTGATCTCCTGTGTAGCGAGGGAGTTGGGCTCAAACACACTGTCTACTGCAGCCACAACGCTGCCTGGACTGAAAACATACATAGCACAGATGGGTGGTTAGCTCCCTGCAGGACCGGGAAAGAGATTGAAGGGGTTGGCAAGAGAAGTGACACCACTCACGTTAGCTGCAGAACTGTGGAGTTTATGTAGCCGGATATATTTCTTAAAGCATCATTCAGCTGAGAGAGAAAGAGAGAGACAGTAAGGAGAGACAGACTAGACGGCAATTAAAATGGGTCTTATTTATAAAAACAGATTCATGTGTATTGTTATATTCCAGCATCATCTTATAGAACCGGCAGATAGAGTGTTAAGGGTTTCATCACATATGGACTATCCCACTTCATTACTAACTTTAGGCACTGTTTGTGAAGAGCAGCGGCCCACATTTGCAACTGGACTATATATATACTATCCCCTGCCCCAGCGTACTGGATCCAGCTCTATTAGTTGATGTTCTGGATCAGCTGAGCTGGGTGAGGGAGCAGTTGAAACCGGGGAGGACTGGAGTTGAGAACCAGTGGTCTAATCAATACAAGCCCCTTGCTCACCGCTGCAATAATCTCTGAAGATATATTCCGGAACGCAGCAGACTTGGGATCCCGCATTTCCGGAAGAAATGTACGATTCACTCGCAGATTGCCTGGGAACACCTTTGCTGAGGTGCGAGAGAGAGAGAGAGAAAGAGAGAGAGAGAGAGAGAGACAGTAAAGCAGCTGGGTTTTACTGATTTTCAATAATTCTAATGTGAGTTCAGACTCCTACCTTCCACACAGCGGCCCCCCGACAGGAAGGTTCCAGCCAGACACTGACAGGTTGAGTTTATACATACACTGAGAGCTGGACAGGGAACTGCCGGACAGGTAACTGAGAAAGAAACAGGGAGGAAGCCTTTAAGTTAGTCATTGCATTGTTATTTATCATATTAATGTTAATTACCAGGGGCGTTGAATGTATATATATATATATGTATATATATATATATATATATATATATATATATATATATATATATATATATATATATATATAATTAGCATGTTATTTTTGTTTTATACAGTTTTACAGTAGAATGAAAAAGCACCATGCAAAACATTAGGTACATGAGAACTATGCTTATGGCTTGTTCATAGTCATCTCTACTTGAAAGCCTGGCTAATGCTAATTTCATACACATACACTCCTCAAATTTCATCCCAACAATCAGCAGCCAGGGACTCCTCTACACAGTTGCTTAGCATTAATATCACTGGTGCCCACAAAGCAGGAGAAGCTATAAGGAGATAGTAGAGTGAAAGTAGAAGGTAACAGGAACCAAGAAAACCTTCAGAGAGAACAGCCTGCAGGATTGCTAGAAAGGCAAATCTTGCAAAAGGCCTTCAGGAAGATGTAGCAGAGTCTACAGTCACAGAGGAGTCATCATAAGAACATCTACATCCTTACAACATCATTCAGTGTCAGAAGTTTGCAAAGGAACATCTAAACAAGCCTTAAGCATTTTGGAAACAAGGCCAGTGGACTGATGGACTTGGAAAATAGAATCTTCTAGAATATCTTCTCCAAAGATATGTTTAATACTGTTTTGAGCACAAGCGCACAACACACCTGTGCACACCTGTGCAAACCCCTTTATATATATATATATATATATATATATATATATATATATATATATATATATATATATATATATATATATATATATAAGAGCGTATAATTTATGTATGTATAATGTATGAGATTTCTTGATACATTTAATAATTTCCTAAATAATTTATAATGAAAATACTTTCAAGTCGGAGAATGCTTAGGATCTACGTATCATTCAAAGCGCAAGAGTCAAATAGTTTCTTTCCCTTTTTTAGAATGGGACTCTAAATGACACACATATTAAAGCCAGGGACGTATTCACACACCTGGAGCTGTTGCGGTGTTAGTAGTTGGGTTAGTAGTTGAGTTGAGTGGCGGTCCAGTCGTGGTGTTCAGCGCCGGTGTGGTGGTGTTCGAGCCTGGTTCTGTGGCGTTGGCTGTTGTAGTGTTGCCTGGTGTTGTTGAGGCAGTAGTTGGTGTGACTGTAGTGTTGCCTGGTGTTGTTGAGGCAGTAGTTGGTGTGACTGTAGTGTTGCCTGGTGTTGTTGAGGCAGTGGTTGGTGTGACTGTAGTGTTGCCTGGTGTTGTTGCAGCTGCAGTTGGTGTGGCTGTAGTGTTGCCTGGTGTTGTCACAGCTGCAGATGGTGTGACTGTAGTGTTGCCTGGTGTTGTCACAGCTGCAGATGGTGTGACTGTAGTGTTGCCTGGTGTTGTCGCAGCTGCAGTTGGTGTGACTGTAGTGTTGCCTGGTGTTGTTTCAACTGCAGATGGTGTGGCTGTAGTGTTGCCTGGTGTTGTTGCAGCTGCAGTTGGTGTGGCTGTAGTGTTGCCTGGTGTTGTTGCAACTGTAATGTTGTCTAGTGCTGTCACAGCTGTAGTTGGTGTGACTGTACTGTTGTCCAGTGGTGTCACAGCTGTAGTTGGTGTGACTGTACTGTTGTCTAGTGCTGTCACAGCTGTACTGTTGTCTAGTGCTGTCACAGCTGTAGTTGGTGTGACTGTACTGTTGTCTAGTGCTGTCACAGCTGTAGTTGGTGTGACTGTACTGTTGTCTAGTGATGTCACAGGTGTAGTTGGTGTGACTGTATTGTTGTCTAGTGCTGTCACAGCTGTACTGTTGTCTAGTGATGTCACAGCTGTAGTTGGTGTGACTGTACTGTTGTCTAGTGCTGTCACACCTGTACTGTTGTCTAGTGATGTCACAGCTGTAGTTGGTGTGACTGTACTGTTGTCTAGTGCTGTCACACCTGTACTGTTGTCTAGTGATGTCACAGCTGTAGTTGGTGTGACTGTACTGTTGTCTAGTGCTGTCACACCTGTACTGTTGTCTAGTGATGTCACAGCTGTAGTTGGTGTGACTGTACTGTTGTCTAGTGCTGTCACACCTGTACTGTTGTCTAGTGCTGTCACACCTGTAGTTGGTGTGACTGTATTGTTGTCTGCTGCGGTTGGGCCAGTAGTTGGTGTGACTGTATTGTTGTCTGCTGTGGTTGGGCCAGTAGTTGGTGTGACTGTATTGTTGTCTGCTGCGGTTGGGCCAGTAGTTGGTGTGACTGTATTGTTGTCTGCTGCGGTTGGGCCAGTAGTTGGTGTGACTGTATTGTTGTCTGCTGTGGTTGGGCCAGTAGTTGGTGCGACTGTATTGTTGTCTGCTGCAGTTGGGCCAGCAGTTGGTGTGACTGTATTGTTGTCTGCTGCGGTTGGGCCAGTAGTTGGTGTGACTGTATTGTTGTCTGCTGCGGTTGGGCCAGCAGTTGGTGTTATTGTAGTATTGTCTGGTGAGGTTGGGGTAGAAGTTGGTGTGATTGTAGTGCCATCTTCTGTAGTTAAGTCTGTTGTGGTATTGCTTGGTGTTGTAGCTGCTGTAGGGTTTGTTGTATTGTCTGGTGTGGCTGATGCTGTAGTAGCTGGTGCTGGTGTAGTTAAGGGTGCACTTGTATTGCTGGGTGCTGTCACGTTGGCTGGTTCTGTACTGGTTTCATTGATGGCTGCAAATAATGAAGTATGACACAAGAATCACAAACAGAGGTTTTAGAAGCAGTTAGAATAGATGTAGAAATATAATCACATGTCCCCAAAGAAGGACACTGTCTGCATATTAATATAAATATTGTTTTTTGCATTGTATTTTATCAGTATCAGTATATTTTATAAATGTGAGTTTTTAATATGACACGATAAAAAGATTTTGCTTTCAGAAATATTTATGAAGGCACCACAGGATATAAGCACCTGTCATAACTGCAATTGTTGGGCACAAGCTATATTATAATGTAAAATCAGTGTTGCTTGTTTGTTTATTACTACGACTGGTATTTACTTTTACCAGAGGGAGTAAGTACCGTTTATCCTCCAGGATCATGTGAGGAAACCTGTGCAGTATATAAGTGAACAGTTTTCTGGATGCTTGAAATTGCTTGAGACAAGCCAGAAGCACTTCTTTCAACAGTGGAGCACCAATTTTAGTGCTCAGGCTACGTTCACGTTACCAACATGCAATGTCTCATATCAGACTTCTTGTCTTAATGTAACATAGATCTGATGTACTATTACCGGCCTGTGTGAATGCATCCTATCCAATCTATTCAAATCCGAGTCTATAGGCCACATCAGTGTCAAAACTAGGGGGCGCCAAACTGCGAGGTGAAACATATAAGCCTGCAAGTTTTAACCTGCATACAGGCTCCTCCTCTCTCTGGATGTTGTATGTTTTTGAACAGTACCCCACTTTACAGACGGTCCCTTCATCTTCAGCCCTGCAGCAGCGATTCCGACTATACTGACTGTAACTACTCGGTGAGTCACCAAACCAGGTGCCATCAGTACTGTACTTTACTTGAGTACTTGAGTATTTCTGTCATCTAATACTTTTTACTTTTACTTACTACATTTCAAAAGAAAAAACTGTACTTTTTACTCACTACATTTTGAAAACAGACTCGTTACTTTAGTTTTAACGATCTTTTATCTCCTTATTTATGCATTTGCTGTAGTCGAAGTAAGTAAAAGTTTTTTGTTTTTTTTTCAGGCAATTCTATTCAGGGTCCTAATGAAGCGCAAATAATAATCCTACTAGATGTGAGAAGGGGGGCTGGTGGTGGGTAGGGGGATGTTGTGATTGGCTACTTTGACAGTTTTCAGGCCTCAGTAGTGAGCGCTCAGAAAAGAAAAGAAAACAAACAAGACACCTCTTGGCGAATGAGGTGCCTATTGTGTCTCCCAAAGGAGCAAGAGCTCAAAGAAATTTAAAGAAAATGTTAAAGAAATTTGACTTTCTCAAGAGAATTATTTTTAAAGAAATACTTTTACTTTTATACTTTAAGTACATTTGGGAGCATGTACTTTTTTCTTGTGTAAAAAAAATTTAGTCATACTTTGACTTTTACTTGAGTATTTTTTTTACTAGATTACTAGTACTTTTACTTAAGTAAGGAACTCGCATGTCAGATATATCCCTGAATGTGAACCCTCAAAAAAATTTATGAGGCTCATAAAGTGAATGCAGTCTCAGAGAATCAGTCTAAAAAAGATATACATGCCTACACATACTATTAGTGGTTATAATATACCTTAACCTTCAATTTTATTTTATTTTATTTTATTTTTTAAACATTTAAAATTAATATTAAATAGATGTAAATCACTTTGTTAATACTCTTTATACTCTAATACCTTGTTAAAGGAACGGTTTATCCAAAAATCACATGTACATAAATTCTTACTTATCCAACACGTGATCAGTCAGCCAAGAGATGTTGGGTGTCTGAACTTTGCTTCTTTCAATTTAAAGCAAAGCTACAAAGCTAAAACTGCTAACAAACACTGGAAGCCAATAGTCACCCAAACCTGTTCTGTAAACACATCAGCCAAGCCTTCTCTCAAACTGCATCCAGGTTATTTTTAAGGTCACAGACAGTCAGTGGTGTGGTTTATGACATAGTATGACTGAGACATAGAAAAACTAAACTTTACCGCATAGCCAAACCGAGTAGGAAGTTAACTTAGACCACAGGTTCTGAACCGCATTCTGGCTTTACATTTGTTCTGTTATTGCCTTCTTATAAATAACTGTCAATTCTTTATACAAGTATACAGAAACCATCATAAATTCTAAACGTAATCCAAGATTTGGGTGTATATTGACGTCTAGTTTTTGTTTCATGGCTCAAGCTTTAAACTGAAGAAGCAAATGAAATGTCTTAGTTGATTGACTAAATCTGAGGTATGTGATAAACTGAGTTTGATTTGATTCTTCAGCAATCAAATCATATTTAAATCATATTTTAAGGACAGAATCTAGTTGTACGAGCAGTTAGCAGTTAGTCTGCAGCACTATACCTGCAGTTGATGTGAAAGCAGGGGTGGAGGAGGGAGCAGTGGAAGAGGGTAGAACATCACTGCTGATGGTGGTGTTGGTGAGGGTGGTGGTGTTAGCTGGGGCTAAAGGGTCAGTAGCGGGTTGGACAGAGGTGGACACAGACACAGTGGTGTTATCTGTGACATCGCCAGAGCTAGCTGAAGGTCCAGGAGGTGTAGTGTTAGGAGTAGCGCTGTGGGAGCTTGTGGTTTGGGTGGTTGGAGATGGTTGAGGTTCTGTTGCTGTACCATTTGGTGCTGCTGTGGTTGTGACTGAGTCTTCCGTTCCTGTGGTGTGTGAGGGGGTACTTGTTGAATTCACAGGCTCCATGGTGGTTTCTGATGAAACCATGGTTGAGCTGGTGCCATTACCTGGAGAGGTGGGTTCAGGGTGGCGGGTGGTGATGGAAACTGGTTCTGGAGAAGGTGTAGTTGTGTTATTTTCTGGGATCACCGAGGAGTCTGCTGTAGGACTAGAATGTGCCCCCGTCTCACTGCTCCCAGGTACCTCCGTCGTGTTCACCATTGGTTTTGACGACGGAGTTATTGTTGTGGTTGAGTTCTCGCTGGACGGTGCTGTTAGACTCTGGGGTCCTGTGACCTCACTGTGAGATGTGGTGGGTGTGGCTGAGGAGGTGGAGGAGGTAGGATCTGATGGGGAGGTAATGAGGTTATGGATAGTAGAGGGTGCTGCAGAAGGGTCTGTTGTTGTCATGGTAACAGTCGTGCTTGCCATGACAGCTGTAAACACACACAGAAAATGAGGTAAATGGTGTTAAATGGTAGTAATACTGCAGAATGCACAGTAACAGATAGCACATGCTGGGGGAACTGAGATAGATAGAAGCATGCTCTCATAACAACTGTTGCCAGGTTAGACAAGCTTTACCAAACATTAACTAAACCCCTATTCAAACCTTAATAAAGGTTAATTAATATTAATATTGTAAAAATGTAAGTAATTAACATGAACAATGTTAGTATATCTTATTTTATCTTTATTATTCATATATACATGTATCTCCATTTTTGTGGATTTTGAGTTCTTTGAACACGCCAATGGTTGTTTACATTGTGTGAAAAATTCATGATGAATGGACCAATAGAGGTTCTCCAAAAAAGCTTGGTAAAAAGTCTGGTTCCATTGACTTACATTGAAAGTAAATATGTCTTTGGTCTCTCCTGTAAAGTTGCAATTTTGGAAATACTTCTTTTTTTATTAGGGGTGTGCGATTATGGCTGTACAATAATATCACAATATTTCTTGGTATTTTTGCAATAATGATACTCTTGGCGATATAACAAAACATTGAATGAAAAAAAAAATATTTCAAGAATACACTACTGCAACAAAATAAAAAAATTATTTTATTATTGCATGTGATATGATATGGCACACCCCTAACTGAGATATTAAAAAATACAAGAATCTTCATCAGATTGTAACAGAAGTCAATGATCCAGAATATCATGACACTAAATAATGCACTACAAATATCTCCATATATCCAGGACTGAAGTAAAATGAATGATACTGGACAGGTAAAATTTAGTAGATATATAATGGGATATGAGAAAAGTGTGAACTTTTCTTTTGTTAAAAACAGTAAAAAGTAGTACCCTGATGTGATAATTAGGGATGGGTGATATGGCACGTTATTTCCGGGTATAATATCATTCACATAATATTGTGTACCATACGATATGGCACACCTCTATTATATATATATATATATATATTTATATAGCTAAAGATCAGATAAGACATAACTCTCAAACCAACAGTAACTGACAGACTGACGACCTGAAACTGACCAGTAGCAAACAAAATATTGTGGATGGGCTGCAGATTCTGTTTTGTTTTTTTTGTTTTTTTGACAGAGTGGTAATAATCACATATAGCAATTATTGGAAGCTGTTACGTTTTACAGGTGCATCAGATGTTCATAAAAAAATGAAAAATGAGCTCGCACCGCATATTTAGAAATAATATAAAATATAACTTAAATGCACTGCGCTTTATGATAATGCACTGCTGAGCTGCTTGTTGTTGTTCCTAGTTAACGCCGCCATCATCAGTAGCGCTGGCAACAGTGACAGTGGGCCGAGAATGAAAGGCTAAAAGTTTCCTGTGTTTTTCCAACAGCTCCTTCTTTGTATGCAGGCAGTGTGAGTTTAATCTCACACGTCGATTGAGTCTAATAGGCCGAGAGAAAGCGCGAGCGTGCCAGGCCGCCGTTGTTCCAACACTTTGTTCTCAGCTGGCAAATAGAAGTTAAATAGGGAACTAAAACAAAAAGGCAGTGGACATATAAAGGCCTTTTACAGTGCCTCTCTCTCTCTCTCTCTCTCTCTCTCTCTCTCTCTCTCTACCAGGCACACATTAGATCCTAGGAGCTCATGATTAATATGATTATTTTCCAGGAACATATGCTATGATACAGTTTGACAAGGTTTTATTGCCTAGTAACTGAAATGCAATGACAGATTATAAGGGGGAAAAAAATGAGCTGGGGAACACACCCACCTGTCAAAACTGGTTTTTATTGCCATTTGTTTCTCGTATAGACAACCCACACCCGCAGCAGAATAAATACAGATACTCAGGAGTTAATCATCACCCAAATAAAGACAGCAGCATGTATACGTAAGCATTCCCAGGTGCGAGTGCACAAATACAGAAAACTCCTAATCAGTAGGTCCACATGTTGATTATGTCCATATTAAAAATGAATTAATACCAGAGATAGACTTCGCTATTAAGTTCAGGTACAGAAAGGCTTGTTGCGAAATACTAAGGAACAAGGCACTCTGCTAAAAAATGTAAACACACTGGGCCAGTGTGCTCCCAAACCTTTTCCACACCAGGACCCACATGTAGAGCTTTGTCCCACGACCCAAGTGAAATAAGATTTGAACCATTAGGCTACTACTACTAAACATCCCCCTGTTAGAAAAGCCAGTGTATGTCGTGTTTTGGAAGCTGGTGTTCTATTAATATGCTGGTCACCAGCAACACCAAGCCAACTCTTTTCTCAACTGTCTGAAACAAGTCAATGTATTTCAGCCCTTTTCCCTGGGCAAGGTGACATCATCTCGTAACACAAACATTAGCGCCCGCCCACAGACAAGCTTGGCACGCCCAGGACCGAAACAGTAAAAAAGCTGACCACTCTGAAACGTCCTGCTCCAGTCTAGCTTGTGAAGGTGGATTTGGTCTACCAGCTTGTTCTACCTGACTTTCAGGATCAGAGTCTGGCTGATACAGCAGAACTGACACTGTTATAAGAAACAGCCACAGCAGTGAAGGGGGAGGAATCTAGCAGGAACCTGCCGATCTGGTGTACAGATAAACAGATCCCATTTTAAAAGATCCCAAAAAATAAAATAAACCTGAGAGAAATAAGTCACTGAATCAGGTGAACAGGAAAATCATTGTGCTGTAAGGGACTTTGGTTCTCTAGGTAGAGAAGAAGTTCCACATCACCGAATTACACAGATAACTTAACTTCCTGCAGTTTACATACGTGCCAACACTGACCTAGGTGCCCGGGAATGCATGCAGGACCAAAAGAATGATATGGAAGTGCTATCATCAGTGTTTCCACCTTCTCAGGTAACAGGCCCATACATACAATATGTTTGCTTATGTGTTTATGACATTCATACACAAACTCACACACACACACACATTTATATACACTACCAGTCAAAAGTTTTAGAACTGTTCTGTTGCTTACATCTCTGCTAGTAATATTTTTCTTTTCTGTATGATGTAATGTGTTTCACTTCCTCTTGTCATCTCTCTGAATGTTTGCTTTTAACATCACTCACTCAAATTAGGGGTTCAGGACGTCAAGATACGCTGTTCTCTAATGCTTCAGCTGCCACTGTCAACAAGCAGGCAAATCACCTGCTGCTTGTATGAACATATGCTGTTATTGTCAAAAGACTGACGCAGGCAGTGGAGGAAGAGATAGTGAAACTGCACTCATGCTGGAGGAGGGGGAGGATGCAGTAGTGAGAATAAAGAAAGAACGATCAGAGCAATGACGAGAGTAATACAGCCCAGCCTAAATCCAGAGGTGGTTGTTGCAGTAGGCAGTCACTATGGGATCTATGTACATATTAGTATCCACTAATATGTACATAGCGTGTACATATTAGTGGTACTCTAAAGTATATATACAGATCTTAAAAAGATGTACAGTCATTTCAATGCAGCCCCCCCTTCCCCCCACACATGGAAAGGAGGTTAAGCATTATGTTCTTTGTGTTAAGAGGGAAAATGAAATAACAATGGGGAGTAAAATAAAATGCTTGTCGCTACAAACCCAATAATAGCTTTGAGCACAGGCTCAACATAGTGTTAATAACCTACAGACAGCTCCAGTGTTGGGATAAATACATTTATTACAAATGACTAATTATTTCACTCCCATTTGTAGTGGAATATGCTATCACTTTCTGGGACCCTATGCTGGATGGTTACTCCAGTTGTGGCAGTGTTGGATTTCACTTCGTTTAGGTGCTCACTCAGACACGCCCACCAGTACAGTTCTCAATTTGAATATATATATATATATTGCATTCAGTGCATGTTTAGCATTTTTTGAACTGGTAAATGGTTAAAGGTTGCTTTACAAGTCACAAATCTCAAATGATAGACCAATAATAAGCCCAATTGTTGATTTCCGGGAGCTCCATATATTGCACTTTGCTCTACACGGAACTCTCTCCATATACAGGCAGACAGGCATGTACCTGTTTCCAGCATATTTCTTAAAACAAACAAAATTCGAACCGTTGTAAGAAATAGCCACAGCCGTGAGGGAGCGGAACCTACCAGGAAGACACTCTGGTGTGGAGATAAACAGCATGAGGAAAATATAATTTCAGGAAAACTGAAGTGTGTACATTTTACATTTTAAAAGATTCCAAAAATAAAATTAGTCATCTCCGGGACCAACAGCACATGACTGTGGTGCCCTTGAGCAAAGTACCTAACCCCCAACTACTCCCAGGTCACTAGGGCTGCCCACCCTCGTGTGCATGTGGGTGTTTCACTGCACGGATGGATTAAATGCGGAGGTCAAATATTACTGTGTGTACAAACACAAGTGGCAATAGTTCTAAGTTCTATTCTATTTGATAAGTACTGTGCATGCTGGGGGCCCACTCCGGTCTTTCTCCTAGAGCCCCAGAATCACGAAACCTGCCCCTGCTTACACATATAAACCAGACTTTGTTTAAAAGTGCTGTATAAGAGCATAATTCTTTGTTTAGCAGCTAACAGGACCTGCAGTAATACAGACATGCCACCCTACTCTGACATCATCTACACACACATACAACATACGAACAAATACATTTTTAGGCCATAGATTAAAAAGCAAGACTGCTCTTGACACTTAATATGAACATGAACAAACACTTGTTTATGAATAATCAGCTTCTCGGTGGTCATCGCAGGCTATACAGCTTAAGTGGCAGTTACTCCACTGCATGCTAATCCTGACCAAACAAGCAGGTCACTTCAGAGTTAAGGCCACGTCAGCGTGTACAACCTTGTGCACCAATGCCCCCACCCCACAATCCCTCTGCTGATGGAGCCCACGTGCTGTACATGTTTACTGGGTGTTGCTTATTTAAGTGAGCACTCAGTGAAATATCACACTGATGAATTATGTAACATAGAATTATTCACTAGCGTTGTTACAGGACCATGCTAATCCGGTAAGCCTGACAAAACTGGCATAATGCTAATTAGCGGCTATAAGATTTCATTCACTGTTAGCAGCATTAGCATTCTGGACTAGATTAATTCTTTAAATATGCTCGGAAATATTTTCTTCGTGTCTTATTTCACAGGTGTTAACACTGGCTTGCTAGGGAATCTGTACTGGGAGTAGCCATATGTGGCCACATGTCCCAGCCACCAATCAAATTCACTGTTAAGCCAAGCCAGCAAGGCCTTTCTAAATGGGTCTGCTTGGTTTGGCAATGTTGCCCTCAAAACAGAGCTTATAATATGAGTTAGCAGCTGAACAAATGTTGATTCTTTCCCATCATGATTTCCTCTGCAGGTTAAAAGCTTTGCTGCTTTCCTGGAGCAGGACAGTCAACATGAAGCCTGTCGATATCCGCACATGATGCTAGGAAACCAGGCCAGGACATGTTTATACTGATCTGAAGGCAAAAAGAAGTTTGTGGACATCCAAGATCATGTGACCTTATATATGTCCTGAAAAAATATTAAAACATGCACAGAAAATACTTCAGAATGTTACTCGGGATGCGTACATCGAATAAATAGACTAACTGTGGTTTGTTAAAGGGCTCAAAGTGATGCATTCTTTTAGTTTTAGCTGATGTAGTATGTAAATCTCAAATTTCAAAACATAATATTTGGTCCATGTATGGAAACCATACCTCTAATTCAAAAATAAAGGTTAACAGCCTCAAGTCAGTGACTCCGACTCGGACGGTGGGATTTCAGCCTGAGAACCCAAACGAGCCTGGTTACATCAGGACTGATTTAATAAAACCTAAATCCGACCTCACCTCTCAGTTCCGTTATAGTCACACACAGTCATTACTGCAATACTAGTCTCCCAAAACTCGCAGCAGCTTCAGCCTCAACACGCATCCAAATAACAAACCTTTTTGACTAAATATTGTGTTTTAGTGGGTTCTAGATCACATTCTTATAAAACTTTGTACAATTTCAGCGGGGTTGGCCCACCATTTACCCAGGTGAAAAAAAAGTACGCAGAAGTATGTTTAATTTAAGTGTAATTGGTACACTTTAATGCATACTAATTTTACATTTTAGTACTAATTAAGTATTTAGTACTAATGTACTAAACCTATTTTAATGTACTAAATGTACTATTTTTATGTACTTTGTGCATAATGTATGCTATATGCTACATATATTTCATTACCAATGTAGATGTAAATACCATTAAGTATATTTAAGTGCATCTTAAGCTCATCCTCTTCTACCAACTTTATTTTTAAAAACATACTTTGTGTTTTTGGAGGATATTTGAATCCACCGTTAAGATAACAGTTAGTATGCTAAAAAAATATAAGAGATATATTTATAATTCAATAAGAATACACACTCTAAGTACATTCACAAAAAATACTGCATTAGTGGGAAAAAAATTGCTTACGTATATTTAAATGTGTATAACGGCGTCTCAAAACAGTACATTTAGTTAGGTATATTTTAGTAGGCTAAGTTAGTATAAGTACATAGTACACAGAAAGTGCACACTTATTACATTAATCATAAGGTATAGATTTTTTTTTACCTGGGTAACCCTTGTGGAAAAAAAAAAATGATACTCAAGAGCATGTATATTAAAATTATCAAATTAAATTAAATGATTCTTTTGAATATACTTTCAGTGCTCTTAAGTATACTTCCTCTACAGTCTACAGGCTAATCATCTACTTTACACTGTTTTGCCTCTTGCGTTTTGTCTTTCAGACTGTTTTTATAAAAGGTCTGTTCTTTTAAGTTTTTTATCAAATCTGTCAAGTTTTTAAGGGTTTTGTTTTGTATAAGTTAATAACCAAATTAGACCTGTGTTTTGTTCAAACTGCCAGCCCTATTTGATTTTTTTTTTGGCTTGAAATGCGATTTCAAACAGATTTTTACAGATACTTCGCAGTCTGGACACGCTGGCTGCACAAATCAGATTTTAAAGTGCAACTAGAGAAATAACAGAGATGCTGGGATTCAAGAAAAGCGCCAAAGAGCTATGAACTGAGATTTGATGCACCTCCATCTTTCCTGCTTCTGCTTACGAAAGTCACGTCGCCAGCATGGCTATGCAGTTTACGTCTTTGTCATTGCCACAGTAACTCTGGCAGGTTCTTTAGGTCTGGACCCCCAAATCTGACCTGATCACTTACAAACAACAGAGTGGACAGTCGTTTTAACAGAACTGCTATGAGGAACAAATCCGATTTGCTTGCAGTCTGAACGCAACCTAAAATTCTCTGCTAAAGACTCAAGAAGCGACTAGTGTATGGACTTCTAGAGCGACCATGAGGTCTGGACTGTTATCTTGAGATCATGACTTGTGAAACTAAGATAACAAAAGATGTTTACTCGGGGGGTCACCTCATGGCCTCTTTGGATCTATGAGCTTGTGAACATCTTTGGCAATAACTGATATTTTGACACCATGAGGTACTTCTCACGTTCTGGACTGTTATCTTGAGATCACAACTCAAGATCATGGGCCTCATGGGCCTGTAAACATCTAATATCTGACAATAACAAAAAAGTCACAATGAGGTACTTACTTTCTGTACTGTTATCTTGAAATCACACCTCGAGACCACCTCAAAGCCCCTTTTGGATCTATGTGCTTGTGAACATCTCTTTCAATAACTAACATCCTGAGCCTGGTTAATAAAACGGCCGCACGAGGCCTCTGATTCACAGCCCGGTGTTGTCCAGCTGCGGAAAACGCTGTGAAAGTCTAAGAACAGTACAGGAACGTGTGAATGAACCATTAACATTGTTATTATGGGGAACTCAGTCGACCGCTCGGCCCCGTGATGTAAAGTTGCTATGGAAACCGCTCGCTGGTAATGTGACTCAGTTGGAGAGAGAGGCCGACACTCCTCTTTCTCCAGCCTTCTGTTTGTGTGTGTGTGTGTGTGTGTGTGTGTGTGTGGTGTGGAACTTCTGCTTATGAATGAATCAGTGTGTGTGTGTATTGGGGGCAGTCTGACCTTGAAGCTCATTTCTCTTCTACCCAACAAACCCACTCACACACACACACACACACACACACATTTCTTTGTATAGTAGAGGTAACGGAGAATCTACAGTCATTCTTTATACCTGGTATACATAAACATAAGCATTGGGTGCAGTAGTGCAAGAACACAGCTCGCCAATGAAGATACCTTCACTCAAAAACCTTGTCCATATTTTAATTTCATGATGAACACCAACAGCAACAAAATAGTATTAATACAGTAAGTAGTGCTTTTACATATGTCAGTACAATACCCAGTATTATTTACAGTTCTCATCTAATACCTGCTTTGACTGCTCAGTACTTCATTAAGCTAAATCAAGATTGCTGCTGAAGGAACTGGATACATTCATACAATGTCTGGGGCGTCCAGGAGAAATCTGAAACTACACTTCTTCAAACTGGGGCTCAAGATATGATCTACTTCTTTCACAATAAGATATTTATGCTACTTTGTATTGTATGTATGATTGTTTAAATCTGTTCTAATGCTACCTGGTGTTCTTACTGGTGTAAATACACTTACTGAGAAGATAAAAGCTTTTAAACCATCAGCTGCTGTGCCTCAGACTTTTGCACAATAGTGAATACTTTTTGGCCAAATGTCTCTGGATCCCTTGAATTATGAGGTCATTAAAGCTAAACTATGAAAGATTTGGGGATTTGGCGACCTCTCAGGTGGAAATGTGTTGGAAGAATATTTCTTCATTTTGTAATGCAGGTTGTGCTTCAGTCTTTTTCCCTAAATGCATGAATCTGATGTTTGTGAACATGCTGATAGAGAATACAAAGACTTGTCAGAGGATGTATGTTGATTTTATATTTGAGATCCAAACACTGAGCCAAACCTTCTTTCTGAATTTCTTTCTCAGTTTTTGAATCCCGAATGACCTCAAAATTCAGAGACTCCACTGAGATTTGGAGGAAATAAATAAATCGCATGCATTAACTATGGAGTGCTTAATTACCACAGACTGCAACGCTGATATTAGTGACCATCGTTCATTTTCCCCCATAGAGACCAAACGGTTCCTCATGTGCACCAACTTCAGAGGTCAGTTATATAGCCTGACCTATTGCTCTTGTGGGTTTGAGGAGTTGATGTTTGCGAGAGATGTTTATGAGTTGTGTATGAGGTTGCGGGAGACTCTAAAGGCTAAGAAGACCCTGCAGCTCACTGCTGGGCTTGCCGGTTACGAGCCTGTACCTTTCATTTATTAGGGTCCTTCCTCAATATCCCTCCATCTTCTCGTCTGAGTCCGAGAATTAAGGTCAAACGCAAACATGAGCAGTCCAATAAATCATTCTCATAAAGTTAATACTGGATATATGCTTAGCTTTGTGTTTCCCAGGAGTGCAGTGGAGTGAGTGAGTGAGTAAGAGAGAGAGAGATTGATAGAGCGAGAGAGCGAGGGAGAGCAAGGCCCTGAGGCTGGTGTTTTCTGTGGTGGTGGGACTCTACATCAAAGGCGTGAGTCTGACACCAGGCCAGTGTGTATCTGATAGACACAGACAGCTGTCATTTCCACCTCTAACACACCTGCCCCACTCTCACACAGGCAGCGCTACTTATTATCACTACTGCACCTAAACCTCATATAGGTCCACACACTGTTTCCACACTTCTATAATTATATGATATACATATTCATTGCATGGTAGTCTTAAAGGGCCCCATGATGTTCCTGAGGCCCACTTCAGTGCTGTTATATACCAATATATAGAAATTATATACACTTATCTAACACTATATACACCAGCACAGCACACACTAACACACCACCACCATAACTGCAGTGCTGAGAATGATGCACCACCCAAATAATATATGCTCTGTGGTGGTCCTGTGGGGGGGTCTTGATCATTGACGAACAGGGTAACAAAGTATACAGAGAAACAGATGGACTGCAGTCTGCAAGTGTAGAACTACAAAGTGCTGCTATATGATAAGCAGAGTTGATACAATGGACAGTGGATGTAGATACAAAGAGATGTTTGGTGAGTGTGTAAGCAACTGCATAGTGATCTCATGTAGACATACTGCAGCATATTCTCTGTTCCAGAAAAGCTAACTTGGTTCTGCAACAATAGAACTCTTTAAACTGTACTTATGACAGACCTCCCACACTCTGCCCTCCGTCAAAGCCTCCGTCTATAATATAGATCCAAGCTATTGACACCATTCCAGAGTGTTTGGCCTGATCAGGAATGGTGTGCTTGTACACAGCTTTCTGATCAGACGTATCACTTCCATCAGTATGGGAACGTGTTGAACACCTTCTGCCATTCAGGGGGTCCCATGTTGGCCGGCTACTCCTGTGTTTATTGGCTGCTAACTAATTTACCATAGTAGCACAGGTGCTAGCTTTGGTGGCTACAAAATGTTGGGTTTAAGAATTCTTATTCTGGAAACCAGTGCTTAATGTGTGCTGGATCTTGCTGGAACAAGATCCGCCACCTCTCTTATTTCAGGCGCCTGCATTCCAGAACTTATCCATGTGGATTCACCACCTCTTTGACGTTTTTTTATTTTGTAGGACACCAAAAACTATTCATCCAGTGGCATCTCTGAGATTTTATGGTTGCAGCTCCTTACTGCAGTCATTAAAGCTAGGATTATTTTATTGTATAGAATGCTACTATGTTAGATGGGCACTTGAAGCACTGTTGTGACTATGCGATCCAGGACCTTTTCCATCACTGCCACTTGCTGGATCACCCCACCTTTAGTGTTCCATTACCTGATGTTTTACAAATTAAGCACTGCTGGAAACGCTCTTTACTAGAGCAGTGACGAGCTCCTCCACACGTTAACTGAGAACTTACTCGTCTCCTCTTCTGGGTTCCATTTACGAAATAATTCACATTTTCCTCTAAGGTCTTGAGAAAACAGGCAAGTTCTCAGGTTTACAAATACACTACTGCATATTGTGAAGTTCTTAAGCGTTATCCTGAACACAAGGTGCGTCCGAAATCGCCTACTTGTCTACTACTAGCGCAGCTAGTATATCCGAATACCTAGTAGGCATCTAATAGAAAGCAAACTATACCCGAATGACCTACTGAATCAGCAGTCATTTTTATGTAGGCGAGCACACTGCGCTATCCCATGATTCACCTGGAGCCGCAGATGAATTCAAAGGAAAAAACGGTGAAAAGCTGAATGTCGGCTGTGTGTACGCAGCTACGGCTAGTGAACTGCCGCTACAGAAGCTAGCGCTACTGCTGAGGTAAACAATTAGATTCCTCCTTCTCTGAGCTACAGCTCGACAGTGTCTGAGTACATATTCAGACAAAAACGTAGATCAGTGTCACAAAAAACATCTAAATCTATCAACAGAGCTTTTAAATGAATAGCAGGACTTTTACGGTGGTGGTCTGACGTCTTGCGTCACAGGACGCTGGCAATATGGCGGACGTAGTACGTCCGAGCTTGTGTGGCTACTAAAACTCACCTACTGAAATTACCTACTAGTCTGCCGCTCGAGCAGTACGTACTGACTCTAATCTAGTACCTACTGACTAGTAGGCGATTTCAGACGCACCTCTAGACACAGTTACTAGTTTATGCTGGAACAACTAGGTGAACCAATTTGTTACAGCGCCACCCTGAGGCAGAGCAGTGCTGCAGCTCTAGTTAGTCAAGAATATCAAAGAAGCTCACTGACTGCAGCTTAACAGTGTGAGCACAGCCTCATAAAGAGTTTATATTCGGACATTCAGGAGTTCCAAAAGGTTATTTCGGGGGTGGCGGACAACCAGGACCCCCTTGTATTTTAGGTCTTGGTTTTCAAGCAATTATCGGTAAGTGACTCTTTCTCCATAAGAACGAATGGGGTGCAAAAGTATGTGAGGCCAGTTTATATGATACAAGTCCATAAATAACACCCTACAAACCATGTGGAATATCACAGCAACCACCAGCAACTGTCTAGCAACTATTAGGGATACCACAGCAACCGCCTAGCAACACCTTAACAAGCTTAAGCTACGCAATCCCTCTCTCAGGAGCCTTCAACCTTCATTAGGATGTGTTGTTTTTACTGTATCTTCAACATGACCATATAAAACACAGTGATTTTGATGAAAGCTAACACAGATACATACGTAAAAGGTCAAACTCAGTCAGATCACACTTCATTCCTATAAATAACTTAAGCTGTAAATATTTTTCCGCATATTCTGGTGCGGTTTTTAATTAAATGCTGAGTTTAAACGTGCCGTAACCTTTACACAGTCCACATTAAAAGCTTTACTTTGTAGATGTGAAGTCAGAGACGACAGCTTATCTGCTGCTGCACAGTTTGTCTTCCTCTAGTCCTCCATCTGTGGTCACGGGATGCTGCCCACAGGATGTATGTTGCTGGGTTGTGGACTATTCTCAGTCCAGCAGTGACACTGAGGTGTTTAAACACTCCAGCAGCAGCACTGCTGTGTCTGATCCACTCACACCAGCATGACACACATTCACGCCCCACCATCACCACCACGTCAGTGTTACTACAGTGCTCAGAATGATTAACCTCTCTAATAATACCAGCTCTGAGGGCGTCCTGTGGGGGTCCTGACCACTGAAGAACAGGGTAATACAGCATACAGAGAAACAGAAGGACTACAGTCTATAGAACTACTTTAGTAAGTGGAGCTGATAACAGGGACAGTAAGTGTATATAGAAGGAGGTGGTTGGTAAGTGTGTACGTAAGAGTGTGATGTACCAAAATGATCAACAGGCTGGGTTTGCAGCTCTGTATGTTTACTGTACCAGTGTTTATATACTGCAGCATATTTTCTGTTTCAGACAAAAAAAAAAAAAAAAAAAAACCCTGTTTTTTTTTGGCTAATTCTGTTTTTTCAAGTTAAGAACCCTTTAAACTGTAGGACTCTCCATCAGTACTCTCACTCTCCTCCCAGCGTCCAGGCCTCTATTACTCTCCATCTGTAAGATGGATCCATGGTGACTGAACCATAGCCCATAATAATGCTATATACCCCATTTTTCTCAATTCATCCATCTTTTTGTAATCTTTCTCTCTGTTTCCTCTCTTTCCTGCTGCTGCTCTCTCGGAGCGCTCTAAATGGCTCTTAGGTAACAGATGGCTCCCAGAAGCAGAAGAACCCGGAAGAAGCGCACATACACTCGCTCACAGTCATATCCTATTAAACCATAGCCAGCACACGGCTTCCAATTAAAGAGGCAGATTTACTGTCTCTAATCTGATAGAGAGAGAGAGAGAGAGAAGGAGAGGGGGTGAAAGAGAGGGAGAAAGAGAGGAGGAGTGAGAAAGAGAGGGAGAGAGAGCGAAAAAGAGAAAGAGCGAGAGAGAGAAAGAGGGAGGGGGAGTGAGAGAGCGAGGAAGAGAGAGAAGGAGAAAACAGAGAAAAAGGAAGAAAGAGTAAGAAGAGCAGAGTGAGGGAGAGATAGAAGAGGTATATCGATAAAAACTAGGCAGAACTAGATAGATACATAGACAGGCAGGTGGATAGATGGAATGGGGGGAAATAGATAATAATCGAAGAAGAGAGTGAGAAAGATACATAAAGGGAGTGAATAAGAGGATTAGACACAGAGAGAGAGATGAAAGAGTGAGATTGGGAAAGAGAGAACAAGAAAAACAGAAATAACAAAAGGAAGAAGAGAAAAAGCAACAAAAAAGAGAGGAGAGACAAAGAGGAGGAGAAGATAAAAACAGGAAAAGTGTTAGAAAGGAAGGATTGTGAGAAGAGAAAAAAGAGTAAGACAGACGGATAGATAGATAGATAGATAGATAGATAGATAGATAGATAGATAGATAGATAGATAGATAGATAGATAGATAGATAGATAGACAGTACACAAGAATGGATAGAAATAAGAGAAGGTAGAGGAAGAGAGAGAATAAAGCAGTAAAAAGGAATGTAAATGGGAGGAAGGGAGGGAGGGGAAAAAAAAGAACAAACAGATAATAAAAGGTAATAACCTTCCTAAGAGACAACATATCAAACAAATGGATGACTAAGCTCACTGAACTCACACTGAGAAGTTCTCATGCTGACTGAGTGAGGAACAATAATGATGTATATGATTATTATAAAGATTATATGGTGAAATTTATTAACACTGTATATTGTAAAATGAGTGTTAATAAGTGATGTATATTGTGAAATGAGTGTTAATGAATGATGTTTAGTATGAACGCTGAGCTGTATATTTTGAAATGGGTGTTAATGAATGCTGTATATTGTGAAATGAGTGTTAATGAATGATGTATAGTATGAATGCTCTATATTGTAAAATGAGTGTTAATGAATGATGCATAGTATAAAGGTTGTATATTGTGAAATGAGTGTTAATGAATGATGTATAGTATGAATGCTGTATATTGTGAATTGAGTGTTAATGAATGATGTATAGTATAAAGGCTGTATATTGTAAAATGAGTGTTAATGAATGATGCATAGTATGAAGGTTGTATATTGTGAAATGAGTGTTAATGAATGATGTATAGTATGAAGGCTGTATATTGTGAAATGAGTGTTAATGAATGATGTATAGTATAAAGGCTGTATATTGTGAAATGAGTGTTAATGAATGATGTATAGTATAAAGGCTGTATATTGTGAAATGAGTGTTAATGAATGATGTATAGTATAAAGGCTGTATATTGTGAAATGAGTGTTAATGAATGATGTATAGTATAAAGGCTGTATATTGTAAAATGAGTGTTAATGAATGATGTATAGTATAAAGGCTGTATATTGTGAAATGAGTGTTAATGAATGATGTATAGTATAAAGGCTGTATATTGTGAAATGAGTGTTAATGAATGATGTATAGTATAAAGGCTGTATATTGTGAAATGAGTGTTAATGAATGATGTATAGTATGAAGGCTGTATATTGTGAAATGAGTGTTAATAAATTATGTATAGTATGAATGCTCTATATTGTGAAATGAGTGTTAATGAATGATGTATAGTATGAAGGCTGTATATTGTGAAATGAGTGTTAATGAATGATGTATAGAATGAAGGCTGCATATTGTGAAATGAGTGTTAATAAATTATGTATAGTATGAATGCTCTATATTGTGAAATGAGTGTTAATGAATGATGTATAGTATAAAGGCTGTATATTGTAAAATGAGTGTTAATGAATGATGTATAGTATAAAGGCTGTATATTGTGAAATGAGTGTTAATGAATGATGTATAGTATAAAGGCTGTATATTGTGAAATGAGTGTTAATGAATAATGTATAGTATGAATGCTGTATATTGTGAAATGAGTGTTAATGAATGATGTATAGTATGAATGCTGTATATTGTGAAATGAGTGTTAATGAATGATGTTTAGTATGAACGCTGAGCTGTATATTTTGAAATGGGTGTTAATGAATGCTGTATATTGTGAAATGAGTGTTAATGAATGATGTATAGTATGAATGCTCTATATTGTAAAATGAGTGTTAATGAATGATGCATAGTATAAAGGTTGTATATTGTGAAATGAGTGTTAATGAATGATGTATAGTATGAATGCTGTATATTGTGAATTGAGTGTTAATGAATGATGTATAGTATAAAGGCTGTATATTGTAAAATGAGTGTTAATGAATGATGCATAGTATGAAGGTTGTATATTGTGAAATGAGTGTTAATGAATGATGTATAGTATGAAGGCTGTATATTGTGAAATGAGTGTTAATGAATGATGTATAGTATAAAGGCTGTATATTGTGAAATGAGTGTTAATGAATGATGTATAGTATAAAGGCTGTATATTGTGAAATGAGTGTTAATGAATGATGTATAGTATAAAGGCTGTATATTGTGAAATGAGTGTTAATGAATGATGTATAGTATAAAGGCTGTATATTGTAAAATGAGTGTTAATGAATGATGTATAGTATAAAGGCTGTATATTGTGAAATGAGTGTTAATGAATGATGTATAGTATAAAGGCTGTATATTGTGAAATGAGTGTTAATGAATGATGTATAGTATAAAGGCTGTATATTGTGAAATGAGTGTTAATGAATGATGTATAGTATGAAGGCTGTATATTGTGAAATGAGTGTTAATAAATTATGTATAGTATGAATGCTCTATATTGTGAAATGAGTGTTAATGAATGATGTATAGTATGAAGGCTGTATATTGTGAAATGAGTGTTAATGAATGATGTATAGAATGAAGGCTGCATATTGTGAAATGAGTGTTAATAAATTATGTATAGTATGAATGCTCTATATTGTGAAATGAGTGTTAATGAATGATGTATAGTATAAAGGCTGTATATTGTAAAATGAGTGTTAATGAATGATGTATAGTATAAAGGCTGTATATTGTGAAATGAGTGTTAATGAATGATGTATAGTATAAAGGCTGTATATTGTGAAATGAGTGTTAATGAATAATGTATAGTATGAATGCTGTATATTGTGAAATGAGTGTTAATGAATGATGTATAGTATGAATGCTGTATATTGTGAAATGAGTGTTAATGAATGATGTATAGTATGAATGCTGTATATTGTGAATTGAGTGCTAAAGAATGATGTATACAAGCTGTTTTGAAGGAAAGAGAGGAGCTTTACTGAAACAAAGCTTCATTAACCTACAAACTCTCAGATTAGTATTACCTCACTATGTCCAGATTACTGCGCTCTCCAACATACAGACCAACAAGCCTCTTACCTCACAGCCTTTCTGGAACATACTCACAGCACCTGACCCTTAATGACCTCAGCACAGCTCTTTTCAGGTCTTTTCACCACACTTCAGCCGGAAACTGGCCCTCAGTGCTGAAACATGTACTGTGTAACTATATAACAATAACAGATCGTACAAAGAGTATAACAGTCACATTTACTCTTACTCATATTAATTAGTGGCCAGTGATGTTATTTAACCTGTAATTATTATTTCATTCATAATCTTGTGATGTGCTATTCAGTTACTGCTGAGTATTACCTGAACTTTACTTTACCTGAAACATTCTTATGGTACTCAGACTTATCATACGGTGAACAGCATCTCTGTAGTTGCCACGCTGGGTCTGGACCGCCTGCTATAGCACTATGTAACTCTGGAGAAGAGTACAGGGACCTCTGGCGAGAACTTTATGACACCGTGTCATCCACCAACAACTAAAAGTCTTCAGCAGCTATAAGAAGAAGCTAGCGCAGTATTCCCAGCATACACATCATGGCAGACATTGTGAGAGGAAGCGATGAAGAGAGAAAGAGAGAGTGACTGAGTAGAAGAATGAACAAGAATGAATCTTGGACCGGCTTGGATGCTAAAAGTAAAGTGTTCATTATTGATAATGTTATTTAGGAAAGATTGGGATGTAGTAAGAACAACAGATATTATCAGAACAGACATGTTCATTAGAACATGAATATCTTATTGTGAGAGAAGTAGATCATATCTTGAGCTCCAGTTTGAAGAACAAAGTGTAGTTCCAGATTTCTCCTGGACGCCCCAGACATTGTATGAATGTGTTCAGTTCCTTCAGCAGCAATCTTGATTTAGCTTAATGAAGTACTGAGCAGTCAAAGCAGGTATTAGGTGAGAACTGTTAATAATACTGGGTTGTTTATAGAAGGAGAAGCTTGGAAAGGGTTAAATAAACACACTGATGTATGTAAAAGCACTACTTACTGTATTAATGCTGTTTGAATATTTAAAAAATAATATTATATATTAAATTCACATATTCAAATAACGAGCCAATAACACTGACTGCATTCAGATTTCAAACTTTCAGCATAATTTAATTACGCAGGTGTAAACCAAGACATCCAGAGTGGTTTTGATAGTGAGGGGAACCAGGCATCACAACATCTACAGCGCAACCCTCTCCAAACGAACCAGTGAGCCTACATTGGTCTCCTCAATTAGTGCATGTAGCGTTGATAGTGGTAGTAAATGTGGGATTAATAATAAATAACATTTAAGAATACATGTTTTAGACCAAACCCTTCTCAAAGGCATCAGACAGACAACTAAGTATCAGTGAGGTGGTGTTTGGAATCGACCTTTTGGTTTAAGGGGCCGTTCAGTTCATATGAGGTAACGTTGAGCAGAGGTGTGAGGTGACGAGCGAGCCTCCAGCCGTGCACCCATACACCCTCATCCCTATCAGCAGTACAGAACACACTCAGTGAATACAAGCTAATGAAAGACAGCAGAGACATTCTTTCACACAATCATCCGTGCTTCTGTCTCTCTTCACCTCACTCACTCCACTCTCACTCCGTCATGGCCCTCGCTGCCCCCCCCCACCCCCCCCCCCAGTCATATCTGCATGAGGTCAGGGTGCTGCGCAGTTTCAGCAGGGCCTTTAAGAATGCGTACGATTCTGCAAATATGTGGCCATCGCTGAGTGTATCTCTCCCGCAGAGGGATATTAGCCTAGCTTTCCTCCCCTCTGCCCCCTCATCCTCCCCTCCCTCTCTCAGAGTGGTCTTCCAGTGTGAGGCGGTGGACGTGGCGCCAGACACAGAGGGGGGACTTGACCCTCAAGGCCAGTCTTCTATTCCTGCTCTGAAGGTTTTACGCCTGCCACACACACACACACACACACACACACACACACACACACACACACACACACACACACACCCTACACACCCTACACACTTTTTATTAGAAGCAGAGACACACCCTGAGGCAGGCCGAGCCGTCTCAGACCCGGGCTTGGCTGGGCCACTGCCCCTGCCTGTGTAGCTGTCAGCATCTTCTACCTCACATCAAATCTATGACCAATGACACGAGGGGTCTTACAGGGACAGGATTAGTGAAGGATTGGTATCGGCACTGATACTGACCTCGCAGATCTGGGTTTGTTTTATCAGAATTAACTCTATTTTAGAAATAATGTTGTAGTTAAATTGTTATTAACCTTACAGAAGACTGTTCGTGTATCTGCTACACATCTCCTATACAAATAAAGTCACCTAAATAAACCCAGAAATGTTCTTCGCCATAGAAGAATGACCTACATTACTGCTATAACAGTAACACAATTATTATAAAGTTGTAATAAGCGTGTAATTTAGCGTATAAGAAGAATACAATTTAAAATCTGAAACTGGAAAGCTTGTTAATTTATCACCGTCTGCTGTACAAAGTTAAAGGTGCCATGGAAGAACCTGTTTTGGTTTGTTTTCTAAATGAGATTTTGAGAGACGAATGTTTTTGAGTTTAAAGAAGCTCCACGATTTCTTACTTTTATACAGAATTTTTCAAACAGCAACAGCAAATAACTTTTATTTCAATAACATGCTACATTAAAGTGTTAAGTGGGGAACGTTAGCCTAATAGAGCGCATGAGCTGCCAGTTTTGCATGTAGCTTTCACGGCTCAAGTACAAAAATTTTTTTATTACTGCAATAATAGTAATAAACATGTAACAAAGTGGTATTAAACTTGTAATAAACCTTTTCAAAGAACAGAACTTAATATTAGCACTAAAGCATGTTAATGTATCACCGTCTGCTGTAAACTGTTAAAGGAGTCGTAGAAGAACCAGTTTTGGTTTAAAGTTTAAAGAAGCTCCACAATGTTAGTGATTTTTATACTGAAATTGGAAAAAAAGCAAGAACTACATCATCGCTGTCCAAATTTTCATTTTGCTACATTATTGGAATGTGACAGCTTCTGTTTACATTGTGTGAAAAATGATTAATGGACCAATAGAAAGGCTCCAAAATCACTTGGCAAAAATTCTGGTTCCATTGACTTCCATTGAAAGTTAAGACAGTTTTTGGCCTCTGCTGTAAAGTTACTATTTTGGAGCTACTTGTTTTTCTTTGGACAGCGACAACTGTACATGTACCTCCATTTTGGTCGATTTGAATGTTTCTACATTATTTGAGCACAACAGCTGCCATTTACACAGTGTAGAAATTCCCTGAAGAATGGACTAATAGAAATGCTTCAAAATCACTTGGCAAAAATTCTGGTTCCATTGACTTACATTAGAAGTTAAGACAGTTTTTGGCCTCTTTTGGAGCTACTTTTTTTTTCATTGGACAGTGACAATATACAACGAACTAATATATATATATATATAAAATATATATATAAAAAAAACTAAAAAAATCCTGATTAGATTTACATATCACACACACTACATACTAGTTAAACAGTAACGTACTCGATTCAGTCGATAAGCACAACAGATCTGTTGATGTGGAAAATATGGAAACAGTGGGAAAAACATATCAACATATCACTCACTTATTAAACATGACACATGGTTGACAGTGGTGATCTGAAGGGTGGGGCCCAGTGAGTTTAGAGGCCCTTAAACAGCCTAAACTTGACCAGAACAGTCTAAATTAGGCTGGTCATTCCCGCAAGTCCTTAACCTAAAATCACACTAGCTAATGAGAGGGTAAACCAGTGCCACTGTTATTCATACAGACTCTATTGTTCCTGCCAACATCACTCCAAGTGAGCAGCACAGCAACTGCGTCACAGTTGCCATTTAGAAACTTCTCTGAATCTAAACCAACAGCCAAAGCATTTCATCAGCGACCACTCACGGTCATCCTACAGCACTGACTCAGACACAAGCGACTCACTCCAGGATCAGGCCAGACATCCAGGGCCATATGAAGAACCTGGTTCTACAAATGCTTCATTCACGTACACAGCTTTCCAAGCTTCCCACGCTGGAAAAAGCAAAGTGTTAAGATGTTTCACTGATATCCAGACATGCAAAAATCAGCCGCTTGATCTTTTTTTTTGTTTTTATGAACCATGACTAACAAAGCTGTCCTTCAACAAGCCCTCCAGGATGTTTTGGGATAAACAAATTGTTGACGTATCAGAGATCAAGTTTAATCTTTCACCAGCTGGAACACAGGGCAACATGTGGGATGTTTGATGTTGCCAGGCAGGGCAACACCTGTTGTCCAAGCAGAGCAACTCAAGCCCATCCTGGACTGATAGTAACCAATGAAACAATGTAGCAGAAGTACTGTTGTTTTCATTAGAAGCTGAAACTTTTCAGTAGATCCAGTATCACTGGAGCTGGTCTTCTAGTTCAGGTCTAAAGCTCCACAGAAGGTGAACCACCAAAGCAGAATCAAAGTGAGCCCACTGACATGGAACTGAGGGGAAAGTTGGTGTACTTGAGTTAAAGCCCATTAAACAGTACATGGAGCTGAATGAATGGCTCTACATGCTGACTCCTCACCACCAGCCACGGCTCTACTGTTCTTCTACAGATCTATCCCAGCTTGGCAGCTTAGCTCCTTCCAAAAGCCTTAAATCTTACCTGACAGCAGGGCCAGTGAGAAGAAGAGCCGGTGCGCTGACAACATGGTGGTCGCTAAAGCCTCGAGAGGGTCTTCGATTACAGGACGTAAATGATGAGCGTAGGAGAGACAGAACGCGCCACAGACTTATTTATTGCCGTTGAGATTTCGCACAGCGTGCGCTCCGCGCGCTTGGATGCTTTGCCTGTGCGTGCGTTGCAAAAGCAGGTGGGTTATACTTCCAAGCCACACCCTTTCTGCTGGGATTGGTCAGGAGTTTGAACAAGCGACGGACACTGACAAGAGTGCAGCGCGCTCTAATCCAATCCTAACGCAAAGCGCTGCAGCGAGCCAGCCAATCAAAGGGCGCATGAGGGCGTCAGCATGCTCTGAGGGGGCTCGAGACTTTATCCGTCCAGATCCACCTTTACAGAGGGATGAGAAGTTACTTCAAGGAAGTAGTTTGTGTTTAATTCGGATTTTAATGTCTGTGATTTACAGGAACACGCTTTGACTGTGAAAGTGAAAAAGCACTGACCCTGACTGTCCACTGATGAACAGATGACCAGCCACTCATGTCCGGCAAGTCAGTTCAGTTGTGCAAGTGATTTACACTCGTTGTCCAATTTATTAGCTCCACTAGATCATATAGGAGCAGTTTGTACACATTTGTTAATATGAATCAAAGCCCATCCTATTCACTAAATATTACCTATAAGCTGATTCCACTGTAGGTAAGGTAGTAAATCACTGTATGTATAGTGAGGTAGAACAACATTTGTGGAATTACAGTAAATAAATACAAATAAATAAATAAAATACAACTTATTATCTGTACTTCTGTTTATTATTAGATAAATCCAATTAAAGATCACTTTACAAATTAAACTAGATACTCACATTACATGGTACTGCTGTCAGAAAACGTTTAAATTATACATACAATATCTGGATTATATACACATAAAACTAAAAATTTTTTTTTGGTGGTATAATGCTGAAATGAAATGACAGAAAAATGTATGTTAAGGTTTCCTGACTAGACAAGACTAACATTAATGTTAGACAGTAAGGCTGTGTCCCAAACAGCATACTCTGGAGCATTACATACTGCACTACTGAAAGCACTTTTAACGATGGAGTTCTTTTTTTTATTCATTCATTCATTTATTTATTTTTTTATTATTTATTATTTTTTATGTATGTAGTGTAGTAGCAGTTTGCAGTTTGGGGCGTGGTCAGACAGTAATGTAACTTTACATTTCAGAGTGCTTTCTGACTAAACCTAATATAAACATTAGCTAACCCAAACCCTCCTAGTCTGTAACCATAACAACACATTATACTAAAGCAGTTTTTATTGCTTTCATCACTGACCTCGTGTTTAAAGCTGCCGTGAGCTACCCGATGCTCCAGCGTGGCGAGAGCTGTGAAGCTGCTGACTGCAGGATAGTTCCGAACAGGCATCTCAACACAAGCCTTAACAAAGTGAAAGACCCAGACCACCTAACAACCAGAGCCCGTGTGTCGTGAACACTGCTGTGTTTTAATTTTTGGGTGGGACATGCAACCCCCATCCCCCACCCCCAGTTCCTACACCAATGAGTTTGTAGTTCTACAATTACCGACTATAGTCCATCTGATTCGCTGTATACTTGGTTACGCTGTTCTTCAGTGGTCAGGACCACCACAGAGCAGGTATTATTTGGGTGGTGGGTCATTCTCAGCACTGCAGTGACACTGGCATGGTGGTGAAATGTGTGAATCAGACACAGCAAACACTGTGTCCACTCACTGTCTACTCTATTAGACACTTTGCTGGTCCACCTTGTAGATGTAAAGTTAGAGACAGTAGCTCATCTGCTGCTGCGCAGTGTGTGTTGGTCATGCTGTAGTCCTTCCTCAGTGGTCACAGGACGCTGTTTGCTGGATAGTTTGGATTGTAGTAGGTAGTAGTTTGGATTGTTTGGAAGGTAGTGTTACAGAGTAACAAAGCAAGACCTGGTCGACCACCAAAGATGTCCCCACCACCAGTACTGTATATTAAACAGTACTTTCATCTTTGAGAGAGAGGAGAAACATCAAGCTCCACTCCTGCCTCAGATCTGAAAACATCCACAGGTGTTTCTGTCTATCCTTCCACTGTGAGGGGACATTGCGACGCTATGGGTCTGAAAGGATGTTATGCAATGTGTTCAGGATTACCTGGATCACGAGAAGCAGAACATTTTGCCACCAGCTTCTGAGACTGAACTGAGCAGAAAAACTGAATGCAGGCAACTTGAAGAGAAGCAGAAGCTGTAATGAAGGTAAATAACACACTGTGTCATTTTCTGTTAAAGGTGCAGTATGTAAAGTTTGGGTTGAGGAGGTATCAGCAGTAATAGAATAGAATATATTAAGCTATGTTATCATTAGCATATGATCACTTGTAACTATGAATCATTGCATTTTTCTTTGCTTTGAATGAGCCCTTCATACCTACATAGGAGCTCATCTTCCAACGGAGGCTGCATTATGGCTACAGTAGCCAAGAATGGACCAATCACATGCTTGCTGTAGAGACCCATAACATTATGAGGCTGAAATCACCTTCTTATTAGCCAGAGTCCTGTTTACATTTTCCAGTTCCACCTTTAATGAGGCAGTGTTAACCGTATAGCGCTGGAATTCAGCTTCTCGTTGCCATGACCTATTTGAATTTTCAGCAGTTCTTATAGCGCTTCAGGCACCAGAATGTAACCTTAGCATATTTTAAGGTAGAATGAAAAGATTTTAACAAGAAGCTGGTGATTGTCTGTATGGGAAAATAATACCACACAGCATTGGAGGGACGCAATTAAGATGTTTTAATGAAAAATAGAATGTAATGAAGGTAAACAACAGACAAACAGAGGCTTCTGTGTCAATTTCTGTTAAAGCAGTTCTATTTCTATCAGCAGTAATAGATAAGACTATATCAAAGCTGTTATCATTAGTGTATGATTACCTGTGACTATAAATCATTGCTTTCTTCTTTGCTTCTAATGATCCCTTCGTATCAAGAAGTTTGTCTTCCAACGGAGACTGCAATGTGGCTACAGTAGCCCAGAGTGGACCAATCACAAGCCAGCTGTAGAGACAGATTCTTGGGAGCTTGAATGTGGTGGCTCTATAGCACCAGCTAGAAGACAGAAGGAAAGAAGACTGTCCCACCATAGTGCATAAAACTCCAGGTAGGATTATTACTCCTTATCTTTTTTAAAACTATGGGGCTGAAATCAGCTTCCTATTCGCCGGCGTCTTGTTTAAATTGTCCACTTCCACCTTAAAAGGTGCAGAATTTACAGTGTGCTGCCGCCATTCAGCTACTAATTTGCCAGGATCTTGTTTAAATTTTCGAGCTGCACCTGGCGCAGCAGTTCTTATAGCACTTCAGGTGCCAGAAAGTAACCATAGCATCCTTTAAGGTGGAATGAAAAGATGAAAAAAAGCTGGCGACTGTGCAATTAAGATGTTTGAAAGCCTAAATGAGCTTATGAGGGGTCAGCAATGATAACACAAACCGTTTGAGTTGCTATGCTGTACTGATGGTGTAAGCAGGTAGGCTTGCCTGCTCGATGGGTAGAATAAACATTTACATTTATGCTATTTGGGTGGTGCTCTTATTCAAAGCGACTTACAGTTTACAGGTATGTGAAGGTAGTGTTACAGTTTACCTGTACACAGGTAGGTGAAGGTAGCGTTACAGTTTACCTGTACACAGGTAGGTGAAGGTAGCGTTACAGTTTACCTGTACACAGGTAGGTGAAGGTAGTGTTACAGTTTATATGTACACAGGTAGGTGAAGGTAGCGTTCGACAGTTTACCTGTACACAGGTAGGTGAAGGTGGCGTTCGACAGTTTACCTGTACACAGGTAGGTGAAGGTGGCGTTCGACAGTTTACCTGTACACAGGTAGGTGAAGGTAGCGTTCAACAGTTTACCTGTACACAGGTAGGTGAAGGTAGCGTTACAGTTTACCTGTACACATGTAGGTGAAGGTAGCATTTGACAGTTTACCTGT
This sequence comes from Megaleporinus macrocephalus, assembly GCA_021613375.1. Taxonomy (NCBI): domain Eukaryota; kingdom Metazoa; phylum Chordata; class Actinopteri; order Characiformes; family Anostomidae; genus Megaleporinus; species Megaleporinus macrocephalus. The sequence goes on from CM038719.1 coordinate 10,809,667, forward strand.
ACACAGGTAGGTGAAGGTAGCATTTGACAGTTCACCTGTACACAGGTAGGTGAAGGTAGCGTTTGACAGTTTACCTGTACACAGGTAGGTGAAGGTAGCACTCGACAGTTTACCTGTACACAGGTAAGTGAAGGTAGCGTTACAGTTTATCTGTACACAGGTAGGTGAAGGTAGCTTTACAGTTTATCTGTACACAGGTAGGTGAAGGTAGCTTTGAAGTTTATCTGTACACAGGTAGGTGAAGGTAGCTTTGAAGTTTATCTGTACACAGGTAGGTGAAGGTAGCGTTACAGTTTATCTGTACACAGGTAGGTGAAGGTAGCGTTACAGTTTATCTGTACACAGGTAGGTGAAGGTAGCGTTACAGTTTACCTATAAACAGGTAGGTGAAGGTAGTGTTACAGTTTATCTGTACACAGGTAGGTGAAGGTAGTGTTACAGTTTATCTGTACACAGGTAGGTGAAGGTAGCGTTACAGTTTACCTCTACACAGGTAGGTGAAGGTAGTGTTACAGTTTACCTCTACACAGGTAGGTGAAGGTAGTGTTACAGTTTATCTGTACACAGGTAGGTGAAGGTAGTGTTACAGTTTATCTGTACACAGGTAGGTGAAGGTAGTGTTACAGTTTATCTGTACACAGGTAGGTGAAGGTAGTGTTACAGTTTATCTGTACACAGGTAGGTGAAGGTAGTGTTACAGTTTATCTGTACACAGGTAGGTGAAGGTAGTGTTACAGTTTATCTGTACACAGGTAGGTGAAGGTAGCGTTACAGTTTACCTGTACACAGGTAGGTGAAGGTAGAGTTACAGTTTATGTGTACACAGGTAAGTGAAGGTAGCGTTACAGTTTACCTGTACACAGGTAGGTGAAGGTAGCGTTACAGTTTATCTGTACACAGGTAGGTGAAGGTAGCGTTACAGTTTATCTGTACACAGGTAGGTGAAGGTAGCGTTACAGTTTATCTGTACACAGGTAAGTGAAGGTAGCGTTACAGTTTACCTGTACACAGGTAGGTGAAGGTAGTGCTACAGTTTATCTGTACACAAGTAGGTGAAGGTAGTGTTATAGTTTACATGTACACAGGTAGGTGAAGGTAGTGTTACAGCTTATCTGTACACAGGTAGGTGAAGGTAGTGTTACAGTTTACCTCTACACAGGTAGGTGAAGGTAGTGTTAAAGTTTACCTGTACACAGGTAGGTGAAGGGAGTGTTACAGTTTACCTGTACACAGGTAGGTGAAGGTAGTGTTACAGTTTACCTGTACACAGGTAGGTGAAGGTAGTGTTACAGTTTACCTGTACACAGGTAGGTGAAGGTAGCGTTCAACAGTTTACCTGTACACAGGTAGGTGAAGGTAGCGTTACAGTTTACCTGTACACAGGTAGGTGAAGGTAGCATTTGACAGTTTACCCGTACACAGGTAGGTGAAGGTAGCGTTTGACAGTTTACCCGTACACAGGTAGGTGAAGGTAGCGTTTGACAGTTCACCTGTACACAGGTAGGTGAAGGTAGCGTTTGACAGTTTACCTGTACACAGGTAGGTGAAGGTAGTGTTACAGTTTATCTGTACACATGTAGGTGAAGGTAGTGTTACAGTTTATCTGTACACAGAAAGGTGAAGGTAGTGTTACAGTTTATCTGTACACAGGTAGGTGAAGGTAGTGTTACAGTTTATCTGTACACAGGTTGGTGAAGGTGGCATTCGACAGTTTACCTGTACACAGGTAGGTGAAGGTAGTGTTACAATTTACCTGTACACAGGTAGTTGAAGGTAGTGTTACAGTTTACCTGTACACAGGTAGGTGAAGGGAGTGTTACAGTTTACCTGTACATAGGTAGGTGAAGGTAGTGTTACAGTTTACCTGTACACAGGTAGGTGAAGGTAGCGTTAGACGGTTTACCTGTACACAGGTAGGTGAAGGTAGTGTTAAAGTTTACCTGTACACAGGTAGGTGAAGGGAGTGTTACAGTTTACCTGTACACAGGTAGGTGAAGGTAGTGTTACAGTTTACCTGTACACAGGTAGGTGAAGGTAGCGTTACAGTTTACCTGTACACAGGTAGGTGAAGGTAGCGTTACAGTTTACCTGTACACAGGTAGGTGAAGGTAGCATTTGACAGTTTACCCGTACACAGGTAGGTGAAGGTAGCGTTTGACAGTTCACCTGTACACAGGTAGGTGAAGGTAGCGTTTGACAGTTTACCTGTACACAGGTAGGTGAAGGTAGTGTTACAGTTTATCTGTACACAGGTAGGTGAAGGTAGTGTTACAGTTTATCTGTACACAGAAAGGTGAAGGTAGTGTTACAGTTTATCTGTACACAGGTAGGTGAAGGTAGTGTTACAGTTTATCTGTACACAGGTAGGTGAAGGTGGCATTCGACAGTTTACCTGTACACAGGTAGGTGAAGGTAGTGTTGGGAGTCTTACTCAGCGACTCCTTTTGGTATAGTGTAAGGTGGTTACCCAAGTGGGCAATCAAACCCCAGTCTACAGCACTGAGAGAAGCAGTGTAACCCACTACACTATACCAACTGTACAGATGTTGGCAAAGCATTTTGTGTTGTGAAGTTTTGACAAATAGAGTATTGTGTTTATTTTTTAGTAAAAGCGAAGGAGAGCGAATCCACGCCACCAAAAAGAAGAAAAACATGAAGCTACACACAATCAGAACAGGTACAGAGTCATTGATGGCCAATATATGTTCAAGGGAAGGGAGGGGTGGGTGGTGTGGGGTCAGCAGTTTGCAATATGCAGCATCACCACTAGAGGCTTCCACACTTCTCCTTTAAATATGTTCTATGCTTTTTTCTGATGCTGAAAAATGAATAACCTTTGTTTTTGCATAGATATCTACTAAACTAAGCAGTTGATGTTCCTACGAATATAGTAACCAACACTCCCCTCAGGAATTATTGGACTGGCAATGATGTCTGTGTTTACCTCAGCATAAGGAAATGAAGGCAAGAGATGAATACAGCTCATTGTGAATGTTGCCAGTAACAGCAGAAGATGAATTCAACAGAAGCGTCCAGCCCAGTGGGCTCCTAGAGTAAACGTTCTTCATGATAACATGTTAATTGCACTGGTTTATGAGGCCTTGTATAAAAGTTTCCGTGTCTGAGATGCGCATTTAATGAGACAATGCTATCTTTATAGACCAGAGCGGCGTGTATGACTTCTCACTGTGACTTGCACGCTTCAAAAAGACAATTCTTCAAGGGCAATGGTTCTACTTAGACCAATACATTCTATATAGGACCACTTCAGGCTTAAAAGGTTCTATATATGGTGAGATTGAGGATGTTTCGTTCGTGGACCTGTATAGGATCATTTTAGAAAGGATGCTATAGAGCTCCAATGCTCCAAAGATTGTTTCTCCAGGGTTCTTTAGTGAAGACCATGCTTCTATACAGAACTGTCAACACTCAAAAACAATTAATTGGTTCACTGCCTGGTGAAGATGTTCTACAGATTGACCGGCAACGTGTTGTATATTGTTACTGTACAGAGAAAAACATTTTCATTTTTCTACATTATTTAAACAGCTGATCTTAATATCCTGTGAAAGCTCCATGGTGAACAGACCAATAGAAACGCTCTAAAATTACTTTATATTAACTTACGTTAAAGGTTAAGAATGGTTATCCTCCCTCCTGACATTTTGTCTTTTATGAGGCTGTAAAAAATAAAACACACTGTACGCGGGTGATATAATTGGTATATTTCACAAAATATGGCAACCCTTCCTATCCCACTTGGAGACAGTGAAGCTGGTTCCTCCAGAGTAAACGTATTTACTTTTCTAACTTTAATAGTTGCTGGCTTTTTTATTATTTATTTATTTATTTATTTTTATTTATTTATTTTTATCTCCCACCCCTTTTTTTGTTGTTATGGAGTACTCTTTTTAGATTTTGATACGTGCTGTGATTATGTGCTAGATATGATTCCTGACTGTCCTTTTATGATTTTGGGTCTGTTCTTTTTCGGTTTGCATGTTTATTTGGTTTTAGTTTGTTGGTTTGTCTTGTAATATTTTCTTCTCCTTTTTTATTTTCATTATTTATTTATTTTTTTATTTTTATTATTTTTTTATTTATTCATTATCTCCCACCCCCTTTTTTGTTGTTATGAGTCATTACGTTTCTATGATTTTGTAAATGTAGATTAATCATTATGCTACAATGGATGTATAAATAATTGGCTACTATCTGCTATGCTGGTGAACTAGTACATTAAAATAAATAAAAAAATAACATTGAGAAAAAGAAAAAAAAAGTTGTATGTTTTTGGTCTCTTTTGTAAACTTGCTATTTTGGAGATCTGCTTCTACTTTCAAAATAGAATCTCTTCCATAGCCTGGTTGAAGTTCTATCATTAAAGGTGCAATATGTAACATTTTTGGTTAAAACGGTGAAAATGAACAAAAATTATCAACAGAATGTGAAGAAATAACAGTTTTGGCTGCATGTCAAAGACATCCATGTATGGTGTTGCAGAGATATCTACTGAAGTTAGCCATGGTAACCAGCTATACCACTTTGTACCTAAAGAGGTCCAGTCCAACATGAGAGGATGAGGAAACAGCACCACCAGAGATGAATGAAGGGATGAAGGAGACGTTCCTGGTGAGTAAAGGATGAAGTTTGATGCTGAACTTGAAACATTCCTTGTAGACAGATAACTGAAACTGTACATTTCCTTGTTCCTGGTTATCTGTTGCCCCCTGTTTGTTTGTCAGGTTGCGTCATTGTATGAACTGCACCTTTAAGTGTGTATATCTAGCTAGAACATACGTGTATAAACATCCTGGTTTCCTGCTTACTAGATGAGAAGATACATTTGGAGCCACTGAGGGAAAAAAAAACAAAAAAAAAAACAACCATGAAGAGCCCATGTGATGAAAAACATTAGTTCTCAATCTTTATGAAATATGTGTTTGATGTTGTGCGCAAGCTGCGATACAGCTCATTTTGAACTAAGTGTTTCTGTGATGTCACAACAACCAAGTCCTGGTCATGGCATACGGTTGCATGCAAATATTTGAGAGCCCAAATGCTTTGCTGATTCTGAAGAGCAGATAAATTCCTCTCGCCTACAGAGAACATACACTTAAGTGCCCTTTCCCAAAAAAATATTTCTATATAGGGTGTGTATGTGGGTGGGGGGGTTGTTGGAGTGGTAATGTAGAAATTAATGTCTGCTTCTAGGTTCTAGGTAGTAATAAAGTATGAGAGAAGTGTAGGACATGGACCCTTTGAAGTAGCTAAAGCTTGTATTGGCTATATTGCAGTTAATGTGGCAACCAAGCTCTCGCTGACCCTCCACCGAAAACTCAAACGTCATCAGCCGAAATGATGCTTTCAAGATGTTGGATGATGATTTATAGCGATGTGAGCTCCAGCTTGAACCCAGCTGAGGAGTCGTTCGCATCAGTTGAAGCTTCTGTTGATACTGTTTGATTGTAGAATGTCCTGCCAACTTGCATTCCAGAAATTTCCTCGTCATATCACCTAGTTTCACTCATTGTCCTTCCATATCGCTATGGAGACATTCGCGGAGTTCCAAGGACAATCAACACAATCCTTTCCTTTCACCACCGCTGATAAGAAGACAGAGAACAAGAGAGCAGACCACGCTCAGGCGGCTGGAGAGAATAAGTAGGAGTGCCGGGGTCTGGAAATTGTGGCCAAGCTAGTCACAAATGTCAACAGACACGACTCTTAAAGTTTTTTTCCTTCTTGGAGCTGATTAGCCGGAATGATGAAGTTAAGTAAATACCGGACGTGAGAGCAATAATTTTCTCCTCTGATTTATATGTCGAAACCATTTTTAACATTAAAACCACTTCCTGGTATCTACACTTATTGTTTATTTTATAAGCTCCGCTGATCCCATAGGAGCAGTTTGTAGCTCCACACTTACAGACTGTAGTCCATCTGTTTCTCTGTATACTTTGTTACCCTGTTTTTTAATGAATAGGACCCCACGGGACCACCACAGAGTAGGTATTATTAGGACCGCAGTGACACTGCTGTGGTGGTGGAAGGTTAATGTGTGTTGTGCTGGTGTGACTGTGTCCACTCACCACTAGCCATACGTACCTTATTGGTCCATCTTGTAGATGTAAAGTCGGAGACGAGAGCTCATCTGCTGCTGCACTGTTGGTCTTGGTCCTCCTTTGGTCCTTCATCAGTGGTGACAGGTCCCTGCCCACAGGATGCTGTAGACTGAATAGTTTTGGTTCTTGGACAGTTCCCAGACCAGAAGAGAGACTGAGGGGTATAGAAACTACTGTGTTTACTCATCTACTCATGGTCCTGTGGGGGTCCTGATCATTAGAAAAACACGAGGAAAGGGATTAACAGTGTATACAAAGAAACAGATGAACCACAGTTTGTAAGTGTAGCTCCTATTTGGTCAGTAGAGCTGATAAAATAATGGACAATGAATGTAGATACAAGGAGGTGTTATTTTGATGTTGTAGCTGATTGGTGTTCTCCAAAGTTGATCCCCACTTTAACTCCTTATATGAAACCACTTTTTATATGAATAGCAGTTATTCAATACTATTTAGTGCATAGATCTGCATAGATCCAAACATTAAACTACACACCAAAACATAAACCAATGGTTCCAAACTGTAATAGGTTTGGAACAAGTTGACAACAAGTTGGAAATGGCATGGAAATCAACATAAAACAAACAAACAAACAAACAAACAATAAATTACACCGTATTGGTGAATTCATAGTCATTTCTTATCTCTAATGCAGTAATTCTGGCTTTACAGGGTGAAACCTTTAAGTAACTTTAGAAATACCCCAAAACATCTAATATATGATTAATATATTAATAAATAATGTTGTTCGGATATACTTTTATATGAATTTTGTCAGCGGTGATGTCTATGTTCAGAGGTGTCAAGTAATGAAGTACAAACACTTAAGTAGATATTTTGGTTATTTATACTTTACTGGAGTAATTATTTTTCTGACTTTTTACTTCTACTCCTTACATTTACACTCTATTATCAGTACTTTCTACTCCTTACATTTACACTCTATTATCAGTGCTTTCTACTTCTTACATTTACACTCCATTATCAGTACTTTCTACTCCTTACATTTACACTCCATTATCAGTACTTTCTACTCCTTACATTTACACTCCATTATCAGTACTTTCTACTCCTTACATTTACACTCCATTATCAGTACTTTCTACTCCTTACATTTACACTCCATTATCAGTACTTTCTACTCCTTACATTTACACTCCATTATCAGTACTTTCTACTTCTTACATTTACACTCCATTATCAGTACTTTCTACTCCTTACATTTACACTCCATTATCAGTACTTTCTACTCCTTACATTTACACTCCATTATCTGTACTTTCTACTCCTTACATTTACACTCCATTATCAGTACTTTCTACTCCTTACATTTACACTCCATTATCAGTACTTTCTACTTCTTACATTTACACTCCATTATCTGTACTTTCTACTCCTTACATTTACACTCCATTATCAGTACTTTCTACTCCTTACATTTACACTCCATTATCAGTACTTTCTACTCCTTACATTTACACTCCATTATCTGTACTTTCTACTACTTACATTTTAAAAATAGTCTCGTTACTCTTATTTCATTTACAGCTTGTTTATAATCATGTACATTCCAGTATAGATTATTGATAACATGTCTTTGAAGTTTGACTTTTTGCTCCATTACAATACTTATAGACAACTAGTCATCATATATTCTGCTCCATGAAACACATGTTAATGTTCAGTAGTACACAGATATGCTTCTTTAATATATTTACATTGTACTAAACTAAATTAATTATCAATGGGCATATATGCGGCTGAAACAGGAAGCCTAGCGCATCCCAAATTTATCAACATTAACATTTTATTATAACATTATCGTCATTATGGCTTTTAGAAGAATGATTATTTTGTGGAGGTGGGCTAGTCCACTATAGACCCCTGTGGTGTGGCCTAAGCTTTTGTCCTTAATGGCATTTTTGTCCTTATATTACTTTTACTTTATACTATAAGTATTTTCGAAAGCAGTACTTTTACACTTTTACTGGAGTAAAAAGCTTCAGTTGATACTACTAAACCCTAGTATCTATACTTCTACCTGAGTAATGAATGTGAATACTTTTGACACCACTGTCTATGTTTTAATTTATACAACAGAAATCAGTGCATTGCTCATAGCATACCAAATATCAGCAGTTAATGATTGATAACCTTCACATTAATAACAGGATAATAAGCCTAACATGCTGTTCTGTTAACAAGCACGTCGCACATTCTGCACCACAACAAGTAACACATCCCTGCTCAAACACACATTGAGCACATTACATCACAGTCATATCAACAGCCTGGGAACACCAAGCATGTGTCTCAGTGATCAATCATTTCATTTTGACTTTCAGGCAAAACAAACCCTTTGTGCTGTAAATACTCCCTCGATTAGAAACCACTACAACACAGTTTCACAACCAATCCTTTTATTACAGAACCACATTCAAATAACTGGAAACAGATAGCAAGCATGCCACGTCTGATCCACTATTAACAACACAACATTCACTAACACACCACCATCTCAGTGTCACTGCAGTGCTGAGACTGATCCACCTCCCTAATAGTACCTGCTCTGTGGTGGTCATGTGGGGGGTCCTGGCCTACAGTTTGTAATTGTGTGGCTACAAAACACAACTATATGGTAAGTGCCAGACGTGTCAACTCGAGTCACATGACTTGGACTAGAGTCACTAAACTGATGACTTGTGACTTGACAACATCACTAAAGACCAGGGCTGGACTGAGACAGAAAATTGGCCCTGGCATTTTTGGCTTAGACCAGGCCGTCATAATTAGCAGAGCACAGCCGACCAGTAATTTATGTATGTGTTAGTAATATATTTTACTATTATCATATAATAATTATCAAATAATAACAGAATCATATTAAAAAACAATATAACTTTTTGCCTTTAGGCTTATTAGAAATTTACAGTGAATCATTACTTTAGAAGCCTATCAAATAAACATTGTGGAATGCAAATAGGTAAATTTACACATACTGTAGTTCTAGAACTAGGGTTAGGGTTAGGGTACGCCAGATTACCAGTCCAGTCCAGCTAAAGACTTGGGACTTGACTTAGACTTCACCTTTACTGACTTGGAATTGGACTTGAATAGGACTTGAAAAGACACGCCACTATTTTAACATAATAAATAAGGAAAATTTAATTAAATAACTGATCATTTTGTATTAACAGGTGCTGTAACGCTAGGGAGCTGAGCTGCGCCGCTCAGTTTATCCATAAACTAGCAACAAGTGAAGTACTGCAGTCAATTACGGGAAGCCTTGGGGAAGCGGCAGTGTTGAATTTGTGTGGAGATGAGGAGCAACATGATCCTGAAAATAATCCTGTTCAACTACAAAGATTATTCTGTAGTAAATAAAAAAAGAACTGCAACATGCAGGACACGTGGAGTCAAGATCACAGATGGAGCTGCAACCACTTCAAACTTAGTTTTAACTTTTGAGGCACAAAGAACAGTAAGTCTCTGCACTGTATATTTCACATAGAGCAGTTATGTGATAAACAACAGCTAATGTGAAGGAAGCTCTCTCCCTCTGTTCATCCTCCTAGATCTTCCACCATCCACTGAGAACTTTACTGAAACATTAAAGCATTTAGGAAGCTCAGCGTCTCAGACAGGACGTGTTCAAGTAGTGCAGAACAGTACAAACACTGATCAGTCCATGCAGAGTTACTGCAGAGTTACTGCAGAGTTCACACATGCTGTTAGAACTGAAAGAGCCGTCCAGATATTAATGCTTACGGGTTTAGAATGTGATTATTAAAGTTCCTGTAGGTCTAATGAGTACTGATACTTCCATACAGTGCAGTGTTTCTCAGCCTTGGCCTTCGAGGCCCACTGCCTCACATTTTAGTGTTTTTCTGCTTCAACAAAAACATTAACTTAAAAAATGTTAATGTTATATTAATATTAGTTTAATATACTACTAATCAACTGCATCAATTATGTTAAGTATTGAAATGATGTTACATCTGGTGACTTGACTAGACTTGGGACTTGACTTGAGACTTCCTTGTATTGACTTGAGACTTACTTGTTACTTGCAACTTAGTGACTTGGTCCCATGTCTGGTAAGTGGAGCTGACAAAATGGACAATGAGGCTACATGGTTAGTGTTTCTAATGAAGTGCTCAATAAGTGCTTTTGCTTATTAAACTGTTCATTATAAATTATGAATATTTAGCATTTCTTAAAACACAGGTACTAAATATAATAAAACAACCACACTCATTAGAAACACACCAATCAGCCGTAACATTACATCCACCTCCTTATATGTACACACACTGTCCATTTTATCAGCTCCTGCTGCGTCTGATCCACTCATACCAGCACAACACAGAGTTACACACCATGTCAGTGTCACTGCAGTGCTGAAAATAACCCAGCATCCAAATAATTACCTGCTCTGGGGTGGCCCTGTGGGGTCCTGATAATCGAAGAACCGGTTCCAAAGTATACAGAGAAACAGATCTATAAGTCTATAAGTGTAGAACTATTAAGTGCTCCTATAAGGTCAGTGGAGCTGATAGAATGGACAATGTGTGAAAATCTGGGGTTAGGGTGATTCGTGTATATTCGCTGTTAAACAAAACCGTTGTTGTTTTTCAGTTTATGACAGAACTAGAAAACACCTGTCGTCCTGCATATTGTTTGTAAATTATATGATGAATGGACTAAAAGAAATAACCCAAAATGTCTGATTCCAGTGACTTACATTTAAAAGGAAGGGTGTTTTTGATATTATATCATAATAGATACAAATTAGATGAGATACAAAGCTTTGTATTGACAGCAACAATGTGCTTATGTAGAGTAGAGGAATACCGGCATTGTCTAGATAAATAAATAAATAAATAAATAAGAGAGTTAATTCCAAGCAGTTTTGAAGTATTTCTGTTGGTCCAATCATTACGTTTTCACACAGTATAAAGGATGGTCACAATATGTATGAGTGTCACGTGAGCCTTTGAGGTAGGTGTGTCTAATAAAGTGGCCAGTGACCAATAGGCACTAGAGAAGAGTCTAGTAAGCATCACTCACTAAGGTGGGTGGGCCAAATGTGTACATATAATGAGGTTGCTTCTAATAACACAGTGACCAGAGCCAGACAGGACCATTAGCAGACCTTTAGGTATTCAGAAAGATAGGAAAATGTTGGGTAATGATGGGGGCTTACACTGCACTTATCTGCACAGGTATGTAAAGCAGCTCTTGTACAAAGACTCCTCGCTGTCGCAATGCAGGCAGTGTGCAGTCCAGTCTTACGCTATGCTTCTTGTACATCACTATCACTTGCCTGCGGGTGGCGTTACCTCAAATTAGACACTCTCAATTCAAATTGAGCGGAAATTACCACACCATATACAGCGTCACTGGATTCTGTCTGGGTGAGTAAGATATTAACATCACTGGTTACAATTCATTCACATTTTTAAAACTCTCAGATTTTCAGATGGTGACCCTGCAGCTTCTTCTGATGTTTCCTCAGTTTCCACTGTAGCAATAAGGCTGGATTACTGACTGGACAAACGTGTCCAATTGGCTCAAGCTCAACCAGTTCCCCTGTATTAACAGTTTCTGGCCATTTTATCAGAAACACTTACTATGAAAGGCTTACCACAGCCTGTGTTGACGCACGACTGATCAACCACTTCTAGCACATCCAACAATGGAAAGAGACCACCACAGCACCACCAATTACCAGATATTATTTGGGTGGTGGACAGAGTGTTCCCTTTAACACCATTGTTGTAAACTCAAACCACACTTTAGGCCCCTCCCCCTCATGGACAGCTGTACACATGCACTTTGTTGGCAGGCTGAAGATCCCAACTCTCCTTCACATGCAGGTGTGTCTCACAAGCATATGTGTAATCTGTCGCGTCCATATGCCTGTGAGACGTATGTGCATGTGAGGAGGAGTCAGGTTCTGCTGAAGAGTATGAAATCAGCACAACGCCAGCCAAGAAAACACGGCCGACTCAGAAGGTGGAGTAACATTACGGAATTTTATTACAGAGGGTTTAAATTTTTTAAGGCTTATTTGACATAAGACTGACAAAGACTGACCAAAACATTTATCATATAATTTTTTCTTTGTAAAGGAAGCCAAGAATGGGACTGAGGGACTCCTAGCTTCCAGAAAAGAAAAAAACTCAACAGGGAGGACACAGATAGGGTTACAACGTATGCCAGAGTCTAGGGCTGGTTTTCTCGTCAGTTGTGAAACTTTCCTTCTTTTTATCTCGTGTAGCTCCGTCAACGAGGAAAAGCCAGATTTACTTTTTGTTTGGGCTTCTACTATGTCCCAGTCTCTTTTTCTCTTCATCACTTCCACTGACATCGTCTTCTTCCAACCTTTCTCAGCTTCTGCTGTGATGTTCCTGCTGGGAATACTGAACTAGGTTCTTTTAATAGTAAACTGAAGACCTCTAGTTGTTGGTATATGACGTGGTGCCATAAAGCATTACACAGTTCTTGTGAAAGGTCTTGAGCACTCTCCTCCAGAGTTACATAGCGCTGTAGCAGGTGTTCCAGGCCCGGACAGGCCTAATAATGGAGACGCTGTTCTTCCCATCATGAGTCAGAGTAGCATTAGAATGATCCTAAAGCTGCTGTTCTAAAGTAAACTTGATAAACAATATTTGGGATGGGATTGTGAAGGTGGTCATGTAAAGATCATCATTATACTTAGGGCGTTTTCACACCTGTAGTTGGTTTCACTGGTCCGGATCAGTTAATGAGTTTGTTTACTTGGAGTGTTTCCTCCTCGGTTAAGTTTGTTTTCACAGGCAAAAACCCAAACGCACCAAAATGCGCCCCAACAAACCACGTGAGCACGTTGTCTCCTCTGATTGGTCAGAGCTGTCTGGCGTGTGAGCAAGAAAGTAAGCACAGGGAGAAGATCCGGTTTTCCCAAACTACTGCACATTTCTTGTAGAGCGTATCACGGAGCAGCGTCAGAGACAGCATCTGTTCATAGCTGTAATAATAATCTGATAATATACCAAACTACAGTCCACCTGCAGACCACCCAGCTCACTCCAAACATCAAGTAGACAACGTCCCTCACTGCTAGTCCAAGAGAGACCTCGCTTCATTGTCCTCGCCCTGTTAGCTGCTACAGTTCTCCAGTTCACTGTTTACGCCATCTGCCGCATCCCATAATGCAAAGCACACCTGACTGCAGGAGATGTTTAGATCAAACTTGTGGAGTACTCCTAAAATTTGGGTCGGATCAAGGTAGGATCATGTTCTCACCACAAACAAACCACTCCAGAGTTTGCTTGGAAACAGTCCGAGACCACCTCCTCTCGAGGGTCTTGGTGCGGTTGTTTTGGTCTGCACTCGAGTGCGATTACCGAGTCCGTTTTACCCGGACTAACTAGTGTTGGTGTGAAAACGCCCTTAGAGAACTTATGACTGCATACCAAATTCCTTGGATTGTATGGATCTGGATCTGGCCTGGAGAAAGTTACTAGGCGCAGGCTAAACAAAAACATTACATATTTCAGTTTCGACTTTCTGGACTGAATAAGTTGAGCTAAGGGTTTATATATGTTTGTTTTCAGCAATTATCCAAGTTTCCTCCTCCAGCGGGACTAACGATCAGAGTAATGGACGTCTGAACATGATGGATCAGACTGGACGGCACTGAAGGAAAGTTCCAGAAAAGCCGCACTGGCTCTGAACACGACTCATTAGTACGCTTCGATTTTGGCCGAGGGAAAAGAGAACACACAGGTGAAACAGAGAGAAAACTCAGCAACAGATCTGACATGAAAAGACTTCATTCCGCTAAGGACAAACCCAACGGTGCCTGTAACCAAGCAACCCATCTGTGTGGAGACTATATTTAAAAAACCTCAGCAGAAGGGTTTTTCATGAGCTGTCACTTGGCCAGATCACCGCCCTTCATACAAACACTACTGACCATAAAGGAGAAGTAGCAGCCTCCTGTGCTGAAGGTACAGAGAGCATTCAGCCCCTCTTTACTCGGTGTCCATATAAGCAGGTCAGATCTTTTGTGGTGCAGAAGCTTTGCACTAATTCTCTGATGGCCATTTCACAGTAAAGGTGTTGGGTTTCAGGTCAGAGACAAAAGCTGTGAAACATAAACCAGGAAATCAACACAGAGTCATATACATAAACAGTTACGGAGTGAAATTTCCCAGAACGACAACTTCTACTATCGCATATCTGCCTTTCTGCTTCCGTCACAATGAAATTCCAATGACTTACAAATCATTTTCCACACACAGGCCCCACCTGACACCTACCTTTTTACTGCACACTGTGTCTTCCACTGGGGCTCAGGGTCAAGGACAAGTACCGCACAGATATGGGACACGGTCTACCATTAAAACTCTCATACACTGATAAGCAGGACCGCTATGACTCGACTCACGTCTTAATTAGCTACGTGACGTACCTCCCTACCACTTAATTCACACTACAAGTCAAAAGTTCAGACACACCTGTTCTTAGAAAGACTGTCCTCTGTTTTTACTAGTTTCCAAATTTAACAGTAATAGTGAAACTATGGAACTTCTTCAAACTCTTCTAGAAGGAAGATCACAGCTAACCGTGATGCAGCTTCACACACTCGAACATCTCAACTTTATGATGAGCCACAAAGTTGCTGTGGGGTTCACCTGTCTGTCCATCTACCCATCCGTCTATATGTCTATCCATATGTCCACCAATCTGGCCGTGCGCCCGTCCACCAGTAGCTGTTGGAACAAGACATTACATCTCCAAAAATGTCAACTTACAGAAAAAACCTACAAAGATTTCAACTTTCAACTCAAGCTAACCTGATCAGATTTCAAGTCATTTATTTTGGGTCAATCATCATGAAACTAAATATATAAATGGCAGAAAATTAATATAAATGAGAGCCATCAATATCAAATTATGTAAACAAACAAATAAATAAGTAGACAGATATCACAAAAACATAATACACAACATACACACTTGGCAAAGGTCAGAGATCACCATCCTACTGGTGTTAATGCTCAGTCTGAAGTACAAAAGCTAGGCTGAAAACATACATTTAATAGAAAATGACACCAAAACTCCAACTTAGCACCAGTATATTTCAGTTTCTCAAAGTTGAGTGTTCTACACACCTCTACGTTGGTTGCATTTACTGCTTCTCCCAAACACATCCAGTGATAGACTCTGGGATGGTCAGTTCATTATAATAGAGCCAGCAGCTTGTTTGATTTGTAAATATTCTACTATTTTGTATATTTGGATTTTACACCGCCTGAGGAAAGCTGGTTGTGTGTTGGGAACACAGCTGAAGTGTCTTACATCAGTGGTAGAGAGAAGGTCCTTCAGCAAACTGCTGACCATCATGGACAATGTTGACCACGCTTTGCAGAGCGCCATCATCAGACTGTTCAACTCATCCCAGTACAGTAAAAAATAATCCTGTAACACTGTTATACTCCGGACCCCTATATCAGCTATCAGATACTGTTATACTCCGGACCCCTATATCAGCTATCAGATACTGTTATACTCCGGACCCCTATATCAGCTATCAGATACTGTTATACTCCGGACCCCTATATCAGCTATCAGATACTGTTATATTCCAGACCCATATATCAGCTATCAGATACTGTTATATTCCACACCCATATATCAGCTATCAGATACTGTTATGCTCCGGACCCCTATATCAGCTATCAGACACTGTTATACTCCAGACCCCTATATCAGCCATCAGATACTGTTATACTCCAGAGACCTATATATCAGTCACTAGTTATCAGACTGTATCATAGTATATATTTATTTCACTGATTTATCTGTATGGTATACATACTATACTGCTAACTAGATATAATAATGACTATACTGTTATTATTACACTATGTATATTATATTATACTTTATGTATACAGGCTATATGTATATATGTATATATAACAGTACTGCTGCTTTATATTACATATTTGAACTTCCGACTGCATAACTGCGTATTTACACTATCAGAGTCTACACTGTTTACACTGGTTAACTGCCATCACTCTCACATACACACTGTGAGACTTTTTCTATTTCTATATTGTATATTTATTTTATATCCTATATTTTATTTGTTATTGTAACTGTACTGTTCTGTCTTACCTTGTGCATTTGTGGAATAGCTACTGGATGCCTTGAATTTCCCTCTGGGATCAATAAACTAACTAACTAACTGTCTGTCTGACTATCTATCTATCTATCCATATATCTATCTATCTTTCTTCTTCTTCAGGGAGGAGCTTCATGGCAGCTACATATCTGTTCAGTTCTCTACTCACTGGAAGGACGAGCATCCAGAAAAACCTGCAGGTTAGTACCTGCTAGTACCTGCAGGCTGCTTTGACGGGTAATTAACTGACTGATGGTAAATAAACGGAAAGCCGTATTCCTGCTGGGTGTCTGTTGGTACTGTGTATGTGTTTATAGTTTAGATTGAAAATAACAGAAGTCAACCTCACTGCTGGGGCTGTTATACTAACACCTTTTATTTGTGTATCATGGTAAGCATCTACAACGTCAAAGACATTCAGTGAGGTGTAAACACCTTTGACCGTTACTGTACATTGTCAGGTCCCTGCAGTCAAGTTCAAACAGACCTGAGTTTAGCTTAATGTGTGTGAAATGTAACATTACGTTCAGAATGAGCCTTAAACATGACATAACTCACATAATATAACAATTCCTTCCAGTTTCTAAATACTCAACAAACAGAAGCGGCAGGTAATGAAGCACAAGTACTTTGTTTCTGTAGTTTAGTAATGTTTTTAGGTATCTGTGGCCAGTTGCACCTGAACATAAGTTTGATTTTTGCCACTACGTTTAAATTTACAAGCTACTAGGATTTAATGGTTAAACCAAGTAGCACAGTTTAGACATTGCTTTATGTTAGAACTTTAAATGTGTACATACCGTACAGTAGGTGTAAGCCCTGCTGTATTACATTGAATTCTGCCTCAGTTTGCGTTGGGATCCAGTCCTGCAAGACAGATTACATCCATTTAACAAAGCTTTGAGTACAGATGGAAGGATCGATCGGCAATGTATTGGTATCGGCCGATATAAAATAATATAAATATGTGATCGGCCGATATTTCCCCCGAGAGCCGATCAATGGCGTTAAACAAATGAGCCTAATTTCTGTATTTCCAGCTAGTGTTAAATCCAGGAAGAGAAGAACCCCCTCCCTGCAATTCCTATCTAAACCACTAGGTGGAAATACACACCCTTTTATTTTCGACAGACTGACTGAAACAGCGGCGTCGCGAGAAAAGCATGTGCTTATAGAAAGCATGTTGTTCGTCTGGCAGTGTTTTACCGTATGTAACGCAGACTCATCCAGAGCCTTTTGTAATGTGTAAAATCTGCATGTTTCATTGAGAAACCAAAACAAAGACATTTAACTCTAATAATCTGATACAGCACTGCACACAGCTGAATACAGTGAGTATCAACAAACAACAGAGCTAGCACACACAGCTAGCACAAAACAAACAACCCAGAACAGATAATAACCCAGTTCAGACCAGATCTGACCGGTACGAACAGAACAGCAGCAACAATTCAAGATCTACATTTAATGATTACAGATTTTAGTTTAAAATAACAGAGTCTGCGTTTAATGACTGCAGTTTTTACTGTATTTATTTCATTTGCTTTTTTAGTTTTAAATTAAGGGTCAAAATTTAATGATTGCAGTATTGGAGATATTTGTTTGATTTACTTTGTTTAATTAATATTAATAATATTAATAACCTTTTAAATAATATGCTGTTTCATATAAGCTTGTTAAAAATGGTAATAAACCAGTTTGGACCACGTTTTATGACTTGCTTGTGCTAATAACTACATGTAGCCCTGTCGTGGCATATACCCCGCCTTCTATCAGTATCAGCTATCGGCCGATTGCACTGAAAGGTGATCGGAATCGGCTTAAAAGACGCTGATCAGTCCATCCCTACCTTTGAGCTAAATATATTGTATATTTGTGCTTCTGTTTACTGGATTCGGTCTAGTTTAATAAGTTGTTAACATTACTGGTTACCACTAATGTTGGGATCAAGGCTGGATTACTGGATAGAATAATGTATCTGATTGGCTCAAAATGTCATGGTCACCAGTCCACACCAGTTTATTAGACATTACTTCTCCAGAATTCTTCCATGATTTCTGTCCATTTTATTAGAAATTTTAGCAGTTATAGGAAAGATCACAGACCTCCCACATACAGATTTGCAACACAACACAGACAGATACACACACTGTCTGGCACAGAGATATTTTAAAAATATAACTAACCTAGTATTCAAATAGCAGTTACATTAGCAGTAGCTTCTCTTACATTACAGATCATTGACAGAGTGCTGTTAGAACCCCAGCTAGACCACCGAAACAATACCAAGCAGCAGCAGCAGAACTTAATAAACACCTATACACAAGAGACTGAGGCTTTGAGGACACTGCTTTACTTTAAAACACACGCCTCATTCTGAAATATAACTAGTGAACACACACACATTATATATATATATATATATATACATACACACACACGCACTTTATCTGTTTATATGATGTGCTATATGTATATAATATATATGTATATAATATATATATATATATATAGTTTGTCCCCTTTCACCCTGTTCACAGAGGTCCTGTAATGGTGGTGTGTTTGTGTGTGTTGTGCTGGTGTGAGTGGATCAGACAAAGCAGTGCTGCTGGAGTATTTAAACACCCCAGTGTCACTGCTGGACTGAGAATAGTCCACCAACCAGCAACATCCAGCCAACAGTGTCCCGTGGGCAGAGTGCTATGACCACTGATGAAGGACTAAAGGATGACCTATATAAACTGTACAGAGACAGATGAGCTATCATCTCTGACTTTATATCTACACGGTGGAGCCACAAGGTAGGAGTGTCTAATAGAGTGGACAGTGAGTGGACACAGTGTGTAAATACATATCTCCATTTCTGTCTATTTTTATTTTTGTATATCATTTGAACACAACCGCTGCTGTTTACATTGCGTAAATATATCAAGATGAATGGACCAATGAAAATGCTCCAAAATAGCTTGGAAAAATTTCTGGTTCCATTGACTTACATTGAAATTAAAGACAGTTTTTGGTCTCTCCTGTAAAGTTGCCAATTTAAAGATGCTTGTTTTTGTTTAAACAGTGATAAATAAAAAAAAAAAATAAATAAATAAAAAAAAAAAAGATTAAATTACAAGAAAGCCTTCCAAATAAACAGTACAGTTTCCTTGTACTGTGAGTCACCTTGAATAATATAATCTAAATTCTAAATGCAAAAAAAAGTGCAGCATAAACAGAACAGACACAAGTTTACCCACATGAACACAAAAGCACCGCTGTTTCTATTTTTAACCCCGTGGGCGAAATGTGAGCTGTTGCTACATTCAAACCGTACCTGCAGTACACAAACACATCATGTACCACTGAGTCACAGGACAAGACACAGGACGGTAAACGAGGTCAGCCTGGGTGTTCATCAACTGCAGACCAGTACACAGACCAATAACCTGACCTGTATTCTGTGCCAATTTGAATACGTGATGCGCACATTCAAAGGAGTCATGCGTTAATTAATAACCATGAGGGAAGAAATAAATTTCATATTACTCTGATATGGTGAGTCAGGTTTCACTGTGTTTTCTTTAGGAGTGGCAGTCCAGAAGTTTATCTCCAATGACCAGCTTTAATGGTTTCTTGGCTGTATCAATCAGAATCCAACTGAAAAACTGTCTGTGAACTTCTCTGCAGGGTGTTTATTTATTAATAGACAAATCTGATGGCAGCACTCTTGCGAGAGAATTCACAACAATAACCTCAGAGTGACTGGTTACATTAGATCACTAAACTAACATACATTAAAAAATGGATTCTTGGGTTACGTTGCTAAGGCTGATGTTGGGAAAGAATCCAGAAATACCAACTTGACTACATTCAAACAAAATTATACAATTTTAGCACCAACTTAGTAGATTATTGGTAGATTCTAGACTTACCAGCCACTCTCTTTTGTATATACACTCATTGATTATTATTCTATCAGCCCCACTGACCATACAGGAGCACTTTGTAGTTCTACACTTACAGACTGTAGTCCATCCGAATCCATCATATACTTTGTTACCCTGTTATTCAATAATCAGGACCCCCGCAGGACCACCACAGAGCAGGTATTATTTGGGTGGTGGGTCTTTCTCAGCACTGCAGTGATACTGACATGGTGTGCTGGTGTGAGTGGATCAGACACAGCAGTGCTGCTGCTGGAGGGTTTAAACACCTCAGTGTCACTGCTGGACTGAAAATCGTCCACCAACCAAAACTATCCAGCCAACAGTGTCCTGTGACCCCTCAGGATCGCCTGACCACTGATGAAGGACTAGAGAACACAAACTGTGCAGCAGCAGATGAGCTACTGTCTCTGACTTAACATCTACAAGGTGGACCAGTAAGTAGTAGGAGTGTCTAATAGAGTGGACAGTGAGTGGACACAGTGTTTAAAAACCACTCATACCACAATACACACTAACACACCACCACCATGTCAGTGTTACGGCAGTGCTGAGAATGACCCACCACCCAAATAATACCTGCTCTGTGGTGGTCCTGTAAAGGCCCTGAAAAAAGGGGGATAAAGTATACAGAGAAACAGATGGACTAGATCAGGGGTGTTTAAATAGAGTCCAGTAAGGTCCAGTTAGAGGACATTTCCTCAGACCAAGGTCTGGACCATCATCATTTCTAACTTGCATTATGATTTAGTGGTGTATGCTGTTTACTGAATTAGTCTAGTATCAGCATCTTATACCATCAGCTACTGAAAGACTAACAAACTATGCATCACAGTTAGTATGTTTCCATACATTTACTGTTTAAATGAAAAACTGAATGAATTATTTATAAAACTAATAAATGTTTTTTGAAGTAAAAACAAGGGCTGCTAATAAACAGAATGCATCTTAAAGTGTTTATTTATAGAAAAAGTACATCATCTTGTTAACTCAATTTTAAATCTTGACCTATTAGGTTGGAGCTGTCTGAAGAATAAACAGTCAAGGTTTTTCATAGAGCACGTTATTTTTTCTCCAACTGGGCTTCTCGCCTCGTATCTAGCCTGCATCGCACCAAACTCTCGAATTTGCACAGATCTGATTGGCTGAGGAGGGCTTTTGGTGATTTTACTATGTACGTGATTGATCTGTGAGGTTACTGTGTTGCAAAGCCCGTATACCATAAAGACAAGAAAAGCTCCGCCTCTTAAAATAAACACTGTCAACATTAAATCATTCTTAATAGTTTATCGTTTGGGTCCGCACTGGATAACGTCTAGGTCTGGACCCGGGCCGCGGTCCGCCTATTAGTGACCCCTGGACTAGAGCCTGTAGAACTACAAAGTGCTCCCATATGGTCAGTAGAGCTGATAAAATGGACAATGAATGTAGAAGCAAGGTAGTGAGTGAATGCATATATTAGATGCTTAAGAACTGTTCAATCACACTTGTCTTGTCTTAGCAGCGCCCCCTCTGTTGAGTGACAAGAAGGGCTAGCCTGGGTAGCAGACTGCTGTGCACACGGCTAAATAAGAGTCTGGACTAACAATAACTCAGACTTTGAGTGACCACAGAATAGTGAGTGATGAGTAATTACAGATGAGAAGGCTAGCCCCGCCCATTCTGGTCAAATCCAGTAATGCTTTTTGAATGAGATGCAAATGATAATGCAAAAATAAAAATATGTTAAAGCAACACACAGCCATGTGAGTAATACTAGTGCAGAGGTAGAGCTTCCACAAAACTATAAACTATATGTACAACATCTACTGATAATATTCACACTAGTTTAATGTTTGATCATGATCGAACATGATCCTTGACACATATATATGAACATAATAAAGCCTCCACTATTGCTGGACGAATGAGAAGTACTACTTCCTAAGAAGCATGTGATAGAACCGATCTCCATACACAAAGCAGAAGTTCAAGGTTTAACTGACCTGTAAGCATTAACCAGGGCAAAAAAAGCAAACTGAATCTGCTCACAAGAGGAAAACAAACAAGCAGCAGGCGTGATGGCTCCAATCAGGTATTTTTATGGCCATCAATAACATAATCGTTGAAAACATTGCCACACGTCAAACTGGTTTACCACCGTGCTCATCCCCACTTCTTTTAACTACACTCTGTAAGTGTTTGGGATCTGTAGGGAGACCATTGCTGTGGTTCCCATTCTTGCTGTATACAGGGTTTCAGTTCAGGCTCTCCTTTATCATAGCACCTAATGTTTACACTGAGTGACCAGTCTAGACTGCCGGGAGGTCAGTTTAGCCCAACCCCTAAACTCTTTTAATACCAAGTCATGCTGTTGTAGTATAATATATGCTTTGGAAAAAACAAAAACAAAAACACAACAATTCTCAGTTTTAACATTTCATATGTTGTGTTTATACTATATCACTAAATTGTACAGTTCAAATTATTTGCACACTACTGCAAATCAGTGATATCTTTGTACAGCCTCCCAACTGATTTGAAAACTTAAATTATTAAAATTAAAAACTTAAAATTAAAAATGTAAATGTAAATACAGAGTATGTGTACAGTAAAGTGTGCAGAAGTTTGGGGTGCCAGATTTTATATTGGGCTCTTTATGGTGTCAATGCAAATACAACCAAGTATATATATATATATATATATATATATATATATATATATGAATATAAAGAGACTAAAATATACACTTATGTCAGTTACAAGCTTTAAATTAAATAAAGGTCGGTTTTAATTCATTCATTAATCGGCTGACTGTGAATCGCTGTAAGCTTAGCACTAACATAATAATAAAATAGAATAGAAACCCATGGGTGGAAATTCAAGATCACCGCATTTAACTCAACCATGCAGTGAAACCCTCACATATACACTCTATACACTAGTGAACAGACACTCTAGGGGGCAGTGAGCACACTTGCGGTGTGCAGAACGGTGGGCAGCCCTACCAGAGCTCCTGGGGAGCAGTCAGAGGTTAGGTGCCTTGCTTAAGGGCACTTCAGTCGTGTCCTGGCGGTTAATGGGATCGAACCTGACTGAAGACTGAACTTAGTAAAAGTATCCACACTAAATACTTCAAAGAGTGATATGCTGTGTATCTTAAACATGCTCTTCTCATTGTTTCCAGAGCTGACATCTTGAATGAAGGGTGGTCTCTGACTTTTGTGCAGGGCTGTATATAGAACAATCATTTTTAAATCATTTATGACTCTTAAAGCACATGAACACTCATCAGCATAGCAGGATATACGGAAACGCAGCTTTCTAAGGAGCATGTGAGTCCTGCAAGACAGACAGACACACACACACACACACACACACACAAACACACGACTGAGGAGACATTTCAAAAATATTGTGGAATAAGTAACTCACCGCAGTCCAGAGCCCTAAAGTACAGGAGCCTGCTCACACGCAAGCATTAACCAAGGCTGTAAAATCTGTGGCCTTACCCAGCAAAATAAAAACAACAAACCAACATAGAACGAAAGAAGGATGATCAGTTATTATTTAATAACTAAGAAATCTAACAAAACAAAGTATCAGCATAAACAAGATATTTGTTTTTCTTTGGACAACAACAACATATTTATCTCCTTTGGCCAATGGAGCAGCCAGACCTCCTCAGTATTGGGATAGCAATAAACAATAAAAGTGATACTGTCCATTACCTGTCCACCACTATTACACACTCCTACCTCAGAGATGATGGCTCAACTGCTGTCGAACAGTATGGGCTGGTCATCCTCTAGTCCTTCATCAGTGGTTACAGGACACTATTGGCTGGAGGTCTAGAGGTTCTATCAGACTGTGGTGTCCAGCTGTCTTTTCTATGCTGTGGTGTGCTGGGGAGGCAGCATGAAAAAGAGAGACGAAATGCGTCTGGACAAGCTGGTCAGACGTGCGGGGTCCGTGGTTGGTGTGGAGCTAGAGTCTGTGTCTACGGTAGCAGAGAGAAGGACACTGCACAAACTGCTCTCCATCATGGATGATGATGGTCACCCACTGCACACCATCATCATGGAACAAAGGAGCAAGTTCAGTGGCAGGTTCCTGTCACAGAGCTGCTCTACAGACAGACTCAGGAGATCCTTTGTCCCGAGAGCCATCAGACTCTTCAATTCCTCCCAGTGGAGCCGGAAGAGGAAGGAGGACAGATGATGAACAAGTCCCTTAATTCAAATTACAGTTTATTTTTATTTGTACTGTAATCACATTACTGTACATCTGCACTCCCGGACACTCTCGACACTTTACTGGACATCTTATGTCGGCACTCATAGACACTATTGACACTTTGCTGTACATCCTGTACATTTGCACTCATAGACACTATTGACACTTTGCTAGACATCTTATTTCAGCACTCATAGACACTATTGACACTTTGCTGTACATCCTGTACATTTGCACTCTTGGACACTTTTTAACATTAACATTTACTTAATACAATCTTTGCACATCTATTTATTTTGTAATAAATATCCCAGTACTGTCATGTATCTGCTGATACCCGTTTATCTCTTACACATTACCTAATTTATTACTGCACTACCTTTTTACCTTCAGTCAGGTTGTATAGTTTTGTTTTCATATGCTCTTGTATATATTCTTTTTGACTATTGGAATTCTTCATTCTTCTTTATACTGGGTGTTGTACTTTGTTTTTTTTCCTGTGAAACTGCTAGATTTCCTTCGGGATCATTAAAGTATCTATCTATCTATCTATCTATCTATCTATCTATCTATCTATCTATCTATCTATCTATCTATCTATCTATCTATCTATCTATCTATCTATCTATCTATCTATCTATCTATCTATCTATCTATCTATCTATCTATCTATCTATCTATCTATCTATCTATCTATCTATCTATCTATCTATCTATCTATCTATCTATCTATCGACCATTAAAGAACAGGATAATATATAAAGGGCAATGGGTGTGGATACAAGGTGCAACTAATTAATTAATTAATTTTTGAATCAGTTAATGTACCACACCCACACACACACACACACACACACACACATTATATATATAAATATATATATATATATATATATATATATATATATATATATATAAATATATATATATATGAGAAAGGGTTATAAAGGTTTAGCACGGTATTGCTGGATACTTTCCAGAACTATTAATAAGTACTGATGAAATGAGTGTATATAACTTGCATATCAATTATGACCGATGATACAAAATATGTGCATAAAAGAAGGTGATGTTAATGTTACAGCTGATCTGTGTACAGCCTGCAATGGCACTTCCGGTGGTTGGATGTTAAGGGGAAAATTGCTGACCCTTGTCCCAACATTTACATTTTATGAGCTCTCTCTCACACACACACACAACCCACACCTAGCAACCATCTAGAATACCAAAGCTAGCAACACCTTAGCAACCACCTGGGGCACCATAGCAACCACCAAGCAAGGCCTTAGCAACCTCAGGACACCACAGCATCCACCTAGCAACACTAGCAACTACTAACAGCAACCTACAATCACTTTTTACATGTAAACAGCTTTTTTTCTCTAAAGTCGACCTACACACAACCTTGTTTCCATCCTAACTGTAGGTAGTCTTTGTTTTGGGTGCAGCGCTGACTGCTTAATGTCCAAAATAATAAATACATTATTAGCTTACTGATATAATCACTGCTTACAGCCTTAAAAAAAACATAACTCCAAGCAAATCACCACTTATTCGTTTGCAATATGACCATATACATACAAACAAGCATATGATATATTCTTTATAAACATAAAGAAATTAGAGCTTCCTAACAAGTTTCTTTATCCTACAGACTGACTGCTCAGTGTAGATCATTGAATGTGAAAAATGATACAGCCTTATGCAACATCTTTTACAAACACACAGATCGACAGCAGGTGTAGTCTACTAATGACGTTCGGCCTAGTCACCTGGCACTCTCGCCATATCCCGCTATCCTGGCACACAGGAGGACTGGACAGGACAGACACTTAACGTTTGGGAGGAGATTCTAAACCGTCATTGTGGTGGATATTTTCCATTACATACAGCTAAGCTTAACCTGCAGACCTAATTTCATTCGTTTATTAAACAAAGCCCAATTACAGCCCTGCCCATAAAGCTAACCAGGAAGATAAACACATTTCCCTGAAACGTCCATTCACTTTCGTTTAGGCGTCTGTAACTCTGGACGCCGCTACAGTGAAAGCTCTCTCTGTTTGGCCAGGTGTGTGCGGGCCATAGCTGAGCTTTACGGCCTAACGTCAAGGCAGATATTTACTGTTGCTGTAAAAAGAAGAACAAGTATCTTCAAAACAGCAACTTTACAGGAGAGGACTAAACCAGTCTTTACCCTCAGTGTAAGACATTAGAACCAGATTATTGTACAACCAGGTTAGTTTCGAGCACTTCTTTTGGTTCAGTAACAATGAAATTTTCACAGAATATAAATTGCAGCTCGTGTGTTCAAATAAAATACATACATATATACACATATATACACATATATATACACATATATATACACATATATATACACATATATGTATACATATATATATACACATATATGTATACATATATATATATACACACATTATATATATACACATATATATATATACACACATTATATATATACATATATATATATACACACATTGTATATATACATATATATATATATACACACATATACATATACAATATGTGTGTGTTTATATATATATATATATATATATATATATATATATATATATATATATATATATATATATATATATATATATATATATATAAAAACACACACATATTGTATATCTCACAGCCTTCCAGCAAACAGATCCCTATAGTTACTTAACTTTGCACATGGACTTCAGACCTCGTAATAATGAACATACGCAAACAAAACATATACGAGTTGGCGTGTGACATGATATGGCGTCAGAGACTGAAGCCCATCTGCTAAGGCACAGTGCTGGTCAGTTCATCCTCTAGTCTTTTAATTACAGGCTGGACTGGGTGCTGGATCCCGCTCTACCTAGCAGTGACACTGACGTGTTGGTTAGTTAATGACACACAAGTTACACAAGGAAAATGCAAATTTCCATGTTGTGTCCGTGCGATTTTCCACATGCTGCAGCATCGGTTCAATAAATATGTGGACCTGCAAAATTCCATGTCTGTCTATCTTCGTTTATTATTAACTGAGATCAGATCACACTACAACAGTCATTTACACAGAAATTCAGATCATTCCAAAGATTTCACAACCTTTTAGAAGCTATTCATGTGAAATCTAGAACATTCCAAAGGCTTCCTAACATTTCTTCACAGCTAAACCTGAGATGGAGACTTGAGACGTGTGAAGTTTCAGCTTGAGGAGAACACACAAAGTCCAGTCTAGATGGGCAAAAAACAGGATTAGAGCTGGTCCTAAACCAGTCCAGATTGATAAAGGACAGATTACATCTGGTCCTAAACCAGTCTAGATGGGCAAAGAACAGGATTAAATCTGTTCCTAAACCAGTCCAGATGGGTAAAGAACAGGATTAGATCTGTTCCTAAACCAGTCCAGATGAGCAAAGAACAGGATCAGATCTGGTCCTAAACCGGCCCAGATGGGCAAAGAACAGGATTACATCTGGTCCTAAACCAGTCCAGATAGATAAAGGACAGGATTAGATCTGTTCCTAAACCAGTCCAGATGGATAAAGGACAGGATTAGATCTGTTCCTAAACCAGTCCAGATGGATAAAAGGACAGGATTAGATCTGTTCCTAAACCAGTCCAGATGGATAAAGGACAAGATTAGATCTGTTCCTAAACCAGTCCAGATGGATAAAGGACAGGATTAGATCTGTTCCTAAATCAGTCCAGATGGGTAAAGAACAGGATTCCATCTGTTCCTAAACCAGTCCAGATGAGCAAAGAACTGGATTAAATCTGGTCCTGAATTGGTCTAAATATTATTTTCATATCTGGCCCAAAGAGGTTCCAGCTGTACTTAGTACAAGCAAGCTCTCTCTGGAACACATCCAGCCCTGATTTAATGGATCCACATCAGATCTATTCCGCGTCAGCAACAGCCCCATATACTTGCTTTACAAAGTACACACTAAGCGTTTTTGTGGATTGAAAGATTCATTATTCGAAGCCGTGTAACAAAGTGCCCACAGAAAATATGACTGGACTGAAATTCTCTAGACCTGAGATTAGGCTTTGAAGCCATTTCTGGCGCAAAAATACACAGAGGTAAAGAACAGGACGTCCCAGTATCCTCGCCTTACCATTCATGTTTCATAGTCTACACAAAGCTTTAGCAAACACAAAAGAACATGTGACCTTTATTTAATAACTAATCAAGCTACCAAAACGTAAACAGAGCTGCTGCAATGCACAAGTGAGTTTCCAATACTGTGAAATTTCGAGTTGGTGATCCTCTAATCCTTCACCAGTGCTCACAGGCCACTGGTGGCTTGATAGCTTTGGTTGGTGCTCTCAGTCCAGTGAGGTGTTTAAACACTCTGGGAATCTGATCCATTCACACCAGCACAATGATCCACCACCCAAATGTTACCTGATCTCTGGTGGTCCTGTGGGGGTCCTGACAACTGAAGAATGCAATAACAAAGTATACAGAGAAACAGATGGACTACAGTCTGTAACTGCACAACTACAAAGTGCTCCTATATGGTCAGTGGTTCTGATAAAATGAAAAACAAGGCGGTGGTTATGTTACAGCTGATCTGTGTACAGCCTGTATTGGGATATAAGTGCGTCGTGATAGTCATTATGGGAAATAAAATGGGCATAAAATGCTGAGGCTCCTCTGGTGGTTTGATGTTGGTTGAACAGGGCCAATTGCTGACCCCTGTCCTGTTTTTTTTTTTAAGAGAAGCTATACTCTTTCACTTCACAAACAGGTGAGTATCAGTCTGACCAGACTAATATCGAAGTTCATGATAAGTTTGTTGACCGCCACCAAACCACAACTTCCTCAGCAAAGTCTTTTGTCCGGCTACTTCTGTTTTCTCTAGTGCAAGGAAGGCTAAAGACCTGGATCAGGCAAACACCTAATTGAATTTTAAATATTTAAAAAACCATCATGCACCCACACAGCAATCTTTCATCACCGGACTACAAAAGGCACACTCGTAACCTCTCTTTCTCTCTTGCAGACAAGCTGTGTGATTCCTTGTAAGCAATAAAGAGGAAGTGAAGTGGAACAATCCTTCTGTGATGAATCACATTTGACATATCAGACCCAGACTCTAACAACAAGACACGTACTGTGAATTATCAGTTTAGCCTAAATGAGTCCTACAGTGGAGGACCGGAAAGATTGGAGGGTATCTTCAATTGAGAAATAAAAAAAAGAAGTATGTAGAGCAGATAGGCCAAGGATGTGTGTCCAGCAGAGTATTCCCTGCCCACACCTACTAAGCCTGCTGGATGATGTGCTTAATCAGGTATGTTTGAGAAAGACCAGTCAAGCGTACTGTGCAGGAATCCGGCTCACCAGGACAGGAGTTCTCCACCCCTGAAGCAGGGATTACCAGTCGTGTACACAAAGAGCTGGCACTGTACCCTTTCGTTCTAGGAGCTCACCTGATTTCACTTGTTTGGTTGGTCTCAGTCTTCAAACACTTTGTTAGGTGTAGCGGGTGAGCTCCTGCTTCTCCTGCTGGCACCTTCTAAACCTATTGGGTCTGGATTTTTACTCGCAGGTCACGTATACCCATACATGCTGATTGTCTTCTCTGAGGTGGATGGAATCTTCCATGCATCACGGCTAGAAACGTCCAAAACTGGTTGGAAGAGCTGACTGAGACTTCCAAGTCTCACCTTGATGGTAGTGTTGGCTCTATGGATCCTCCCCCACGTGCCCTCCAGCAGCTGTAGGATGCAATGCTGTCAGCATGGCTCCACATACCTGTGACAACCTACCAGAACCTTACTGAGTCACTCCCAAAGTGCTATTTTTGTGGTGGCCTGAAAGCCAAACAGACAAATCAGTGTGAGGAACGTACACAATATTTAGGATCTATGGTAACCTGCACAAACACCCACTTCCTTATGGTGGCTTTATGTGAGGCCTGCTGATCTTTACCTGCCACCCTGAAGTTCTGTGCAGTGTGATGTTGGAGGTGCTGAGTGAATACAATGACTTTCAACCTGCTAGAAGGTGGATTACTAAGGCCCAAGCCTGTAGAAATCCTTGGGTAAACCTTTTTCCAGTCAAACGAACATCAACAAACCCTACTCAGATCCTCTAGGATCTCTTTTGATTGAAGTCTAACAAACCTCTATTGTGAAAAGCCAGGTAGCCAAACATTAAGGGTTTTCATACGGCAGGGCAGGTTAAGCCCTCGTCCGAACTGGTTGGAACATCTGACTAATTACCCCCTTTTTTCAAAAGGCCATTATTAGAAGGTCAACATAAGATCCACATCCTTTACCCATCAATGACCCGACTGTTTAAAAAAAAAGAAAAAAGAAAAAGAAAAAAAAAAAGGCTAGTGGTATACGGTTACATCACTAGTAATACTCAGAGAGTCTGTCACAGAATCACAGCTCCTTTTCTCTTTGACTTGCGTCCTATAAATAAACATATTTTAACAATGATCATTTAACAAATTCATGTCATCCACACGAACATACTGCGCTTGCTCAGCTTGGTGTGAGTTAATGTAATTAATCCAGCTTGTATGTACTTTTCTTTGTGGAAATCTCTAAAACTGGTAAAATGTCAGCAGCTGGTTGAAAATAACAATTGTTTTCATATACCAGCAACAATGTACTTAATTCATATGATACTGTGCAACACTTAGACCAACTTTCATTATTCAAAAGGGAACTCCACTGATTTTGTATTTTTTTTTTAAATCTACATTATAAAATGGTTGAAATCTGAAAAAGTTAATAAAAATGATTTGATATAAAATAAAGGTTTCACAGTGGTGGTGTTTAATGACTGAACATTGTGCTGTGTGGTACAGATGCTGTCCAATGAAAAACAGGTCAGAAAATGGCAACTTTACTGTCTTCACTTTCAATGGAACCAAAATTATTTCCAAGCTGTTTTGGAGCATTTCTGTTGGTCCAATCATCAATTTCCCCACAATGTAAGCGGCAGCTGCTACATTGAATACATGTGTAGATTAAATGCTGGTTTGGTATAGTAAATAAAATGGATTATGTATTAACATGTTGATTCTTGGATCCTAGCACCACCGAGGCAATCAGACTGACTACTCAAACCACTGTGAACAACTCTTTAAATTCCAAGGTCTAAACTGGTGGAATTCCCTTGCAAGTTATTTATTGTTAGGAGATTAGTTAGGGGGGGTTTTATATACAAATTAACCCACTGGAAGGAAGGAGAACGACTAAGAAGTGAAAAAACAGACGTTTTTGTTCTTAAACTGAGATTCAAAAACTAATTGAACTGACTGATCAGAGCAAAAGTGACCCCCCGTTCATCTTTGAGAGAGAGGAGAAAAATTCATGCTCCACTCTTGCTTCAGATTAGAAAACATCTGCAGGTGACCCTATGGGTCTGAAATGATGTGTAGCTGCCAGGAAGCTCTTACTGAAAAAAGAAAGGTAGGCCAAAACCTGCTCGTGTTCTCAATGAACTGACCAGCCCAAAGTCCAGACATCAATACCCCAGAATGTGTTTGGGATTACATGGATAGTAAGAAGCAGAACTGAGGAACTAAGACTGAAACGAAAGCAAGTCTCCCAAAAGCAGTGCACACATGACAGATGGGGTATATTTAGCTATACAAATGTTTGTATAAAGCTGTGGTTTTGGTTGGCAGTTAAATAAATGAAGGATGGGCTCTGACTGTTGTGCATTACTGTAGGTGTAACATGGACGTCCTTGCTGACCTTCTGCTACTAAAACAGAGCACTCAGAAGCAGAAGTGGAAGTTAAAACTGCAGAACTGTGTGCGAGTGAACACAACATGGGAAAGGCTCTTTACCTGGACAGGCCGGGCAGTCATCTGTGATTAGGTGGGGTGGGCTGGACAGGACTCTGAGCTCTGTGATAAACAATGGGCAGAGACAGAGAAACATAGGCACGGAAGCATGGGTCTAAAGAGCATGTCCACCCACCTTTACCTCTTTACACCCTGATAAAGACCCAACCTAACACAAGAGCTACTAACAAACGACAGAGGACATGAAGTCATCATATCAGAGGTCACAGAACACAGCAAGTACGTAAGAGACAAATGGGGAGGGGTGACAAAACTAATGACTTAATAGCTATTAAAATTAGAAACACTTCTACGCAATAAATCATTTATGATATAATAAAAAGCGCTACATCATTCAGAGCCAGGACGGCTCTGGGGTTTTATAAGGACATCACAGAACAGATTGGCTCAACAACAGACCCTTGACACGGGGAAATAAAACGATTAACCAGACACTCCCGCACCGATAACAGCATGTTTAGTTTTTTTTTATTTTTATTTTTTCCTAATCAATAATAAATTCAAATGGACAGGTATAGCCCTGTGAATCAGATCACAAGAATCTGTAATAA
Source organism: Megaleporinus macrocephalus (assembly GCA_021613375.1). Classification (NCBI taxonomy): domain Eukaryota; kingdom Metazoa; phylum Chordata; class Actinopteri; order Characiformes; family Anostomidae; genus Megaleporinus; species Megaleporinus macrocephalus. The sequence continues at coordinate 10,842,523 of CM038719.1, forward strand.
AATAATAAAGACAGGTGAAAAGAGAAAGAACATCAGCTACAAATTTGGTGTGGTGACAAATAAATGGGGGGCAGAAAAATAAACATACATGCTAATCCAACAAGGGAGAGAGAGAGAAACTTAGTGTTGTTGAACCTTGTATGTAAACAATGAGGATATATCCTTTTATTTATTTATAAAAAAAAAAAAATTAAAAAAAAGTTAACGTCACATTGAGGAGACCTCAAATAAAATCTGAACAAGGTGAAGTGGGGTTCATGAGCCCGAGTGAGATGTCGTTCTAGACCGGGAGCGTAAGGGACGCTGATATCCAGAGGAGTGTTAACTGTTGAAAAGCAGCACAGCTCTAATTTATTTCGGACCAAATGGAAGGAGGTGGGAAGATCTAAATCTCCATTTTTCCTCAATGCAGAAGTACTTTCGGGCACAGTTGCATTACTAATCAATTCTTTTATCATTTTAATTAAATAGCTTCAGATTTTTAAGCATGGAAGCTCTTTTTTTAAACCTGGAGCCGTTATATGATTCTATGCAAGGACAAAGAGTCAGGTCCATATACATGGACAGCAGTACTATTTCTGTTGGAACAAAACAAAGCAGTGAAGATGTGAACGAAGTGTAGACCTCAAGCTTTACCTCAAGGCTTTAACCCTTCATTGCATCATAAGTCTCAAACTCGTTTTCCCTCACTTCATAATCACATGATAATGAATATTGTGACCATGTAAAGCCAACAAAGGTAGTATTAATAGGAGGTTTGAGTGAACCAATCAAAAGTAAAAGTGGGTCCTGGTAAAGATCTATAAACCTCTTTCTGACACATGCATCTCTGCAACAGACATTTTTCCTTCAGAAACATTTTTTCACATCTGCTGTACAAGTTAAAATTATTTTCATTTTAACCTAAAGCATCTTGTAAATGATGTATATCGCATAAACATGTATGCTGTATTAGGAACCTTCCATCCTTCTAATATATATCTGAGCAATGCTGGCTTTTCTTTTACAACAAATATAAATAACATTCATACAAAAAGCACTGATTTTTTTTGTGTGTGTCCATATTCTTTCAAACTTCTCTAATTCAATAATTAGGTCAAGCTTACATAAAAAACTGAGCTAATATTGTGCAATGGAGGGTCAACCGTCCTGTAGGATTAATTACAGCTGTGTGTTTATCAAACCACTCAACTTGAAGCTGAAAGTTTACACCTTGGCCACAACTGGACTGCTGTCCAAATATTTGGACCATGGAACTGATGGAACAATTGTACTAATTCAGCCAAAAAAACAGTAAAATCTTTGAGCACTGGAGCTTCTTTCTGTGAAGAGAAGCTGTATTATAAGTACTTCAGTACTTGAGTTTTTACTGGATTACAACAGTAACAGTTTCTACATCTGGTACTAACCCAGTGACCTGATATGGTTTTCATTAAAGGTCTCTGAGTAAGAGGTCCAAACATGAATTTCTATGAGACCCTAAAAGAACAAGCTTACATGAATGAACAACATCTAAAAAAGTTGCTGCTGAAATGAAAGCAAAGCTGCTCCAGGCTTAGAACTCCTGACACTCTTGTAGGAACACCTGCGTTTGCCTACAGAACCCCTACCTGTCCTGACTGTAACGTATGGTCAACTACCAAAGCCCACGGACTCACCTCCCCCCCGTATTTAGACCTGCTGACTCAAAGCACACTTATATATGAGAAGATACTAGGCTGTTGCTGAACTGCCATTCTTTGTGTGTCTTTACTCCGATATGGTTTTAAATGAAGCTGTTATTCCGCTGTTCTGTTATAATTATAGAATTTATTTACTATACAGAATGAAGAATCTGCCTATAGTCACAGGGTTGGAATGTTTAACTGCCCCTTGTCCAAACACGCTTTTTTACTTTTTTATTTATTTTTTTAATAGAACTTACTCTAGTGTTTTAAATGTCATAAGAACAGCCTTATTCAAAAACCTGGGGCTATAGTTATATATCATTAATATTTCCAATATTACAACAACAATACATATATATATATATATATATATTATGAAGTTTAATTCATTGGAAAGTTTAAACCAGAACTGACAGTTTTCGATGTATTATGTATTTTGAACTCGAAAAAGCCTGAAATGCGACTAAACACCAACATATATAAGACGAGGTTGAAATTTAGGATATTGCTAAAGTCCGAAAGTGAAAAGCAGCAAAAAAAGACACTGTTTATTTGAATAAACGACGATGCAACACAAGTCCCACGATTCTGTTACACCTGATTTTATTGTTTGCCGGGCAGCCATAAACAGAAGGCAAGTTTCTATAAAAGTAATTCTACTTCAAGCACAGACTGAATTAAACTCTGCATCATGCTCAACTCGAAATCTAAAGTTAAGTACGTTTGCGTGACTTGCGCAGTAACTTCACAAACATTTGAATTCAAGCTATTAATATCTTACAGCTCTTCTGCGACTACGCCCATTTCTGAGAATCAACTGCAACTTCATTTCAAAGCTAGACAGTAACAGATGTAGATCTGCATTTGTGTTATACACAAATATTTCTTTTAAAATTCCACTAATTCATTTAGCAGCAGTGCTTTGAGTTTCATCACAAGTGAGTTTGAAGTCTACAGGTTTCTGTTCCATCACTAAGTGGGAATACAGCCTTACTAGGATAAAAACAAACAGAGTTTCTAAACCCAAGCTTTGCTTTCATTTCTTTTAAGCTGAAAGGCGCTGGCGTGTTTAGGTTATGGTAAGGCTGGCTGATCACTAGTGAGGACACGCTCTCTAGAAGGACATCTCAAGACTGGCCAAGTTAACCCCAAAGTACAGACAATTCTGAATCAGGGGAGGAAAAACAAACAAAAACAAAAACAGAAGGTTGAGGACATTCTGTAGGAAAGCCACACCATCCCTGCTACATACACGCCTCACTCTGTCCTGTATCCCTGCTCGCGTGTCATCAGTGATATGAGGTATGAAGAGGTCAGCTATGAGGATTCATATTCAAGTGATCGATGATCATCATCATTATTATTGTTAACACAGTACCCCAGCCCTCGGAGCTTGCTACAAAAACGGGTCATGGTTCTAGTGGTCAGTTTTTGTTCCCTATGATCTTCTTACAGTCACCCCAAGTCTAGGACAGCCTTTTCTTTTTTGTCCACCTGAGGGACCAGTAGGTGCATAAGGAGCAGTACAGTGGGGGAAAAGTAGAGAAATAAAAAAAAAAAAAAGAAAAGAAAAGAAGAAGCACTCTTAAAAATAAAGGTTCATGAAAAGTTCTTGGCTTAAATGTGCAGCAGTCAGAAACCACCTGTCGTTTACTTCACATCCAGATAAAACTGACGGCCACTTTTAGAGGAGTTGAACTGAAAAGTGAAAGCTAAAATGAAATAAGAATAAATAAATACATTGGCAAAATCAAAGAAGCTGCTGGTGCGTTCAGATAAACGAACCACTCCAGAGCTTGATGTCACTGAATACATTTGGAAACGAATGAGAAGAAGCGGCCAACCAACCTCTAAGACTGAACTTTTTTCCATCTAATGTCCCTGCAGAGTTCTTGGAGGTGAAATGAAAGTAAAACGAGTGGACACACTACATACTTGTAAACTGAATTACATTTTTTGACTGTTCAAAGAAAAACAAGCATCTCCGTTTGATTTTTGCATATCATTTGAACATGACAGCCACCGTTTATATTGTAGTGAAAGTTCAGGATGAATGTACCAATAGAAGTGCTCCAAAACAGCTTTGAAAAAAATTCTGGTTCCATTGACTTCCATTGAAAGTAAAGTTTGTTTTTGTCCTCTCCTGTAAAGTTGCCACTTTGGGGATACTTGTTTCCAGGTCTCTCCAAAATTGCAACTTTACAGAAGAGACCAAAAACATACTTTACTTTCAATGGAAGATTTACTTCTATTCATCCATTCATCATAAAAATTTTCACACACTGTAAACGACCAGTGGCGTGTTTAAATGACATAAAAAAATAAAAATCGACAAAAATGGACAGACATTTTTTACTGGACACCGACGATATGCTTTGTCGGTCATCAGCAAAAAAAAAAAAAGGATGGTCAGTTATGTCTGGAAACTGAATAAATGGATGGTGGTCTCAGACTTTCGCTCAGTACTGTAGAGTTTTATGAGAAACCTTAAAAGGTGCAGTGTGTAAGGGTCGGAGTGTTTTCACACGTGTCCTGAATGCTTGAGCCAGAACTCGGACTGACTCTGGGCTCGTCTGAAGGCTCATAATGGGTAGTTTGCTTTCAGACTCAAGAATTCCCTCTGAATTGTGGATCGAGTGAGCAATTGTGGAAGTCATTTTTCTTTTTCGCAGGGTTTATCTGGTTGCTGCTGTTTATTACTTTCACAGAACACCCAACAGTCAAGCAGCCAAGAGCACTGCACAGCAGTGAACCCCAGAACTCCAACTTCAGAAGGTCCACAGATCAGCTCTCTGACTGCTCCCAGGCTGGGAAACCGCTTTCACACTTGATCAAACTTACTAGCTCTGGGAGAAAAAAATAAACCTCTAGTGTAAAAACGCTGCCACCTAGTGGTGAGGACGCAGACTGCCTTCCCTAGCATTAAGTAAAATCCACTTCTTTAATGAGGACGATTCACCTTCCCTTGTTTTTCTCTGATGTTAAATAATAAATATGGTGGTTCGTACCAACCGGTGCTACAGCACCACCCAGCTGCCGCTTCTACGTATCAACGTGGAAGGCACTTCCTACAGCCTGTCCGTTACGGGATACCGCAGAAATAATATGGCACTTTGGAAAACAACCCACTCCTATGTAGATATAAAGGGCTCATGCTAAATTATAAACTAAACTAATTATACACTAATAAAAACACAGTTTTGGATATTCTGATCTCTTTCTGCTTAAAGATCCCCCTGAAAATTTTACACACTGCACCTTTAAATCGATGTTCGAGGCTCTTTAAACGTAAAAATAGTTTTTTTTACATTCAGGTCTCATTTTTGAACCTTGTTTATTTTTAAGAGTGGCGTAATTTAAGGACAGAGTGACCGCAGCCAACAGCGGTGGCGGAAGACAATGCAGTTATTGATTGAGAAGGAAAAAAAAACCCAACACATTAATACTTACATAACTTATACAGTAAAAAAAAAAGATGACTTGAAAACGTAGTTGAAGATAATACTTCACCCTGCATGCACACAAAAGACGTTTCTTCACTGTGAAATGTCTGTAACCTTTGTACTGGTTTTTACTTTTGGGTCACTTCACCAGTGACTCTCACAGCAATGCATTTTCAATAGTGGCACATTTCATTGTACTGTCAGTTTCAGAGCAGAGCGTCATGAAGAGACTAAAAAAAATAATAATAATAATAATAAAGTTAACTGTTAAGTTAATAAGGGGCCCTTTTGATACTCAACACAGTTTCCTCCGATTCAATACTTAACAACAAAAAAGGCCTCCCTCCCCTCCCACCCTACGCCTGTCCTATATACATCCAGGAGAAATTGAAAATAAAAAAATAAAATCATTCAAACTTTCCCCGACCACACACACACACACAAAATAGGCCCACCCTCCGATTCACTGACCGAAACCCCATTCAAACTAAGCCATGCCATCAAAACGTAAGACCACTTCATATTTCTATAAAAACCCTCACCCGTCAATTACTGAGGTCCCCTCCCCAACGACCTGCTGTAACCCACCCAAACCCACCCGCCCGCCATTCCCCATCATCCAAACAGTGATTCTTTAAAAAATAGCATGTCAGTTCCAGAGATGACTTCCTGCATGATCAGAACGGGTATTTCATTCTCTTCTTCTTTTTTTTTTCTCCACAAAAAATAAACAGGTTCAGAAAAGTGCTCGACTGGACTCTTTTTCGAGTGAAGAAGAGGAGGAGGAGGAGGAGGGGGAGGAGGAAAGAGGAAGGCGGAAGGAAAGAGAAGAAAGAGGGACGAGAGAGCCTGAAAGAGGCACAAAAATAGTCCTGTGAGCTGGTCTATGCCAAGAGGCACTCATATACATACATACACAGCGCCCTCTAGCGAAACCCCCTTAGATCTGCAGTCCGAAAACGGAGGGAACCAAGAGCGTGGAAAATAATAATAATAATAACAATAATTATTTAAAAAAAAAAAGCCATCCCTTCACCCCCTCCCCCCCACTTCACCTGCCAGTCCCCAAAAAAAGGTTACATACGGTATTTTACATATAGATATTCTTATAAATATATATGGCCCTTATTGAAAGAGAAATGTGAGCATTTCACATTGAGATAAAAGTACCATAATCTCTATATAGCTAAGTGGAAAGTGTTGTCAGTGTAATAGAGCAGGCAGCAGTTTTGTCTCTTATGCTTTGCACTCATTCACAGAGTAATACAAAAATAAAAATATCACCAAAAAAAATAATAAAACTAAACCAAAAAAAAAAAAACAAACAAACAAAAAAAAAAAGCTTCTTGGTATTTGCAAATCGTCCACCTCTTCGACGCATTCTTGCTGCCCCTCTGATAAAATTCTCCTTTACACTTTTTTTCCTGAGTAATACTTCAATCCTTGTAACAGACAATACCTTATTTTTTTCCTATTTTTTTTTTTTGTAGTTTTTTTTTTTTTTTTTCGTTTATTACTTTATTTTTTTTTTTTTTGCTAGTTCAGTTCTGGGCTACTCCCTGCCATTGCTATCTCGGTTATCATACACTTGTGAAGCTGATTGCTAAAAACATGAGCTTCCATGAGGAGCGAGGGAGGAGGGGGGGGTTGCTACTCTATTTTTGCTTTAAAAAGTTGTTCTATCGATTAACAGAGCAGTTCCTAAAACACTACTAAAGAACAAGAGAAACAATAAAGAATGGTTTTCCAAAACAGAGAGAAGGAGAAAAAAAAACAATGTACTCTAAAAATTGCATTTCTGTTTGGCCTCGCAGGCCAAGCGCTGTGAACGTTCATGGTAAATATGAATGGCAGTGAGATAATAATTACGAAAACATAGAAAACAATAATAACAATAAAATAACTAAATAAAAATAATAATTAACAATAATAATAATAATATTAATAATAATAATATTAATAATAATAACAACAACAACGATACAAAACAAGTCTAATTTCAAAAAATGATCTAAACAAAACAGATGTAAGCTCTGCAGCCTGTTCAGTTGTAGCTTTGGCTTGGTGGGGTTTTGGGGCCTGCGCTGACGGGGTCGCTCACGTCAGCCAAGAGGCTGCTATACCCTGAGAATTCGGAGACAGACGTCTGGATACGGTGCTCCACCTCTACCCCCGGATCTGTGCCGAAGGCCAGCGGCCGCCGCCCGCCTTTGAACTGCGCCCCGAACGCCTGCGCAAAGTTCTCAATCTGGTAGGATCCCTTGGCAGGGTCCAGGCTGGAGCCCAAGGAGTCCTGGGAAACGGCAGCCGCGGCTAAAGAGTAACCACCGGCGGTGGCTCCGTTTTTGGGACCCTGGGGATCTTTCTGGACCCCGAGGTCAGCTGGCTGCGGCTGGATCTGGTAGGCGTTGGCATTAGGGGTGTGCGGCGGCGGAGGTGGGGAGACGTGCTGTTTCTCCAGCTGCTCTGTGAGCTCCTGGGACGGCGTAAGCTGCTGGGACTGGGAGTGGCCGGAGGGCTCCAGGCCGGTCAGGTGGAAACCCTGCGGAGGCGAGGAACCTCCTAGCAGCCCAAAGTGGGACTTTGGCACGGAGGAGGTGAGGGAAGGAGAGGAGGACGACGAAACGGGCTGCCCGAAGGAGTACTCCAGAGACGTGGTGGTGTACACGTGCTTGTCTGAAAGGAGTGCGCCAGAGAAGGGTCCAGCAGTGCTGGATGAAGGGCCTGGACCCGGGCCTAAAGGGAAGCCGCTACTATGGCTGGTCCGTTCGAGTGCCTGCAAAAGGAAGCGAGAATACTCGTGCATGATGGAGGTTTTGTCCCCGCCCCCGGGGCTCGCAGGATCCTCGTCATGGCCCAGAGGGTCTGGGCCATCCGCAGACCCCGTCTGGAGCTCCACAGGATGAGGGTCAGACAGATCAAAACTCACATCGGACTTGTGGGTGTAGTGGTCCAGCAAGCTTTGCAGGACCTCGTCCGGGATGCCGGACTTGTCCTGCTTGATGTCTGCCAAGGGGGAGGAGTCAAGCAGCCCCAAGGAGGCATCACCGTCCAGCACCCCGGAGACGACGCCTTGAATGACTGTCGGCTGGGGATGAAGGTGGCTTACACCCATGTCATACTCAGAAGCCCCACCCCCTGCTCCTCCCACTCCATTGTTGGCTGCATGCAGGTATCGCCGCTTCTTCAGGAACTGCATGGCATCGTCGTAGTTGCTGCTGCTGCTGGTGGGGCCCGCTTTAGTCCCTGGAGCCTGGAGGAGGCCCATGCTGTCCAGCTCCATGCTCCCAGGCTTGGGCTGACCCGTGGCATTGTCGTTTTTCTCCAAGCCTTTTCTATTCCCCTTCTTGAAGGCCATTTTAGGTGCCCGGCCATGTTCGCCGTGCATGCTGGGCCCAGGCTGGGCTGCACCTGCCGCTGAAGACGAGGACGATAAGGACACCCCGCCATGGTTCTCCACAGTGCTGAAGTCGTGCAGACTGTAGCCCTCCATCCCCTGACTATGCGAGGGCGCCACAGAGCCTGTCGCCCTCTTGCGCTTACCCCCCTCGCCAGCATTTTTGGACTTGCCCCGTTTACGGCCGGGTGCGGCCGTGTTTCCCTGAGTAATTCCGTAGCTGCCGTGCCCCACGTCGGCATCAGTGCCCAGCTCCAGGTCCCCACCGTCCAGGTCCTTCTTGATGGGATCTCCACACGTCCGCTTGTGCTTCAACAACCGATCGGTCCTGGAAAAATACTGAGGGGAGACAAACAGAAGTTACACACAGCTGCCCAACACAGAAAGCAGGTAGCAATCAAGTACAGCTTAACAGTAAACAACACTGCAAGAGTACTTATAGTACAAAAGGATACACAACATTATATAAAGATGCTGGCTTATGCCGGTTTTAGCTTTGTTACATACTTCTGTCCATTGTTTAATATTAGAGATGGACTGATCAGCGTTTTTGAGACAGATTCCGATCGCCAATCACCTTTCAGCGCGATCAGCCGACAGCCGATACCAATCGAGAGCAGGGCTATATGCCACAGAAGGCCTACATTTAGTTATTAGCGCAAGTAAGTCATGAAACACGGTCTAAACTGGTTTATTACCATTTTTAACAAGCTCATATGAAACAGCATAATATTTGAAACAAAATTAGCAGTAAATAAACAAAGTAAATCAAACAAATATCCACAATACTGTAATCATTACATTTAGAACCTTAATTTAAAACAAAAAGGTAATTAAATAAATGCAGTCAAAACTACAGTCTGGTTATTTTAAACAAAATCTGTAATCATTAAATGTACATCTTGAATTGTTGCTGCTGCTGTTCTGTCAGATCTGGTCTGCACGGTGTTCTGGTTTGTTTATTTGTTTTGTGCTAGCTGTGCGTGCTAGCTCTGCTGTTTGCTGATACTCACTGTATTCAGTTGTGTGCAGTGCTGTATCAGATTATTAGTGTTAAATGTCTTTGTCTTGGTTCCTCAACGAGACACACTGATTTTACACATTACAAAAACGCCCTGGATGAGTCTGCGTCACATTTGGTAACAAACTGCCAGACGGACGTCATGTTTTCTCTTAGCACATGTTTTTCTCGCGACGCTGCTGCTTTTGTTAGTCTGTGGAAAATGTAAGGGTATGTATTTCCACCTAGCGGTTCAGATAGGAATTGCAGAGAGCTGGCCGGAGGGCTCCTCTTCCTGAATGAAACTCTAGCTGGAAATACAGAAATTAGGCTCATTTGTTTATCGCCATTGATGGGCTCTAGGAATCGGCTAAATTGGAGAAATCCAATCACTGATCACATATTTTGATTAAAAATCGGCCAATACCGATCAATCCTTCCATCTCTATTTAATACATAAAAGTTAAAATAAACAACAGCTTCTATTTGAATTTTTAAGCTGCGGGGCTGCTTCATCCTTGTGGTCTTTTGATTAAGACGCATAAAACCCCAATGGAAGTGTATTAACTTCTAAAATATCACAGTGTCATCTTTAAAGCTAGTGTTGTTTTTGAAAGGGAGATTTAAGCTATTGAAATATCCTATCTATTGTTTTGTAGTCATCCATAAATTTGCACTACAGAAGTAAAAGTGAGCAGCTGCAGGCTTTGTTTGTGTGCACTGTGATGTGAAAGTCAACTTAAGTGTACTTCTGTTCAGTGTGGCCTAAACACTAGCAGTGCTCCTCCAGCATTCAATAAATATGTCATCAAATATCAGTTTCAAATATAGGTTAGATCCAAGCATCAGTCTGATGCTGGTGGTGATTAAAGAAAAAGCTGCGGCCGATCTCAATATGATTCCATTATCATTATGCATCTCTAGATTGTAGATTGGCTTCCATTGCGGCATAGCCAAACAGACTTCACAGAAAGAAACTCTAATTTTCTGATGAGTGAAAACTGATTTCAGGCTTGCTGATTAATTAAGGCTTATGACAGTCAGTATAAGAGATTATTTTGAGTAGTTGGGTTATAAGCTTCTATTTCTTAATATCTACATTAGTCACATAGCTCTGGTGGTGAAAAAACTCTTATTTATACTAAAGTTACAAATGTAACAGACCCAGTGTGATCTGATGATAGTTTGCGGGGTTATTTAAAGCTCACCTGTTGGCAGGTGTCACACTTGTATGGCTTTTCTCCGCTGTGAGTTCTTTTGTGTCTCTCCATGTGGTACTTCTGAATGAAGCGCATGTTGCACTGATCACAGCTAAAAGGCTTCTCTCCTGGAAAAAAAGGTCAAGCGGAAAAAAAATATAACTTTTTTATATAATAACGTTACACGGTCAGATTAAAAGGTAGCTTCATTGGAATGATCAAAGAGAGAAACGCGGAGGTCTTACCACTGTGGATCTTCTCGTGTCTCTGTAGGAGGTATTTCTGAATGAAGCTCATGTTACACTGACTACACCTGAAAGGTCTTTCACCTGCAAGAGTGAACACAGGTGAGTGCATGAGTATTGTTGTTTTTCCTGAGGATCTCTATTATTAAGGAGGAGAGTATGAGAGACCCCAAATTCTTTATGACAATGGCGCCATATATCATAAAAAAGTCTATAGCTGCTTGTTTTGAGGCAGGAACTACTGTTTGTAGGCAATAGCTAAATAACTGAACAGTACTGTTTAATTAAAAGAGTTGATAAATAAATAAACATACATGTGTGAGTGTGTATATAATATCTATATCTATATCTATATATATATATATATATATACACACACACACACACACGCTCAAAAGTTTGGGATCACAGTAAAATGTTCTTGTTTTCAATGGAGTATCTTCCTTCCTTAACACAACAATGGACTGACGGATCTCTAAAGAAAGTTGTTTCTTTCTGGTCATTTTGAGTCGGCCAGCAAGCCATCAACTGCTGATGCTTCAGATACTAAACTAACCTAGAATGTTGTTCTCCCTTTTATACTCACTTATTAGTAGAATGTTTTTCAGCTGTGCATCACAATTGAGCAAGAGTGTCCTAACAACCAATTAGTCCAATAACATCCTTAACTTGGATTGTTGGTCGTACCAGGAGATTTAGACAGAGGACTGAGAATTACTGATAATAGGACTATATGCAAAATAAGCCTCTATACAAAAATAGACTTTAATACAAACATTTTTATTCTTTGAAAATCATCTGATACACTTACATTAATTGTGAAATGGACAATAGAGTAATAATAAGAGAGTAATAATAATTTGAGTATCATAAGTATCATAATACACTGCTGGGAAAATATGTGATGATACTAATAAATGTAAATGACAACTATATGCGGGGATTGTAATATTTGTACTGGTATATGTGATGATAATTTTCATCCTGCAGAGTTTAGTTCAAAACTGCATCTGAAATGCGGCTGGAGCCAGGGACTACACTCTCCAGGACCAGGTCTGGTGACCATCACATCATACTTAGACATCTAAATAATACTATTAATGAGTGTAACAGCACACTGTGACATTGTGATCTTGTGGTGGCAAAAATCTTCCAGGACTCTTTCTATTATGTTATCTAATGTAACTGCACAGTTTAAACTCCAAACTATTTGCTCCATTTAAACGTTGCTTGGAATACTGTGGGAATGCTGAATGATAAAACCAGTATCATAAACCTAACAAACTACTGGTAATAAACAACCATTTTGCACTGAAAAGTCAGAATCAGTGAGTGAAGAGTCAGTACAATGTGTACTAACCCGTGTGTATGAGTACATGTCTGCGAAGGTGGTAGGAGCTGCGGAAGGCCGCGTTGCAGTGCTCACAGATGTGCGGTTTGGAGCTGGGAGACAGACTCCCTCCGTCTGGATCCAGCATCATAGACTACATACAGAAACATACAGAGGCACCATCACTACTGCATCAGGCAATGCTAAGCATTTTGTGTACATATAAACATGGAAGAGATGTAGAAATTGAGATAGAACAAGTTCATAGAGTTTCAGCCACTAATAATTAGTCCCATACTAGGGCTGGGCGATAAAACGATAACGATAATTATCGCGAAATAACATTTCCTCGATAGAACTTTAAGACGTAGTCGATAGAAAGTCGATAGAATTAAGTTTCGTCCGTGTTTTGAGAGACAACAAGAACAGCCAATGAGAATGAGAATAGCGCCGCGCCAAACCAATCAGGTGACTGAACTACAGTTCCAGCCACTTCATGTTTGGTTGAAGCTCACAGCACAGAGTGTAGATGTAGCAGCAGCTTAACCCACGCGCTAGTAATAAGTTACTGCAGACACCACAGTTGAGCAGAGAGAACGAAACAAGAAAAAACAACGACAGAAAACGTAACTACTACTGAAAGAAACATGTTACACGTGTTAATAATCTTAAAATAATCTGCTAAGATAAGAACAACTAGTAAACAAGTGCTGTCTTGCTGCTGTGTTGATGAAGCTCTACGGGGTGTTTGAGCTTTAAGTACTCGTGTATAGCAGTTGTACTGTTGTGTTGTGCAGAGCTGACAGAGCACCACACTGTTGTGTTTCTGTGTAAAATACTCCCACAACTTTAGATGTAGGTGAGCGATTGTTTGTAGCTGCAGCTCGCGCACCGGATAAATCAATGCTTTCAGTAGATGTGGCCACCGTAATTTCGTAATCGATAAACATAAACATGTAAACTGTATGAGTTCAAGTGAGAACGCTGAGACAAAGTTGACTTTATAATCCAAAAACCCGAGCAGGGAAACTTTATTTTCTACCGAAACAGAATCGCCATTTGAGCTGACAGAGTCGACTCACCGCTACGAGTCCTTTCCTCAGACCTTAAAGGGCCAGCAACAGCCTGCTTAACACAGTGTCTGTGTGTGAATACTGTTCATACTAATACTGCCCCGTATACACAACATTACACAACTGTATCACACACACACACACACACACACACACACACACACACACACACACACACACACACACATATATATATGTGTGTGTGTGTGGTTAACACAGTTGTGTAATGTTCTATAGACATTTGTCTATTTGTCTGAAAATAAAAAACAAATTTTGATACCTTCATATCTCACTTAAAGTAAAAAGGAAATAGTGATTTGATTTATATCGTGATATATATCGATATCGACTAATATGAAAAAAAAAAAATCATCGTGATAAGATTTTTTCCCATATCGCCCAGCCCTATCCCATACATTGTTCATGGTCCACAACAGAGACCATAGAGACAATGACAAACACAGCCCTGGTATTAAAAACAGCCAGAAAATGGAGTAAATTCTTTATCTGGGTTAGTTTAGGAGACACAGAAGAAAAAGAAAAAAAAAAACTAAAGAAGGAGGGAATGTTTTTGAACCTTAGACTCTCCTCGTTTCCTCCGCGGCTTGGCCTCCTGTCCGTCACCATTTGACCTTCGACCTTTCCTCCCAGAGGAGTCCTTTCCCAGCCTCCCCGACAGCTGGGAGGATAACAAAGGAAAAGAAGAACAGAGAAAGAGAGAGAGAGAGAGAGAAGAAAATATTAGCACATGAAGAAAAAGAAAAAAAAAAGTAAAAGAAAAAAAGACCCTCGTAGGCTAAGCAGCTCATCAGTAATAATATTTCTCTTCACTTTGGAATAGACATAAAGTCTAGATGAGAACCTAGTTTGGTCATTCGGAGTCCCGCAGTGAGGGACGACGTATGTGTGAGGCAGAAGGCACGGTGATAAAGTTCTTATTTACGACTCTCCCAATCTTTCCCCTGAGGGTCAGTGCCAGTTTCCTCAGCCTGGCGACCATCTATGGAAAAGAGCATTTGGATTATTAAGCAGCTGCAAGCGGCTAGGCAGCAGACTCCATCTTTAAACCCTGCATAATCAAACTGCTCCCACCGCTCAGAGGAGCGCAAAACAAAGAGCTGCTCCGCTTAACGACGCCGCTCAGAGACGCCCTATAAAACAGACCCGGGATTCAAACACAGATCATAATATACAGCTCACACTACCCACACCCACAACTAACACATACATCAAGAAATAAAGACAGAACGAGAACAGAGAGCAGGAGAGAAAGAAAGATGGCAAGAAAGTGACGGACAAAGAGACAGAGAGAAAATGGGAAAGATGGAAAGAAAAATAAAGCAATGGAAAAGTTAAATGGAAAGAGAGAAAGAGAGAAAACAGAGAGCTAAAGAAAAACAGAAAGAGGGAGAAGAGAGCAGGGCAGAAAAAAAGAAGAAAAGAAATACATGAGAGAGTGAGAGAAATTAAGAGACAATGGGAGATGGGAAAGAAAGAGACAGAAAGGAAAAAAATAAAACAAAGACTAAGACAAAAGAAAGATAAGAGAACGAGTAATAGAGATAGAAAAGCAAAAAGCAAGAAAAAAGAAACAATAAAAGAAAAAAAAAGAATGAAGAAAAAGAATGCAATGGGGAAGATGAACAGAAATAAACAACAATTAGAACAGAAAGAATGAAGAGTGAAAAAAGAGAAAGAAAGAAGAAATTTGAGCGAGAGAAGCAAACAGAGAGAGAGAGAGAGAAGCAGACACAGAGAGACGCAGAGAGAGAGACACAGAGAGAGAGACAGAGACATACAGAGAGAGGGGGGAGAGAGACACAGAGAGAGAGAGGGAGAGAGAGAGAGACAGAGAGAGGGGGGGAGAGAGAGAGAGAGAGACAGACAGACAGAGAGAGAGACAGACAGAGAGAGGGGGGAGAGAGACACAGAGAGAGAGAGGGAGAGGAAGAGGAAGAGAGAGGGAGAGAGAGAGGGAGGGAGAGGGAGAGAGAGAGAGAGAGAGAGAGAGACAGAGAGAGAGACAGAGAGAGAGAGAGAGAGAGAGAGAGAGAGAGAGAGATGAAATATCAGAAGTTTTCTGGATTAAATTAAGTACGGCGCTAGCCAAAACAAACCCTGGTTCATTTCCTCCTCCACTCCAGGACGAGTCCAACGGAAAAATAACCACATAACTCTACAACACCGCCGGCAACAGCTCCACTCCAGCAGCACAATCATCAAACCATCAAACTGATCACAAGCTCCTAATCTATCCATCGTTAGCCCTGCAGAGAAAGAGTGACGGCTGAGGAGGTATAAATGAACAAATGGCTTCTTTCTTTTCACAAATGTGAGCGATTAGTCAGCTGCTGGCTGCTACAGGACAAAGACACAGGTGCTGCAGTCTCGCAGCTCAGAGTCATTTTCTCCCCGCTGCCCGTGTACCAGCAGAGGCCATCGCGGGAAAAAACCCTTTACAATGATGGAACAGATAATCATCCAATTTGCGTTCTCATGTTCTTGCCAAAAGCTTCACGCTCCCAGCATGCAGGCTGGTGGTCCGAGCATGTGTGATCTGTCCGCATGCCCCTACATGTCACTGTCTTTCCAGCCAGACCTACTTTGTTTCCTCATTCATGCTAACAGAAGCTGGATGGCAATAGTATTGCCATTAAGAGGGGAGAGCTTAGGCTCGTCTCTTGAGTTACTGCTGTGTTAGAAGCAGAGCAATCCCCACCATAATACAAATTTAAAATAATTCTCTTCCTACATTCACACTAGAAGCTTGGTGTGGTACGTAAACACTGCTAACAGTTCTGTACCACAAACTCTCCAGTAGAGATGGAAGTGTAGATCAGCTATGCATCAGTTGACTTTCAGCCCAACTTCGCAATCGGCCAGGGATCCTCTGAGTTGAGGATTGCTGCAGCCCTGCACGCGACCCCTTGGCCACAGAAACAGCAGTTCACTGTTTAAACACCAGATCTGACCACAGCAAAACTGCCATATAAACAGTATGGCCAAACCGTAAGTCAGCAACAGTAAGAGTAAATACTCTGAGTCTGAGCTGTCAATAGGGGGCGATTCGGCAGAGCATAATGCAATTATAAGCCATCAGTTTAAAAACATATATACAATTTTTATATTTAAAAGTTTCTACATTTGGTATGTACTAAAAACAGAACCATCAGTTCCTTCTGTAACCAAGACAACGTTCTGATAATGTTTAAGCGCCAACAAACAGTGGACTTACGTTTCCCAGACTGAGGTCGTGCACCAGCAGGTTCTGATGGTTGCCCAACGACATCTCCAGCAGCTCTCCTCCAGAACTCCGCCCCCCGGCTCCAGCCCCAGTCCCCGGGTACAGAGGTAACCTGTAGTCATGCTCCGACACTTTCTCCTGCTTAATGCCCATGGCGTGCACGTAGTCGCCCACACCTCCCATCATGCCTCCTCCACCGCCCAGCACTCCTCCACCACCACCCATGCCCCCTCCGCAGTCCGGCGAGTCCCTCTCCTTCTTCAGGATCATCTCGTGTGGCTGCAGGTCGGCCATGACTGTCTGGCTGGCCAGGCGGGTGAAGCTGGTGACCGGGGGCAGGTGGCTGAACATGAGCATGCCTGGGCCGAAGCCAGGATCCATTCCTCCGCTGGAGCGCAGGAACTCGTTGCCGAGTTTGTCCTGGATGAGGCTCATGGTGGCGGCTGAAGGCTCTCGCACAGAGCAGAGCGACTCTCACGCTGCGACAGAGACCCACGGAGTCTTCAACACAGGGCCGCCTCTCTCATCCTGAGAAAGAAGGAGAGAAGGAAGCATAAGACATACATACAAACACACACACACACACACACACACATATATATATACACACACACACATATATATACACACATATACACACACACACACACACACATATATACACACACACACACACATATATACATACATATATATATGTATATATATATATATATATATACACACACACACATATAGTATTTTCAGCTAGTTCCATAGCAAGTTTCCTTTCCACTGAATAAGCAAAACAAAGTGCTGACACAGCAATATTCAATAAATAAATAAATAAATAAAAAACTAAGCTTAATATCACTTTGTCTGCCTTTTTTCAGTCATACTGAAACATCATTCCTCTTCTCATATTAGTAAACAGCATCTCATATCAAGTAAAAAAATCCTAAACAATAAAAAAAATATATATTTGCAGCACTTCACAAAATACAGTCAACATGGTTCCAGGATTTCTGTTTTCATAGAAGAGAAATATTGTGGAAAAAGCATTAACCAGTATTTAATTCCAGAAATACATTCCAACTGATTCAATTTAATAGCAGATAAATGTTCCTGAAATTCTGGGCCACTCTTAACGTTGTGGACATGTTAGGACACAAAATGACAGGCCGCGTAAACAAGCCGGCTCCAGTGGCAGTCATTAGCAGGGCTGCCAGTCGGTCAAGCTCAGCCCTGCATGTTTGAGTCACCCCTACATGAACACTGTCCTAATGTACCATACACTCTCCAGCAGAGATGGAAGTAAGGAGCGGCAATGTTTTGGTATTTGATGATTTTCAGCCCAACTACGCAATCAGCCGATATAACTCCATATTGCTGCAGCCCTGCATGAGACCCCTGGATCGCAAAAACAGCAGTTCACTGTTCAGACACTAGATTACAGCAAGACTATGGCATATAAACAGAAGGTCTAATAGGGGTGTAAGAAAATATCGAAATATCGAGATATTATGCTTCGTGCTACTGTATCAATTGTCAAAAACACAGTATCGATACACAGATTCCTGGCAGACAGTAAATTATTGTGTGTTGTGTTTAAACCTCTGACCACTAGATGCCAGTGTTGTAATCCATTTTCAGCTCCACTCCAACATCAACAAGCAGCACAAGGGTGCAATGCTATTGTAAGCTTTAGCAAACCTGCTCATATAGTGGTGTGTTTTAATAGTAGGATTTGAAAAATCGCTATTTATCACTTTGCTTGTATTATCACAGTAAATCGCAATATATTGAACTGTGGCCGTTGTACCCCGATACATACTGCATCGCCAGGTTCTTGCCAATACACAGCCCTACACAGGTCTAAACAGTAAATCGCTAACAGAAAAATCTATTACTCTTAGGATGAAGTGTTATTTTAATATAACAGCTCATTTAATATTCAAGAACTGCATTCACACTGATTCAATGTAATAGCAGCTAAATGTTCCTAAAATTCCAAGCCACTCAGCTCTCAGCGCCAGGGCAGTCATGAGCAGCGCTGCCAATCAGCCCTGCATGTTTGAGTCACTCCTGCAGAACAATACGCCACTTTTATCGACTGCTCTCTAAATCCAGAGTAAAAACTTAGATCAAGCTCTGAAGGTCATTTTGCAGCTAATGTTCGAGAACGTTATGTGAAGGAGAGGAACACGGAGTTAATGTATCCATGCTACTGATTGGTACCTCTGCCAATTTTAGTCCCAACTTCAATCAAAATTAAGAAAATGGCATACAAGTAACTTTTAAAACAGAAAAGGTAGGTCCCTGATAGTTTACACTATCATGTTGAACGGACTACTTGAAATGCTCCGAAATAGCTTGTAAATATTACATATATTTTATATATATATATATATATATATATATATATATATATATATATATATATATATATATATATAAATAAAAAACGATCAGCGTTTTTTTAGGCCGATTCCGATCGCCAATCATCTTTCAGCGTGATCGGCCAATAGCCGATACCGATCGAAGGCGGGGCTATTAGACACAGCAGGGCTACATATTATTAGCACAAGCAAGTCATGAAACATGATCTAAACTGGTTTATTACCATTTTTAACCAGCTCATGTGAAACAGCATAATATTTGTAACTATATTAGAAGTTGGTCTATGTGGGAGTAAACCACTTGATACAGCTCCGGAAGAGCCACATCTGAAAAGTATTTCTACTAGGAACAGCAGAGCGTGAATCCAGGTGGAATATTAAGCAGCAGAATGAACGTCTTCTACAGCCGAGAAGAGCTGCTTATCTAGAACTATAAACTCAATCACTCTGACTGTGGTTCTTTAACTCTCTGGCTGTTTCTGCTGCTGTACTGTTCGTACCGGTCAGATCTGGTCTGCATGGTTCTCTGGGCTGTGCGTGCTAGCTCTGCTGTTTGCTGATACTCACTGTATTCAGCTGCGTGGTGTACACGCCGTATCAGATTAGTATTAGTGTTAAATGTCTTTGTCTTGGTTCCCCGCGAGAGAAGCTGATTTTACTAATTTTACAGATGTTACAGAACGCCTGGATGAGTCTTATACGGTAACAAACTTCCAGACGGACAATGTTTTCTTTCCGTACATGCGGTGAACGCTTAAACTGCTTTAGTCTATCTGTGGAAAATGAAAGGGTGTGTGTTTTCACCTAGTGGTTCAGATAGGAATTACAGGGAGCTGGCGGGAGGGGGTTGTCCTCTTCTTGGATAAATCGCTAGCTGGAAGTACAGAAATTAGGCTCATTTGTTTAACGTCATCGATCGTCTCTCAGGATCGGCAAAATTGGAGAAATATTGGCCCATCGCTGATCTCATATTTTAAAAAAAGCGTCCGATACCGATACATGGCCGTTCGATCCATCCTTCCATCTCTAATATATATATATATATATATATATATATATATACACAAAAATATATAATAATATATAACAAGAGATGGAAGGAGCGATCGGTCACGTATCTTCATCGGCCGAATTGTAATCAGCGGCTTCGTGAGAAGTTTACGGTGTTCACCGCATGCAAATAGAAAACATGTCGTCTGTCTGTGTATGTGACTCTCATCCAGGGCAGCTATATATATATATATACATACATACATACATACATACACACACCCCAAAACCAAAACCTAATTCAGGACACTCCAGGCCAAAAACTGAAACCGAAAACCGCAACAAGCTGACAATAAACAAACAGCTTACATAACCAAAAGCAAACACACTGAATAAGTGAGAACAGTGGCCAACCTAAACAATGAATTTCGTTATTATTTTCGTTGTACTTGGCTTTCGATTGTGAGACTGTTTTACAAAAACTAAGGCTACAGATGGTGGTGGTGGTAAACTATCAGGGACTTTCAGGTTTGTTTCTGTAGTTTTGCTGGATTCTCTATATCGAGCTGCATGTTGTTTTGAAGCCTGCAGTGTAGCTTTTGGGTGCCGTCCCACATCTTAATACTCAACACGAACAGAGATAAATTATTTCTCCTCTTACAGAAACTATGAATTACTTCCACACACTCTACATTTTCAATGTTGATTGGCTCAAACTGATGGAATGTGTCTGTCCAGTCCAGGACAGCGAAAGGAATAAAACCACCACTAAAATTATTTGTGAGATCTTAGACTTTCACACCTTGTACTTTCTGCCAATATTTATTTTTTATTTATTTTTTGCTTAGGCAGGAAATCAAGAAGTTTGAATTTTGGCCAAAAATGTGGTGCCATCCTGATATACAGTCATATGCAAACATTTAAACATCTTTAAATGAAATGTTTTTTCTAAACAGAAACTAGGTACAGTGTTTAACATAATGGAAAAAGGCCTGTATTAACTGTGCCACATCATTCAGACAAGACACATAATTTTTGTTCTTAATGAACAAATAAATAGTAAACATATTTTAAAATGTACAACAGAAAATGTTTAATTTGAAAATCACAAATCGTGCAATTGGAACAGGGTCATTTGAACTTTTACATAATGGAGAAGAATATATTCACATGTACTTCCAAAGATACAAAAACCCTTTTCTTTAATTAGGGCTGGTTTTACAGACACGGATTAAGCCTAAACCTAGACTTCACAGGACTTCTATTAAAAGGAAAATATAAGCCGTGACTTGGCTTAATCCCTGTCCGGGAAGCTGGCCCTGAAAACATTACTATTACCAACATTACCAATACCGCTAATGAAGTGCGAGTATCTAATATCTAAATAATGAAAATTATAATAATATCAATAAGTATAGGGAACACAACGTTGCATAATAAACAGTAATAAACTATAATAAGCCATAATAAACCCCACTAAAATTACTTTAAAGACACATAGGGAGGTGTAAGAGAGTGTGTGTGTTGTTCTTTGAGAGCACAGATTGTGCGACAGGGCCACTCTGGTCCTCAGGGACGGCAGCCGTGCGCTCTTTGATCCAACCATTAAGTGCTTAGCTGCATTAATCACACAGGCTGGTGGGTCAGGCAGACAGAGAGGGAGACGCTTACACATGCTTACGCTTACACACTTCAGCTGCTCTCAGCTGCTCTCACACACTCCTCATTTACAAAATCGAGCTTGAGGTATACACAGAGGAAGAAAACAGCATGTCATACACAACCTGCAGCCCAAAAGCGCAAAACACCTCCGGCATAAAAACACAGCAAACCTAAATAAGAGGCTGTAAGTAAGTAAAAAAGCTCACACTGGCACGTTTGCTTTATGTGAATACAAAGTTTTTATAATGTAACATGCAAGTCTTGCTTGAGGCCACTTTAAGGATCTACATCTTATCTAGTTTGTTGGATTTGGGCTTATAGAGACCCCAAGAAAGACTTTGTCTAGTCATTGTTTTTATTATCAAACTGAATCCACAAACAACTTTTCAGTGCAGTGGCGGAACCAGACGGTGCTGGACTGGAAGACTGGAATGATATGATACATATACACAGAGAAATCATATCGGTATTGGACCAATATCAGCAGGAAATGCTGGGTTAGATATCAGAATCTGGACCAGTGCTGTAACACTTCTATCCTGTAACTTACACTGTGTGATGTAACGTTGTTTGCTGTGCAGTGTTGAAGCAGTTTCAGCGTAACGTTCAACCTAAAGCTGCACTATGTTTTTGATGTTTAGATTTTTGATTCTTAAAACTGGTAGAAGTGGTGTTACTGAGTCAGGACAATTAAAGCAGACTACATTTCTGTGCAGGTCACAACGGTCGGCAGTTTTTCAGACCACCTTATACATCTTAAAAGATACAACATTACACAGCAGTTGCAAAATCTACAGCACACTGATACGATGACACTTTACCAGGTTTTGAGATATATATATATATATATATATATATATTCTCTTTTAGCAGACCTACAAAAATCTAATTTATCCAAATCTCAGAAAATGACAACTTTAAGTGAGGAGCTACAGTTTATTTTAAAGCTAGTTTTTCTAAAATAAATAGATAAATAATAATAATAATAATAAAATAATAATAATAATAAAGAAAAAGGAACATTGGATGGTTTCAGAGTTAGGGTTAGACCAAGGCAGGAATTTTGGGCCTATGCCAAAAGCAAATAGCTTTTATGAACATATCTGCTTATACTAATACAGATATCAATGTTTATATTTAAGTAGAAACTGGGACTCCGATTACCTTGATAAGTACTATGGAGAGATATAAAAAAAACTCTAGAGGGTTACAAATATGGATAAATAATTTTTGGGAACACATTCATCTCCCTTAATATTTTGCAACTCCAGAGAACAATGCAAATGTCAAATAACGGCTAGAAAATAAACAAACAATCTGACTGATGCCAATCTAATTACCCAGTGATACTGATATGATTCTGCTATCATTGTGCATCAGTACTGGAAAATCTGGTATATCTACTGGTATATCTAATTTTACATGGTTATAATATAAACCTCACCACTGTAGCACTGCGACAGAGCCTCTTAGAACAGTCCTCTGAACGTCTCTGCTGGTTTTTATGTGCTGCGGCATGTTATCAGTTAAGCCCTAATCCATAGTGTTTAAAGACTGTATAATCAGTGGAGATCCGTACGAGTGGCTCTTAACGAGACGGGCTATTCGCTGTCTGTTCATCCCATTTGTGTGGATTTGTAGCCCAGTGTTTGACCACAGACGGAAACCGGCCACCAGCAGCACAGATACAGATAAACGCTATCGGATACCCATCATTGATTCAACTTAGCTCACCTAAGTGAGCAACACAAGGCCTATTGGCTGAGACTGGCTTCACACAGCTGCAGCAAATCATCCACTACAAGTTAAAGAGACACTCGAGGCCAAAACTGAAAATGTTATTATTGCAACATCTGCGCCATCTGTAAACATGTGTACACACCTTCGACAGTGGCACCACGACGGTCTCCAGTGTGAGATTTAATGGTTTAAAAACTTAATGGTGAGGTAGCTCAGGTGGGAGGAGGTTTTGAAAAAGGTACAGGCTTTGGTGTAAATACTTAACAATGTGCTACCAATGCAGAAGGAAGCCAAATATCATGTCTACATTTATCCTACACTAGAAAAGGTGATTACAAATAGCCAATTAGCATAATAAGTGCTGGCCGATGAGGCTAAGGGATGCAATGCTGCGCTACACAAACATACGACAAATAACAGAAAATCCAGGCTTGGTGGTGTAGCATTTCTCCAAAAGACTGTCCTTAAAAACAAGCATTCTTTGTACTTTATGTCTGAGATATGAAGCTTCAAAGAAAGTACAGAGGAAGACATTAAAAACCCAACAGCTTAATCGAGTTAAATCTCACTCCTGGCCTCCTGAACCTATATCATACACAAAGAGCACACACTGAGCTCGGATGCACGGCAAAGAAACTGGTTGGCGCTGTTTCCGCAGGTTCTATTTTAAACATTAGGGATTAGGTAGGTGTTATCAACACAAACACAGATGTTCAGCTCACGTTTAGCCTAAGAGCCTGCTAAGACCGACACCACACAAGAGGCCAACAATTACGCCCTGTAGCTCTGCAAACTGAACAAGACTGAACACCACTCGAATCGATATCTCAGATCTGAATGAACTTGTGTCCGTCTAGACTGGGGATTTTTTCCTTTTCTAAAATTTGGATACAAGTCAGTCGATGCAGTGTAAACATTAGGTGGTTAGCGGTGAAACGGTGCATTGCATTATACAAAACAACCAGTGAACCTATACAGGCCTTCAGCTGGGATGATCTAATGTCCACATTCACTGGGGACATATCTGCCTTATAACACCCTGCATTTGCTCTCTTTGCCACTTATTTCAATAAATAAATAACTGATAAACAACCCAAAGGTCAAACCCAAAAGTATTACAACACAACATTTCAGGCAGCATATATGTTGCCGCTGAATGTAATAATTTTCTGTGAGGTAAAGGAATTCAGTGATTAGAGTCAGAAGAATCACCACTGAGGTGACCAGAGAATGACCAGCCTTCTCTAAAGGCAGAAACGCTCTCTTTCACCAATGCAAATATTCAAACATGCCAGTCTGTTATCTACTGGTCCACTGCGACTCACCAAACTGCTCTTCTGCCACTTTCTCCATCACTTCAACTTCACTAGACAACTGTACACAGCAGCTGGTCACATTTCACCACAATTAAGTTCAACTCAATCCAGACACACATCAATAACGAAGCTCATACTCAGAATTAGAGGTGGGCAATAAGATAATACTGATCATTAACGCGATAAATTACTAGTATATTTATGTTTTTTTGATCCTATAGACATTGAAGAGAAACTTGGTACAGTGGTGGTGATAGTTCAACGCTTCTTTAAAGCTCCCTCATGAAAAAGCATTATTTGGAACAGCTATTAAGACACTGCTGCCTGAGATGCAGATCTGAAATAACATCTTGGTGTAAACCATGTGTTAAATGAATACATGTAAATCCATTTGATGGTGTTAATGTATATGCAGGATGCTATGAGGAAAAACAGCCTCTAAAGGAAACTTGTTTTTTCCCATATTCACCACTAGGTTAGCATCAATATTACATATATAAACACACATGTAGGTGTAAGCCACATTGGTCGTTTGGGATAGGGGAAAAAAAAGAGAGAAAAAAAAGATGGTTATATTTGTGTTGTAAACATGGTGACCACTGGTTTCCAACACCACCACTGTTACACCTGGACCCTATATGTAACTAGTATTGATTAGGGCTGTGTTTTAGCAAGAACCTGGCGATACAGCGGCCACGATTCAAAATATTTCGATACTGCAAGCAAAGTGATGTATTGCGATTTTTCAAATCTTACTATTAACAAGTTTGCCAATGCTTACAATAGCATTGCGCCCTTGTGCTGCTTGTTAATGTGGAGTGGAGCTGAAAATGGATTACAACATTGCCATCCAGAGGTTTAAACACAACACAATGATTCACTGTCTGCCAGGAATCTGTGTATTTTTGAGAATCGATACAGTATCATGAAATATAATATCCCGATATTCTATATTTTGACACTTTCTTACACTCCTATTAATGACCTGAAGAGATTTTAGTCACATGTACTTACACCTGGTAGACAAATTCGTCACCACAGGGTCAGACTGAAATCCGGTTGCTGTGTGGGATGGAATATAAAAACCCACTAACTCTGAGCAAACGACTCCCAACTGTTTATCTATTCAGCCCATATTGTCTAACAGTTTTGCACAGTTGTATTTGTCCACACTGCTATTGTTTTTGTCAGATCCCAGCTTCAAACAGGGTCTACAACTCCGTTCACACAGCGGCCCGATTTTCTAGTTAGGCTGTTTACATTATGTGTTAAATGTGACCTGTATTCAATATTATTCTGAACGGGTCGCGCTCCTTAACCAAGCCCGAGGCACAAAACAACAGTGCTTGGCATTGCACGCTCATCACGAGGTACACAATCACGACTTTCGACGGATGCAGGTCCACTTCTGGAGATTCCCAAGATTCTCTGGCATCCCAAGAGCGATCACGAAGTTCCAACGACTGACAGCTGGGCTTATCAGAGCGAACGCAATCGAGCTTGCTGCAAAAGGGCACATTTTTCTTTGGTTCACATTCTTGGTTCTTTGCTTTAAGACCTTCAACTGCATTTTTGGACAACCGTGTTTTTATCAAAGTCTCTTCAAGCAGGGAGCAGGTACAATGGTTTAGTTTAGTGTTTAATTTTTAACGCCATGTCTGCCCTTTGGGCCATGTTCATGGCAGGAAAGGTTATGATCTGTCTTTTATTGACTTGGAGAAGTGGTGCGTGTCTGTTGTCTATGTACAGGAATTGCAGGATTGTAGTTGTTGCTTTCGTCTTGGTAAAGAGTTTGTTTATGGTTATCTGTTGTCTTTCTTGGTTATAGAAGATACATTCCAGCAGTAAACGTTTAATAAAAACTTTTTTGGCATGTTGCACATGTTGAACAGTTTCACCTTTTATCAGACAGTGTGTTAGTCTAGTATGTCCAATACAGCATCTTGTGTAGACTGTGAGCAGGTACAATAAATGCACTCTAACTTTGTACAGAAACATCAGTCCAAACGTTTGATTTCTTGTTAGTGCAAAATCATGATGGATGTTGAGTTGGACAGACATAAAAGCCACATGAATTCTAAACTGGCTGTTCGGTCATGTTGCTGCGTATCAGATTTCAATACAACATATTAAAGGCTGCATTCACGCAGCAGGTAAAATGAGCCCAAATCCAGTGTTTTTCTTCATACATGACAGCTGGGTTATCTTTGTGGCAGTGTGAACAGCAAACACAACATTAAATCTAACATTTTCAATTCATATGTGGTACTGAAATCTAATACATATCCAATATGTGGCAATGGGACTCGATTTTAAAAGAAATGACTGAACATGGTCACACGTCTAAAAGCTTAAAGAAACTCAGAACGCAAACCAAAGAAGTGGCCATGACTGATAAACACGCCATTCTCACAATGAGTCTGAACACATTCTGAGTGATCAGCACAGCTGTCCGTCATTGGAACTTCCTGATCACTACTGCGATGCTGGCGAAGATGAAACTGAGACCGCTGGGAGCAAAACCTGTAACCGCTGGCGGGCCTGATTGTTTACCTCTTGGCGAACTGAAACTGAAGGCCTAGTGTTTGATGTTTCAGCGGAAAGAAATCATGACAAATGTTGAGTTGGATTAACATAAAAGTTTCACAAATCCCGATCTGGCTGTTTAGTCTGAGCTGCACTGCTGCTTATCAGCACTATGAATCAAATTTCAGTACCACAAATTTAAAAAAAGTGTCCCAAATGCAGTGAATTTAGTGCAGTTTAGCTGTTCACACTGCCACACAACACATACAAAAAAAGAGATCAGACTTGGGCCACTTTCATCTGCTGTATGAACGCAGCCTTTCAGATGTGGTGTGGAAATCAACACAGATCTGCATCCATTGGCAGTCATGATTGCTTACTCCTGGATGGCTGTGCCATGTGAAGGCTGTTCTTTTGCACATAGGGGTCAGTTCAGGAGCCTGATCTATTGAAACTGTTGTCGGATGCCAAGATACTATGAACAGCCTAGCAAGAAAATTAGATTTGGGCCACCTTCACCTGCTGTGTTGTGCAGCTTTTCATATGTGTTGTAGAAGTCCAAACAGATCTGTATCTGTCAACAGGCATGACTGCTTACTTCCAAATGGCCGTGCCACTTGAAGTGCTGTGGTTTTACACATAGGGGTCAGTTTGGGAGAAAAGACAATATAAACAGCGTAACAAGAAGACTCAGGTTTGGGCCACTTTAGCCTACAGAATGAACACAGCCTTTTAAATGTGGCTATTGGCAGCCATGTCTGTTTACTTCCAGATGACCGTGCTTCTTGAAGCGCTGTTCTTTTACACATGGGGGTCAGTTTAGGAGCGTGTTCTGTTCAGACTCGTAAAGACAATATAAACAGCGTAACCAGAAGACTCAGGTTTGGGCCCTTTCACCTGTAGAGTGAACACAGCCTTTCACATGTGGCTGTTGGCAGCCATGTCTGTTTACTTCTGGATGACCGTGCCACTTAAAGCACTGTTCTTGTGCGCACGGGGGTCAGTTTAGGAGTCTGATCTGTTTGGACTTGTAAAAACAGTATAAACAGTGTAACAAGAAGTCTTGGGCCACTTTTACCTGCTGTGTGAAGACAGCCATTTAATATGTGGTACGGAAATCCACACTGAACTGCATTTACTGCATTTACTGCCACATCTAGAGCTGTTCTTTTACACATAGGGGGTCAGTTTAGGAGCGTGACCTGTTTTGACTAGTTAAGACAGTTTACACAGCCTATATTCAGACTTGGGCCACTTTCACCTGCTGTGTGAACACAGTTGTTTCTCCACAAATGAAGCATTTCACACTAAACCGCCACTGAATTGTGCCAAAAATGTTGGAATGGAATTCCTCTGGAAACCTAAATGTTGGAATACATATCCTGACCATGTCTTTTTGTCAAGTCCTAATTCAAAATTAAGGAATATTTGATCCCAAACAGAACAAAATGAACTATATTTACCTACAGCCTAAATATACTCATGCAGTCAACAGCAATAAACAACACCTACCATGGATTAACCAGACTAGCACCCCATCTGAACCAAATCCAGCTCACAAAAGAAGCAAAAACAGCTGATTTCAGTCTGGAAGCGGGAAGAAAGGACTTGAAGGGGCTTTGGCTCTTTGTGCATTGTGTGAAACGGCAGACTGATGCAGCTGGTATGTAAATAGCAGCCGTGGATGCGTTAGCCAGACTCGGCTAGCCCGTCCGGTGGACGGAACCGGGGCCTTTTTATCTGCGCAAGCAAGCAGCGAAAAGTATAGCAAGGACACCGAAAACTGTTAGTGCTCCGGTCCCGGTGCGGAGAAGGTTATTTACAGTCATACGCGGACTCATAACACCCGTTCAGTCGACAATGCAGGCCCCGGGGCAGCCATGCTAGGTCGTTAGCTGCTATGAAGCTACGCAAAGCCAGAATAAATAAACGGAGCTCGCAGCGCATGCACAAAGAGAGAGAGAGAGAGAGAGAGAGACCTACAGAGAGAGATGAGGCTGAAGTTGGGGTCCTATTCAGCAGCTTCTTGTTCGAATTTCTCTGTTCCACCTTAAATGGTGCTGCAGCTCTATTCAGATTGTACATACAGGACGTAACTGCTGCACCGTTTAAAGGTGGAACGGTTACTATTCGAATAAGAAGCTGCTGAACAAGTAGCCGACGTGAAGGAGAGAGAGAGAAAGAATGTGTGAGAGAGAGAACGCGCGCTGGACGTTGAAGAAGTGTGGGAAGAAGTGAAGAGAGTGTGATAAAGACGCGGTGGAGAAACGAAAGCGGCGGAAAACAACAACAACAGACGAGAGAAAGACAGAAAAGTGAGCACAATGGTGCAGCGATGCGACCAGCGGCTGATGCTAAGCGGCTAACGCTAACGCTTTGTTGTCTCGCGCCGCCGCACCGCGCTGCGCTGCGCCGTCCCAGAGCCCAGCGCGCCCCGCGAGCCCCCCGCAGCCGCTTACCGGCGCATGGCCGCCGCTCGCGGTCCCGCTGGCGTTCCCCCCGCTCTGCTCCTCTTTCTCTCCGTCTCGTTCTCTCTTTCCTTCGGAGCCTCCCCCGCGCGCTGCTCTCCTCACAGTCCTAACATCGCTCTCCCGCAGCGCCTGCGCTCCTCCATGTTGCCCTGGCGCGGGGGAGTGTGGGTAAAACTGGGGGAGTCGGACGGGTCCCGCGAGGAGACAGATGAGAGAGAGAGAGAGAGAGAGAGAAAAGAGAGAGAGAGAGAGAGAGGAAAATGGGAAAGAAGGTAAGAAAGAAAGCGATATGAAGAAAATGGAAGAAACAGAAGGAAAAAGGAAGGAAAAGAGATAACGGGAGTGAGAGAGAAGGTGAGAAAGATGTAAATAAAGTGATAGAAAAAAAGAAAGAGACAGTAATGAAAGATAAAGGGTGAAGAAATGAGAGTGAGAGAGATTAACACAGAAAATAAGAGAGAGAGAGAGAGAAATGGGAAAGATGGAAAGAAAGAAATCAGTAGAAATACAAAAAGACAGAAACAAATGCAAGAAAGAAAAAAGGAAAAAAAGAAAAAAGATGGACAGGTATAAAATACAAGACAGAGCGCGAGAGAGAGAAGAGACAGAGAGAGGGAGAGAGAGACAAAGAGGGAGAGAGAGACAGCGAGAAGAAGAGGGAGAGAAAGAGAATGAGAGAAAGAAAGACAAAGAGACACAGAGAGAGAGAAAGAGAGACAGAGAGAGAGAGAAACAAACACACAGAGTTAGAAAGAGAGAGACACAAAGAAACACAGGGAGGGAGAAAGAGAGAGAGAAAGACACAGAGAGAGATACACACCCACACAGAGTTAGAAAGAGAGAGAGACACAAAGAAACACAGAGAGGGAGAGAGAGACAGAGAGAGAAAGAGAGAGAGAGAGAGAGAAAAATGGGAAAGATGGTAAGAAAGAAAGCGATGGGAAGAAAGCGAGACACATACAGAGAGAAAGAGAGAGAGAGATAGAATAGAGACAGTAGTTAAAAGCTACATGTCTTCTATATGAATATATGTTATTGATGGTGGCAAAATAAACCAACTTTTTCTATATGAAAGCTTTTAGAGACATTATGCACTTCAGACGTCTGGTTTCATTCACCATCACTGTGTGACAGTTCAGAGCGGACAGGTTTCAAACATTCCACACCAAACTTCTTAAAAGAATCTTTAAAAAAATCGGTAGAATTCCTGTTTAAAGGGAGACGAGTAGACCACCAGAAAGACAAACAGGTGATGCGCATAGATAGAAAGATAGAGAGACAGTGAGCTAGAGAAAGAAAGCAAGATGGACTGAGTGAGACAGATAAAAAAAACAGGCAGACAAACAGCCTGAAGGAAAGTAAGGAAAATAGAAACAGACAAAGCAGACAGAGAGACACACCTATAGATAGTAATCAGGGTTGATGATGTATGTTCCATAAATATAACCATTACTTTTACTGTTCAGCAGCACCAGTGAACCTACACGTGTCTTCTGAGTGTTACTGGTATACGTTGATGGTAAAATGCAAAAACTGAGCCCTTTTTTAGGAACACCTGATCACACCCTTTCATGCAATGATCTAATCAGCCAATCGTGTGGGAGGAGCAGAGCAGCACATAAAATCATGCAGATAAGCTTCCGCAGACCCAGGGACTCTTCCCACCAATGAGGTAAAAATATGATCTCAGTAATTTTGGGTATGCCATAATTGATGGTGCCAGATGAGCTGGTGTGAGTATCTGTATAGCGGCTCATCTCCTGGGACGTTCACACACAGCAGATGCTAGAGTTCACTGTTGCACAATAAGGGTGCAATAAATAAAAACTTCCAGTAAGGGGCAGTTCTGCAGATGGAAATGACTTGTTGATGAGAGAGGTCAGCGGAGAATGGCTAGACTGTAGACTGTGTTTACCCTCTGTCTGAAACACTCTTTAAGCCCCACCTCCTGATGAACTTTTTGTGCTCCCATCAGCCAGCTCGCCCTCTTTGTTCTGGTGAAATGCTAGAGCAGTTGAGAGTGTTTTTGGTATCCAGCTACAAGTTCTGCCCCTGCAGGCAGCAAATAAGAACTGTGTTACGAGATGATGTCATCTTGCAACAAAAAAAAGAGGTTCATCTGTTTCTCTGTGTACTTTGGTACTCTGCAGTGACGCTGACGTGGTGGTGGTGGTGGGTTAGTGTGTGCTGTGCTAGTGTGAGTGGATCAGACACAGCAGTGCTGTTGCTGGAGGGTTTAAACACCTCAGTGTCACTGCTGGACTGAGAATAGTCCACCAACCAAAACTATGCAGCCTACAGTGTCCTGTGGGCAGCGTCCTGTAAACACTGTTGAAGGACTAGAGGATCACAAACTGTGCAGCAGCAGATGAGATATCGTCTCTCACTTCACATCTATAAGGGACCAGCAAGTAGTGTGAGTGTCTAAAAGAGTGGACAGTGAGTGGACACAGTGTTTAAAAACTCTAGCAGCACTGCTGTGTCTGATCCACTCATACCAACACAACACACTTTAACATATCACCTTCACTGCAATGATCCACCACTTAAACAATACCTGCTCTGTGGTGGTCCTGACCACTGAAGAACAGGGTAATAAAGTATACAGAGAATCAGATGAACTACAGTCTGTAAGTGTAGAACTACAAAGTGCTCCTATATGGTAGGCAGAGCTGATAAATAAAGGTGTAGCTACAAGTAGGTGGGTGTATGTGTATTAACAAGTAACAAGTAACCTTGGGGTGAATCTACTGAAACATCCACTCCTGGTAAGAATGGCAACTCTCTTTATTGTTTTAAATTGTGAATATTTGTTTCTTACTGTAGAGTGATAGCCTTAACTTCTTTCCAGATCAATGGACTGCTACCATGTATTTGAGATCATTGCTGATGAATTTTCTTCTTCTGCATTGTGCTAACACAAGCACCTCACTTGGAAGTAGAGGTGGTTAGACTTGCTGCATTTTGATCATTATTAATTTTTTTGATTATGATAATAATACAGTGTGATTTGTTTGCATTTATTTCTAAGACCTTGTAGGGACCAGATGTTTTATGGCCTATTATGTGAAAAAACCCTTTCTTACAAAGACTAACACACACTTGAGTGTCAGAGATGTCAAGTAACGAAGTACAAATACTTGGTTACCTTACTTAAGTAGAAATTTTGTTTACTTCTACTCCTTACATTTACACTCCACTACCAGTACTTTCTACTCCTTACATTTACACTCCATTATCAGTACTTTCTACTCCTTACATTTTAAACACAGCCTCGTTACTCCTATTTCATTTACAGCTTGTTTTCATTCATGTACATTTACATTCCAGTAAAGATTTTTGATAACATGCCTTTAAAGTTTGACTTTTTGCACCATTACAATACTTATAGACAACTAGTGATCATATCTTCTGCTCCATGAAACACATGTTAATGCTCAGTAGTACACAGATATGCTTCTTTAATATATTTACATTGTACTAAAATACATTCATTTTCAATGGGCGTATATGCGGCTGAAACAGGAAGCCTAGCACATCCCAAATTTATCAACTTTAACATTTTAATATAACATTATAGTCATTATGGCTTTTAGAAGAATGATTTTTCTGGGGTGGTGGGCTAGTGCACTATAGACCCCTGTGGTGCAGCCTAAGCTTTAATCCTTAATGGCATTTTTTTCTTATATTACTTTTATTTTTATAGTTTAAGTAGTTTCGAAACCAGTACTTTTATACTTTTACTAGAGTAAAAAGCTTGAGTTGATACTTCAACTTCTATAGAAGTATTTTAAACTCTAGTATCTATACTTCTACCTCAGTAATGAGTATAAATACTTTTGACACTCTCTGCTCTCTAAACCACCCCGGGGGTCCCCATCGCTTATTTCGATCTACTCTTGTTTGAGACTGCACTGAAGCTGAGTGACAGAAACAGTCACTATAAGTGAGTTAGTCGAGTACAGGTCTGGCTTGATTCCGTCCTCTCGCTGGTGACTCCACAATGAAGGATAGATCTTCTCTTCTCAATTCATCCTTTAAGAGACTGTTGGATGTTAAGAACTAACATTGACTTTGAACACTGTCTTCATTATATTAGTTGCACTGTGTGTGTGTGTGTGTGTCTGTGTGAGCGAGTGAGTGAGAAACATCCCTCCAGGCCGCAACAAACGAGGACAGAGTGCACATCGGAAAAGCACAACGCAGCTCTCAGATTAATGAAAAGGCTGTGACACAGTTTAGCTAAGGGAAAAAAAAACATTCCTCAAATAGCCGGCAAATTAATTAGATATAGACTTCAGCCTCACGCTGAGACAACACGGACCCTCAAGAGAGGCAGATCAGAGGGAAACAAAGTGGAGACAGAATAAAATAAACACAATAAACTTCCTCGGCTGTTGAGAATGCCTATATTCACTGACGTCCTGTGACTGAATGAGTTTCAGATAGTGTGAAATTGGCTTTTTTCATTAAGTGCGCTGGCTCGAGCAGAGCTTCATTCATAGTCCGAGTCCCGGTCCTCATGACCTCCCATTGATCGCCAAAGAAACTGTTCGGTGAAACCTTGGGTGTGTCTCAAACCTTATGAGGGTCTACATAGACAGCATTTCACGTCATAGTATGCGCTCCCGACATGTAGACTGTCCCAATTCTTAGATATCTTGAACATGCTGTCTACTGAGAAACCTTACTTTGACCTGAATTTAAGGAAGCATCGAACGCAGCCACTAAGACAATCCCATGACGCAACGCAGGTAAATCTACGAGCAGTGAAGTGGTTTTAAAATGTGAGTTATTTTGATTCTCTCTGGTGTTTCTGGTCATATAATCACACAAAACAGTATTTTATTTACAACTCTGTAACGAGTCCTTTACCATTTAGCAGTTTTATACTCGAGCAATTAGCATTTATGCTAACGGATTTTTAAGCCTCGGGCTATTGTTTTGGAAGCCGGTCGGTAGCTTAGCAACCAGCTAAACCACCTGTCGCGTGCTGCAGTGGGCGGGAGCAGTCTCTCTCTAACTAGAGCGTCTCAGTAATCTGTTTATGAGGAGAGATGAGGAGAGAACACTGCTACTTACACAGCTGCCTACATAGACAGCCTACTTAGACTCTCACTAGGTTTTGAAACAGACCCCTTATTTCTTAAAGTAACCATGAACCGAAAATCAGAGTGCATTTACATTAGAAACACATCATCTGGGAGGGTCTCTAAGCTGGTTGGGGTGGTGTGGAGAGGTCAAGCATGACATTATTGGTTAATACAGCTCATTAGGGCACAGTCATCCAATCAAAATGAAGAATAGATCTTCCTAGAAGTGGGGAAAAGGGACTACTTTTCAAAAGGATATCACAGTAAAAGAAGAATGTATTGTTTTAAATGATGTGATTTGATGAATTAGGCTTAATTAAATTGTATTTAAGCCCAAGCTATTCATTTAGGTAGTAATAAACTATTTGCTGTATTAGGAACGCTTACTAGTATCTACACTCATTACCACCAGCAGGTTAGTGTCACCACAGTGCTGAGAATGATTCATCACTCAAATAATATCTGCTCAGTGGGGGTCCTGTGGGGGTCCTGACTACTGAAGAACAGGGTAACAAAGTATACAGACAGACAGAAGGACTACAGTCTGTAATTGTAAACTATAGTGCTCCTATGTGGTCAGAATAGCTGATAAAATGGACAGGAGGTGTACCTAATATAGTGGCCAGTAAGTGTACATCACAGTTTTTTGGTTAAAGGGTTAAAATCTTGAGCTCAATAGAAAATTATTTACTTAGGATTGTTTCCCTCTATGGCTTTTACTCAGTCACAGTCAAGGGAGCACTCTTATTGGCTAGGACTTTAGGAGGTGAACTGAAGGCCTTAAGCTACGGCCTTAGGCGTTAGGCGGCTGAACTAAATGTACACTTCTGAAAATAATACTTACACGCTGTTCAATAAGAAGATCATTTTAATTTCATTTCATTTTCATTTCTGTTCATGTCACTACCAAAATTAGTCTGTGGGCGGGGCCTTATTTTAGCCACACCTCTGCATGTAAGAGCAGGACGTAAGACTGCATTCGTGTCCCACATGGTGAGCAGTTAGATCCCATTGTTTTAGGGTCAGTGTGTCCCAAAGTCTGAAAATCAGTGAGTAACACTATAAACTGTAATTACAGAAACACATATCATCTGAAAATAAGTAGATGTTTAAGAGCTTCAATGAAAAAATGATAATTTTATGTGTGTACAGATGGTCAAAGCTGTGTTTGCTAGTCATGTACCAGCCATTGTTTTTGAGTTCTGCTTAAAATTAGATAAAATTGTCTCCACCGAAACCGTCACTACTGAAACATTTAGTAAATTGATCAGCATGGGGTGGTTCCACTATTACCATCTTTTTTCCCTTTTAAACAAATAAGCTGGTAATAATATATTTGTTTAGATGTGCTTTACAGAACATTTTCCAGCATTTTTTTATTGGTTAATCTAATTTAAAGAGTCTCTTTGTAAAAGTTTAATTTAGAATTAAGATGATAGTTTAGCCTAAAGAATCAAATCAGATTCAACTTTTTTCTTCTTCTTATATCTGATCCAGTGAACCTGGCCAGTATTAGACTATTACCAGTACTGAGTATTGTTTTGGCATAACCCTAACTTTCGGTACTGTTATGATTGTTTTGGTAGCAACAAAATGAAATGTTCAGTCATTTGTTTGAATAATAATAATAATAATAATAATAATAATAATAATAATAATAATAATAATGAAATTACAATGTTTTTTATATCCTGTGAATATTTTATGATGAATGGATCAATAAAAATTATCCAAAATTGAAATAAAGCCTCTTTACATTTATTTACATTCAAAGTGAAGGATGTTTTTGGCCTCTTCTATAGTTACTATTTTGGAGATGCTAGTTTTTCTCTGGACAGTGAAAATAAATATTTGCACAGAAAAATAATCCCTCAGAAATAAACACAGACATGTAAGTCATTTACGCACACATCACTAGCCTCCTATGTCTGCTATAGAAATGCAGCGCAGATGTTGTGAATGGCTGACTGCCTTTGTTGATCTGCTCTAAGGAACGCTTTCCCTCTTTCAGATGTGGTCAGGTTTTCTTAATTGCCCAAGTAACGACCCAATTAATTCAGTCTGAAGGGGCTAAATGAGCTGGAGAAGCTTGCTTTAAAACAGGAGGTCAGTGGGCCAGTAGGGTGAGTGGGCTTTTTTGGGGGGTTTTGAGTGTTTTTGATCTTAACCTCTCTCTCTCTCTCTCTCTCTCTCTCTCTTTCTCTGTTCTTCCATGTGCCGTGCTCTCTTTCTTTGTAATCACCGCCCACCACCCCCTCCTTTCGTCCGTTAACAAACAGCAGCAGGGAGAAGGCAGTGCAGTGCTTTAATATGCATTAGGATCATCCTCATCAAATCTGCTGCTCCGACAATGGCTGTCCTGGGAATATCAGCTGCGCTAAAGAAATCTGCCCCCATCAGGGACTCATCTAAAAGCGCAAGTGTGTGATGTTTTCAGCAGATTTCTTTTTTGAAGAGCAGGAAAACCCTTTTTCAATACTGAGGTTAAGGTCAGGTTAGATGTAAGTGGACTGTTGGCTACAGAAATACATAGATTAATAGAATTCAATAGAAGTCCTCACTAGTAACGTGAGACAAATATGTATATATATGTGTGTACCAGGTTTATGCCATAATGTGGGGACCAAAACCTACTTATACATTCACGCTGTGGAGACCCACAGTTAGGGTTAGAAGTACGCTAATGGTAAGATTAGGGTTAGGGTTGCGGTAACATTTAGGATTAGGGTTTAGGTAAAAGTAGGGCTTGGGTAAGGGTAATGTTGGGGTAAGGGTAAGGTTAGTGTTTGGGTAAGGGTAATATTAGAGTCAGGGTAAGGTTAGGGTTTGGGCAAGGGTAATGTTAGAGTCAAGGTAAGGTTAGGGTTTGGGTAAGGGTAAAGTTGGGGTCAGGGCAAGGTTAGGGTTTGGGTAAGGGTAAAGTTGGGGGCAGGGTATGGTTAGGGTTTGGGTATAGGGTAAAGTTGGGGGCAGGGTAAGGTTAGGGTTTGGGTAAGGGTAATGTTTGGGTAAAGGTAGGGTTTGGGTAAGGGTAATGTTAGAGTCAGGGTAAAGTTGGTGTTAGGGTTAGGGTTAGAGGCTAGAGTTAGGGTAAGGCTAGGGTTTGGGTATAGGGCAAAGTTGGGGTCAGGGTAAGGTTAGGGTTTGGGTAAGGGTAATGTTTGGGTAAGGTTAGGGTTTGGGCAAGGGTAATGTTAGAATCAGGGTAAGGTTAGGGTTTGGGTAAGGGTAAAGTTATGGTCAGGGTAAGGTTAGGGTGTGGGTAAGGGTAAAGTTGGGAGCAGGGTAAGGTTAGGGTTTGGGTAAGGGTAAAGTTATGGTCAGGGTAAGGTTAGGGTTTGGGTAAGGGTAAAGTTATGATCAGGGTAAGGTTCGGGTTTGGGTAAGGGTAAAGTTGGGACAGAGTAAGGTTAGGGTTTGGGTAAGGGTAAAGTTATGGTCAGGGTAAGGTTAGGGTTTGGGTAAGGGTAAAGTTGGGAGCAGAGTAAGGTTAGGGTTTGGGTAAGGGTAATGTTAGAGTCAGGGTAAGGTTAGGGTTTGGGTAAGGGTAATGTTTGGGTAAAGGTAGGGTTCGGGTAAGGGTAATGATTGAGTCAGGGTAAGGTTAGGGTTTGGGTAAGGGTAAAATTGGGTTAGGGTTAGTTACGGTTAGGGTTAGGGTTAGTCTCTAGTAAATCTAGTAGTCTCTAGTAAATGGACATCTGTGTATAGTCCCCACAATTCACCTCACAATTCAACATGTAATATTATACATAGTTAAATGGCTAGAAATGAAATACAATATATAATCTTAACTTATATATCTTGTCGCCGTCCAATAAAAAACATGTATCTCCATTTTTGATGATTTCTATTTTTACATCAATTAAATGCAGCAGCTGTTGTTTACACTGTGGGAACATTTCATAATGAATGGATGAATAGAAATGCTCCAGAATAGTTTAGAAACATGTCAGGTTCCATTGACTTACATTGAAAATGAAGATGTTGAAAATGTTATCTTCTGTAAAGTTATATATCTTCTATAAAGTTATATATATATATTTCTATTAGTCCATTAATGAGGTGCCTTTTACATTGTGTAATGAATAAACCAATAGAAATGCTCCAAAATCACTTTTGACTAAATCTTTTTACATATACTAACATTCCTGAAAATATAGTATTATACAGATAAAATAGAACATATTATCATTACATATAGGCACTTGTGCATATACAATGCCTATGGGTGTTATTATTATATAGAAGCACTTTTATATATAATACATATGAAATGTTTTTCCTTACATTTATATAATAAAAATGGAACACATTATAAATACATACAGATTAGTATTATTATTCCTTGTAGGATATAAGACCACACAGCCTGACATTGTATAAAACATTGTTTGTGCATTTGTGTGGGTGAGCAAACTAAGAAAAACAGGCAGAAAGAAAGAAAGAGAAGGATATTTAAATTCAGATCCTTGTATAGGCGAGTTGATCAGTGCTGCTCAGTGGGGGGTTCTTCATCTTTCCTCATTTATTCCCTCTGCTGTGAGAGAAAGATTAACGGATTGGAGAAAAAAAGCAGCTGCAACGCTGGAATAATTACTGCGCCGCTCTTTCCTCTCACTTCTTATGACATCCTATGGCAGTTTAACCCTTTATAGTCGATCATTCCAGTACATCATTCTCATAAACTCATAACTTACATAACAGTTTCATAGCAGTTACTGAAAAAGTCATTGTAGTCGTCTGAACTGCTTTATCGTGCTTTGTTGCATTTTGTGGTGTGTGTAGGATTTATGGGCCCCAGTGCAAAGCATTAATACCTCAGCTGCCTACACAAAGTAATAGTAATAAAAACTGATATGGTAATTAGCTTGTTTATGTGTTATTGTTAAATCTCAGCCGAGTTGCCGCTGTTATGTGTTATTAAGCTATCATAGCTGTCCATGAGTCGTGGGTGTGAAATTGTGTAAGTAGTGACATAAGGGGCCCAATAAAGACGTAAGGGGGCCTGTTCGCCACAGGACCGCCGGGCTTAAGTGCAATTGCTAGTATGGTTTATTTCAAGCAATTTTCTTTCCTTTTTTCACAGTGTAGATTAATATCATGAAACTGTTTTCATAGCAGAAAGAAATAAGGCCGTGAGGTTCCAGCAGCCAGAAGCCTATAAAGTTTAGTCTAGCAGCTCGGATTAAAATAAAGTGTGCAAATATATAAAGAGTGGACAGACACTACAGAAGATGGACAGAAAGAAAGACAAACCATCAAAAGACTGACACACACTAAAACATTTCCATGTGTGTTATTTAAGGACACTTGGCAGGTCATATGACGTATAGATGCTTATCAGTTTTCTGTGCTCATGTATTATTCAACTCAGTTACCCCCCCCCCCCCCCCCCCCCCCCCCCCCTTCTCCCCCATTCTTCCTCTTTTCTTTCATTTTCCCAAAGCCGCTCTCAGTGGGAAAGCTACAACATTGTAATCGGATAACAAGGGAGTATGCAGATGATTGACAACCATGGAACGTTGTGGAATATAGACTGAATCCGTGGAGCTCAATCAGCTCATTGGGAAGGAGTCATGCCTGTTAACAAGATGGATGCTTAGCACTTTTAGGGGCTCGTATCATGGAAAAAATATTTTTTTAAGTCTATGACAATCATTTTAGTGTTGTATGTAAAATTTGTAAACATATCAACAGCCAATAATGAATTCACTGGCTTTCACCAAAAAACCTAATCAGCTGTTCAGCCCAGCCTATTCATGTTGAAGTTATAAGTAGTGTTTCAGTCTGGCAGCATACACAGTTACAATACAGTTAAGGATTAGGGTAAGGATTAGGGTTAGGTTTATGTTAAGGATTAGGGTAAGGGTTAGGGTTAGGTTAAGGATTAGGGTTAGGTTAAGGATAAGGGTAAGTATTAGACTACGGATTGGGTTAGGTTAAGGATTAGGGTAAGGTTTAGGGTTAGGTTTATGTTAAGGATTAGGGTAAGAATTAGGGTAAGTATTAGGGTAAGGGTTAGGTTTAGGTTTATGTTAAGGATTAGGCTAAGGATTAGGGTAAGTATTAGGCTAAGGATTAAGTTAGGTTAAGGATTAGGGTAAGGTTTAGGGTTAGGTTTATGTTAAGGATAAGGGTAAGGATTTGGGTAAGGGTTTGGGTAAAGGTACAGTTGGGGTAAGGTTTGGGGTTATGTTTAGGGTTAGGTTTATGTTAAGGATTAGGGTAAGGATTAGTTTAGCTTAGTCTCCAGTAAAATAATTAATGTCTGTGTAACGTCCCCACAATTCTCCTAACAATTCAACATATATTATTATACATATTAAAATAGGTACTGGCTAGGAAATATACATAGTGACAACCAATCAGAACAGAGCCAATTTACAAATATGAGCCATAAAGTCACAGGGAGGAGTAAATTCTTAACAAATGTTTATAGGACGCTGAACCTGAGTTTTAAATTAAACATCCAGCAAAGCTTGAATTAAAAATATAAGATATAAACATGATAAAACACAGCTGATCAGACCTATCTGGCTAATGAACAGTTTGATTGACAGCTCTCTGTCCAACACAAACCTGCTTAGCCACTCGTACAGCTTTCAAAAATCAAAAATATGCCAAAGGAGGGATGAACTAGTGGATATATGAAGCGTATAAGAACAGATAAAGCATTGTAAGTATAAATGGATGGATAAAGGAACACTGTTGGGTAAAAGAATGAACCGGGGACAGACAGGAGGTCTAAAACGCTAGCTTTTAGTGATGCTGGTTAGCTTTAGCTCACTAAGCTACTCTGACTCTGAAAAGATTTTGCGTCAGCCTTGTGATTGGTCAGAAACATATATCCCACCAAGCACCAGATGTCACATACAGACATAATGCAGCCATAAAAAGAGGGAAGAAAGTGTATATAAGTATAATAAGTATAAAATGAAAAATACTATATAATAAAATAAGGAGGGAAACTAAACTCCACTGACGTCTGAAGAAAACACTGATGCGTAAGCCAGTACTCACTGTGTTACTGACTCCGTGTCTGTGTGTGAGTTTTGCTCATATGCAGCAGCAGCAGGAGAGAACAAGATCCAGGACTTAAAAGCATTTGAGTGTGACGAGCTACAAGCTCCATCTTGATAGGCTGGCTATTCTAATTTTCCGCATTGCATTTCAGTGCCAAATACCTGCCGCCACCAATACCATAGATAGACCACTGTGGCACTGTCTTCTGGCCTCCTTGATTGTACATTGTAATTGGGATTAAACAAAGATTGATTCAAATTATATTTCTCTCTCTCTGCAGCTGCTGTCAAAAAATGGGACAGGAGGCCCCCAGAACATGATATCTCCCATACCCTGTCAGACCACCTTAAACATGCTACACAACAGACCCAAATAATTAGAAACACTTATACAAATTAATTGAAATATGTTGTCTAATTGAAAGAATTGATTTGCTGATACGTTCTTCTCAATTATCTTATATTAAGAGTAATTCTGAGTGTAATATGATAAATATGATGTCATAAGTTTGAAATGAGGTGGAATTCAAATCACTAAAATGACCTGAAAAAGTTGTCTTTTCATAAATATTTCAATCTCAATGTTGTTTAGAGTCGGGAAAAGTTTTTGCTGGGTAGGTTTCAGAGGTGTTAGCACAGATATTATAAATGAAGAGACCAGTCCTAGGTTGAAATATGAATAGAAAAGCTCCTAACACTTAACATGCTGTCCATATACCAAGACAGTTGACGTTGCTGGCCAAGTCAGTGTTCTGTCAAGTCAATGTTCAGAAAATGCTTTTTTTAATGGGTTAGTTAAACAACTCAATGTTTTGATATGAACAAGCTTCATATAATATATTAGCATGATCATCTTTGTGTAAAGGTGGAATTGAATTGGTTCCACAGCAGGGGACTCTCACTCCTGCCATCGGCCCTCATTGCTCACTAGCAGCTCAACATTCCACATAGAGAGTCTACAGTGTTCTACTGAATCTAATAAGAGAGTTTTAGTGGTACTACTTTATTATATACATAGCAGGGGTTATGCAGACTAGTCAACTTACCAACTTTACTGCTTTTAAGATGCTTTTAGCGTGATGTTCACCAGTTACTGATCACATGATTATGACAACAGGTGAGGAGTCTAATGATTTCAGGGTCCATATGTCTGGTTTTCTGTGGTCCATTCAAATCACTGAAACAACCTGAAAAAGTTGTCTTTTCATAAACATTTCAATCTCAATGTTGTTTAGAGTTGGGAAAAGTTTTTGCTGGGTGGGTTTCAGAGGTGTTAGCACAGATATTATAAATAAGGAGACTGGTCATAGGTTAAAATATGAATGGAAAAGCTCATAACACTTAACATGCTGTCCATATACCGAGACAGTTGGCGTCGCTGGTCAAGTTAGTGTTTTGTCAAGTCAATGTTCAGGAAATGCTTTTTTATTGTGTCAGTTGAACTCAATGTTTTGATATGAACAAGCTTCATAT
This sequence comes from Megaleporinus macrocephalus, assembly GCA_021613375.1. Taxonomy (NCBI): domain Eukaryota; kingdom Metazoa; phylum Chordata; class Actinopteri; order Characiformes; family Anostomidae; genus Megaleporinus; species Megaleporinus macrocephalus. Next base: position 10,885,795 of record CM038719.1, read on the forward strand.
ATTACATTAGCATGGTCATCTTTGTGTAAAGGTGGAATTGAATTGGTTCCACAGCAGGGGACTCTCACTCCTGCCATCGGCCCTCATTGCTCACTAGCAGCTCAACATTCCACATAGAGAGCCTACAGTGTTCTACTGAATCTAATAAGAGAGTTTTAGTGGTACTACTTTATTATATACATAGCAGGGCTTATGCAGACTAGTCGACTTACCAACTTTACTGCTTTTAAGATGCTTTTAGCGTGATGCTGACCAGTTACTGATCACATGATTATGACAACAGGTGAGGAGTCTAATGATTTCAGGGTCCATATGTCTGGTTTTCTGTGGTCCATTTAAATCACTGAAACCGTTATTTCCTCAACATTTCAATCTCAATGTCAGATATAAATGAGACCGCTCAGAGGTTAAAATATGAATGGAAAAGCTCATAACACTCAACATGGTGTCCATAACCGGAGACAGTCCTGCTCTTTAAGATATAAAGCTGCTGGCTACATCACAAGCAGGAAGGGTTGAGAATGTCCGAACCTGCTCAGCCACTTAAACAGATCACAAATCAACAAATGAGCCAAAGGAGGGAGGAACTAGTGGATATATGAAGCGTGTAAGAACAGATAAAGCATTGTAAGTATAAATGGACGGATAAGGGAACGGGGGACACACAGGAGGTCTAGAACACTAGCTTTTGGTGATGCTGGTTAGCTTTAGCTCACTAAGTTACTCTGACTCTGAAACGGTTTTGCGTGGGCCAGAGAGACGTCAGCCTTGTGATTGGTCAGAAAAATATATCCCACCAAACACCAGATGTCACATGGAGGCTAAATCTTGCTTTGGACCACATACAGACATAATGCAGCCCAAATATATAATAAAGTAAGGAAGAGTTGAGAATGGGAAACGCCCCTGTTGTTGTGTTCCTGTTTTTTGTCTGTTATTGAGCAAAACACTACATACTATTACAACGATTTCAAATGTGTGTATGAAACAGTAGTTGAACCTTCAGGTTTGAGTATTTTGGTCTCCCCATTCAATGAGACAGGGATCTTGTATGGCTGGAAATAATTGCCTGCTTGTGTTGCAAAGGCTTTCCTGAGACATTCCTATAAGGCCTGTACCCTCTATTAGGACCACCCAGTTCACATCAAGAGGGGAGACATATGGTAAAGTACAGCAGATATTAATTTGACTTTGGGAAGATATACATAAGACATTCTTTATACATGTACGTTATGGTTCAAAAGGAACAGATTCACATTATTAGAAAGAAAACAGATTGAGGTTTTTGATATATGAACCTATACAAATGTCATGGCTGGTCCTCAGGGGAAAAAATAAAATACAAGAAATCGTTGTTACATACAGCCTCTGAACACGCGCGAGTGCTGCTTTCATGTTAACTGCGTAGTTTTTTCAATGGGAACATCGGATAACACCAATTACGTCCAAGGGCATGTAATCAGTTCACTCGTAGTAGCTGCCCTGCAATTACAAGACGCTTCTCCACTGTTGCTCGCTAGTAATCAGCCGTTGTGGAGGCCACTGTTGTGGCTGTTTTCAGTGTAATCACACAACATTGACGAGCATTGTTTGCACTGTTTTTACTCAGACCTGTGTTATACTCTCTCAATCCCTGCTCATCCATAGGCATACCTTCTACAGCACTGTTGATTTAAAGCAGAACGCAGAATTAGCAGCCAGGCCAGAGAACAGTTAGGATCTGACAGGTAGGAAAACATGTCTGTTAACATGTCGTAATCCACTTTCTGAGTACATGGCAGGTTTTATCAGCACGTCCGCAAGACTGAACAATCACATACAGCAGAAATACAGACAGAGCAATTATGAAGAACTCCTAAAAACTGAATTGTTCCATATGAACCCAGGATAATATATTTTGTTTCCACGGTAACTTGGTTCTTCAGATTAACGAACAATGTGGTTTATATGGTTCTATTGAACACCAAAAAGTGTTACAGCAATAGCAAAACTTTTTGCTGCCCTATAGAACCAAAAATGATGATGAAGGTAGATGGTAGAAATATAATCTCGTGATACTTCAAGTTTGTATGACATGACAATATTATGATTATATTATTGTATATTTATATTCTATTTTACAGGCATGTGAACCCTGAAAACATTACTATCAGGAATTGTGACTACTGTGAACCCTCCCCTTCTTTTTTCTATGTTGTTGTGTGGTTGCACTGTCTGTGTTGTTTACTGTGTGTAGTGTAGGTTATGAAAGTAAAAAGAAATGTTTGGTTACAAAAAAAATTGTAAACACAATGATTTTTATTCAGTATTTGTACAAACCGCTGGGTTAAGAAATCCAGTTAAACAGGTCAGTGGGTCAGTATTCTGCTGATGATGCACATGATATGCTCAGAAAAGCATATTGTATTATATTGTGGGATAATTTATCACAATAACGACATATGCTCTCATATATTGCCCAGCTTTAGGTAAAGGCATAGTAAGTGATGTTAATCAAATACAATTTTTGTTCAATTCAGTGTACATCCTCTAACAGTTTCCGATTCTTCTCTGTTCGGTGTGTATGGCTGAACTTGGTACACGTAAAATAAACAAAGTTGCTTAGGTTGAGCCACAAAATGCTCTTCCAGCCAATCAGTAACAGGAGGTGTTTGTGCTTGTGAACAGACCACCGGGAAGGAGAGGGACTATGTGTGAACTATAGCTGAGGAACAGACAAAAAGTTCTCAGAACAGGTGGACGAAGAGCTGTCAATCGCTGAAGAGTCAGTAAAGCGGTGGAGAGACCTCCTAGAGGCTGAAGTTGTTCGAACATTCCTGGTCCACCTTAAATGATGCTACACCTGCACTCGCCTTACCCAGTGTTTACACCAGCGATGTGACAAAAGGAGGTCATTCGTTGTCCATGAGAGCTGGCAATTTCCGGTGATGGGAGGCAGCGCAAACAACATCTGCAAACATTCACAAAGTTTAACTTCATGCGTATTAAGATTTGTGTTTGATGTCAGTGAAACCACAGCAACCACTATTCAGCTCCTGTTCAGAAACACCCACCCTCATGGCATGAGAAAGTAGCCTGACAGGCAAAGGTGTTAAAAGTATTCACATTCATTACTGAGGTAGAAGTATAGATACTAGGGTTTAAAATACTTCTGTACAAGTTGAAGTATCAACTCAAGCTTTTTACTCCAGTAAAAGTGTAAAAGTACTGCTTTCAAAACTACTTTTTGTAGTAAAAGTAATATAAAAGAAAAATGCCATTAAGGACAAAAGCTTAGGCCGCACCGCAGGGTCCTATAGTGCACTAGCCCACCTCCCCAAAAAAAACATTCTTCTAAAAGCCATAATGACTATAATGTTATATTAAAATGTTAATGTTGATAAATTTGGGATGCGCTAGGCTTCCTGTTTCAGCCGCATATACGCCCATTGAACATGAATGTAGTTTAGTACAATGTAAATATATTAAAGAAGCATATCTGTGTACTACTGAACATTAACATGTGTTTCATGGAGCAGAAGATATGATCACTAGTTGTCTATAAGTATTGTAATGGAGCAAAAAGTCAAACTTCAAAGTTATGTTATCAATAATCTTTATTAGAATGTAAATGTACATGAATGAAAACCAGCTGTAATGAAATAGGAGTAACGAGATGAAGGAGTAGAAAGTAAAAAGTCATCTGAAAAATAATTACTCCAATAAAGTATAAATAACCAAAATCTCTACTTAAGTAAAGTAACAAAGTATTTGTACTTCATTACTTGACACCTCTGCACATACAAGCTCCAGCCTTTACTTTTCCCCATTATTCCCCCAGTCAACTGTGATAGTAATAAGTGCTCAGTAACATATAATAATACATACTATAAGATGAATGATAAACAGATAAACAGATGTTATTAAGGTCTTTAACTGTCTTAACTCTCTGTGATGGAATTAATGTTTATTCTATATTTTATTACCCCTCCCCAACGCAAGCATACATACACACACAAGCAAACAAACACATAACAAGAAGCACCAGCTGCTCAACATTTCAGTTCGTTTTCAATATTACACCATTTCAATAATCGCTCACGCCCAGACACACTGACGGATGCATTTAATTCTCTTTTGTGTGGAATATAAAGAAGCCCCAGTGAGATGCTTCATTTCTTTATGCGATCTCTCCATTATTCAGCAGAGGCGCCGAGATAAAGGAAATGAAAGCAGCGAGATGTCTTTAGCAGTTGGCAATTATAAATATAGTTTAATAAAAAGCCCGCAGAGATGGAGTAGAGCTGTCAGTGAGCAGTCTATCTCCACTGAGACTTCGTCTAACACTTGATGGGGTATTCGCAGGAGCACTTTGAGAGGATAAGAAGAGAGCTGTGAGCTCCGTGAGGGCGTCTGTGTATTATTTGTGATGATGGATGGATGATAGATGGACAATGCAAATAAAACTGGTGGTTGTATGGTCACCAGTTCTCCTGATCCATCCATCATGAAGTGTTCACATGATGTAAAGAGCAGCTGCCACATAGAGCTGTACAGTATCAGGAAGAAGAGCAGCCCTATAGGTTGAGAGCTGATAAAGGCCAGGCTTTAGGTTTTTACGCTATACTTGTATACATTAAATGAGATAAGGTTTTCACTTATGAGCGAAGTGCAAGCTGAAACAGTCTGTTTACCTTAACGACTGACTGCCTCTCTGAGTACATTTGTGATCTACTGCAGCTTTCACTGTTTCAATACGACTCTAATTTAGTACAGCAAGGACAGCAAGTTGCCAACGGCTATACTAAAGAACTGTGTGTACATCCAGTGGTTCTAAATTTTTGGATACAGTGATCTGGTGGGTTTTTATGACCTCAGCACACTGTATATTTAATGTTGTGTAGTGATAGTGTTTCCATCCATCCCGCCACTGTGAGAACAAAACCCAAAGCTATGGGCCTGAAAGGATGTGTAGCAGCCAAAAAGCCAGACTGGAGAAAGAAAAAGAAAATAAACACATCAAATAAAGAAGCTGTTGGTGTTTTCAGAACAATAGACTGACCACCAGACAAAGCAAACTACCAAGATATATATATATATATATATATCCAGATTTACCCTGTCCCATAATAATAAGGACCCCCCACAGGTACTATTAGGGATGTGGATCATTCTTAGCACCGCAGTGACACTGACATGGTGGTGCTGTGTTAGTGTATGTTGTGCTGGTGTGAGTGGATCAGACGCAACAGTGCTGCTGGAGTGTTTAAACACCTCAGTGTCACTGCTGGACTGAGAATACCAACCAGCAACATCCAGCCAACAGTGTCCTGTGGGCAGAGTCTGACCACTGATGAAGGACTAGAGCAGGGGTATTTAATTAGAAGTTAGTAAGGTCTCGTTAGAGGACTTTTCCTCAGCATCTTAGTATCAGCATCCTATACCATCAGCAACTGAAAGACAATACAAATTACACATACTGTTCAGTATATTTAAGTTTAAAATTATTCTGTCACTTGTATTTGCACACAGCGAAACTTGACCCATCTGTGCAGTGAAACACCCACATACACACACACACTAGTGAACATACACACTAGGGGGCAGTGAGCACACATGCCTGGAGTGGTGGGCAGCCCTATCCAGCAACACATCACCCACAGCTGTCATCATCAGTGCTAGCGGCAGCAGCTCGTAAGCGCTTCCCATATAGCCTAGTCACGCACACACCTCAGTGCGTGGCATTTTTTCTCTCACGAGATACTGTGTGGTTCAGCACTTACCTGTCCGTGGTCTCTGGGCCGTCGTCTAAAGGGAATTTCCACAGGTCCAACCAGACTTAGCTTCTCCACAGTCACACTCCCTGGAGCCCAAGAGGATCCCTGGAGTGTGATCCCTGGAGATCCAGTGGTGCCCCGGTGAGGCAACAAGTCCACACCCATGGGCCTGTATTCCATCCAGCCTGCTCCTAGGACTGCATCTCAGCCTGCACCAGGCCCACTGCTCTCAAACTCCTGGACTCCTCACGCTAGTGAGCCTCTGGACTGTTTTTGTTGCTTATTATTGACTGCACAGAAATTAAAACGTTCTTAATAGTTTATCAGTTTGGGTCCGCATTGGACAACGTCTGGGTCTGGACCGTGGTCGGCCTATTTGCTACCTCTAGACTAGAGGATGACCAACATGAACTGTGCAGCAACAGATGAGCTATCATCTCTGACTTTACATCTACACGGTGGACCAACATGGTAGGCGTATCTAATAGAGTGGATACACAGTTTAGTAACTCCAGCAGCACTGCTGTGTCAGGGATGTTGTTTACTTACTGGTTTAAAAAGATGGATTTGACCAAAAATGTGTATTTTAAAACATCATTAATGGTGGAGGCGGACCATGTAGGAAAAGATTATTGTTTATTGTGTGAAACAATGACAAGAACTTTGTTTCTGAGGGACGAAGAGACAAAGAGGGAACGACAGTCAGACACAGATTTCATTACTCTCGTTTAGGCCCACAGTGCTTGAGTAGCTGGTAAAATCCTGAGAGAGAAAGAGAGAGAGAGAGAGAGAAAGACAGAGAGAGAGACAGAGAGAGAGAGAGAGAGAGAGAGAGAGAGAGAGACAGAGAGACAGAGAGAGAGAGAGAGAGAGAGAAAGAGAGAGAGAGAGAGAGAGTTTCGATCAGAATGACATCAGCAGCAGTTCTTATTTCAGCTTTCCTGGAATTCCTCTGGCTTTGAGCAGAGCTACTGGCCACCACAACATCCTGCTGTCCTGTCTTAAGGGCATCCCAGAGCTGGAATATGAAGGGTGCATGTTTTACTGTTTTTTAACACTTTAAACCAGGGGTGTTTAATTAGAGTCAGTAAGGTCCAGTTAGAGGAGATTTCCTCAGGCCAAGGTCTGGACCATCATCATTTCTAGCTTGTGTTATGATTCAGTGGTGTATCCTGTTTACTGAAGTAGTCTAGTATCAACATCTTATACCATCAGCTTCTGAAACACCAAGACATCACACATACCATTCAGTATATTTCAGTATAATTAAATTCTGAACTGAATTAATTATTTATAAAACTTCAAGTAAAACCAAGGGCTACATTAAAAAACAGCATGCTTTTGAAAAAAGAGCATCTTAAAGTGTTTGTTTATAGAAACAGTAAAAAAAAAAAAAAAACACACTTTTTTCACATCTTAAAAGTTTATTTTCGTCTTGTATTCCTCTCTCACACTTTCTCTTGCTTAGTGAGCAAAGTGAGCTCTTGGTTGTCTTTAAATCTGGGCGGAAATGGTTTCAGGGCTATTCTCATATACGTATGAAGGTGCTCGTTGGCGAGCCTGGAACGATATTTGCTCTTAATAATGTCCATTGTGGAATGAACGGTCTGGATTAGCCTTTCTCCGACTCCTTTATTTTCCGACTGGTGCGTCTCGCTTCGTACCTCGCCAGCGTGCGCGCCGCACTCCCAAATTTGCGCAGAGCTGATTGGCTGAGGAGCCCATTTGGAGATCTTACAGCAATTGGTCTGTGAGGTTACTGCGCCTCAAAGCCTGTATACCATAAAGACAGTATACGGGCTTGCGCTGCTTAAAATAAACACAGTCAGAATTAAGTTGTTCTCAGTAGTTTATTGGTTTTGGTCCGCATTGGACAATGCCTGGGTCCGGATGCGAACCGTGGTCCGCCTATTAGTGACCCCTGCTTTAAACTATAAAGAGCTCGAGAGGCCAAACTACACCACAAACGATGTGAACACTAAACCACACAGAGCCCTTCAAACAGCCCATAATGCTTTATTAGAAAGGATAAACCAAGAGTCGTTAAAGACCAGGCGAGGGTCTTACTAGAAGAGAAGAAATAGACATGATCATCATGCAAAGTGCCAAATAATCACAGCAGCTTCATCAAGACGGTCCATTTTAAACGGCCATTTCTTTCATCGAGTTTAACTGAGTAATCACAGCAGCTGTAATTCACTATTATCCATATACTTGTTATTCACTGATGGTGATTTCTGGGTCACGGAAGAGAAAAAGGAGGTCATGTGTAAAATCAAATACATTTCAAACCAATGAATCGCGAATCAAGCTGATTTGTTTTCAGCGATTCACACGCTGTGTTAAGGTCTGTAGTCTCAGGCAGGTTAGTAGAAATTGTTCAAAGAAATAATTAATCATTTCTTTATCAGGAGTTTATTATCAGAACAAATCTGAAACCCAGGGAAGAGTTAAAGGAGAAAGTGTCTGTATAAGTCTACCATTGAGTTGTAAACTAAGTCATTCAGAGTGGTTTGATATGAAATGATTCACTGTAGAGAAACGTACCGACATTTCTTCCCAGTGGTGGTGGGTGTTAGGCTGCATCATCACCTGCACCACCTCTGACCGCAAGACTCTAGAGGGAATAGTGAGGACAGCTGAGAAGATCATCAGGGTCTCTCTCCCCTTTACGCCCTTGTGCTGCTTGTTAATGTTGGAGTGGAGCTAAAAATGTATTACAACACTGCCATCTAGTGATCAAAGGTTTAAACACAACACACAATGATTCACTGTCTGCCAGGAATCTGTGTATCGATACTGTGTTTTTGTGAATCGATACAGTATCACCAAACAAAATATACTGATATTATTGATATTTTCTTACACCCCTACTGTTTACTGTGTCTGTTAATGTGGTGTATTTATTGATTGTAGTTAAAACTTGTGTCTGCATGTTTGTGCTTTGTTCTCTTTGTTTCATTTTGCTGCGTGTCATTCCTGGAGGAACGAAATTTCACTCCACTGTGTACTTGTACGTAGATGGAATGACAATAAAAGCCTCTTGGCTTGACTTGACTGGAGTAAGCAGGAGTAAGCAGGAAAAATAGCCATTTTATTTACTATCCAGAACCACCAGCGAACCTACATGCAGTGTTATATGATGATGATTGTAAGAAAAAAAAAGAATTGGGGACTATTTGGCCTCACAATGCCCTCCCCCTACATGTACCTCCTCCACCAGTAAAGACTTTATAGACACACATTTTGGGCAAATCCATCTTCTCAAACAAAATCTCTGACATCTGGGACTGTATTCATAACATTGTGTAGAATCATTCTGTATAGAGTTTTTAAAGGTTAATGGACATTTGGTTCCATTTACAACCAGTGTGAAAAGTTCTACCTCTCTAGAACAGAATCTGAATCAGAATAGGACTTTATTGGCCACGTGTGCTCACACATACAACGAATTTATGTTTGGTTACAGTAGCTCACAGTGCACGATCACTGACATTACAGAGGTAACACACACACCCAACCTACACACACACACACACACACACACACTGACATACACGCACAGACACACCTGTAAACTAAACATGTACAGAGTTGTATATTTAAAATAAAGTGCTGAGTGCAGCAGTAAAAGACAGTGCAGACTGAATTAAATAGATATAAATATGAAGAACAGAAGAGTCACTGGTAGAGATGGTGGTACAGAGTGTTCTGATAAATAAAGTGCATTACAGGGAAAGAAGAGTGAGAGAACATCTGGATATGAATGTATGTATGTAGTAGACTGTACAGAGAAAGAAGAGTGAAAGAACATCTGGATATGGATGTATGTATGTATGTAGACTGTACAGAGAGAGAAGAGTGAGAGAACATCTGGATATGGATGTATGTATGTATGTATGTAGTAGACTGTACAGAGAAAGAAGAGTGAGAGAACATCTGGATATGGATGTATGTATGTAGTAGACTGTACAGAGAGAGAAGAGTGAGAGAACATCTGGATATGGATGTATGTATGTAGTAGACTGTACAGAGAAAGAAGAGTGAGAGAACATCTGGATATGGATGTATGGATGTAGTCGACTGTACAAAGAAAGAAGAGTGAGAGAACATCTGGATATGGATGTATGTATGTAGTAGACTGTACAGAGAGAGAAGAGTGAGAGAACATCTGGATATGGATGTATGTATGTAGTAGACTGTACAGAGAAAGAAGAGTGAGAGAACATCTGGATATGGATGTATGGATGTAGTCGACTGTACAAAGAAAGAAGAGTGAGAGAACATCTGGATATGGATGTATGTACGTAGTAGACTGTACAGAGAGAAGAGTGAGAGAACATCTGGATATGGATGTATGTATGTAGTCGACTGTACAGAGAGAGAAGAGTGAGAGAACATCTGGATATGGATGTATGTATGTAGTAGACTGTACAGAGAAAGAAGAGTGAGAGAACATCTGGATATGGATGTATGGATGTAGTCGACTGTACAGAGAAAGAAGAGTGAGAGAACATCTGGATATGGATGTATGTATGTAGTCGACTGTACAGAGAAAGAAGAGTGAGAGAACATCTGGATATGGATGTATGTATGTATGTATGTAATAGACTGTACAGAGAGAGAAGAGTGAGAGAACATCTGGATATGGATGTATGTATGTATGTAGACTGTACAGAGAGAAAAGAGTGAGAGAACATCTGGATATGGATGGATGTATGTATGTATGTAGTAGACTGTACAGAGAAAGAAGAGTGAGAGAACATCTGGATATGGATGTATGTATGTATGTATGTAGTAGACTGTACAGAGAGAGAAGAGTGAGAGAACATCTGGATATGGATGTATGTATGTAGTAGACTATACAGAGAAAGAAGAGTGAGAGAACATCTGGATATGGATGTATGTATGTAGTAGACTGTACAGAGAAAGAAGAGTGAGAGAACATCTGGATATGGATGTATGTATGTAGTCGACTGTACAGAGAAAGAAGAGTGAGAGAACATCTGGATATGGATGTATGTATGTAGTAGACTGTACAGAGAGAGAAGAGTGAGAGAACATCTGGATATGGATGTATGTATGTAGTCGACTATACAGAGAGAGAAGAGTGAGAGAACATCTGGATATGGATGTATGTATGTAGTAGACTATACAGAGAAAGAAGAGTGAGAGATCATCTGGATATGGATGTATGGATGTAGTCGACTGTACAGAGAAAGAAGAGTGAGAGAACATCTGGATATGGATGTATGTATGTATGTAGTCGACTGTACAGAGAAAGAAGAGTGAGAGAACATCTGGATATGTATGTATGTATGTATGTATGTAGACTGTACAGAGAGAGAAGAGTGAGAGAACATCTGGATATGGATGTATGTATGTATGTATGTAGTAGACTGTACAGAGGAAGAAGAGTGAGAGAACATCTGGATATGGATGTATGTATGTAGTAGACTGTACAGAGAGAAGAGTGAGAGAACATCTGGATATGGATGTATGTATGTAGTAGACTGTACAGAGAAAGAAGAGTGAGAGAACATCTGGATATGGATGTATGTATGTAGTCGACTGTACAGAGAAAGAAGAGTGAGAGAACATCTGGATATGGATGTATGTATGTAGTAGACTGTACAGAGAGAGAAGAGTGAGAGAACATCTGGATATGGATGTATGTATGTAGTCGACTGTACAGAGAAAGAAGAGTGAGAGAACATCTGGATATGGATGTATGTATGTAGTCGACTGTACAGAGAAAGAAGAGTGAGAGAACATCTGGATATGGATGTATGTATGTAGTCGACTGTACAGAGAAAGAAGAGTGAGAGAACATCTGGATATGGATGTATGTATGTAGTCGACTGTACAGAGAAAGAAGAGTGAGAGAACATCTGGATATGGATGTATGTATGTATGTATGTATGTAGTGGACTGTATTCAGAATTTAGTGATGTAATGTTCAGCTGTTCATGAGTGTGATGGCGTGTGGGAAGAAGCTTCTCTGTAGTCTGGAGGTCTTGATCCTCAACTGGCTGAAACACCGACCTGAGGGAAGATACTGGAATAGTTGATGTCCAGGGTGTGATGGATCACAACGATGTTCTCTGCACGCTTCCTGGTTCTGGCCATGTGCAGGTCCGGTAGGGAGGGTAACTTCACACCGATGGTTCTCTCTGCAGACCTGATGATGCGCTGCAGTCTGTGGGTGTGGTGTTTGGTGGCTGAGCTGCCCCACACTGTGATGGATGCGGTGAGGACAGATTCTATGGTGGCGGTGTAGAACTGCACCATCAGCTCCTTAGGCAGGTTTAACTTCCTCAGCTGATGCAGGAAGTACAGCCTCTGCTGAGCTCTCTTGATGGTGTTGATGTTGCAGTCTCATTTCAAGTCCCTGGAGATTATTGTGCCCAGGAACTTGTAGGAGTCCACAGTACAGTAGTACTGTTAAGGATGGTGAGTGCTGGAAGGGTTGGAGGGCTTCTCCTGAAGTCCACTCTCATCTCCACTGTCTTGGCTGTGTTCAGCTCCAACAGAACAGAGCAGTTCTTCCCCTCTTTAAGCTCTGTTGTACATATATAGATGTTGTCTGCTTTATGAATGCAGGCTGTTAATGAGCATCAGTGGTAAAGGTGAGGAATCTAATGTGATGAAAAGGTTTCAAGAGTTAAAGAAATAACGCAGACGTGTGTGACGCAGATAGACTTCATTTTTTTCCTTTCAGTTCAGCTGAGATGAACCTCCAAGGCCTAAAACACCAATTTAAGGAGCCATTTTAAACTTAGCTGAACGACAAGGAAAGAGCTGGGATCAATAAAGAGCCTTTAAGAGCGAGCGAGAACCTCCACAGAGGGGTGGGCTTCGGGAAAAATTGGTAAAAGTCAATAAAATCTAATTAGCCCGGCTACCTCTCCAGGGTCAAGCACCTGGTCTTTTATCATGTGTTTATAATCAGAGTTTATAAAGACTCTAAGACCCTCAGAGGCAGGCTGTGCACTGTGTCTGCCAGTGTTCACCGCCAGAGGGCGCTAGTTCATCTGCTGATTAATGGAGCGAGAGAGAGAGAGAGAGAGAGAGAGAGAGAGAGAGAGAGAGAGAGAGAGAGAGAGAGAGAGACTCCTTCTCCAGTCTGGTTCCATTTATTTTCACAAACAATGAATAAATAGGTAATAAATAAAAATGAATATTAGTTTTTGATTATAATGAAGTGATTTTGTGCTGGGGCGGGGTGGGTGGTGTGTGTGGGGGGGGGGATAAAGGACCCTCGGCCCACCCTGAAATAAAAGAATAAGCTCAGTGAATCAGAGACTACTGAGTGCTAAATAAGAGAGAGACTATGACGCAGGTCCATCTGACGAGACTCTATAGTAACCTGTTATTATCAGTTCTAAAAGAGATACATCATTCATTCATTCATTCATTCAGAGAGAGAGAGACAGAGAGCGAGAGAAACAGAGAGAAAGAGAGAGAAATAGAAAGAAAAAAAACAAAAGAAAGAAAGAAAGATAAATCAGAGCAACATAAGTAAAAATGGAGGAGAGATGAAGAGAGAGAGAAAATACTGATGAACTATAATAGAAAAATATAGAGAAAGAATGAAGGAAAGTAAAAAGAAAGAATAGAAAGAGAGAAAAAAAGAAGAGAAAGTCAGAAATAGACAAGAAGCAGAGGGTAAAAAAAGAAAAAAGAGACTCAGAACGAATAAAAAGGAAGAACAAATAAGAGGAAGGAGAGAGGAAAAATGGAGATCATATAAGAGAGAGAGAATGAACAAAAACGAATAAAGACAAAGTGAGTGACTGAAACAGACAACTAAAACTAGAAGGAAGTCAGAAAAGGTAGAGTTAGAGGTATAGAAAGAAAGAAAGAAAGAAAGAAAGAAAGAAAGAAAAGGGAGAGACTGATGCATGAATGTAAAGAATATGAAGACAGACTGAAAAAAAGAAAGAAGAGAGACTGATAGAGAGAAAGAGAGAGAGAGAAAATAATAGAAACAAACAAACAAAAGAGAGAAAGAAAGATAAAACAGAGAGCAAAAGAAGTAGAAATGGAGGAGAGATAAAGGGAGAGGAAATACTGCTGAACAAAAATAAAGAGAATGAATGAGGGAGAGGGAGGAAAGAATGAAAAAAAATGAAGAGAAAGAATAGAAATAGAGAGACAAAAAGAAAGATGGAGAGAAAGACTGAAATAGACGAGAAGCAGAGGGTAAAGAAAGAAGGAAAGAAAAAGGAGAAGGAGAGAGGAAAAATGGAGATCATATAAGAGAGTGAACGAAAAAAAACAAACAAATAAAGAAAAAGTGTGACTGAAAACTAGACGGAAGTCAGAAAAGGTAGAGCTAAAGGTAGAGAAAGAAAGAAAGAAAGAAAGAAAGAAAAGGGCGAGACTGATGTATGACTGTAAAGAATATTAAGACAGACTGAAAAAGAGAGAGGGGAGACAAAGAGAGAAAGAGAGACAATAAAGAGAGACAGAGGGAGAGAAGAAAGAGAAGGAGAAGGTGTGTGTAGTGTATAGTATAGTATTCCTCCTCCGTTTCTCTCTGTTGTTGTGTTGATGCTGTTTGTCTGCTCTCCTCCTCCGCCCCGCCCTCCTCGCGCTCCTCTGCCTCTCCTCGCCTCGCGCGCATGAGAGAGAGAGAGAGAGCGAGTCAGACTAAAGTGTGAGTGTGAGGAGCGCGCGCTCACCGCGTCTCAGCTCCGAGGAACAAACTTCTCCAGAAACCGGACCAAAGTGGACTCGGGGTCTCTGACCGCTCCTGTGACCATGCGTGTCCCCGAACCGGCTCGGCTGTGAGCACCTGTGGATCTGCGCGAGCCTGAGCGGAGCTGTAATGCTGAGAGCGCCGTGAACGCAGCAAAGCCAACACGCACGCGCTCGCAGACAGCAGAAGAGAAGTTAAGTGATGGCGGCTCTCCGGCGCAAATTCGGCGAGGACTACCAGGTGGTGAACACCAACCGGGGCGCTCCGTTCACGGCGCCCGCGCGCAAGAAGCGGCAGCGCTTCGTGGAGAAGAACGGGCGCTGCAACGTGCAGCACGGCAACCTGGGCGGAGAGACGAGCCGCTACCTGTCGGACCTCTTCACCACGCTGGTGGACCTGAAGTGGCGCTGGAACCTCCTCATCTTCATCCTCACCTACACGGTGGCGTGGCTGGTGATGGCCTCCATGTGGTGGGTGATCGCCTACATCCGGGGGGACCTCAACCACGGACACGACGCCTCGTACACGCCGTGCGTGGCCAACGTCTACAACTTCCCGTCCGCCTTCCTCTTCTTCATCGAGACCGAGGCCACCATCGGCTACGGCTACCGCTACATCACGGAGAAGTGCCCCGAGGGCATCATCCTCTTCCTCTTCCAGTCGCTGCTGGGCTCCATCGTGGACGCCTTCCTCATCGGCTGCATGTTCATCAAGATGTCGCAGCCCAAGAAGCGCGCGGAGACGCTCATGTTCAGCCAGGACGCGGTCATCTCGCAGCGGGACGGCAAGCTGTGCCTCATGTTCCGCGTGGGCAACCTGAGGAACAGCCACATGGTGTCCGCGCAGATCAGGTGCAAACTCATCAAGGTGAGTCGCGCTGGAGATGTTGGGGGGGGGGGGGGGGCTGAAGGGGTTTAAACGCGCGGGCACAGGCGCACGAACCCATGCACGAGCACGCGTTCGCACACTGGCCATACGCGCCACGCATACGCGCGCTGTCCACACAGGACACATGCTCGAACCCACTGTGGTTAAGCGCGCGTACGCACGCTGCCTATACGCACGAAGCGCGCGCGCAAAACTAGACCTCTCAACGTGAACAGGTGGTCCCAGTTGATAGACACTGAGAAGCAACATCAAGTTTACAGACGGTTTACGTTCGTCACAGGGTTATAACACATTAATAAGCACATTTATAAACACTAATCTAATATGCTGAAGTAACAGTTGGAACACTGCTGTGAGGATTTGACTGCATTCAGCCACGAGAGCATTAGTAAGGTCAGGCAGTGATGTTGGGTGATTAGGATCACAGACTCCATTACAGCTCATCCCAGAGGTATTCAGCAGTGCTTTATCACTCTAGAGCACACAGCTCCATGGCCCACTGCTGGGGGGGGCTTTGAACCTCTTTAGCTTGGGAATAGTGACACGTGCATCTGCTCCTGAGTGTCCTGTTCGGTTAGCAGCGCTGTAGTATGTGTGGAGACGTGTGTGCAGTTGAAGATCGGTGCACCTTTAAGGTAACACAGAATTAACAACTGTATTTACATTGTTATAGTTGAATATGGAGAATTCACAGTATGTCAGTACATAGAACTGACATACCATGAAGCTCAATCGTCTCCTCCTTCAAAGTCCTGTATTCAAAGGCCAGTGAAACGTGCTGACTCTAAAATCTCAAATTGTCACACTACGTCTTGACTTACACTACTGTGCAAGAGTCTGAGGCTCCTAAGCTGCTTGTTTAAAAGCCTTTATCTGATCAATAAGTGTATTGTCACCAGTAAGGGCACTAGAAATCATTAAAACAGATGTAAATAATCATATATACAGTACAAAGTAACATAAATATCTTATTGTGAAAGAAGTAGATCATATCTTGAGCTCCAGTTTGAAGAACAAAGTGTAGTTCCAGATTTCTCCTGGACGCCCCAGACATTGTATGAATGTCTTCAGTTCCTTCAGCAGCAATCTTGATTTAGCTTAATGAAGTACTGAGCAGTCAAAGCAGGTATTAGATGAGAACTGTAAATAATACTGTAAAATAATAAAGGGTTAAATAAACACACTGACGTATGTAAAAGCACTACTTACTGTATTAATGCTGTTTAGATGCTTTAAAGAAATAGAGTTTTACTGACTAAAGCACTCCTAAAGATTATATATTTATATATATAAAAAAGATTCCTTTTCTTTTAATGTTAATTTGTCTCTGGAAAGCTGGAAATGTTAAAACCATAAAGAGTATATGGTTAAACCAATTATTTTTAACAACAAAAATACAGCAGCCCCTCTCTCCTTGCCTTGCAAAACCATATGCTCCAGCTTCTCTTTCAGTGCAACACTGATTTTGGGTTGATATCCGAAATGACTTTAAAATGTTCTTATTTGGGTGCTCAGCACCCCTAAACCTCTAAGCCTACAATCACCCCTGCTGGTAAAAAAGGCTTTTCAAATATAAGAATGTCCCCAAATACCTAAACCTTTTACACAGTGCTGTACCTTCAAAATTTACATACACCAGCTCACACTGGAACACAGTGAATGGACCAACAGCAGTGAATGGACCAGGCAGTGAAGGTGATGTTGGTGCTTGTTATTTCCTTCCCAAGGAACGGTCAGTGGTTGATGTTCATCTTTAAACCTATTCACCGGCTTTAAATGTTCCACCTTAAGTGCTACAGCTTGTACAGGCCCCAGAATTTAACTAGAGCACCGTTTAAGGTGGAACAGAATATGGGTAAAACAAGCTGGCCAAATAGGAACGTTAACAAGATCCCGAACATCTTTAATGCAGAGTTTCTCAAACCTTGTACAACACTGAGCAGCTTTGCTCAGCATTAGTTACTAGTAAGCTCCAAGTAACTAGCATAGCGAACCAAATAGCATGATAAGCTTGCTTATTTACACTGAGGCTGATTTTATGTTGCCTGTTTTAACATGTAACTTATGTGTGATCATCGCAGTGAATCTCCGTGAACCAGTCATTCATGAGCTCCACAGCTTGTTTCATTCTAGGACCAAATCAAGCTGCAGCTGCATATTTCACCCCAACCAAAGTCTCATACCTTCTATGTAAAACACCAAAGAACAGGACAACACTCTACATAAATACAGTTTATGGCACCTTTAAAGTATCTGGACTCACTAAATGAAATAGTCCTGGATAAATAGTGCATGATGTCATTCTTGACTGACGTATGCATTACCAAATGTAGTGCATTCTGTTATACGACCAGGCAGCTCATTGAAAATGTGAGCTGCTCTTACTGAAAGACTGGAATGGACACTTCCCTAAAAACAGTATCTCTCTATCTATTGTCTCTAATCTGGTGGACTAACTTTCAACTAGGGGTGGGCGATATGTTCCCACAATAATATCACAATATTTCTTGGTATTTTTGCGGTAACGATACTCTTGGTGATATGACAAAACATTGAATTAAAAAAATATATTTTAAGAATACACTACTACATCAAATTGAAAAGTAAATTTTAATATTGTATATGATATGATATGACACACCCCTAACTGAGATATTAAAAAAACACAAGAATTTTCATCAGATTGTAACAGAAGTCAATGATCCAGAATGTCATGCTACTAAATAATGCACTCCAAATATCTCCATATATCCAGGACTGAGGTAAAATGAATGATACTGGACAGATAAAATCTGTCTCTAAAAGATATATAATGGGAAATTAGAAAAGTGTGAATTTTTCTTTTGCTTACAGTAAGTTTTACAGTAAAAAAGTAGTACCTGATGTGATAATTAGGGATGGGTGATATGGCACGATATTTCAGGGTATGAACGATATTCAAAAATGTTGGCAATGTTATTGTGTATGATAAGATATGGCACACCCCTACTTTCAACTACCTTGTATTTTGAAAGCAGTTGGAGCTGATGAGGAGACTTGTATGCAATAGCAGTGATGGTATATGATGAATGTTCTAACAAGACCTGCTGATAAAAACCGGCTGTGTAGATTTTAGCGTTGTGCTGTGGGCTTGAGCCCGAGTACTCAGGCAGTAGGTCATGTATGTAATAGCCGTTGCATTGATTTTGAATTTTAGTTTTAAAATGAGGGATGTTATTAGTTATTAATGTTATTAGAAGTTCATTGTTGATGCCATACAGTTTGCTTAGTTATTATAGAATTGTCTTCAGCTCAGCTCATCACACACAAAAAAACATATATGCACACACACACACACACACACACACACACACACACACACACACACACACATATATATATATATATATATATATATATATATATATATATATATATATATATACATACATACATACATACTGTTCATGCACACAGGCACACAAATACACAGCTTTTTAATACACACACAATAACTCACATTCACACACTTATCTTGGTATTCCTGTCTTAGTGGGGTGGGATATTTCTAGTAGTTTCTGTATGTGCAACCTTAACTAATCAACTAATGAATCGATTTTATTTTATATATTAATACTATTACTGGCTAAGTCATTCATGGTTGTCTGATGTGAAATGACTCATTCAGGAGAAATGTCCAGACTCTTCATAGCAGGGGTGATGATGGGAAGGAGGGGTCTCGATGTCTACAGCGTAAATATGACCATATTATATAACATCCAAACCCACCATTGACCCTATATGCATGTTCAGAGATTTTACATGAAATGTTAATGATATGTAAATATATGTGATGATGGTAAATATACGGAATTGAACTGATAGGATTTTATACCAGTGACATTATTGATTCAGTTTATGGATCCAGTTTTTAAAAAATTGATTCCCTTATCAATTCCTGATCAATTTCCTGTGTGGACAAAAAAAGGAGGCCTTCTCAGATTTTCAGCATCAAAGCAGCTGTTGTATAAGCTCTGAGTCTGAATACAACATAGAGTGTCTGTCTAAAGTAAATCTCAGTGCTCTTTAAGATGAATGGATATAATTAATATAGAAACAGACTGATGACATAAACAGAGCATCTTTAGGAAAAGTAGTAAATAGCTTTGATTAAAGGTTTATGAGATATTTACCTTCAGTGACAGACGTGCTGCTCGGCTGGGTAGCAGCAGGACTCGTGCGCAGAGGGTCAAACGCATGGCTTTCCTGGTATTTTAGCCCACGTTGCGTCGGAAGGTCTGCCAACATGTTGCTGGTCTTTTCAGCTGAACCTGAAATAATCATTTACAATTTACAGACACTGCAAGCAGCACTGTTGTCATCTTTCGCGTGAAAGCTTCTCTACCTCCACTCCTTTTCATTGCAGCTTTCCTGCAGTGTAGATGCAGAGTTTACCACAGGGTGCAAAAGACCCTCTTGTAATAGGGGGGGTTTTCACGTTGGCTCGTCAACTTCAATGGCTCGAAATACCTGGTTTAACAGTTCTTCTTTCAGAAATGCTCTTTTATAGTCTGGTCATGGCTGGATTACTGACCGGGCCAGTGGGGCCAGCACCCAGGGCCCTTGAGGGATCTGACTTACAATCGTTAGGCCATGAAGGACCAATGGAGGAGAGCATTTTGCTACAGCGCCACCCTGAGGCAGATCAGTGCTGCATCTCTAGTTATTCGAGGACACCAAAGACAGAAGCTCGCCGATTGTGTTTAAAGCAGCTTAACAACAGACAACATAACATTATAACACGTTTCTCAGGGGTTTTCCAGAACCTTCTTAAAGGGTATAAGAGCTTAAATAAGGGGTCCCCTTAGAACCTCATGAGTTTTCGCTGGGGGTGACTGTCAGCTCTACAGGCACATAAGTCCCATCAGTCGGACAATCTGGAACCAGTTCTTAACAAAACTAATAACAGTATCTCACATACCAAGCAGTGCATTTGTAGCCTTTTTATAATAAAACCTTCTGTATGGAAGCATTTCGAGGTATTGAACTCTTCTGGTTCCTGAACAGTTCTGATGTAGTACGTTTCTCTAAAATGAAGCATTTTTCATATTGACCCACTCAGACTGACTTTGTTTACATCTTATCCTTCCAAAGATGCAGAAACATTGAAAAATCTGTTTACTTCCTCTCATTGGCCTGAACACCACCTTGGCACTCTTTTCGTTTTTACCAGTAAAAGCTGCAGATACATTATTAATTTTTTTTGTTGCTGCCTTGGCATTTTTTGGCCAGCTGTGCCCGAGTAAGTAATTTAACCCATCCATTCACGTATTGGCAGATCTAATAAACTGGTCACTCAGGAACATGGAATGGAAATACAGAACAGCTGTCGGGCAGCGGCGAGGCGAAACCGATCGATCTCGTGTTCTTGGTCATGCTGATATTAAATCATCCCGCTGTCCCTTAAACCACACTGACAACAAACGGCAGGGAATTCGAGCTAGACGGCAGAAACTGGAGCGCTGCTCACTGTCGCTTCAGTCAGAAAGCCCTGGAACGACATGTTAGCAAGAAAAAAAAGAAAAGAAAAAAGAAAAAGAAGCACAAATACAAGAAACGCCTCCACTGCTACATACAATATGCACATCAGCTGTGTTCTTTTTAGCACTCAGGCTCAGTCGGGCGGCAAGCAGGGTGCTGCTTCAGCAGTTCCTCTAGTGTTACTATTACAATATATCACATTTTATATGTGTATTGATTCTCACTTTATTGACAGGCGCTGGGAAATATGCTGCAGGAACCTTAGCAGAACAGTGTAAATGAACAAGACGGATCGGTTTAATAATACATTTTACACTGCATATTGTTCAGATTTTTTATTATTATTATTATTATTATTATTATTATTATTATTATTATTATTATTATTATTATTATTTATTGTTTTATCATTATTACCATTATCAGTTCTGCTTATTAGAATCACTGAGACAGTTATTTTTAAAGCAGCTTAAACCACGGACAACATAACATCATAATCCATTGCTCAGGGATGCTTCGGAATTTTCTCAGAGGGTTCAATAGGTTAATTAAGGGGTCTTGGACCCCTCAGAACCGTATGCAGTTCACACCTTGGTTTGATGTCATTACATATGAGTTTTTGCTGTGCTGCTTTAAAGATGTTTAATTTCAGTCAGCTGAACAATCTGGAGCCAGTATCAACTAGAACTAATTCAATCATTCTTTTTTTTTTTATTATTTATTATTTTATTATTAACATCAATTCTGCTTATTACAGTCTGCACAAAGTATAGAGCGCTGCTGACTGGAGGAGAGAATCACTGAGACAGTTATTTTCACACATTAGTACTGCAACATAGGAAGACTTCAGGTTGTCTATGTTTTTATCACAGTAGTGTAGCTACGGTTAGGTTTGAGCAATTACAATATTGGTATTTACTGTTTTTACCAATAAAACAGTCCACAGTCCTTTAATCCCACCAGCAGGTTATAGCTGTTTCCTTAAATGAAACCAAAACACTCTTTCCCATTTAAACCAGAGAGGTTTCAGTGTGAACCATTTCCTTTTGTTGGTAGAACGTTTCAACATGCCAAGACTTTAATCTTGGAGAACACCCCCAATGGATATACTGGGAATTATATAATGCAGACTTGCATATTAGTAGGGCTGTGTATTGGCAAGAACGTGGTGATACACTATGTATTGTGATATAGCGGTCACAATTTACTGCGATATTGCAAACAAAGTGATATATTGTGATTTTTCAAATCCTACTATTAAAACACACCACTGTATGAACAGGTTTGCCAATGTTTACAACAGCATTGCGCCATTGTGCTGCTTGTTAATGTTGGAGTGGAGCTGAAAATGGATTACAACACTGCCATCTAGTGGTCAGAGGTTTAAACACACAATGATTCACTGTCTGCCAGTAATCTGTGTATGGATACTGTGTTTTTGAGAATCTAAACAGTATCACAAAACAAGATATCCCCATTCGATATTTTGATATTTTCTTACACCCCCACATATTATGCACCACATAGCAGTGAGAGTTCAATTCGACTAGCCTGAGATGCTTTTGTATGCTAAAGCTGGTTGCAACTCCCAGAATATTGTCCAATGGCCGAGCGAATGTTCTTGTGGCTGCACAGAATTAATGTTTGTTATCAATTTGATAGATTGTACACTTCTGCAAGCAGTTACCAGCCCAGTGTTCTGTAACTCACACATAGTCTTTTAGACAAGATAAAGTCATGATATAGTCACTAAATGTCATTTTTAACATGGCATTTAACAGACAGTAATTGGATGTCCTCAAATATTTGTAGGGGTGTAATAAAATAATAAATCATATATCGAATATCAAGAGATAATTTTTTGTGATACTGTATCGATTCTCAAAAACACAGTGAATCATTGTGTGTTGTGTTTAAACCTCTGACCACTAGATGGCATTATTGTAGTCTATTTTCAGCTCCACTCCAACATTAACAAGCAGCACAAGGGCGCAATGCTATTGTAAGAATAGGCAAACCTGTTCATATAGTGGTGAATTTTAATAGTAGGATTCACTTTGCTTGCAGTATCGCAGTATGTCGCAATATATTGAATCGTGACCCCTGTATCACGATACATATTGTATCGACAAGTTCTTGCCAATACACATATCCTATATGTCATGCAAAAGCACAATATGCAGTGTCCTGTCAAAGTAAGTGATACTTTACCAAGTCAAAGATAGAAAACTCATCCCACTCTCTGATGGTCTAACCTGCAAGACCAAATAAATCTGACCAGTTGGTGTCAGGATACAGCACCAGGTTTAAACATCAGACCTTCCCATGTTCAACCTATACTTCCCCTTTGTTGATTTCCTGTTAAGGGGTATTTTTCTGAATTTCAATGTAATAAGTAGTTAACATGTTAACACATTAACTCAAAATATTTAGATGTAAAAGGCTTTGTTCTAAAGATACATACTGAGTCAGTGCTGTTCAAAGTGGTGGTGATAGTCGTGGTCTCAGTAGTTTCATGTCACTAAAAGCTCAAGCCCACAAAGGTATTATCATAAAATGGTAATGCATTTTTCCAGTTTGAACATTAACTGGGAATAACACATGTAGGTTAACTGGTGATTCTGTTAATTAGTAAATATAAGGGCTATATTTGGTGTTGTAGGTATCAAGACTCTGGGTTACTAACACCACCACTGTGAAAAGATTCTCTATGTTTCTTTGCAAATGAACTATTTCACATTAAACCACTTGCATTCACTTTTTAAATATCTCAGCCATTGAGTAACACAGAATTTTGGAAACATTGGTTGAGTTTTCTTTATAGAGGGCATTAACTGACTCAGAGTAAGCGATGAGTGGCAGTGGGGCCTTATCAGAGGCTCTGTTCCATGTCGAAACGCGACCTGTGGCCAAACCCTGTCACTCTGCTGGGTGACATTTAAAGAACACTGTACGCCTTTTGTTTTCCAACGAAGATTTATGTGGTTTGCCCTGCGCTGCTGAAAAACGTCCACGTTAATACAGCCTAGTACATCGTACAGCTTCACATGCAAGATAGACCATCATCATTTCTTCTGTAATACTTGGTTAGGCATCCAGTTTGTTGTACTCTCTGGCTATACCTCCTACACCTCTGATTAAACAAGGTGTCCCACAAGGATCAGTCTTTGGACCTCTCTTTTTGATTATATATTTAAATACTTCCTCTTGGGCGTATACTACGTCACGTTAACATTGACTTTCACTGTTACGCAAACACAAATCTACCTTAGTACCAGTTTTATCAATGATCCACCCACTACTCATTTGGAAAGCTGTCTATCTGAGATCCAAAACTGGATGAAGGAAAACTTTCTTATGTTAAACAGGAATAAAACTGAGCTCATCCTGATGCGTTCTCTAGCTCTCACTGTCTTTTTCAGTCCACTCCCGAAATCCTCATTCATGCCTTCATTTCCAGCCGACTAGACTACTGTAATTCCTGGTTGGCTGGCATTAGCTCCTCCTCAGACTGTACAAAACTCTGCTGCTCGGTTACTCACTCATACTCCTTCTCATCAACACATTACACCTGTTCTCCAGCATCTTCACTTGCTCCCTGTTAAATATAGGATCCAATTCAAGATTCTCCTACTTACTTATAAAGCTCTAAACAATCTTGCACCTCCCTATCTGTCCAACCTCCTTCTTCCCTAAAAGCCGTCTTTCTTAGGTCTTCTACTATTGTGGCTTTGGTGCTCAGGCTTTTTCCAGACTTGCTCCTCGACTGTGGAACTCTCTCCCACCTGTGGTCAAACAGTCTTCCTCTCTTTCTATATTTAAATCTAATCTTAAGACTCACATCTTCTCCCTCGCCTACGACCTGTTTACCTCACTCTTCCACTCATCTCTGATGTCTAGTTATTATCTTCTTTAATCTTTGTGTGTTCAATATTTCTAGTTTCTTTCTACAAATTACTATAATCTGCAAATGATTGTAAGCGTAATAAAGTATAATTATTATTATTAGTTGCCGTAATGACTCTCTCTCGGGATTCTGTACCGAGGACGTTGACACTCCTGCGTTCCAGGGTGACAGCTAGTGATGGACTGATCAGAGTTTTTGAGGCCGATTCCGATCACCTTTTAGCACAATCGGCCAATAGCAGATACCGATCGAGGGCGGGGTATATGCCACGGCAGGGCTACATGTAGTTATTAGCGCAAGCAAGTCATGAAACATGGTCTAAACTGGTTTATTACCATTTTTAACAAGCTCATATGAAACAGCATCATATTTTTAACAAAAGTAACAGTAAATAAACAAAGTAAAACATATAAATATCCCCAATACTGCAATCATTACATTTAGACCCTTAATTTAAAACTAAAAAAGATAATTAAATAAATACAGTAAAAACTGCAGTCATTAAACACAGACTCTGTTATTTTAAACTAAATCTGTAATCATTAAACGTAGATCTTGAATTGTTGCTGCTGTTCTGTTCGTATCGGTCAGATCTGGTCTGCATGGTGTTCTGGGTTGTTTGTTTTGTGTTAGCTGTGTGTGCTAGCTCTGCTGTTTGCTGATACTCACTGTATTCAGTTGTGTGCAGTGCTGTATCAGATTAATAGTGTTAAATGTCTTTGTCTTGGTTCCTCAACGAGACGCTGATTTTACTCAGAAAATGAAAGGGTATGTATTTCCACCTAGTGGTTCTGACAGGAATGGCAGGTGGCTGGCCGGAAGGGGTTTTAAGGAGTTCTGCCAAAAAGACTCCAGGAGTAGAGGAATGTAAAACAAAGTTTAATCTTGGATAGGGTGTACAATTAGAAGGTTAGTTTTTGTAGAACATGAAGAACAGTCTTTGGCATAAGCCCAGTCCTAGGCCCAGGTGTTTAAGCGTGCAGACCCTTGCAGATCCTGCTGGATATGGACAGCAGGGGCGAAGCTGCCTCCCAGGACGGCAGGACTGGGACTCAACTGGTGGTGGTGGGGAGGAAAGTGGAGCGCGTAGAAACGTCGTCACCTAAAGGCAGCAAAGAACGAGCATGAGTTGAATCCTTTTAAAGACAGGTGGCAGCCTGCGATTGGTTGGAGTAATGGATGAGAGAGTGACGTAGCATTGGAGTCTTCCTGGCAGAACTTTCGCTAAAGCTTTCATGTCTCCTCTTTCTGGACGAAACGCTAGCTGGAAATACAGAAATTAGGCTCATTTGTTTAACGCCATGGATCGGCTTTCGGGATCAGCTAAAATGAAGAAATATCGGCCGATCACTGATCGCATATTTTGATTAAAAATCGACCGATACCGATACATAGCCGATCGATCCTTCCATCTCTAGTGACAGTTGTAGGGTGTCAGTACTGGGACGTTTGACTGACCAGCAAAATCACCAGAGTGTAGTTCTGAAAAATGAATTGCAGGTGAAGGGACTGAAATGGACAGGAGACTGGTGCAGCCATTACCATCATCCGAAATCCTTAACTGTGCTGTTGAGTAAGGCAATAGGACACGCAGCCAAATTACAAAATACATGTTTGGTCAGGTTATTTATATATCACTGATGTGGAAACTGTGCGCACAGTTGAATCAAATGAATTCAGTGCGTTGCTGTTGTTTTTTTTTCTTCACTATCGAAGCTCCTGGCTTCAGCAAGTTGGAGCCACGATGATAGGAACAGAATGGAGATTGGTGGAAGCTTTGAGCCTCCCACCCAGTGCTGAGGTTACATTCACAACCATGCCAGAAAATCTGTGCCTCTGAAGTGCATTTTTTTGTTTTTTTTTGTGGGTCACAACTCTTGAGGAACGTGTGTTGTTGCTTTCCTAGAGAGAGTAAGAAGGCCTATAGCGGGTACTTCACATCTCTGGAAATGAAGCATTTACACGAATACTCCAGCTTTTTTTCAACACAGGCTCCCACATAATCTTCCACATCCGTTATCATATGGTCAGTTACTGTCGGCAGTACTTTCAATGCAATAGCTTCACTGAAACTGCAAAAGAGGAGAAAGCCTGTTGACTTAAAACCAGTTTATAATAGAAGTCAATGGGCAGATGCTGCAGATGGAGTCTGGACGTACACAGTCGTGTCACATCATCATGACCACTTCCTACTTTTGATGGCAGCAGCATGTAGGTGGCAGCGTTATGGTCTGAGGAATGTATTTGTAGCACTCTCTGGGCCCCGCTCATCCATGTAGAAAACACTCTCAACCGATTTGGGTATGAGTAAATGAGTAAATTGAGTAAATTGCAAATCACGTACATCCATACATGCTGATTGTCTTCGCTTGGGCGGATGGGATCTTTCAGCAAGACAATGGCTTGGACCATTGGACCAATGGCTTGGATGGACCGATCAGCGTTTTTGAGGCAGATCGCCGATCACCTGTATGCCACGGCAGGGCTACATGTAGTTATTAGTGCATGCAAGTCATGAAACATGGTCTATACTGGTTTATTACCATTTTTAACAAACTCATATGAAACAGCATCATATTTGTAACAAAATTATCAGTACATGAACAAAGTAAATCAAACAAATATCCTCAATACTGTAATCATTACATTTAGACCCTTAATTTAAAACTAAAAAAGCTAATTAAATAAATAGAGTAAAAACTGCAGTCATTAAACACAGACTCTGGTTACTTTACACAAAAAAACTGCAATCATTAAATGTAGATCTTGAATTGTTGCTGTTCTGTTCGTACTGGTCAGATCTGGTCTGTATGGTGTTCTGGGTTATTTGTTTTGTGCTAGCTGTGCGTGCTAGCTCTGCTGTTTGCTGATACTCACTGTATTCAGCTGTGTGCAGTGTCAGTCTGTGGAAAATGAAAGGGTGTGTGTTTCCACCTAGCGGTTCAGATAGGAATTGCAAGGACCTGGCAGGAGGGGGTTTCAACGAAGTGCTAGCTGGAAATACAGAAATTAAGCTTATTTGTTTAATGCATCAATTGGCTCTTGAGATCGGCTAAATTGGAGAAATATCAGCCGATCACTGATCGCATATTTTGATTAAAAATCGGCCGATACCGATACATAGCCGATCAATATTTCTATCTCTAGAATTAATTCCCATCATAGATTAAGACGGAGGTGTTTATATGCTCACCCTATGCAACACTCCAAGTACACTACAAGTAATGAACGGTGTGTCCAAGTCCACTCTCTACAGTCTCTCTTCTGTACATGTGCAGGACGTATTTAAACTTTCTGATTGGGAATGTCGGATACAGGTGTCTACACGGCTATTATTCTTCTATTAAACAGATTATTTACGGCATTACCCACCTCCTTCAATTCTATTCCGATTGAGCTATTAGTCGGATTATTAACGGATTATCAGGCTGCATATAAACATAGCATGTGACACAGAATGTCCCACATTGGCTGGAAGAGCTGACCAAGTCCTCCTAGTACATCCATGGCCCCCTAAATCCTTAGACTTGAACCTTATTGAGCATCTGTGGGAACACCTTGATCGGGGTGTTTATACTAAGAATC
Source organism: Megaleporinus macrocephalus (assembly GCA_021613375.1). NCBI lineage: Eukaryota > Metazoa > Chordata > Actinopteri > Characiformes > Anostomidae > Megaleporinus > Megaleporinus macrocephalus. Next base: position 10,914,155 of record CM038719.1, read on the forward strand.
CTTCCCCATGTGCCCTTCAGCAGTTGTGGGTTGCACTGCAGTCAGCATGGCTCCAGATACCTGTGACAACCTACCAGGACCTTACTGAGTCTCCCAGTCTGTCTAGCTGCTGCACATCATATCAGCTAATAATAATGTGACTGTACTGTGTAATATAATTTTGATTTTGTGCATTGAGGCTACATTGTCAAGACAAAATACTATAATCAAGTTAAATTGTTACTGCAGTGTGTATTTTTTGTGAACTCTTAATATGATCTAGCTAAAAAGTCATCTGTATTCATTTGACCAATATTTTTTATGCATCTTCTGAAAAAAGGGGCAGCCTTTGATTCATCAGAAACCCACAGCAACTCGTCTGAGGCTGGTCCGCATGCTTATAGCACATTGGCTGATTGTTCAGACAGCTCATTTGCAAACTGCGACCTTCTACGACATCAATATTGCGAATCTATTCCATATTTGCAGTACTGATGCTGCATTATTTCTAAATATATGTCAGGCTTTTCCAGTAATGATAAATAAATGATATATTGCGCGGTCCTACTGTGCATGCGGGTGTCCGTGTCCCACTCTGTTCATCCACATGATCACAGTAGGCTGAGCAAACGGAGATATAGCTTAATGACGCGTGGCATATTCCACAGGGACACTGTGAATGGACACACACACACACACACACACACACACACACACACACACACACACACAGGCACACAGTGAAAGTGTGTACACAGCCTGTGACAGTCAGTGGGAGCCTGAGCTCAATAGAACTATACCAGTCATTACCCGCTGATAAGGCTACAGAGGTGGCCAAACCAACCAACCACATACTGAGCACAAGGAGAACAGCAGCAATGATTCCAACACATTCATTTAGCAGCTCAGTGATTCATTCGCATAGACGACGGATAAATGTGGGTCTCGATTTTAAACGTTTGTATTAAAAAGAATGAAACGACCACAATTAATCACATTTCTTTGCTCTAATTTGGCCCTTTCCCATATAACCAGTGGTGCATTCTGTCATCACGATGTATTCGTTACTTATAAACATGCATAGTGTAACTGCAGGTGTGTCAGGCACTCAACCCCCTCAACCCCCTAAGCACCTGACCCTCAGACACCGACAAGAGCCATGAGAGAAAGCGGGAACGCAGTGCCTGAAACTTGCACGCTGTCGAAAGCCGTGAGTCACAGCAGGAGGAGGCAGGGCACAGAAGTCAGGGCTTGGTACACAGGCGCTGTCCTTGTGTCTGTCATTGTCGTCCTTCGTCCACCTTTTCTTGCTGTTGACGCCCTCCTTCCACTGTCACTTGCGGCTTTCATCAGCGAGGGAGGCTTGGCGCCCCCTTCTTCCCCTCTTGAGAGGATGTGATTTTGGAGTATAATATAAAATATAAAAATCAACAAAAATGTATATATATAGTGTACCAGATGATTTTTAAAGAATAAAAATGTTTGTATTAAAGACTATTTTTTTTTTTGTGTAGAGGCTTATTTTACATATAGTCCTATTATCAGCAATTCTCAGTCCTCTGTCTAAATCTCCTGGTACGGCCGCCAATCCAAGTTAAGGATGTTATTGGACTAATTGGTTGTTAGGACACTCTTGCTCAATTGTGATGCACAGCTGAAAAACATTCTACTAATAAGTGAGTATAAAAGGGAGAACAACATTCTAGGTTAGTTTAGTATCAGAAGCATCAGCAGTTGATGGCTTGCTGACCGACTCAAAATGACCAGAAAGAAATAACTTTCTTTAGAGACCCGTCAGTCCATTGTTGTGTTAAGGAAGGAAGATACTCCATTGAAAACAAGAACATTTCACTGTGATCCCTAACTTTTGAGCGGCAGTGTGTGTATATATATATATATATATATATAACTATATTAATCTGTTCATAATTGGTTTTTGGCAGTGGTCATGAAAACATTTCACTCTGATTTCTTTGATTAGATTAAAGCAGAAATCAGATAGTAAGAGCTGGATTGTAGCTATTAATTGGATTTCTGAGCGCTTACTCTGAGCATGTGTGAAAACAGACCACAGTACTGAAAATCAGCTGAAGCATTTAGTACAGCAACTGATGGACGGCCACAAATCACTTTTGGAGCGACTGCCTGCTTGACGGAATTTAAGTTTTAAATATTCTGTATTTTCTAGATGATGTATGTTCATATTTTGACTTGTTTAAAAAAAAGTTGTGGTATGAAGTTTGAGTCCTATGTTACGTTTACATCACGTTGGATTCTGCAAAGTAGAAATCTAATTACTGGCTGACTCTTGTAGAGCCAGTTTCTGTATTATCTTATTACCCAAATGCATATAAAGGCACTGAATGGATTACAGACCAGACTTTCTGCAGGTACTGGGTCATAAGTGCATATAAAAAAGCTTTCTTTTTACAGCATGCATGTTTATTTCTATGTATTTTAATGTCTTACAGACAACTGTAAGCCATTTTCTCAGCTAACCTCTGATAAGACCCGCGCACAGTACTGTAAGAAGCGTTAATGGGCTAAGAAGAGATTAGATATCTGCGTGAATAATAGATGGATATCATTGGGCTGACATGTTTCATATACCTGTCAGAGGAGCGAACGGCCAGTGGGAGCGCTCCGGCAGCCTCCGCGGTGGGTCCACAAGGAGCCGCAGACAATGGGCCCTATTATCCAGCAGAGAACAAATTAATTGACGCCGCGCTTCGGGTCAATGGGGCCGGAATTAATGAAGCATGGCCTGTCAGTTAGAAGCGAACAGAGGTTCCTCTTATTTGAAAGAGCGAGGGACGCCGAGAGAGAGCAAGGTGGAGAGAAGGAGACGAGGCGCTGATGAGGTTAAACGCACAAAAGAGGCCGAGTTCCATCTACGAGAACTTCTAGGAAAGAGAAAGAAAGGAAAGTACAGAGATAGCTGGCGAGCGGTGTGTGTGTATGAGAGAGAGAGAGAGAGAGAGAGAGAGAGAGAAAGAATGAAACTTGAAAGTAAAATGGAATCTTTTGTGTGGTGTGAGATCTAGAGAGAAAGGTAGACGCTCTCTGTCCCAGCCTACACTCTAATCTCCGCAGTGTTTTTTTTCTCTCTGCTTTAGGGCTTTTAAAACAGGCCAATAGTTTTTATCTTCAAAGACCCTCAGCCCGCACGCCGAACGTTTCAAACGATCAGCTATACAGAAATAACCCTGAGAGCTTCAGGAACAATTGGACAAAAAAAAGATGTGACTCACATTATGTGTGTTATGTAATAAAAATGCTTTGCACTGAACATAAAAGTTATTTTGAATACAATAACAGAGGTCCAACAAAAACACAGATCTGAAAAAGATAATACTCAAAAAGAATCACAGAATATAGATTGATATATATATTTATATATATATATATATATATATATATATATATATATATATATATATTTATATATATATACACTACCGCTCAAAAGTTTAGGTTAACTTAAGAGTTTCATTTCATGTTTGTATTAAAGCCTATTATTGTATAGAGGCTTATTTTACATATAGTCCTATTATCAGCAATTCTCAGTCCTCTGTCTAAATCTCCTGGCACGGCCGCCAATCCAAGTTAAGGATGTTATTGGACTAATTGGTTGTTAGGACACTCTTACTCAATTGTGATGCACAGCTGAAAAACATTCTACTAATAAGTGAGTATAAAAGGGAGAACAACATTCTAGGTTAGTTTAGTATCAGAAGCATCAGCAGTTGGTGGCTTGCTGACCGACTCAAAATGGCCAGAAAGAAACAACTTTTTTTAGAGACCCTTCAGTCCATTGTTGTGTTAAGGAAGAAGATACTCCATTGAAAACAAGAACATTTCACTGTGATCCCAGTGGTAGTGTATGTATAATAAGTAGAATTTCAAACAGTCTTGAAACTAGAGAGGTTTGCACAGCTGTGTTTAATGTGTAGTTGCACTAGATGACCACTAGAGGCTCTGTTACACCTCCCATTTAATCTTCATTACTTATGTCAGCTGTTACACAGAGCATAAATCTGTTTTCCCTACACTAGCCACTGGCGTCTGCTGTAGAAGAGAGAAAACACTCTGACTATAAGAGAGTGGATATGAGAACTAGTATGCTTACATGCTGGCTGTATATTCATTAGTCCCTGTTTTACTGCCTTTAATATAGTTTTAGAAAACACCATCCTGCCTTTTATATTCTGTGCATCTATTATGAGGAAGAGAGCATGTACATCCTGACCACTCACAGACTGTAGTTCATCTGATTCTCTGTATACTTTGTTACCCTGTTCTTCAGTGGTCTGGACCCCCACAGGACCACAGAGCAGGTGTAATTTTGGTGGTGCATCATTGTCAGCCCTGCACTGATACAGATGTGCTGGTGTGAGTGAATCAGATGCAGAAGTGCAAGTACTACAGAGTAAGTAGTGCTTTTACATACGTCTGTGTGTTTATTTAACCCTTTCCAAGCTTCTCCTACTATAAACAACCCAGTATTATTTACAGTTCTCACCTAATACCTGCTTTAACTGCTCAGTACTTCATTAAGCTAAATCAAGATTGCTGCTGAAGGAACTGAATACATTCATACAATGTCTGGGGCGTCCAGGAGAAATCTGGAACTACACTTTGTTCTTCAAACTGGAGCTCAAGATATGATCTACTTCTTTCACAATACGATATTCATGTTACTTTGTATTGTATGTCTGATTATTTACATCTGTTCTAATCATATCTGTTGTTTTTACTGGTGTAAATATACTTATTGCTAAGATATGGGATTTTAAACAATCAGCTTATGTGCCTAAGACTTGTGCCCAGTAGTGTATATTCTGCCAGTACACTATATTGGCAAAAGTATTAATGTGCCTTCACATTAATATGAGATATACTTAATATACTTCATTCTATTTTCCTACATCAATTAAATGCAGCAGCTGCTGTTTACACTGTGTGACAATTTCATGATGAATGGACCAATAAAAATGCTGCAAAATAGCTTGGAAAAAATGTTTTTTTATTAACTTGCATTGAAAGTGAAGTTAGTTTTTGGTCTCTCCTGTAAGGTTGCCATTTTGGAGAGACCTGTTTTTTTAGAGATGGAAGGATCGATCGGCTATGTATCGGTATTGGCTAATTTTTAATCAAAATATGTGATCAGTGATCGGCCGATACTTCTCCAGTTTAGCCGATCCCGAGAGCCGATCAACGGCTCTAAACAAATGAGCTTAATTTCTGTATTTCCAGCTAGCGTTTCGTTGAAACCTCCTCCGGCCAGGTCACATGCCAGGTCACGGCCTTGCAGTTCCTATCTGAACCGCTAGGTGGAAACACATACCCTTTCATTGACGACAGACTGACTAAAGCGGCGCCTCGCAAGAACAGTTTTCCTTTGCGTTGCGTCTGTCTAGCAGCTTGTTGCCGTATGTGACACAGACTCATCCAGAGCGTTTTTAAAATCTGTAAAATTAACTGTGTCTCGTTGGGGAACCAAGACAAAGACATTTAACACTATTAATCTGATTCAGCACTGCACACAGCTGAATACAGTGAGTACCAGCAAACAGCAAAGCTAACACACACAGCTACCACAAAACAAACAAACAACCTAGAACACCGTTCAGACCAGATCTGACCGGTACTAACAGAACAGCAGCAACAATTCAAAATCTACATTTAATGATTACAGTTTTAGTTTAAAATAACAGAGTCTGCGTTTAAATACTGCAGTTTTTACTGCATTTATTTAATTGGCATTTATTAAATTTTCGTTTTAAATTAAGGGTCTAAATTTAATGATTGTAGTATTGGCTATATTTGTTTGATTTACTTGCTTGCGCTAATAACTACATGTAGTCCTGCTGTGGCATATAGCCCGGCCCTCTATCGCGTTGAAAGGTGACCGGTGATCGGAATTGGACTGTTTTTCATTGGACAGAGATGTGTGGTTGATTATATATATATACCACACATCTCCTAACAATCGACCTGATAGACAGCAAGTTGAATAACAGCACAAGAGTCCAGGCCTTATCATCACTGCAAGTGTTTCTCAGATCTTACGCTGTAATAGACAGTACTGTGAAGGGCTGTGTTTTGGCAAGAACCTGGCGATACAATACGTATCGTGATACAGCGGTCACGATTCAATATATCACAATATACTTCAATACTGCAAGCAAAGTGATATATTGCGATCCTACTATTAAAACACACCACAATATGAACAGGTTTAACAATGCTTACAATAGCACTGCGCCCTTGTGCTGCTTGTTAATGTTGGAGTGGAGCTGAAAATGGATTGGAACACTGACATCTAGTGGTCAGAGGTTTAAACACAACAATGATTCACTGTCTGCCAGGAATCTGTGTATCGATACTGTGTTTGAGAATTTATACAGTATCACCAAACAAAATATCCCGATATTCGATATTTCACTATTTTCTTACACATCAACTGTTAAAGAGATCATTCTACATTTATTTACTATATTTTATACTTCTCAGAAGTAACCCCAGTCGCTCAGCTGTGCACAAGTAAACACTCACACACACACAAAATCTTATAAACACTCTATAACTCCCTAGAAGTTATAGTAACATAACGAGGCTAACCCTGCAGTGCAGCTGTGAAGCGCATGAGATTTGACTTTTGAATTTAAAATCATTCCTGGAAGCAAATACATGCACAATTAGAGAGCACTGCTGCTGCACAGGTTCTTAACCGGGCAAGTGTGTGTGTGTTGTTCTCGGACCCTGAGTAGACACACCAGATGGTTATCACAGCACAAGAAAGGAGTCATATTCAAACTATTAAATCAACCACACAAGCTCCATGGAGAGATACAAAGGCCAGTGCAGGTACAGAGCAGGGCGGGTAAACAAGTGCGTTACTGTGCAACAGTGCTCAGCTCTGTGTGTGTGTGTGTGTGTATGTGTGTGTGTGTAATAAAGCCTTCTCCCTCAGATCCAAGCTCTGCTCTGACTAGCGTGCTAGACTGCCTGCCTGATCCTCTGCTTCTCCAGAACCTTAAGAGGCTGCTAAGATCTCACACTATGGTATATATCAGATACACAGTACTGTGTAAAACACAGAGACAGAACTTCATTTGTTTATTTATTCATATGTTGATTTCATACTTTTAGCAATGCAGAAAATGTAAAGTGAGTAAACATTACACTCATTTTTAGTATTCAGTGTCAGTTTGATCTTCTCCTTTAATGTACTGTTCATTCTAATCACTACACCGGGATAAACTCAAGTTAGATTTCTGTGGCGCATCTATAGTGTTTTATCTGTCCCTCTATTCTTCCATCCATCTGTTCTGAAGACCCACTAATTTTCTGTCTGTCTATCCTTCTATTCGTCCACCCATCTAATCTGAAGACCCTCTTTCTGTCCATCCATCCATCCATCTGATTTGAATACCTACTGTCTGTGTGTCTGTCTCTCTACCCATCCATCCATCTATCCATCTAATCTGAAGACCCTTTGTCTGTCTATCTGCATCCATCTGATCTGAAGACCCACAATCTTCCTGCCTATCTATCTACCTATCCACCTGCCTACACACCTATCTACCTAATCTGATCTGAAGGCCTTCTTTCTGTCTGTCTATCTATCCTTCCATCTATCTATCTACCCATTCATTTATCTACCTCTCCATCCATCCATCTGTCCATCCAGCCACCTACCTACCTGATCTGAAGGCACCCTGTCTGTCTAAATGTTTATCTGTCTATCCTTCTATTTGTCCATCCATCCATCTGATCGGAAAACCCTCTGTCTGTCTATCTATCCACCCATCCATCTGAAGATATCTATCTGTCTATTTGTCTATCCATCCATCTGACCTGAAGACCCTCTGTCTGTCTATCTATCTATTTGTCCATCCATTCATCTGATCTGAAGACCATCTGTCTGTCTGTCTCTATCTCTCCATCCATCTGATTTGAAGATATCTTCCTGTCTATCTATTTGTCCATCCATCCATCTGATCTGAGGTCCCTCTGTCTGTCTGTCTATCTATTTGTCTATCCATCCATCTAACCTGAAGACCCTCTGTCTATCTATTCATCTGATCTGAATCTATCTATCTATCTATCTATCTATCTATCTATCTATCTATCTATCTATCTATCTATCTATCTATCTGATCTGGAAATCCTCTGTCTGTCTGTCTATCTATCTATCTATCTATCTGATCTGAAAATCCTCTGTCTGTCTGTCTGTCTGTCTATCTATCTATCTATCCATCCGATCTGAAGATATCTGTCTGTCTATTTGTCCATCCATCCATCTGACCTGAAGACCCTCTGTCTGTCTGTCTGTCTGTCTGTCTGTCTATCTATCTATCTATCTATCTATCTATCTATCTATCTACCTATCTATCTATCTATCTATCTATCTATCTATCTGAAGACCCTCAGCTGTTAAAAGCAGGCAGTTTTTCCTACAGTGTACTGTATTCATATTTATTTGTATTCGTTCTAATGTTACATAAATGGTTTAACTGTGAAAAACACTTTTTACTGGCAGGAGCTCTTTTGGCTTTTGCATGGTGCTGTATATCCGATTATATGAAACATATCTGATTCCTAATCCCCAGCATCTCAGCTCGAGACAAAAATATATCGCAGCTCAGTAAACTCCCAGAAGCCCAGCCGCAGAGCTTTGTTCAGCAGCTCTCTCCCTCGTCTCCTGTACTTTTTCTCTCCAGCTCATCACACTTTATCAACCATTTTTGTCTTTGTCTTTCATCTTGTTCCTCCTGTCTCTCTCTCTCTCTCACACCACTTTTTCACTTGTCCTGCGTGGTGTTAAGTGAATGAACACGTGTGTGTGAGAGAGATGAGTGGGGTGGATGGGTGACCGTAGGCCAGTACGTGTAGGGCAGAGGACGAAGAAACACTACAGCACTAATGAAAAGGGCAGAGACATGAAAGAAGACAGCAAGCTTTGTCATAAAGGGCTCTCTGTCTCAGCAAGAAAGAAAATGCCTGTGATATTTTCTCCACTAGAGATCAGAGACAGTGCATCTTTGCTTGCGTTCCTCTGAAATCTGACTTGGGGATTCATTTTAATAAATACTTGTAAATATTGTGGCATCAGTGGAAAATAAGACATGGGAAACATTGAGCATGCAGGCAAATGCTCTTTTACTGAACCGGCAGCAAAGGAGTGCTGCTAATACACCCCAGTTAGAAGGTCAGGTCACTCTTAGCCATACATGTTCACCTCAACACAATAAAACACAACACATACACACACCTTTGACTAAGAGAACAGACACAGTAAACAACAACAAAGCTCCCCTCTATCGGAGGCGTGGTGCTTCCCGAGAGCCTCTTTGCTTGGCTGCTTTGCATGCAAACCTATTCATGCGATTTTCAATAACAACACTGGGGATCCATCTTTGTTTACTTTGTGTTAGAACTTCCGGTCCACCCGCGAATACTGATTACAAGCAAGGCGACAACAAACATATAAAATGACCAGCATAACATGTTCATTTAGAGGGAGTCAGTAATTGGAAGAAGATAAAAACTTGGCTTGAACAGCAGAGTTACGAACACAGCACATAAAGATCAGAGTGTTGGGGGGCCGCCTTTCAAAGAAGAGGACCTGCGTCTATGACTGAAGCTCTAAATTTAAAACATCCACCTAAACCTTCGTATGTCTGCTCTTACCATTCTGTGGAGGAGAACCAGCACCAGAGCTTCCTTATCCAGAGAAATGTCTCGATTATGAAGCTCAGAGGAAGCAGACACATCAGGTGCATGTGGGTTAAGTAAGTGTTTTCTGATCAGTGTCCACCGCGCTAGGCTATCTGGGCTGTAACTAACACCCACACAGAGTGGCTCGGGCAGCTGGCTGGACTTGGGTTTAACCGACTTTCAGAAATATAAACTTACCGTCTGTGTGTAGGAGTACACGGCCGACCTTCTCACTACACAGGTACTGATACGCTTCAGTACTTTTATAGTTTTTCATTGATGAACCATCTACACCTTCCGAGAGTACTAAATAATTAAAAACGTTGCCGTAGGTAACCTTAGACCACCTTCTCATATAATCCACCCACTGAGTTATTAACCTTGGTTGAGACAGTGTTGTCCCATTCAAGATTCTTACTGTCTCTCTGGTCTCCTCGCATGTAACTGTATTTATTTTCTCAGACAAAGGCGGAACAAACAAAGGCTTGAAAGTGGGTGTGGCCAAATACGGTGAATAGCAATGCAGCTATGTAGCCCCCCCCATGGCAGTCTCTCAGCTGCAGGGGTTCTGGAATGCCCATCGGGGTAATCAATCCAAGACTTGTTTCCCCCGTACTCTCCAGGGGTTGCATCTTCTCCAAGGGGGCAGCTCACCATGAGCTTCAGCTACTGTGGGTTGAGGGCTGGCCTCAGCTCCACTGGCGGTTACCTATCCACTCTCCAGGAAGCAGACACCTGGCCAACCATGCTGCTGTTTTCTGCCTAAAGCGTTGCTGGAGGGACATGGTGAGTACTGCCATGCTGCTCTGCAGGCAGGTCCTAGTAGCCGGTCGGGCATCCTCTGGCTGGGCACTGCAGTTGAGGCTCTCTGGGCTGTTTCTTCAGTCTTTGCACCCGATCCTTGCCACTCCATGTCTTACTCCATGGGGTTTAGCCAGGTGTGCCTTAATAATGATTGGCTTGTTCACTTCTCCAAACTATTGAAGCTGTTTTGTCCTAAACAGGGTTTCAACACATGAAAGCCTTAAGTGCTGCTTAGTGCTGATATCTCAGCAGGGGGATGAAATGGGTGGGCTTTGGTATTGCTCCAAAAGTAGCACCATCACTAGTGCTGTTATAACTATGTCATGGCTATCCTCAGAATAAACTTACGTTTGGTTTTAGTGTCATCATAGTATCAGAATCTCACAATTATATTTACACTTGTTGAAAATGCTGGTTTTGTATTATATTTTGTAAAGGTCTCCACCGGACCAACAGAATAGTCTAATAATACTCATTAAACTATCGTCATGTGTACAGTGACATCATTACTATTATTTTTAATTTATGCTGTTGGGATAATAAGCACCAAACAAAACATGTAATAATGCGCTGTAGTGACGCTGGAGACGACTGTACTGCTCTACATATCGTCGCTGTCCAATGAAAAACAAGTATCACTAAATTGGCAACTTTATAGGAGAGGACAATCTATTGAGTTAATGGAACCAGAATCTTTGGAGCCATTCGTCATAAAAATGTTAACATTATTTTAATGTAAGCGACAGCTGTTCCGTCCAAACCATGTAGAAAATAAAAATGGACAAAAAATTGTTCACTTGCATTTAGTGCAAGTTTTACATTTAAAAATTGCATTCATTGTTTATGATAGTTGTTTTAAAATGTGCCACTACTTTGTCTATTCTACCTTACCAGGTGTCAGAAAAAATATATACATATATATAGTGACATATGTATTATCAAAAAAGTATAATAATTATTTTTTGTGTAATTTGGGTCCAGTTACTTGCTTTTTAGTTAAAAGTGCAAATGAACAGTAGAAATGGTCCAAAATGACTTTATACATTAACTACCATTAGAAGTTGACAGTGTTTTTTATCTATTGAAAGGTTTATGTTTTGGAGGTATATGATTTTGCTCCAGCAGTTTTGTTCTAAATGCAGTGATATATTTTACTTGTAGACTTGTATGTAGTGTTCAGTATTCCAGCATATAAAATAAGTTGCACTTACTGGAACAGAATCAAAACAGAATCCTCTGATTGCTCTTACCTCATTATTATGAAAGTGAATGTGATATGTGAGGCTTTCAGTTCATCTGTATTTACCCAGATGCAGAAATAGAGTACTTATCAGTGAACGTGTTCATACGCACCTGATAATCTGATAAACTGAGGAAAATCTGATTATGTAAGTAATGAGTTTATTGCGTATACACAAACTTGAGTAATGAAATAATGGTGAAACTCCGGGTCTGCAGTAACGGCAGTAAGTCGTACTTGTACTTGTAATTGTACTTCAGCTTTGCGGCCAGCCAATAGCCTCATAGAAAAAGACGTGATGTAAACTTGTGGTCAATAGTTTCAGAACACTATTGTTAAAAAAATTTCAGAAGGCTACTGGTCAAAAGTTTCAGAACGCTACCGGTCAAAAGTTTCAGAACACTACCGGTCAAAAGTTTCAGAACACTACCGGTCAAGAGTTTCAGAACACTACTGGTCAAAAGTTTCAGAACACTACCGGTCAAAAGTTTCAGAACACTACCGGTCAAAAGTTTCAGAAGACTACCGGTCAAAAGTTTCAGAACACTACCGGTCAAAAGTTTCAGAACGCTACTGGTCAAAAGTTTAAGAACGCTACTGGTCAATAGTTTCAGAACACTACTGGTCAATAGTTTCAGAACACTACCGGTCAAAAGTTTCAGAACACTACCGGTCAAAAGTTTCAGAACACTACTGGTCAACAGTTTCAGAACGCTACCGGTCAAGAGTTTTAGAACGCTACTGGTCAAAAGTTTAAGAACGCTACTGGTCAAAAGTTTCAGAACGCTACTGGTCAAAAGTTTAAAAACGCTACCGGTCAAAAGTTTCAGAACGCTACCGGTCAAAAGTTTAAAAACGCTACTGGTCAAAAGTTTCAGAACGCTACCGGTCAAAAGTTTCAGAAGACTACCGGTCAAAAGTTTCAGAACACTACCGGTCAAAAGTTTCAGAAGACTACCGGTCAAAAGTTTCAGAACACTACCGGTCAAAAGTTTCAGAACGCTACTGGTCAATAGTTTCAGAACACTACTGGTCAATAGTTTCAGAACACTACCGGTCAAAAGTTTAAAAACGCTACTGGTCAAAAGTTTCAGAACACTACCGGTCAAAAGTTTCAGAACACTACCGGTCAAAAGTTTCAGAACACTACTGGTCAAAAGTTTAAAAACGCTACTGGTCAAAAGTTTCAGAACACTACCGGTCAAATGTTTAAAAACGCTACTGGTCAAAAGTTTAAGAACGCTACCGGTCAAAAGTTTCAGAAGACTACTGCTCAAAAGTTTTAGAGCACTACCGGTCAAAAGTTTTAGAGCACTACTGGTCAAAAGTTTCAGAACACTACCGGTCAAAAGTTTAAAAACGCTACTGGTCAAAAGTTTCAGAACACTACCGGTCAAAAGTTTAAAAATGCTACTGGTCAAAAGTTTCAGAACACTACCGGTCAAAAGTTTAAAAACGCTACTGGTCAAAAGTTTAAGAACGCTACCGGTCAAAAGTTTCAGAACACTACCGGTCAAAAGTTTAAAAACGCTACTGGTCAAAAGTTTAAGAACGCTACCGGTCAAAAGTTTCAGAAAACTACTGCTCAAAAGTTTTAGAGCACTACTGGTCAAAAGTTTCAGAACACTACTGGTCAAAAGTTTTAGTACACTACCAGTGAAACGATTTAGAACAGTTCTAAAACTTGTAACCGGTAGTGTATTTATACAGAAGAGGTAGAACATGTAAATCCTTCGTCTTCATTAAGTGTGTAGTCACTTTAGTTATTGTGCTAAAACTGTTTGGTTACCATGCCACAGTTACTGTGTTTAATGCTACTGCGCTCTGATTAGATGCAGACTGTGCAGACTGAGAAAAGCATATATGCACTGAAGAACCAATTAGTCCAGCAGTCTGTCAGCCTCCCGAATCAGAGTTCTAGAGCTTTTCCAGTCTAAAACCGTGGAGTGCACTGTTAACACGACCACTTGAATAATCAGATCTCTGATCAAATTAATAGGTCAATGACTACTACATTCAGAGCTGCAATACAACAAGCATGATGATTGTATTAAATTATTATTATTATTATTGTTATTATTATTATTATGTTATGTTTTAGTTCTGTGAAGTCATTAGGTCTTCTTAAAGGGGTCCCCACTGAATTGTGTACGTGGTGAACTTGAATTTGCACTCCAAGAACCTCCATTAAAATAGCAAAATCAAAAAGTTTTTTTTATTGTTGTGAAACGGTTGATAATTGGGTGAAATCACAGATTCTGGCGTATTAACATATTTATTTCCCCAGATTATCAACACACACACACACCCACACACACCAACACCACTATACAGCCACACACACACACATCAGCGCGGCAATAACTGCTAAGGCTACACCAGAGGGAAATGATAGAGCTGTTTGTTGTCTTTATTGTTGATCTTGTAGCGTGCTGAGTTGTTTGCGGTTGAGGCAGACACTGGGGTGAAGTGATAAATTGAGTTAATTAACGATAATTAGATTGCAAGAGACATAGGAGGTATGACTCAGGGCTCAGCAAGCCCTGCGTGCTGTGTGTGTAAGTGTGTGTGTGTGAGAGAGAGAGAGAGAGAGAGAGAGAGAAAGAAAGGAAGAGAGAGACTATTTGTATAGGTCTTGTATAGGCCTTGGTACATAATTGCATGTATTCTGTATGTAATTTCTTTTTCTGTGAAAATTACCTCTACAGGCCACTCTTCCTCCCTCCCTCTCTGCATGTGTCTGGGCCGTGGGGAGCTGAAGCATGAGGTGTGAGGGAGACCGCATGTGATTATTCTTGCTGTTACAGCCGTGTGAGCCATGAGTGAAGCGCATGTAAAATATTTCTCTGGCCGTTTGTCATTTAGTGAATGTGTGTGATTGTGCGTTAGTGGAAGTGCCTATATTTAATATTAGGAGTGATTGCGTTCTCCCTCGCTCATTCATCAGCCATCACAGGTGTATGTTTGTGTGTAAGGTTTAGGGGTGTAAAAATTATTGAAATATCGAATATCAGGATATTATGTAACGTGATACGGTATGGATTCTCAAAAACACAGCATCGATACAGAGATTCCTGGCAGACAGTGAATCATTGTGTGTTGTGTTTAAACCTCTGACCACTAGATGTCAGTGTTGTAATCCATTTTCAGCTCCACTCCAACATTAACAAGCAGCACAAGGGCACAATGCTATTGTAAGCACTGACAAACCTGTTCATTTAGTGGTGAGTTTTAATAGTAGGATTTGAAAAATCACAATATATCACTTTGCTTGCGATATCAAAATATATCATGATATATTAAATTGTGCTGCTGTATCACGATACATATTGTATCGCCGGGTTCTTGCCAGCCCAAGTACGGTTTGCTATGTGTGACAGGACTTGGCCCTGTCCTTATTTTTTCATGTTGTTTTCCATGCGGCCTACTATGTTTGTGTGGCTTTGTGTACCAAATTTGTTTTTAAAGGATTTAAAATGAAAATTTATTTTCTCATTACAGGACCTTTAAGATGACATTATGTAAATTACCTCTGTTCGGATTGGCTGCCCTGTGTTTCCTTTGCACCTCATTCAGTCATGGCTAAAGCAGCTCCTTCTAAATCCATAAATGAGCGGAGCTGAACTGCTCTCAGCAGATGAGATGGACATATTTATAGAAGTCCACTGAATTTCATATGTACTGAATTGCTAGTTTAGTTTCCATAGATAGACTGGAACGTGACTAGTACATTTTCAAACTATAACAGTATTACTGTACCACATTAAACATCTTCCATTTCAACAGAGAGATGCTACAGTTTGTCAATATTACTGGATTTCCTTTCCTTCATAATGTTCATTGTTATAAAACAGGCCATTAAGATGTAACTGGCTTAATGCTTCTTTGACCCTCTTTATATTCTCCAATGCGAAGATGTCCTGAATTCAAATATGAAGTCCAGAACACAGCGGTGTGCAGTGTTTGTCTGAAGTGAGCTGGCTTGTGCTTTAGTGGTTCTACTCTCTAATATTTTCACCAGTAAGATCACCAGCTATCATTAGAATTAGAGATGGAAGGATCGATCGGCCGATTTTTAATCAAAATATGTGATCAGTGATCGGCCGATATTTCTCCAATTTAGTCAAACCCGAGAGCTTATCAATGCCGTTAAACAAATAAGCCTAATTTCTGTATTCACAGCTAGCGTTTCATCCAGGAAGAGGAGAACCCCCTCCGGCCAGCTCCCTGCAATTCCTATCTGAACCACTAGGTGGAAATACATACCCTTTCATTTTTAACAGACTGACTTAAGCAGCAGCCTCGCGAGAACAGTTGGGGTTCACGGCATGCTCTGATAGAAAACATGTCCGTCTGGCAGTGTGTTACCGTATGTGACGCAGACTTATACAGGACGTTTTTAAAATGTGTAAAATCAGTGTGTCTCGTTGAGAAACCAATACAAAGATATTTAACAATATTTTTAAGATATTTAATAATCTGATACAGCACTGCACACAGCTGAATACAGTGAGTACCAGTAAACAGCAGAGCTAGCACGCACAGCTAGTACAAAACAAACAACCCAGAACAGATAATAACCCAGTACAGACCAGATCTGACCGGTACGAGCAGTATAGCAGCAACAATTCAAGATCTACATTTAGTGATTGCAGATTTTCATTTAAAATAATGGAGTCTGTGTTTAATGACTGCAGTTTTTACTGCATTTATTTAATTAGCTTTTTTATTTTTAAAAACAGGGGATATTGGGGATATTTGTTTGATTTACTTTGTTTATTTACTGTTAATTTTGTTAAAAATATTATGCTGTTTCACATGAGCTTGTTAAAAATGGTAATAAACTAGTTTAGATCATGTTTCATGACTTGCTAGCGCTAAAAACTACATGTAGCCCTGCCGTGGCATATAGCCCCGCCCTCGATCAGCGATCGGAATCGGCCTCAAAAATGCTGATCGGTCCATCTCTAATTAGAAAATCTTAAACATAAATATCTGGACGCCCCAGACATTGTATGAATGCATTCAGTTCCTTCAGTAGCAATCTTGATTTAGCTTAATGAAGTACTGAGCAGTCAAAGCAGGTATTAGATGAGAACTGTAAATAATACTGGGTTGTTTATAGAAGGAGAAGCTTGGAAAGGGTTAAATAAACACACTGACATATGTAAAAGCACTACTTCGTCTATTAATACTGTTTAAATATTAAAATAAGTGTTTTACTGAACAAATAAAAGCTTCCAGTCTGGGGAAAAAACAGCTATTTAAATATAATAATGTCCCCAAGTTTCTCAAACTTCTGCTCGGTATTGTAAACTGCACGCAGCGCTGCAATAAAGAAACCCGGACACCCCTCACTTCCTGTGAGAGCTCGTCTCCGTACTGTAATCTGATTTCCTCATACCAGAACACGACCCAATCTGAAAGCAGTCATCCGTAAAATGGAGGGAAGGCATGTTTACGCCGGGGCCTGAGTTTGTGCGGCTTGGCGTCGGCCTGTTGATAACGCCGCAGAGGAAAATTGAGTCCTATTTATCTGTCCACACCTTTCCTGGAGAGTGCGCAGCCGGGCTGTCTGCGCCACTTCGGATCACCTTTAAGTAAAACAGAAAATCCCGGCCCTAATTGAAGCGAGCGTGAGCCTAAGTAGAACTGATGGCCGCTGCCGCCGCTGAAGCTGCTCTTTTTCCCGCACTCCTTCTTTCTAATGGCTTCTCAGAAAGCCTGCGTCCGTCACTTTCCCTTTATTTACTTACTTTTTTTACTCTTTCCTCGTCTCCACCTCCCATTGGTTTCTTCAGTCTCTTCCTCTTCCCTCCCTTCTCGCTCTCACTCTGATGGCTTGGGGAATGAGTTGGATGTCCAGTGTCTTTAGGGGGCCACTTAGCGAATGCCATCTTACAGACACACGCGCAGTCTCATAGAGAGAATCCAACTCTCAGGTACTCTCAGGAGCTCAGGCTACGGGGGAGCAGCGATCTCTTTGAATGTTAGTTCTGGCTTCACCCCGTGGGGTTTCTATTTCTGAGAGATTCGTGCTGCCTCTTCAGAGCGAGCTCAAATACATGTTGTTTCTGTTTGGGACTTTTCAACGTTCCCCCCCCCACACCCATCTCCACACCCACCAACTTCACAAGTGGAGAAGGATGAATTGAATTTGGGGTTAGGCCACGATGGGAGGCAACGAAAATTGATTACAATCAAAAAGAAGCTTCACAGGCGGCTTTTTTTTTATTTGAGGTGGATATAAAGGCAAAGCAAGGCAAGTGAACTTTTTCTGTACTCGACTGAGATGCCTTTCTCTGGATACGGGAACATTTCCAGGCTAAGGCAGCAACAGCCTCTAGTGTGTATGTACCCATTGGCGTAGGCAATATTAGAAACAGGTAGATTTGTCCCACCCAAAAATTAAACCACAGAAAAAATGGAAACTGTTTAAAACACTTTATTTCAAAAGTTTTGGCAGCCTCTGCAGAGGTGTCAAGTAACAAAGTACAAATACTTCGTTACCTTACTTAAGTAGAAATTTTGGTTATTTATACTTTACTGGAGTAATTATTTTTCAGCTGACTTTTTACTTCTATTCCTTACATTTACACTCCATTATCTGTACTTTCTACGCCTTACATTTACACTTCATTATCTGTACTTTCTACTCCTTACATTTACACCCCATTATCAGTTCTTTCTACTCCTTACATTTACACTCCATTATCAGTACTTTCTACTCCTTACATTTACACTCCATTATCTGTACTTTCTACTCCTTACATTTACACTCCATTATCTGTACTTTCTACTCCTTACATTTACACTCCATTATCTGTACTTTCTACTCCTTACATTTACACTCCATTATCTGTACATTCTACTCCTTAAATTTACACTCCATTATCAGTACTTTCTACTCCTTACATTTACGCTCCATTATCTGTACTTTCTACTCCTTACATTTACGCTCCATTATCAGTACTTTCTACTCCTTACATTTACACTTCATTATCTGTACTTTCTACTCCTTACATTTACACTCCATTATCAGTACTTTCTACTCCTTACATTTACACTCCATTATCAGTACTTTCTACTCCTTACATTTACACTCCATTATCTGTACTTTCTACTCCTTACATTTACACTCCATTATCAGTACTTTCTACTCCTTACATTTACACTCCATTATCTGTACTTTCTACTCCTTACATTTACACTCCATTATCTGTACTTTCTACTCCTTACATTTACACTCCATTATCTGTACTTTCTACTCCTTACATTTACACTCCATTATCTGTACTTTCTACTCCTAACATTTACACTCCATTATCAGTACTTTCTACTCCTTACATTTACACTCCTTTATCTGTACTTTCTACTCCTTACATTTACGCTCCATTATCAGTACTTTCTACTCCTTACATTTGCGCTCCATTATCAGTACTTTCTACTCCTTACATTTACGCTCCATTATCAGTACTTTCTACTCCTTACATTTACGCTCCATTATCTGTACTTTCTACTCCTTACATTTACGCTCCATTATCAGTACTTTCTACTCCTTACATTTACGCTCCATTATCAGTACTTTCTACTCCTTACATTTACGCTCCATTATTAGTACTTTCTACTCCTTACATTTACGCTCCATTATCTGTACTTTTTACTCCTTACATTTACGCTCCATTATCTGTACTTTCTACTCCTTACATTTACGCTCCATTATCTGTACTTTCTACTCCTTACATTTACACTCCATTATCAGTACTTTCTACTCCTTACATTTACACTCCATTATCTGTACTTTCTACTCCTTACATTTACACTCCATTATCTGTACTTTCTACTCCTTACATTTACACTCCATTATCTGTACTTTCTACTCCTTACATTTACACTTCATTATCTGTACTTTCTACTCCTTACATTTACACTCCATTATCAGTCCTTTCTACTCCTTACATTTACACTTCATTATCTGTACTTTCTACTTCTTATATTTACACTCCATTATCAGTACTTTCTACTCCTTACATTTACACTCCATTATCAGTACTTTCTACTCCTTACATTTACACTCCATTATCAGTACTTTCTACTCCTTACATTTACACTCCATTATCTGTACTTTCTACTCCTTACATTTACACTCCATTATCAGTACTTTCTACTCCTTACATTTACACTCCATTATCTGTACTTTCTACTCCTTACATTTACACTCCATTATCTGTACTTTCTACTCCTTAAATTTACACTCCATTATCAGTACTTTCTACTCCTTACATTTACACTCCATTATCTGTACTTTCTACTCCTTACATTTACGCTCCATTATCAGTACTTTCTACTCCTTACATTTGCGCTCCATTATCAGTACTTTCTACTCCTTACATTTACGCTCCATTATCAGTACTTTCTACTCCTTACATTTACGCTCCATTATCTGTACTTTCTACTCCTTACATTTACGCTCCATTATCAGTACTTTCTACTCCTTACATTTACGCTCCATTATCAGTACTTTCTACTCCTTACATTTACGCTCCATTATTAGTACTTTCTACTCCTTACATTTACACTCCATTATCTGTACTTTCTACTCCTTAAATTTACACCTCCATTATCAGTACTTTCTACTACTTACATTTACACTCCATTATCTGTACTTTCTACTCCTTACATTTACGCTCCATTATCAGTACTTTCTACTCCTTACATTTGCGCTCCATTATCAGTACTTTCTACTCCTTACATTTACGCTCCATTATCAGTACTTTCTACTCCTTACATTTACGCTACATTATCTGTACTTTCTACTCCTTACATTTACGCTCCATTATCAGTACTTTCTACTCCTTACATTTACGCTCCATTATCAGTACTTTCTACTCCTTACATTTACGCTCCATTATTAGTACTTTCTACTCCTTACATTTACGCTCCATTATCTGTACTTTCTACTCCTTACATTTACGCTCCATTATCTGTACTTTCTACTCCTTACATTTACGCTCCATTATCTGTACTTTCTACTCCTTACATTTACACTCCATTATCAGTACTTTCTACTCCTTACATTTACACTCCATTATCTGTACTTTCTACTCCTTACATTTACACTCCATTATCAGTACTTTCTACTCCTTACATTTACACTCTATTATCAGTACTTTCTACTCCTTACATTTACGCTCCATTATCAGTACTTTCTACTCCTTACATTTACGCTCCATTATCTGTACTTTTTACTCCTTACATTTACGCTCCATTATCAGTACCTTTTACTCCTTACATTTACGCTCCATTATCAGTACTTTCTACTCCTTACATTTACGCTCCATTATCAGTACTTTCTACTCCTTACATTTACACTCCATTATCAGTACTTTCTACTCCTTACATTTACGCTCCATTATCAGTACTTTCTACTCCTTACATTTACACTCCATTATCAGTACTTTCTACTCCTTACATTTACATATCATTATCTGTACTTTCTACTCCTTACATTTACACTCCATTATCAGTACTTTGTACTCCTTACATTTACACACCATTTTCTGTACTTTCTACTCCTTACATTTACACTCCATTGTCAGTACTTTCTACTCCTTACATTTACACTCCATTATCAGTACTTTCTACTCCTTACATTTACGCTCCATTATCAGTACTTTCTACTCCTTACATTTACGCTCCATTATCTGTACTTTCTACTCCTTACATTTACACTCCATTATCAGTATTTTCTACTCCTTACATTTACACTTCATTATCAGTACTTTGTACTCCTTATATTTACACTCCATTATCAGTACTTTGTACTCCTTACATTTACACTTCATTATCTGTACTTTCTACTCCTTACATTTACACTCCATTATCAGTATTTTCTACTCCTTACATTTACACTTCATTATCAGTACTTTGTACTCCTTACATTTACACTCCATTATCAGTCCTTTCTACTCCTTACATTTACACTTCATTATCTGTACTTTCTACTTCTTATATTTACACTCCATTATCAGTACTTTCTACTCCTTAAATTTACACTCCATTATCAGTACTTTCTACTCCTTACATTTACACTCCATTATCTGTACTTTCTACTCCTTACATTTACGCTCCATTATCAGTACTTTCTACTCCTTACATTTGCGCTCCATTATCAGTACTTTCTACTCCTTACATTTACGCTCCATTATCAGTACTTTCTACTCCTTACATTTACGCTCCATTATCTGTACTTTCTACTCCTTACATTTACGCTCCATTATCAGTACTTTCTACTCCTTACATTTACGCTCCATTATCAGTACTTTCTACTCCTTACATTTACGCTCCATTATTAGTACTTTCTACTCCTTACATTTACACTCCATTATCTGTACTTTCTACTCCTTAAATTTACACTCCATTATCAGTACTTTCTACTCCTTACATTTACACTCCATTATCTGTACTTTCTACTCCTTACATTTACGCTCCATTATCAGTACTTTCTACTCCTTACATTTGCGCTCATTATCAGTACTTTCTACTCCTTACATTTACGCTCCATTATCAGTACTTTCTACTCCTTACATTTACGCTACATTATCTGTACTTTCTACTCCTTACATTTACGCTCCATTATCAGTACTTTCTACTCCTTACATTTACGCTCCATTATCAGTACTTTCTACTCCTTACATTTACGCTCCATTATTAGTACTTTCTACTCCTTACATTTACGCTCCATTATCTGTACTTTCTACTCCTTACATTTACGCTCCATTATCTGTACTTTCTACTCCTTACATTTACGCTCCATTATCTGTACTTTCTACTCCTTACATTTACACTCCATTATCAGTACTTTCTACTCCTTACATTTACACTCCATTATCTGTACTTTCTACTCCTTACATTTACACTCCATTATCAGTACTTTCTACTCCTTACATTTACACTCTATTATCAGTACTTTCTACTCCTTACATTTACGCTCCATTATCAGTACTTTCTACTCCTTACATTTACGCTCCATTATCTGTACTTTTTACTCCTTACATTTACGCTCCATTATCAGTACCTTTTACTCCTTACATTTACGCTCCATTATCAGTACTTTCTACTCCTTACATTTACGCTCCATTATCAGTACTTTCTACTCCTTACATTTACACTCCATTATCAGTACTTTCTACTCCTTACATTTACGCTCCATTATCAGTACTTTCTACTCCTTACATTTACACTCCATTATCAGTACTTTCTACTCCTTACATTTACATATCATTATCTGTACTTTCTACTCCTTACATTTACACTCCATTATCAGTACTTTGTACTCCTTACATTTACACACCATTTTCTGTACTTTCTACTCCTTACATTTACACTCCATTGTCAGTACTTTCTACTCCTTACATTTACACTCCATTATCAGTACTTTCTACTCCTTACATTTACGCTCCATTATCAGTACTTTCTACTCCTTACATTTACGCTCCATTATCTGTACTTTCTACTCCTTACATTTACACTCCATTATCAGTATTTTCTACTCCTTACATTTACACTTCATTATCAGTACTTTGTACTCCTTATATTTACACTCCATTATCAGTACTTTGTACTCCTTACATTTACACTTCATTATCTGTACTTTCTACTCCTTACATTTACACTCCATTGTCAGTACTTTCTACTCCTTACATTTACACTCCATTATCAGTACTTTCTACTCCTTACATTTACACTCCATTATCAGTACTTTCTACTCCTTACATTTACACTCCATTATCTGTACTTTCTACTCCTTACATTTACACTCCATTATCAGTACTTTCTACTCCTTACATTTACACTCCATTATCAGTACTTTCTACTCTTTACATTTACACTCCATTATCAGTACTTTCTACTCCTTACATTTACGCTCCATTATCATTACTTTCTACTCCTTACATTTACGCTCCATTATCAGTACTTTCTACTCCTTACATTTACGCTCCATTATCAGTACTTTCTACTCCTTACATTTACACTCCATTATCTGTACTTTCTACTCCTTACATTTACACTCCATTATCAGTACCTTTTACTCCTTACATTTACGCTATATTATCAGTACTTTCTACTCCTTACATTTACACTCCATTATCAGTACTTTCTACTCCTTACATTTACACTCTATTATCAGTACTTTCTACTCCTTACATTTACGCTCCATTATCAGTACTTTCTACTCCTTACATTTACGCTCCATTATCAGTACTTTCTACTCCTTACATTTACACTCCATTATCAGTACTTTCTACTCCTTACATTTACACTCCATTATCAGTACTTTCTACTCCTTACATTTACGCTCCATTATCAGTACCTTTTACTCCTTACATTTACGCTCCATTATCAGTACTTTCTACTCCTTACATTTACGCTCGATTATCAGTACTTTCTACTCCTTACATTTACACTCCATTATCAGTACTTTCTACTCCTTACATTTACGCTCCATTATCAGTACTTTCTACTCCTTACATTTACACTCCATTATCAGTACTTTCTACTCCTTACATTTACATATCATTATCTGTACTTTCTACTCCTTACATTTACACTCCATTATCAGTACTTTGTACTCCTTACATTTACACACCATTTTCTGTACTTTCTACTCCTTACATTTACACTCCATTGTCAGTACTTTCTACTCCTTACATTTACACTCCATTATCAGTACTTTCTACTCCTTACATTTACGCTCCATTATCAGTACTTTCTACTCCTTACATTTACGCTCCATTATCTGTACTTTCTACTCCTTACATTTACACTCCATTATCAGTATTTTCTACTCCTTACATTTACACTTCATTATCAGTACTTTGTACTGTGACACATTGCTGCATTTCCAATTCATGCATTCAAGTCGCATACCAAACAAATGCTGCAATGACTATTCCCAAAGTAGTACTGCCACAAGTACTGTCACATCGCCATAGATATTGTGGTTTTCCCCAGAAATTAAACATTGGGACGATCTGTTATTGCAAACCAACAACGAATACACGCACACACATTTGTATTAAGACATGTGTCCCCAAACTTTTGACTGGAAGCAGGCACACCACATTTATAGCCAAGCAACTAAAAAGTAGAACTCTCTTTGCTTGTTCCACATCAAGACACTGTAATGGCTGCCTTGCAGAAATACAGCAGACTCATTCATTTTCACGCAGGGTCTGTAGATCCTGACAGCCGTACAGGGTTTAATTATTTTTGCGAGGCGTTGCTGAAAAGCATAGGCCGAACGAAAGTGCAGGGGTTTGCACTTTTCCTTACGGCACAGTGGGATTGGACTACACAGCAGCCACAGCTTAAAAGATGGGAACCTCAACGCTGGAGGACTCAAGCTGGACAGCATTTGCTTATGCAAGTAATGGGAGACTCTATAAGGTCCTGGTAGGTGGTCACAGGTATCTGGAGCCATACTGACTGCAGTGCATCCCATAGCTGCTATAGGGAGTGTGGGGGAGGATCCATAGAGTATATACCATCACCCAGTTGAGTTCAAGTCTGAAGAATTAGGGGTCCAGTGTGACGTGTTGAATTGTTCTGCTGGAAGATGCCATGCGCCCCGGAGAAGACAATCAGCATGTATGGTGTATGTGATCTGCGAGGTGGGATTCATAGCCAAATCGCGTGACAGTGTTGTTCTACTTTTCTAAGTAAGCAAACATTTCCCACATCATTAAACTGGGTATGTGGTCAGAAATTGGTCATCAGATTATACGCCTCTAAGCAAAAATGCTTGGTGGGTCTCTGCCCTGAACAAAAGACATAAAGAGTTAACCACTGTTATTAGTTCCATTTATCAGGACAGAAAGAGCCTGAGGTGTTTAAGCCTTTGTGGCTGGTTTACGCTGCTCTCCCTAATGTACATATACGTGTGTGTGTGTGTGTATATATATACATTTTATATATATGTATATATATATATATATATATATATATATATATATAATATATATATATATATATATATATATATATATATATATATATATATATATATATATATATATATATATATGAAATTTATTAGTTTATATGCACCTTTTACAACAGATGTTGTCATAAAGCAGCTTTACAGAAAATCCACATACTATTAAACTGTGAGACTCTGTGTTTAGCTGCCGTTCCCGTTCTGGAGTTGTTAACTTCACGAGTGTAATCTGTAGCATCCGTGTGTCTATATGATGTGGTGTACGAGAAGAAGAGTCCTACTCAGACACACGTCCAGCTCTGTCTCCTCATTATTTGCCACCGTCGCTGTTAGGGCTGTGTATTGGCAAGAACCTGGTGATGCAAGATGTATCCTGATACAGTGGTCACTATTCCATTGTGATATTGCAAGCAAAGTGATATATTGCGATTTTTCAAATCCTACTATTAAAAAACACCACTATATGAACAAGTTTACAGTAGCATTGCACCCTTGTTCTGCTTGTTAATGTTTGAGTGGAGCTGAAAATGAATGAACACTGCCATCAGAGGTTTAAACTAGGGCCGGGTGATATGGGAAAATCTTATTATGATATTTTTTTTCATATCATTCGATATCGATATACATCACGATATAAATCAAATCACTACTGCCTTTTTACTGTAAGTGAGAAGTGAGGATATCAAAATGGAAAAAAATTGTTACATTGTTTTTTATCCTCTGATTTATTTTCTATCAGAAGATAGAGAAATGTACTATAGAACCTTACACAACTGTATTTCAAATAAATTAAACACACACACACACATATATATATATACACATACATACATATATATACACATACATATATATATACACATACATATATATATATATATATATATATATATATATACACATACATACATATATATATATATATATACACATACATACATACATACATAAATACATATATATATACACATACATACATATATATATATATATATATATATATATATATATATATATATATATATATATATATATACACACACATGTGTGTGTGTACATACATGCATATATATATACATATATATATATACATACATACATAGATTATCACAACAGTAGAACTGACCCAAGCACTTGAATCGCTAACATCCCATAGCACTTTGTCAACACAGCAGCAAGACAGCACCTGTTTACTTGTTGTTCCTATCTTAGTATATTATTTTTAAATATTGGCACATGTAACATGTTTATTTTAGTAATAGTTAATGTTTTGGTTCGGAGCGGTGCTATTCATATTGGCTGTTCGTGTTGTCTCTTAAAACACGTAGGGAACTTAATTCCATAGACTTTCTATCAACTACGTCTTATATTTCTATCAAGGAAACGTTATTTTGCGATGTTTATTGTTATCATTTTATCACCCAGCCCTAGTTTAAACACAACACTCAATGGTTCACTGAATCTGTGTATTGATACTGTTTTTGAGGATTGATACAGTATCACTAAACATATTTCTTACATCCCTAATATATATATATATTGCAGAACAAAAAAATACTGCAATGTCAGTTTTTTTTTTTTATATTGTGCAGCACAGCGTGTTCAGTATTGCAGTGAACGGATCAGATAAGTCGAGACCAAAGCTGATGAAAAGTCCTGCAGCCAACAGCTAGCATGACCATGTGCAGGACCTGCTGTTTGCCCTCTCACACGCTCTGCTTTCATTCATCATGGCAAGATTAGCAAGACTCATGCTTGGCCGTGTTGCTACATAAAGGATGTGTGTCTCTGTCTGTGTTTGTCTCTATTGTCTATTCGGAACAGTGAGTGCTTCCTAGCATGGTGCTGCAGGGCGCTGTATAAGAGGCTTTTGCGTGTCTGGGTCTCGGATACAGTCATCCGTCTTTTTTAAGCTTAAGAGGAACGGACAGGAGTGAAACAGTCAGGCGACCGCGGGCCACGGGCAGATTAAACCAAATGGAAGAATGCAGCCTTCCACAGAGCCCCACTTACTCGGCTTAGGAGGCAGACAACAGAGTAGCCCACGGTTGCCCACAGCTCTGGACAAATCTCCAAACTGCCGAGACGGAGATGCTCATTCAGGGTTACATCGCTGTCATGATCTAATGCTTTCTTTTTTTACTGGAGATAAATGATCAAGTATTAAACTTATCCCAACTTTTATCTAGACTGTTGCCAAAGGTTCTAATTCAAAGACCATGTTTGGCTCTGTAAGACTGATGGAGCTGATGAAAAGTCACCAAATGGCTGAATGGGAGCATTTTAAATGGATGGTGGCCAGCTCGAACCCACCCGAAAATACGAACAGTGTTGAGAATTTTTCTGGTAAAAGCATATGTTTACAGATGGATCCTCTGAATGCTGCAGAGTTCATGGGAAGGTCATGGCAGGGAACTCCAGGCCTGAGAACAAGACCCTACAACAGTATCTTAAGAACTTCTATTCGAGAACAAGACCCAAGCCCGGGAGATAACGACTTGGCCAGGTGCACTACAAGGGCCTGAAGGAGCAGGAAGGCGGGCCTATAAAAGACAATGCAGCTGAGACATGATTGAGACCAGGGTTTGAGAGCTCAGAGAACATTGGCACTGCAGTCCTGACACTTTTCTCTGAACTGGTCTCCCTCTTCATTCTGACGGCATTCTGATGTTGAACCATCAGTCTTCATCAGCACAACAGCACTATGCTTCTGAAGACTCTGTCAAACCTGATAAAGAATAAACCTTCTTGTCAAGGACAGTGATGACATACTCAACAACACAAAACATCTTTCTGTAATCCACAGTCCAGCCTAACAAACTCTTCCACTGAGCTTTCAAACTCATTACTGTCACCTGATTCCTTTTCTTTAATGGTGAGCGCTGGCACTGACAGTGAAGTCATATTTTAATAACCCATTCTTTTGGTGCGGCTGTGAAGAACTCAGGACTAAGCACCGGACTTGGGGTAATGGAGCCTTCTCCATAGCTGCACCCTTCCTATGGGCCTCTCTTCCTAAACCCATACCAGACTGTTCTGATCTGTGACTTTTAAGTCACTTCTCAAAACCCACCTCTTCAAATCTGCTTTACTTTGTAACAATATATTCTATACCAGAGGTCACTAATAGGTAGACCACTGTCCGGGTCCGTACCCAGACATTATCCAACGCGGACCCAAACTGATAATCTATTGAGAAGGATTTAATTCTGACAGTGTTTATTTTAAGCGGCGGAGCTTTTCTTGTCTTTACAGTATATGGGCTTTGCGGCGCAGTAACCTGACAGACCAATCGCGTGTGTTGTAAAATCTCAGCCAATCAGATCTGTGTAGATTCAGGAGCACAGCGTGCACACAGGTGAGAAGCAGCAGTCGGAGACTAAAGCAAGTGCTCTAAAAAAAAAAAGAGAAGTTGACGGCGAAAAACAACTTTTGAACCAGGAATGGAGTGAGACAGAGATGTTTATACTTCCCACAAGCAGCTCCAAACCAACACGTCTCATATGTTCTGATTAAATGCAGCCACGTATCTCATATCCACCAATCCATCCATCCATTATGGATTAAAAAAAAAAAAAAGCACCGCATGATACACTTTTTTTTTAAAAGTATTTTTAATGTAGCCCTTGTTTTAACTCATTTATTAAGTTTAGCAGTTCAGTTCAGCATTTAAACAGTAAATATACTGAAATATACTGAACGGTATGTGTGATGTGTTGGTGTTTCAGTAGCTGATGGTATAAGATGCTGATATTAGACTACTTCAGTAAACAGGATACACCACTAAATCATAACACACGTTAGAAATGATGACGGTCCGGACCTTGCCCTGAAGAAATTTCTTCTAACTGGACCTTACTGAACTCTAATTAAATACCCAGCTGGCAAATTTTGACTGAATCTTTTGATGCAGTTAGTTCTGTGTCAGCCAACCAGATGGGCTGTGGGTTAAGCTCAGTTCAGTTAACACTAGTAGTTTTGTTGGTTTAGGAAACATACCTTGTTAAATGTTTGGTGCTGGATTGTTCTATGTATAGTCAATTTTTTGCAAGAGGTAATAAACACTCCTCTACATGCTTGAATGCTTAAATTTGTGGGGGGCGCTGTTCATTGAGAAATACATCCAAATACAAGCAAGACTTCATATTTACACTGTTGACCCTTCTTCTGCAATTCGCCTCGGCATGCTGGATATCTGAGCAAAATCTTGAATGATGGCAACCCATTCTTGCCTGATCAGTGCTTGGAGTTGATCAGTTTCTGGGTTTTTGTTTGTCGAGCTGGGGAGTTTCCTGGCCATGGACCCAAAATTTCAATGTTTTGTTCACTGAGCTACTCGGTCACGTTTGCCTTGTGCTCCATCATGCTGGAAAAAGCATTGTTCATCTCCAGATTGCTCCTGGAGTGCTGGGAGAAGTTGCTCTTGGAGACTGTTTTGATACTATTCCTTATTCATGGCAGTGTTCTTAGGCAAAATGTTGAGTGAACCCACTCCCCTGGATGAGAAGCAACCCCACACATGAATGGTCTCAGGATGCTTCACTGTTGACATGACACAGGACTCGTGCTAGCGCTCACCTTTTCTTCTCCAGACAATAATTTTTCCAGATGTCCCAAACAGTCTGAAGTGGGCTTCATCAGAAAAAATAACTTTACCCTAGTCCTCTGCAGTCTAATCCCTATATGTCCTGCACGATGTCAGTGTGTCCTTGATGTTCTTCTTGGAGAGAAGTGGCTTCTTTGCTGCCCTTCTTGACACCAAGCCATCCTCCAAAAGCCTTCATCTCACTGTGCGTTCAGACATACTCACATCTGCCCTCTGCCATTCCTAAGTAAGCTCTGCACTGGTGGTGACCCGATCTCGTAGCTTCATCCTCTTTAGGAGTCGGTCCTGATGCTTGCTTGACGTTCTTAGACGCCTTGAAGTTTTCATCACTGCAATTGAACCACTCTCCTAGAAGTTCTTGAAGATTGGATAAGTGGTTGATTGGGGTGCTGTCTTACAAGCAGTAATGTAAGCATTGCTTGTAACCTCTTTTGATGCCTTGGAAGTAACCATGGTTAACAGAAGAAAACTTTAAAGCACCACTACCCTTTTAAAACAACCAGCCGGCTCTTCTAATCAGCAGGACAGAGTGATATCAGCTGTCTTGTCCTCATTAACCTTTTCTCCTGGGCTAACAAGATCATCACTGAAATGATGTTTGCAGGCCATCTTGTAGATGAGGTCATTTTTCATGGCAGGGAATGACTTTGCAATTAATTGCAATTCATCTGATCACTCTTCACAATCTAGAACTATAATAAGTTTATGTTCACTCACATGTATCCCAAACCTCCTGTAGATTGTCCCCAGATGTTCTGATGTTTGGCCCTGCAAGACTAATGGAGCTGATGAAGTGTCACTGAATGGGTGAAAGCATTTTAAATGAGGTGGCCAGTTCCTTCCACCTGAAAATATGATTAGTCACCCCAGACTAACCACATTTAGTCTGGGGCTGAGGGAGAGAGGGGTGCAATGTTTACGCTTTAATGAGAAAGTTGTTTAGCACCCCGGCCCACCCTCTGGTCACACATGAACATTGCCACCCTGATGAAACTCCATGCCACCTCTTTGCCCCTCCTGGAAACTGTTCTAGCTCTGCTCTGAGTGAAAGTGAAAGAACCTCCTCTCTGCTCTCACGGCGGCCGCGGCGCTGCATATGAGCTCGTGTTTTCGTGCACGTCTGTGTCTGCCTCCGGCACTCCTGGTAAAAATACTTGAAGAAGCTGGGTTTTAATTCAAAGCACATTAGACCCGGACTCGAAACCCAAACACAAACACTCACAGCAGCGGAAAACCGCATCTGTTCATCCAGGAGAGATAAAAGTCGGCAAGAAAAGCACACGCTAACAAACTTCTGAAGAGCCCTGCTAATTTCTGCTACAGCAGCTCTCAGCATGCGCAGACCATTATAGCTCAGAAACGCCTTGAGGGGTCTTACATTGTAGGATAAGTGGAGTTATTCGAACATACAGACTCATCTGAGTATTTGTGGATTTAATGGGCTATTTAAATAAGACCTGTGTTGTTGGAATTGAAAACATAATATGGAACTACTTTCTCATTTAAAGTAGGAGTGTGTTAAAAAAAATAGATTTTTCGATTTAAATCGATCTTTATTTGAATAATCCGATATCGATTCGTATAAACCCAAGATCGAACTTTAAAATTAGCATTAAAAATGAAAGGGTATGTATTTCCAATTAGTGGTTCAGATAGGAATTGCAGGGAGCTGGCCGGAGGGGGTTCTTCTCTTCCCAGATAAAACGCTAGCTGGAAAAACAGAAATTAGGCTCATTTGTTTAACGCCATCGATCTACTCTCGGGATCGGCTAAATTGGAGAAATATCGGCCGATCATATATTTTGATTAAAAATCGGCCGATACGATACATAGCCGATCAATCCTTCCATCTTTATTATAAACATATAAACACTAATGTTTGTAGTAATGGTAGGTTGAGTGTTCCTTGTACATTTACCACATTAGTTATCTGAAAATCTCTTTTCATATTCAAACAAAACATATTAGTAACTCAAATATCCCTAAATGAATCCATATTGAATCGAATCGGAAATCGAATTGAATTGGGACCTTGTGAATCTGGATCGAATCGATCCGGGAAATCAGTGGCGATACCCAGCCCTAATTTCAAGTAGGTTTTGAATGAGAATGTCAGAACACTATTTTCTATAATCATTTAATTCATGATTTTAATTTTTACTTATTTTCTTAATGAACAAATATATTGTTGACTGCAAATGTTTACAAATGTCAATAGTTCCTATCACCTTCCATAGTGAATACATAAGGGTTTATTCTGACCCCTGTTGTATGTAAGAGGGGCAGTGATACAAAAATGATCAAATAAAACTGAAATATGTATTTGTGATGATCAGAAACAAGTAAATTGAGGAATTCGTGGAAGCTTGAATGATAAAATTAATTTACTGCTAAGACATAAAAAATACAATCTCAGTCGGGTCACTTTTGACCCTGGTTGGGCATCAAAGTGCTCAAACTCAAGTGACCCCATCGTCTTAGAATAATGCCACTGGAACTTGCAGTTCTGATTGATTTCAGACAAGTGCGCTGAGATTTAGGACTAGTTTTAAATTAAATCTAGGTTTAGGCCTTTAAGATGAAGTTTCCAACATGCTTCACGTACTGGACTCAATTTGGTTATGTTTATTCCTGCTCCTTGGTTGTTTTTTAGTATGCTGAAATTCTGAATATGAATAAATAAAAGTATTTGTGGTTATTCAGTGTATTCCACTTATACAAGTATTTCAAGTAATTCATCTTAAGTAATTCCAAACCTCTGAACACGTATCAGTGCCTACATACTTCTAGACTACAACCAACATATCATAAGAGTATAGGTTTTAAGTTGTTTTCACCTTAAATTCTGTGTTTATTTCTTGTATCTCTTTTGCAGCGTTTACACTGTTCGGTGGTTAAAATCAGGAAATATAAAACTATAACTATATATAATGTCTGCTGACCAAAGCCCAGTATTTTTTTTTTTCTAATACTATCAAAATGGGACCTTTCATGTCCTTCATGAAAAAACTATAAAATGAAATTAAACTTTAATGAACTTTAAATTAACTTTAATGAACTCTAATGAACACATTTTAACGAGTTTGCTTGTAATATGCATGAATACTATGTTTATGACTGATGTCTGGTTATACAGATCTCACCCATCAGTACTGCGTCTCTTACAGAACTCTTTAATATCTAAGTACATTAATAAAGAATTCATTTAATGCGTGTGCTCATAACAGACCTTCTATCAAGCATTTTATAGAGGCTGTGATCGTGTTTTATGACCCGGCAAGCTGTAGCATATGATCAGCTTTATATCACTGTGACAATGGCTGAGCTACAAAATCAGTTTTAGCCCAGAAAGCATCATGACACTCACCTAATGTTAGGTAATGTCCTCTCTGTGAGTGCAACCTTTGTGGCATCTATTGTGTAATAAGCGTTTAGAAATGTCTATGTAGCTTTATGTCTGTTGTCATGAGGGGCTTTTATAGAAGGCATGGAGTCTTATAATCTTTTTTAATATCTCAGCACATTAATAGAGAATTCATTTCAACTGTGTGCTCATAAGAGACCCTCTATCAAACATTTTACAGAGGCTTTGAGTGTGGTTTATAACTTGGCAAGCTGTGTCATATGACCAATGTCACTGTGACATTGGCTGAGCTACTGGGTCAGTTTATACCCCAGAAAGCATCATGACACACACCTAACGTCATGTTACATGTTAAGAAACAAAAGGCATCTATTGTGTACTAAGCATTTAGAAAGGCCATGTAACTTTATATAAGTTGTCATGAGGGGCTTTTATAGAAGACATGTAGTCTTATTAACTTTCTACTATCTCAGTTTAAATGAATTCTCTATTAATGTACTGTGTGCACATATATACACTCCTTCAAGCATTTTATAGAGGTTTTGAGTGTGTTTTATGACTTGGCAAGCTGTGTCATATGACCAGGGTCACTGTGACATTGACTGAGCTACAGTTTTACCCCAGAAAGCATCATGACACAAACCTAATGTTAGGAAATGTCATCCTGGTGAGTGCCACCTTTGTGGCATCTATTGTGTAATAAGCATTTATAAAGGTCTATGTAGCTTTATGTCCGTTGTCATGAAGGGCTATTATAGAAAGCATGCAGTCTTATAATCTTTTTTAATACCTTAGCACATTAATAGAGAATTCATTTCAACTGTGTGCTCATAAGAGACCCTCGATCAAGCATTTTATAGAGGTTTTGATTGTGGTTTATAACTTGGCAAACTGTATCATATGACCAGGGTCACTGTGACATTGGCTGAGCCTGTTTTACCCCAGAAAGCATCATGAAGCAAACCTAATGTTAGGAAATGTCATCTTGGTGAGTCCAATGGCATCTATTGGTATCCAATGGCATCTATTGTGTAATAAGCAATTATAAAGGTCTATGTAGCTTCATGTCAGTTGTCATAAAGGCCTTATGTAAAAGCCATGCAGCCTTAAAATGCAGTAAAAAATGAGGACTGGCAACCTTTAAATCACATAACACAACAATAAATACATGCATACAATACATACATTTACAATCTTTGGTTTGGATCGGTATGGATCACCTCTTGTGGTGGCCGTATGCATATGTTTGATTCATAGCAGTATAAATGTTTTCTCGTTGAGATATTCAAAATGGTTCAAAATGGTCTAAAAATGGTTCGGATGCGGTGCAGGTGAAGCGAGTGCTGGGGACACCATTATTGAGGAGTAAACTCTGTTGGAGGAGGGAAAGCAGATAGGCCAGTTAAATATAGAGGGTAGATATGGGGAGTGTAGGCAGAGGATGGGTGGCTGGGATAGACTGCACGTGGGCCATCAGCGTAGAGATGCTCCACAGTGGAAACACTCACAGCGCACTGGAGGACACATGAGTACTCTCTGAAAGCGGCACCAAAAACCTCTGTGTGGGTGAGGGTTGTGTGTGTGTGTGTGTGTGTGAGAGAGAGAGAGGACTGTGTGTATGTGTGGGGGTGGGGGATGTATGTGAGTTTATGTGGGTTGAAGAGTGTTTCTGATATACAGTGTGTGTGTGTGTGTGTGTGTGTGTGTGTGTGTGCGTGTTTGTGCGCAACTCCACTTTCTCTGTATTAGTTGTACGAATAGACCAGTCCAATCCTGTAAAGTGTCTGAAACAAGGGTGCGGTGGTTGCCAGTTTTAATGATATGCCACTTAAAATCCAGTTATAGTCATAACATTTGCAACTGCTGTCTTTTTAAAAAGTCACGGCGGGAGTGAGCAGTCTCGGCTACAGTCTCGCTGCAGTGTACACACTGGGTCAACACATTTGTACACAGTTGTAATCCAGACAGCAGTGGTGGCTCCAGTGGGGATCATCAGAATAATCACCATGTTTGCTTTTATTGCATTGCAGGAAACAAAAGGACTCAAATCTTGAAATGACCCACTGAAAATTATCCAATGAGGATTTTTTTTCCCCACCCATTTGCATCAAAACATCACTGGAGGCCTGCTGGATGTTCAAGCTCCATCACAGAGTGTCAGTGCTGTGAGTGGAGTTGTACATTTCAGTCAAGAAATGTTAGAAATGTAGGCCTGGACAATAGTTTGATATCGGTATTTACCGCGATATGTTTCAATAACGGTGATATAATGTTTGCGGTATTTTGATATGTATTATCTATGGCAGGGGTGCAGCCAGACTTTTATTGGCCTGCTGAATCACCCTTAATGGCGTGTCGGTACGTTGCAATTGTTCATTTCACCTGATGGTGGCAGCAGAACATAAATGTATAGTACGTTTCACTGCTGTGTTAGTAAGGTGAAGTTAAATAAACTTAAGGCTGATTTAAGGCTCATTTACACTCCCTCTACATGCAGAAATGTCTGTGCGTTTCAAGCGATATAACCGTCACTGCCACATACTTTCTCTGCGTCAGCTCAGTTTACATGGTTGCTGAGCAACACTTCCAGTAGAGGGCAGTTTAGAGTAAATCAAACATGGCAGCGGCAGATGAGCTCCTAGTTCTGTATTTACTTCAAAAACGAAGATACATCATGGTTAAAATTTCTAACCAACTCGCACAAAGCCCGCCGTATCTTCTTCGCTGTGTTCGTATGAAAGTGGAGGCGTCTTGCACTGCCCCCACGGTCTGCAGCGGTATTGCTCCATCCCCTCCATATCAACAGACCTGAACGCACTTCCCCCTTCAGCTGACCACATGTTAACAAAGGTGCTCCTTGCATCGTCCAATTATATCACAGGCTTGCGTTTCCAGGGGTTACGGGGCAGAGTTGATTACCGCTTGTGGTTTTATACAAGCTATATTTCTTGTAGGCATCTACACTTTAGTCTACAAATGTTTAACTTTGTTTTATAACATTATCTAGTAAGCAGCATATCAACTTCTTATATATCAAAATCTTTAGTGTGTTGTAACATTTTTACAATTACAGTAAAATTAGTAAAATTATTATGTATATTTGTGTTTTTTTCATATTTTAAATACTTATATATATATATATATATATATATATATATATATATATATATATATAATATATATATATATATATATGTGCGTGTGTGTGTGTGTGTGTGTGTGTGTGTGAATAATATATGTCTGAATAATACTTTTGAAAAAAAGGGAGACCAGTAATGTCCAATCTGGCCTCCTGATCTAGAGGATGGCTTATTTGAGGGATGTCATGTTTCTTTCAGTTGACGTACAACTGTATTAATCTGTTCAATCCGTTTACAAAAGAATAAGAAACTCTGCCTCTGTTGTAATTTAAAGTCAAAGTTATTTATGTTGATAAAGTAGATACAGACTTCCATTATAGGGATTCTCGGCAGAGCCCTTCACATTATTTATATTGGGATCGGAATTATATCGTATCGACCAAAATTAAGGAATATATCGCAATATAAATTTTTGTCATATCGTCCAGCATTATAGAAACGAAAAACAACTTTGAGCTCTCGACTACTCCTCTGAAATAGTCACTGCTCTGTATAACATTAATATTAATGTAAATATATAAAGCTTGAAATTAAACATGTCCACATTTAATCTAAATCAACCTGACATACAACTAGAGTCCCATTGGAATGCTGGCAGGAATGATCGTTATCGTAGAGATTTTTTCCACTTGTTTAGACATTTATGACCCAAAAGGAAGAGCTAGTACAACAAAACCTCTTTCCACTGTACAGCCAAATGGTTCTCAGGGCAGTGCTGTTCTGTTCCACAGACTGGTTATGTTTTCTGTTTCCATCTGTTGTGCTGTCAAGTCAGAATCAGAAAATGTTGAAGGAAACTGGCTAATGCTAATAGCTAATACCTACAAACACACACACACAATATGAAACATGTTCCACTCAGTCTGTCACTCCAACACAGTCTCTCGCCGTGTTTCTGGATTCTTTATCTGAATTGATGTTATTTCACTTTTGCCGTATACAAGCAGGCAATTTGTGCGCTATGGTGGGCAAAACATAATACATCACTGTTGTGCACACACTGTATGCCAGCCTATAAGATTTGTCAGTCATGTAACATATGGGCTTTAAAGCCCTTTTAATCGAGAAGGGTCGAGCTGCAGTCAAACCAATACAGCTTCAACAGAACCGCACCCAACAGAACCGCACGCAACAGAACCGCACCCGACAGAACCGCACCCAACAGAACCGCACCCAACAGAACCGCTCCCAACAGAACCGCACCCAACAGAACTGCTCCCAACAGAACCGCTCCCAACAGAACCGCACCCAACAGAACCGCTCCCAACAGAACCGCACCCAACAGAACCGCTCCCTACAGAACCGCTCCCAACAGAACCGCACCCAACAGAACTGCTCCCAACAGAACCGCACCCAACAGAACTGCTCCCAACAGAACCGCTCCCAACAGAACCGCACCCAACAGAACCGCTCCCAACAGAACCGCTCCCAACAGAACCGCACCCAACAGAACCGCTCCCAACAGACCAATATCAGCACCAGGAGGGTTTTGTAACGATGTAAGAGAATATGTTAGGAGGTTTTAACAGAGGAGGATGTATTTCAGATTAGATGAGTAACAGTTACTGTAGTGTTTTAAAGTCACACGTGTTAAAACAATGTTTAGGCACGGCAACACACAAGTCTCTTCACTAGTTGCTTCGCTGTAGATTACATGTGGGTGTGTTCACTGTTGCCAACTCCTCAGTGAAGAAAGTCGCTATTGGCTGTCCTAAAAGTAACTAGAAGTCGCTAAATTTCATAATCGCCGAATTTGCATAATGGAATAATGGAATAATGTTGGGGGAGAGTAAAAAGTGAGTAATAACACTCGAAATATGTTATAACTACAAATAAACTCTGAATTAATGAACTTCTTCTGTGGATTATTTTTTGCTGCCTTTGAATTCGGTCGTGTCACACTGAAGAATTTCTCTCTGAGATCAATAAAGTATCTATCTTTCTAAAACACATTTACATTTATATCCTGCGCAGTGAGTGTAGAGGGTGGTGTAGTGGTGAGGGTCTGCTCTGACTGTGAGACTGAGCACTGTGAGTGTAGTGGGTCGTGGAGTGGTGAGGGTCTCCTCTGACTGTGAGACTGAGCACTGTGAGTGTAGTGGGTGGTGGAGTGGTGAGGGTCTGCTCTGACTGTGAGACTGAGCACTGTGAGTGTAGTGGGTCGTGGAGTGGTGAGGGTCTGCTCTGACTGTGAGACTGAGCACTGGGAGTGTAGTGGGTGGTGGAGTGGTGAGGGTCTGCTCTGACTGTGAGACTGAGCACTGGGAGTGTAGTGGGTGGTGGAGTGGTGAGGGTCTGCTCTGACTGTGAGACTGAGCACTGTGAGTGTAGTGGGTGGTGGAGTGGTGAGGGTCTGCTCTGACTGTGAGACTGAGCACTGTGAGTGTAGTGGGTGGTGGAGTGGTGAGGGTCTGCTCTGACTGTGAGACTGAGCACTGTGAGTGTAGTGGGTCGTGGAGTGGTGAGGGTCTGCTCTGACTGTGAGACTGAGCACTGTGAGTGTAGTGGGTCGTGGAGTGGTGAGGGTCTGCTCTGGCTGTGAGACTGAGCACTGTGAGTGTAGTGGGTCGTGGAGTGGTGAGGGTCTGCTCTGACTGTGAGACTGAGCACTGTGAGTGTAGTGGGTCGTGGAGTGGTGAGGGTCTGCTCTGACTGTGAGACTGAACACTGTGAGTGTAGTGGGTGGTGGAGTGGTGAGGGTCTGCTCTGACTGTGAGACTGAGCACTGGGAGTGTAGTGGGTGGTGGAGTGGTGAGGGTCTGCTCTGACTGTGAGACTGAGCAGTGTGAGTGTAGTGGGTCGTGGAGGGGTGAGGGTCTGCTCTGACTGTGAGACTGAGCAGTGTGAGTGTAGTGGGTCGTGGAGTGGTGAGGGTCTGCTCTGACTGTGAGACTGAGCAGTGTGAGTGTAGTGGGTGGTGGAGTGGTGAGGGTCTGCTCTGACTGTGAGACTGAGCACTGTAAGTGTAGTGGGTCGTGGAGTGGTGAGGGTCTGCTCTGACTGTGAGACTGAGCACTGTGAGTGTTGGGGGTCGTGGAGTGGTGAGGGTCTGCTCTGACTGTGAGACAGCACTGTGAGTGTAGTGGGTCGTGGAGTGGTGAGGGTCTGCTCTGACTGTGAGACTGAGCACTGTGAGTGTAGTGGGTCGTGGAGTGGTGAGGGTCTGCTCTGACTGTGAGACTGAGCACTGTGAGTGTAGTGGGTCGTGGAGGGGTGAGGGTCTGCTCTGACTGTGAGACTGAGCACTGTGAGTGTAGTGGGTCGTGGAGTGGTGAGGGTCTGCTCTGGCTGTGAGACTGAGCACTGTGAGTGTTGGGGGTCGTGGAGTGGTGAGGGTCTGCTCTGACTGTGAGACAGCACTGTGAGTGTAGTGGGTCGTGGAGTGGTGAGGGTCTGCTCTGACTGTGAGACTGAGCACTGTGAGTGTAGTGGGTCGTGGAGTGGTGAGGGTCTGCTCTGACTGTGAGACTGAGCACTGTGAGTGTAGTGGGTCGTGGAGGGGTGAGGGTCTGCTCTGACTGTGAGACTGAGCACTGTGAGTGTAGTGGGTGGTGGAGTGGTGAGGGTCTGCTCTGACTGTGAGACTGAGCACTGTGAGTGTAGTGGGTCGTGGAGGGGTGAGGGTCTGCTCTGACTGTGAGACTGAGCACTGGGAGTGTAGTGGGACGGGGCTCACGGCAGCCCCCGCTGCTTGCTGAGGACAGTAACTGAAGATCATGTGTGTTCACCTCAGAGTCTCCAAAAGTGTCCAATAACACCAGAAACAGTAGCTAGATTTGTTGCTAGTCGCTTTTTAAAAAAATAAGCCGCTAGAGGGTCCAAAAAGTCGCTAAATATATATAAGTTGGCAACACTGGGTGTGTTGTGAACTTGTGAGCACTAGTGCCACCTACTGTTCCAGAAACTATATAACACATACATTACAGTTACTTTGCTTTATAATTCAGTAATTTTACAATCAAAGGTAACATGAAATCACTAAATCGAATATAACAAACTCTGGAAGGACTGGGAAATATCAGTTATACCGCTTATGACTAAGTTTTGAAATAAAGCGTGACTAAAATATAAATCAACACTACAGCTTGTTTTTTAAATGATGAGTAAGTGGATTTGCCGAATGCCTGAAAGTGATGGAATGCACTGTGTCCAGATAGATAGGAGAATCAAACATAGTCAAATGAATAAACACGGCTTTAAATATTTACAAACTTGACTGTAGAGGGCGCACTTTTATGGAAAACAGGAAAACAGAACCAGTGAAAACAATGGACTGATCATGTTGTAGCCAATGAGGAAGAGGGGTGATTCTGTGTAGAAGGGAATGAAAAGGCGAGGACGTTCTTGTTTTAGCCAATGAAAACGAGGGGGCGTTCCTGAAAACATTAATGCCCTAAGATCCGGAACGCCCCCGGCTGCAAACCAACGATATTGTTTTAATCACCCATTTTGTTTTTTCCTAGCTTTAAAGCATTTTTGCGATCCAGTGTTTTCCAAACTTCGGCCAACCCACCCCTGTGTTACAAGATATTTTTATACATAAAATATTTACAAGATGTGCATCATTACCCCCTTAGAAATGTACACACTAGTCCATCCCTAATCTGAAAAAACAGACAGCACCGATTAATCATATCTATCACGGTTCTGCTACGTAGGAAAGATTTAATCCCTAGATTTGGCAGAAGTACAACTGAAACATATTGTAAAGATCTGGATATATAAATTAGTTAGTTGGAAGTCTCTGAGGAGGTTGACGTAGGTGGGCCTGGAGAAATTATGCCAGGAGCCTGTCTGTGTGTATTCCTGCACGAGTGTTTCAGGAGTAGTAATCTGGATTATATAGAGCATTGTGATAATCTAATGTAATTTAATCCTATCAGAGAGACAGTGGTGCTCACGCACACATAGACAAACACAGTGGCACCACGCTGTCTTATCCTATTAATTCGCAGACACAGAAAGCCCGCCCGAGTGAGAGAAAGAGTGAGAGAGAGGAAGGGGGCTGGAGGGTTGGGGTGTGTTGGCATTTCCTTTCGGCTTTGGCATTTCTTCAAATTCTGCACTCTGTCATCCCTGTTTCTCTTTCTCTTTCACCAACATGTCTTTGTTACAGAGAGAAAGGCAGTAAGGAGAGATGCTGAAATAAATAAACAGGAAGACGCTGGGGTGTGTGTG
The DNA here is from genome assembly GCA_021613375.1 of Megaleporinus macrocephalus. Taxonomy (NCBI): domain Eukaryota; kingdom Metazoa; phylum Chordata; class Actinopteri; order Characiformes; family Anostomidae; genus Megaleporinus; species Megaleporinus macrocephalus. The sequence goes on from CM038719.1 coordinate 10,956,191, forward strand.
TGTGTGTGTCACGGTGTGTCTGCGTGAGGGCTATTAAATGTTTCTGCCTGAGTGTACAGCTGTATAGGGGACTCGGCCTGTCCAAACAGTGGTCACCCACTCCCTAGCCTCCACTGCTACGCACGCACACACAAACTCACACACACACACCCTATGGGCACAGCAAGAACATCTGAGACATGGTGCTCTATAGGAAGCTACATGCGTTCTAAATTACCTTATTCATATTCATGGCTGATGCTGAACATGCAGATTAGATTAGAGGGCAATGTAATAACTCAGAGTGATACATCACAATAATACCAGAATTGATCAGAGATTATTTCACTGTTAGTGCTATTGTGCTGTTATTATTATACTGATAGCACATTGCATATGGTCGCAGTCCAAAGAAAAACAAGCACCCCCAAAATTAACTTTAAATGCAAGTCAATGAACGCAGATTTTTTTCCCCAAGCTATTTTGGAGCAGTTCTACTGTTGCTTTCATCATGAAACTTTTAAACACCGTGGAAACAGTGGCTGGCGTGTTTAAATGGCACATAGAAGTAAAAATTAATAAAAAATTTAGATACATGTTTCTTTGGAGGGATGAGTGATTTTTTTCCCCACATCAAAACTATGTACACAGGACACAGTCCTGATTTCACCATGCTGCTGGTTTGCATTTTAAATAAAAGAACAAAAAAAAAGAATATCTTTAACAGATTAATTTTACAGATATTATTTGTCTCATCAGCAGCTGCAACTTTTCTAAAGAAATTTGTCTGATTAACTCTTTTGATGTTTGCCAAAGGATGCAGTTGCTGGGACACAGTGGGTCAGTCAACTTGGCTTTCAGCTTTCACCATACCAATCTATAAGATTATAGTGAGTTCAAAGTGTCTGAGGATCAATGTTGCATTATTTCAGTAAAAAAAGTATATATATATATATATTAGCATGGACAGAGGTGATGTGTCCCCACCAATATCCAGCGATTACTGAAATGTCCCCACCAATAATTTGATTCCCTCCAAAAAAAAAATCTGATTTGTCAACATCTCATTAACCTAGAGGTGCAGAAAGGGTTAAATAATGTACTCTACTCGAGTCCTACCTCCCCGTAACACATGCGGCCAGTGTGATTGGCTGTGTCTGTCTCTGCTGTCACATGAGACTCTGTAGCTGGAAGGAGAACTCACTGTGCAAGACTTTGGTGGACCGTGGGAGACACATGGGGGTCAAAAGCGAGTGAGGACGGCAGCAAACAAGAAGGAGGTTGACATAAGGAGCTATTTTTCAAAGAAACATGTAAGTCATCATAATAACATTAATGGTGATGCTAGGCTTTGGTGCACAGCATACAGAAGGTTAACATCGCCTATAGCTATGAATAACATGGATTGGAAATTAATCGCACAAACTACTACCATTTCTAGCGTTGGGGGTGGTGGGGGATTGATTGGTCCCCACCAATGTCAAGAGCAATTTATGCCCTTGTCCAAGGCATTATCAATAATACATATGTTCAATTTAATTTACTATCAACTTCTCTGTATAAATAACAATTTACAAATTTACATTCTTAACCCCAATGCAGTGATGAATCATCACTGTTAATGCTGGGCCTTCAGTTGGAGCTCTAAATGCTCTGCAGTAATGCTAATTTCTGTGAGTGTCCCTAGTGCGATACTACTGCAACGTAATGAATTTGCAATGATGGAGCTGAAATTTAGTCAAAATTACAACCCGCTGTTATGGTAGCACCTCAATGGGATTTATAATGAATGTAGGATTATTAGCATGAAGCTAATGGTAGCGCACAGGAAGATTTTTTTTTTTTTTTGGTTGTTCTAGATTTAACGCTAACATGCAAAGCTAGTGAAAGGCACTTCATGTTTGATTTTGAGCTGGTAAATCACATAAGCTGTCGAGATTTTTTCACTACTTCTGTATGTAGTAAATCTGTACATGTTAGACTCGGATCCACTGTGGTGGTTCCCACAAATTTCTATATGACTTGGGCACACCCTAGGCAGCCTTGCAGAGACGTTTGTCCATGGTGGAGGTCCTAAAAGATTGAGAAATGTATTTTTCTCTTTCCAAAATTAGAGTAAACAACTTTAAACTTCTCAGGATTATAGGGCGTTAGACCCCTTCTGAAAAGGTGCATGTCTTCGGACGGTGAAGACACCATTGTTCAGTATCTGAAGTTTGAAGTACTGCTGAACAGTGGAGAATGAGTAGCGAATGATATCCTTTCCACCAATCACTGGATTACATTGCTAGCCAACTGGAAATACCGACCCCAGAATCACTGAGCTCCTCATCTGTTGTCCTCTCTGAGGCATCTATGTTGTTAGTAATGTAATCAGTGACTAGTCGACATCAGGTGTGGAGCCTCATCGCCGAGTAGTAAAGTCAACATGTTGACTAGTCTGTGCAACCCCTACTAGTTAGCCCACTGTAGTTTAGCCGTTCAGTAGACTTGATCTACTGTCAGTGCTGTAGAATTTAGTCCTCTATCTATCTATCTATCTATCTATCTATCTATCTATCTATCTATCTATCTATGAAGTCAGCTAGTTGAGATGTTGGTGGTGGTCAGACTCACTACAGTGATGTCTCTGAGACATTAATCCCGCCAACCCTAGTCTGTAACCAGACAACCCTTCCCCACCCACATGAAGTTTTGTTATCTATAGTAATGAATACAAGTATACTGCATGGCTAAACTATAAGCAGTCTGAATTTTGTCTGTACTGACAAAACAGAGTGTTGTACAGTGTCTGTTTGAGATTAAAACTCAACAGTGTTTGAGGAAAGCTTGTGATGATTCAGGGATACAGTTTGCACAGTGCTTACTGACGGACACAGTTTTCCTTTACTTGTTAGCTACATCAGCGTTACAGCTCTAGTGCAAACACATCTCACTGTATATAATCCAGATTACTAGTTCTCAAACACATTAATGCAGGAATACACACAGACAGGCTCCTGTTATCACTTCTCTCAGCCCACCTACATCAAGCTCCTCTGCTAGTTCTGACTCACCCTTTTGATATATGATATATGCAGATCTTTGCAATGGATTTCAAGATGTCCTTGTGCCAAAGCTTCAGATTAAATCTGCCCTGCATAATAGAAACATAGTAGATGTGATTAATTGGTGCAAACATATCTTGACCGGTTGACTGCACTCAGTAAATGCGCATAAGTGGGTAAACCTTGATTTTCCCCCTTAAAATATCTTGTTCTATTGAGCACACAAATTAATATTGCACAGCATTTGCACAGTTTTAGCGATTTCCAGGCAGTTGCTAGGATGTACTAAATGGTTGCTAGGGTGTTGCTAGGTGTTTACTATTGTATTCCAGACTGTTGCTATTGTATTACAGGTGATAGCTAGGCTGTTGCTACAATATAGGACTATGGTGTAAGTCTACAGTGTAGGTCTATGGTATAAGGTCTGTGGTATAAGGTCTATAGTGTAGGTCTATGGTATGAGGTCTATAGAATACCATAGTCGATAGTGTAGGTCTATAGTATAAGGTCTATGGTAAAAGTCTACAGTGTAGGTCTATGGTATAAGGTCTATAGTATAAGGTCTATGGTAAAAGTCTACTGTGTAGGTCTATGGTATAAGGTCTATAGTGTAGGTCTATAGTATAAGGTCTATGGTAAAAGTCTACAGTGTAGGTCTATGGTATAAGATCTACGGTATATGATCTATGGTATAAGGTCTATAGAGTAGGTCTATAGTAAAAGTCTACCCTGTAGGTCTATTGTATAAGTCTATGGTGTAGGTCTGTAGTATGGAGTCTATGGTATTTGTGTACGATATAGGTCTGTGGCTTAAGGCTACTATTTAAGTGTATAGTAGAGGGCTGTGGTATAAGGTCTACGTTAATAGGCCTACGGTATAGGATCTATGATATAGCTATGGTATAAGGTCTAAGATAAAGGGTCTATGGTATATGTGTACAATATAGGTCTATAGTAGAGGGCCATTATACAAGATCTATGATATAGGTGTATAGTAGAGGGGTATGGAATAAAGTCAATGGGATAGATTTATGTTATAAGTATATTGTAGAAATCTTTGATATTAGGTTTTGATAAAGGTCTATGGTTTAGTTGTACAGATGACTGGATGTTGTGCTAGTGTGCTATTATTATCATTTAGTGGGAAGCACTCACATTTGCATACACAGCAGAAAATCACAAACCACAATCCTGGGCTGACTTTACACGCAAGAACCAAGTTCAAACTGCTCTGCTGGTCTTGCTTTGCTTATTCCTGTTTTGTTTTTCTAGATTTTTTTTCTTTGAGAATGGCTGGATGGATGGATGGTTAGATAGATGGATGTATGGATAAGTGCTTTTACAGTGACCAGGGGTCAGCCCCTGTTGTCATGGCCTTGAGAGAAGCGGTCATCTTGAAGAAAAGAAGCAGAGAATATGGAGTCATGGCAGAGAGTGAACATCTGCTAAATGTCTGGAATACTAGACAAAGAAAATGCTCAAAAATATTAATTCTTAATATAATAGTGCAACATATATATATATATATATATATATATATATATATATATATATATATATATATATATATATATATATATATTAGTTGATATATAAAGCTAATAATAATTACTACTACTACTAATAAGCCTCTTGTGTACCTATGAGCTGGTCAGTGCGTATGGGATTGTACAGAATGGTAATAATGTATTGGCTATGAGGTTATAAATACATTGCATTGTGATCCTTGTATTGCGACGCATCTTCTGGCTAAGGCATGCGGCTGTGCTGGTGTAGATAGTGACACCTGTACATGAGTTTACGTTGGACTTATTCTTTCTGTCTATTCTGCTTTTATTCACCGCTTACCACACTGAGCACTCATGATTGGATCTCTGCCTTATGTGCTTCATGCCAGGCGTTTATGCGTGCTCTCGCTCTCTCTCTCTCTCTCTCTTAGATTTTCCCTTTACACTTTTCCACTTTCAGTGCACATGTTACGCTCGTCACATGCCAGCACAGCGAAAGACATTTGCTGTAGGAAAAAAAACCCCAACTTACTCACAGAACTGTAAAAATCTCTCTCTCTCTCTCTCTCTCTCTCTCTCTCTCTCTCTCTCTCTCTCTCTCTCTCAGTAGGTTAAAATAAGACTATTTTTTTGGAAACTGGCTCCTTTTTGAGCTTTTAGGTTTGTATTATGTTCCAGATGAGGAAGATAATGAAGATGATAATGCTGTTAATGGTCTCTCTTCTTCTGGTCACTCCCCTTTTTCTTAAAGCTTATTTCTCTCATTTGCTTTGGTTTTCTTTTTTTTTTTTTTAAATAGTTGTGTTTTCTAATACTGACAGCTTTTTTGCTCTTTTCATTTTTGGATTCCGTTACTTTGATCGGGATGATGCTGCTGCTGATGCTGCTGCTGCTGCTGCTGCTGATGATGCTGCTGCTGCTGCTGATGGTGATGATGACCTCTTTCTCTTTCTCTCAGTCTCGTCAGACCCCTGAGGGTGAGTTCTTGCCGCTGGATCAGTGCGAGCTGGATGTTGGCTTCGGGACAGGAGCTGACCAGCTCTTCCTCGTCTCTCCTCTGACCATCTGCCACGAGATCAACCCCAAAAGCCCCTTCTTCGACCTGTCCCAGCGCTCGCTCATGAATGAACAGTTTGAGATCGTCGTTATCCTGGAGGGCATAGTGGAGACCACAGGTAACTATCATTTCCTCCATTTCTTCTTCTCATTTATTTAGGTATAATATAGTATTATAATATAATACTATATTAAGTATTATATGATATAATTCCCTTTTTATATTTCTACATCATTAAACACAGCAGCTGCTTTTTACAATGTGTGTATATTGCATGGTGAATGGACCAATAGAAAAGCTCCAAAACGGATTGGAAGAAATTCTGGTTCTATTAAAAATACAGTTGCCATTCAGGAGATGCTTGTTTTTCTTTAGAGAGGCACAATATCTTTCCCATATCACCCACTTCTATCTGTATCTTGTGCTCCCGCTCCGCTCTAAATGCTAGAAAATATCATGACAATGCATAATATTCACACTTGCTTTTCTTGCAGCTATACGCCCCAGGCACAACGGGATATTTGACAGATTGTTTGTGCCACACAGAGCGTCAATACAAATGTCCTTTACCTCTCACGAAACGGGAAAACTGTAAAGAACGAGTGACAGAACAACTTCAAGTTTCTCCAATGGATTTCAGAGCTGAAACTTCCAGAACTGAGCAAAAACCACTAAAAACAAAACACTCCTTCCACCTTCACTACAAACGTCCTTCTGGAAAAAAGCCCAAAGTTACGTTGGGGGAAAAATACCCCAATACTAATACCATTTTCTAAACATACTACAGTATACACTATACTGCCAAAAGTATTCACTTACCCTTCCAAATCAATGAATTCAGGTATTCCAATTAGAGATCGACCAATATGGTTTTTTCTATAGTTACAGAGAGTTACAGAGAGTGACTCACTTCATGGTTGGGTTTTTGTTGCGTGTAGTAAAATTTCAGTTAAGGAGAATGAAGCACTCAGAGAGAGAAAGAGAGAGAGAGAGAGAAATAGAAACAGCGTGCACGATACGAGAAAGAGGAAAAACAGAGCATGTGATGCGATAGACACAGAGACGCTGATATGCTGTAATGACTCGCTTTACTCTTTCTTTATTTACGTTTGTCCTGAGTGCTGGATACTGAGTAATATATGGGAAGCTTTGGCTGCTCCGGAGAGACTCCCTGTGTAACAGTAACCCATGAATGTGTGTATTGCACTAGAGCAGTTAGCTTTAGCCCCAGAGCAAAGGAGTAAAACATCCAGTTCACGTCTACGGCTGGAACTAGAAACTAAATTTGCTAAATTTCCTTCAGGATCAATAAAGTATCTATCTATCTATCAATCTATCTAGAAACATGTAACCGCCTCATTAAATACGTCATTGTTCACTATAAATTATTCATTTTCACTTCATTGGACGAACAATTCCAAAGGTTTCAAATGGGGCAGCAGCATGTTCCACTGCACCATTAACACAGGGCTGCCCGCGGACGTGCCTGACTTTAAACCGGTGCTGCCAAACACCGATATTGGCCAATGCCGATATATTAAAAAATGGCAAATATCAGCCCGATATATCGGTCTAACTCTAGTTCCAATCACTTCCATGGCCACAGGTGTATCAAACCAAGCACCTGGTCATGCAGACTGCTTTTAGTCTGCTTCTACTCAGCGGATGCTGAGGAACATAGTGCACAGAGGTCCTCCAAACTTCATGTGGTCTTCAGATTAGCTCAAAAACAGAGCATAGAGAGCTTCATGGAATGGGTTCCGAGCAGCTGCATCCAAGTGCAATGTATGCTGCCACTGGACTCTAGAGCAGTGGAGTTGTGTTTCTCCGTCTGGCAATCCGATGGAGTCTGGGTTTGGCAGAGAAGAGTACTTGTCTGACTGCTTTGTTCCAAGTGTAAAGTTTGGTGGGGTTCTTTTTCAGGACATGGGCTTGGCCCCTTAGTTCCAGTGAAAGGAACTCTCTTCAACAAGACAATTGCATGCTCCCAACTTTGTGGGAACAGTTTGGGGACGGCCCCTTCACACCAGTGCACAAATCTAATAGAACACCTTTGGGATGAATTAGAGCAGAGACTGTGAGCCAGACCTTATCGTCCAACATCAGTGTCTGATCTCACAAATGTGCTTCTGGAAGAACATTCCCATAAACTCTCCTAAATCGCGTAGAAAGCCTTCCCAGAAGAGTTAAAGCTCTTATAGCTACAAATGGCAGGTAATAAGTATATTTACACCAGTAAGAACACCAGTTATCATTAGAATAGATGTAAATAACCATACATACAATACAATAAGTAACATGAATATTGAATTGTGAAAGTGTAGTTCCAGATTTCTCCTGGACGCCCCAGACATTGTATGAATGTATTCAGTTCCTTCAGCAGCAATCTTGATTTAGCTTAATGAAGTACTGAGCATGTATTTAGATGAGAACTGTAAATAATACTGGGTTGTTTCCACAAGGAGAAGCTTGGAAAGGGTTAAATAAACACACTGATGTATGTAAAAGATCTACTTACTCTATTAATACTGTTTGAATATTTAAAAAATTAAGTGTTTTGCTGAGTAAATAAAAGCTTCCTATCTATAAAAAATAGCTTTTTAACTATAATAACGTTGCCTCAAACTTCTGCACAGTATTGTATATCAACAATATCGAAAGCAGGAGAAACTGTGGGAAAGCGACAGGAGGATGGAGAGGTTTTCCAGCTCGTTTCAGAACTAATATCTTGCGAGTGATTTCTCTCACAGCTGGGATCTCAGCGGAGTTTGGGTTGATTGTGGAGATGCAGCTCCACTCAACAAAGCACAAAACAAACCGACCGAATGTGTTTGCGTGCAAATAAGAGCAAAGTCTTTGCTCCCAGAGGAACAGACAAACGCAGAGACTGGACCGCTAGCCGTTCTTCATCACTTCATTCAGTAGCTGAAACTCTGGGTGCTTCCATACAGGCTATTACTTGGTTTGTAGTCCAGTTTGAGTTGCTTTTGGAGACTGCGATCCTTTCAGCATTTACAAAAAAAGCTCTGTTTGCTGCAAATTCTCCTCTTCTTTGTCTATTCTTTTCTCAGTAAGAGCTTCTTGGCATTCTTTCTGATTCAAAGCGTTGACTTGTCTTCTTACAGTGGTGTCTGGAGTTTTTCAGATGTGAATTTAGCTTGAAGGTAAAAAGAAAAGAAACAATTTAAAGAAAATTTAAGAAACGAAAGAGTGATTTCCAACTTTTGCTGAGCAGCTTGGTTGTGTTGGGTGTCAGATGATGTGTTTTTGTTGATTTTGTAAGAAAAGAGTAATAAATAGTAATGAGACAATTCTAATCATAAACTAGTCCTAAAACTAGAGATGGAAAGATCGATCGGCTATGTATCGGTATCGGACGATTTTTAATCAAAATATGCGATCGGTGAACAGACGATATTTCTCAAATTTAGCCGATCCCGAGAGCTGATCGATGGCTTTAAACAAATGAGCCTTCTGTATTTCCAGTTAGCGTTTCGTTGAAGCCCCCTCCGACCAGCTCCCTGCAATTCCTATCTGAACCACTAGGTGGATACACATACCCTTTCATTTTCCACAGACTTACTAAAGCAGTGCGCCTTGCCAGAACAGTTTGCGTTGCGTCCGTCTAGCAGCTTGTTGCCGTATGTGACCCAGACTCATCCAGAGCGTTTTTAAAATCTGTAAAATGAACCGTGTCTCGTTGGGAAACCAAGACAAAGACATTTAACACTATTAATCTAATACGGTTTTTAGAGTACACCTACGACTGAATACAGTGAGTATCAGTAAACAGCAGAGCTAGCACGCGCAACTAGCACAAAACAAACAACCCAGAACACCACACAGACCAGATCTGACCAGTACTAACAGAACAGCAGCAGCAATTCAAGATCTACATTGAATGATTTAAGGACTGCAGTTTTTACTGTATTTATTTAATTAGCTTTTTTAGTTTTAAATTAAGGGTCTAAATGTAATGATTACAGTATTGGGGATATTTGTTTTATTTACTTTGTTTATTTACTGTTAATTTAGTTAAAAATATGATGCTGTTTCATATGAGCTTGTTAAAAATGGTAATAAACCAGTTTAGACCATGTTTCATGACTTGCTTGCGCTAATAACTACATGTAGCCCTGCCGTGGCATATAGCCCCGCCCTCGATCGGTATCAGTTATCGGCTGATCACATTGAAAGGTGATTGGTGATCGGAATCAGCCTTAAAAACACTGATCGGTCCATCTCTACCTAAAACTGAAGTCTAATTCTAAGTCTAGCTCTAATGATGACTTCATGGTTTTTCTCTTCATCACTTCATTCAGTAGCTGGAACTCCAGCTTTAGTTGCTTTTGGAGATTGCGATCCTTTCAGCATTTACAAAAAAGCTCTGTTTGCTGGAACACAGCAACTCCATCATCTCGGTTGTCACCATGCCAACAGCATGACTTTTAACTGGCGAATAAAATAATGTTGCATTTTCAGCACCCGAAAAAAAGTCACATTTGGTGTGTGTGGCGCTTCAGTCAGACGCGCTCGAATGAATTTACTGCCGTCTGGAAAAGAAAAAAAACCACGAAAAATGCATTCTGCGTGTAGAGGCCTTGAGAGTGAGCTTGGGGTGATTAAAGCCGTGTCATGAGCTGATGACACACAGAATCTATATCTGATGAATATTCCACACGCCGAAGTGTTAACGAAGGCATTTCTCAGAAAGCTCTCCCACGGATCTGCCAGGAGGTCTGCAGGGAGCATCTCGTGTGCTCTCCTTGCTCTTCTTCTTCACTAATAAGATCAAAACGTAAACACTTCTGTTTTCATGTCCTCCTTCATCTTAGTCCTCCTATATCTTAGTCCTCATTCGGTATCTACCTTCTTCTTCTTCAGCCTCGTCTTCACACTCTCACTCTTACTTACTCTCTCTCTCTCTCTCTCTCGCACACACACACACACACACAAGTGGAAAAAAATCTGAAATGTCAGCAGCACGTCTAATATTTCTCATTACGAGACTGTCTTAAGAAAATTACAGGATTATTCAACCTATTTCTAGACTTTCACTTCCCAAGTGACCTTATCAAGAGAAATTATCTTTACAGACCCCGGCAGATAATTTCACTCCTTTCAAGAAGTGTTTCGCAAAACAGGCAAAAATGCATGAACGCAGTAAACGCCAGCGCATGGAAATATTTTCATTTGACAAGATCTTTTTAAATGAGTAAAACTGTCTAGGAATTAATTATAATCTTATGTTTTATGATTTATCACTGAGCACTCCTTGTTTCTACATTCACTGTCCATTTTATCAGCTCCACTGACCACTAGGGGTGGGCGATATGGCCCTACAATAAAATCACAATATTTCTTGGTATTTTTGCAATAACGATACTCTTGGTGATATGACAAAACACTGAATAAAAAAAAAAATCAAGAATTTACTACTGCTACAAAATGAAAATTCAATTTTATTATTGTATATGATATGATATGGCACACCCCTAACTGAGATATTAAAAAATACAAGAATTGTCATCAAATTGTAACAGAAGTCAATGATCCAGAATGTCATGCTACTAAATAATGCACTCCAAATATCTCTATATATCCAGAACTGACGTAAAATGAATGATACTGGAGATAAAATCTGTCTCTAGTAGATATATAATGGGAAATGAGAAAAGTGGGAATTTTTCTTTTGCTAAAAACAGTAAAAGTAGTACCTGATGTGATAATTAGAGATGGGTGATAGGGCACGATATTTCAGGGTATAATATCGTTCACCATATTCAAAAAGTGATTGGGTGAAAGCCGATACTGATCGAGGGCGGGGCTATATATTACAGCAGGGCTACATGTAGTTATTAGCGCAAGCAAGTCATGAAACATGGTCTAAACTGGTTTATTACCATTTTTAATGAGCTCATGTGAAACAGCATAATATTTTTAACTAAATTAGAAGTTGGTCTATGTGGGAGTAAACCGCTTGATAAGCTCCAAACCGCTTGATAAGAGCCACATCTGAAAAGTATCTCTACTAGGAACAGCAGAGCGTGAATCCAGGTGGAATATTAAGCAGCAGAATGAACGTCTTCTACAGCCGAGAAGAGCTGCTTATCTAGAACTATAAACTCAATCACTCTGGCTGTGGTTCTTTAGCTCTCTGGCTGTTACTGCTGCTGTACTGTTCGTACCGGTCAGATCTGGTCTACACTTGGTTATTATTTAGATTAAAAATTGGCCGCTACTGATACTTAGCCAATCGATCCCTCCATCTCTAGTTTGTAGTTCTACAATTACAGACTGTAGTCCATCTGTTTCTCTGTATACTTTGTTAGTCTTGTTCTTTAATGAACAGGACCCCTACAGGGCCACCACAGAGCAGGTTTTATTTGGGTGGTGGGTCATTCTCAGCACTGCAATGACACTCCGGTGGTGATTGTGTGTTAGCGTGTGATACAAGAGTGTTTTTAAATGCTATGTCCACTCACTGTCCACTCTATTGTAGCTTGTGGATGTAAAGTCAAAGACGACAGCTCTTCACAGGTCACAGGACTCTGCCACAACACACAGCTGGCTGGACAGTTTTAGTATTTTTGGAGTTGCTTCCAGTCTTTCAGTAAAATCTGCAGAGATTGTTTTCCACTTCTCTAAAGTTCAGGCTTCTCACCATCCAAGAAATTACTGATCACTCCACACCTCAGTGTTTTTCAGCCAATTTTCTTCTTTGTCTTCTTACTTTTCTCAGTAAGAGCTTCTTGGCATCCTTTCAGATTCATAGCATTGACTTGTCTTCTCACAGTGGTGGGATGGACAGAAACATCTGTGGATTTTTTTCAGATGTGAATTGAGCTTGAAGTTAAAAAAGAGAAACAATTTAAAGAAAACTTAAGAAACAAAAGCGTGATTTCCAACTTTGGCTAAGCGGCTTGGTTGTGTTGGGTGTCAGATGAAGCATTTTTGTTGATTTTGTAAGAAAAGAGTACCTAATAGTAATGACACAAGTCTAATCATGAACTAGTCCTAAAACTAAAGTCTAAGTCTAAGCCTAGCTTTAATGATAGCTTCAGTGAATGGTTTTGTTCTTTCAGCTTTAAACAAGTTTTTTATCAAAAAGCACAATGTTTTTATGAAAATCAGTTTTCTCTCAGTTTTAACTTGCGCCACCAACTTTGGGCTTTCACCACTTTGGGTTTCCGTAGCTCAGAGTGATTACCCCCCCCGACCCCCCGAGTGGGGGAAAGACGAAATTTGTCCTCAAGAAAGGAGTAACTTCCTCCGTGATCTGGAATCGGTTTGGTTTTATGGCATCAAACACAGACCAAACCAGTCCTGGCTGTAAGATGCATTTGAAAACTGTTTCTTCCAAATAAAGCAGCACGAGAAACTTATTCCAGCACCTTAAACAGAAACGTGCAGCGGGAGATGGGAGAAGCGCTGCTCCCAGCGGAATGAAAATAGCTGCTCTGCTAGCACACCACCCAAAATAAAGCTAGCAACCGTCCCCGACACGTTTTCAAACTGTTTGCCATATGATAAGAATGGGGCACGTTGGAAGGCAGTCACAGATGCTATAGCGATGTTTATTGTAAAAGACATGGTGCCCATATATATACAGTGGAAAAGTCAGACAGGTGGAAAAATACGGTGGAAAAGTTTTAGAGTACGTGCTACCAAGCCGCAAATAATTTTCTGAAGTTGCCACAACTGTATAACAACACACGCTAACGAATCACTAGAGAGCTGGAGGAGGACGTGCCGTATTATGGCACCACCACTGACCTGTGGTCCCGCTGAACAATGCAGCCCTACATTAGTTTAACGACACATTTTGTTAACGACACCGGGGTTCTGCGAAGCGTCTGCCTTCAAACAGCCAACAAATCGATTACAATCTAAAATCAGATTTTTTGTGAAAAATTGATTTTTTTAAAGGCCACATCACCCAGCTCTAATTGCCAGTGTGATTGACTGACTGTGACGTGAGACTCTGTAGCTACGTTTGGTTGTTAGCCACGCTGAAACTGGAAGGAAAGCTTTCCAGTCACATGCGAGACTGACTGTGTATGAGATGGGTGTGAAAAGCGAGTGAGGATGGCAGAAAACAAGAAAAGGGTGGAAGTAAGGAGCCATTCTTTAAAGAAACGCGCAAGTTCGTCATAATAACATTAACGGCAATGCTAGTTTTTAGCACATAGCATTCAGCAGGCTAACATTGTGTGTAGCTTTTTTTTATTAAACGTAACATTATATAATTCATGGATTAAATGTAACCAGGTGATATTCTCGGGAATCGAAAATGCTGTATGTGTGTAGCCCTTTAAGACTCAGGTTTTTTTTGTTGGCGGCATAGAGGACTGCTGCTGTGTGAGAGCTCTGTAAGCTGAGAGGTCCCTGATACTGGTGAATATTTAATACTAAATATCCATGTAAACACTGATAATGAGATTTAATAATTGTAGAACGCTATCTTATAAGGGTGTTTTGCAGAGATGGAAGGATGTATTTCCAGCTAGCGTTTCATCCAGGAAAAGGAGCCCTCCAGCCAGCTCCCTGCAATTTCTATCTGAACCACTAGGTGGGAATACATACCGTTTCATTTTCCAAAAACTGACTGAAGCAGCGGCGTCCCGAGAAAAGCATGCACGTATAGAAAGCATGTCGTTCGTCTGGCAGTGTTTTACCGTATGTGACGCAGACTCATCCAGGACGTTTTTAAATTAGTAAAATCAGCGTCTCGTTGAGGAACCAAGACAAAGACATTTAACACTAATAATCTGATACAACACTGCACGCGGCTGAATACAGTGAGTATCAGCAAACAGCAGAGCTAGCACACACAGCTAACACAAAACAAACAACCCAGAACACCATACAGACCAGATCTGACCGGTACTAACAGAACAGCAGCAACAATTCAAGATCTACATTTAATGATTACAGATTGTAGTTTAAAATAACAGAGTCTGCGTTTAATGACAGTTTTTACTACATTTATTTAATTATCTTTTTTAGTTTTAAATTAAGGGTCTAAACTGAATGATTGCAGTATTGCTGGTATTTGTGTGATTTATTCTGTTTATTTACTGTTAATTTTTGTTAATTATGCTGTATCATATTAGCTCGTTAAAAATGGTAATAAACCAGTTTAGACCATGTTTTATGACTTGCTTGCGCTAATAGCTACATGTAGCCCTGCCGTGGCGTATACCCCGCCCACTATCGGTATCGGCCAATCGCACTGAAAGGTGATCGGCGATCGGAATCGGCCTCAAAAACGCTGATCGGTCCATCTCTAGTGTTTTATTATGGATGGATGACCATTTTAAGAGTTTAAATCGCAGATTGCAAGTGATAGCGGAGAGCCTACCATAACAAGAGTTTCTAGCAAGCTTGATAGACTGGTTTTGTTATAGAAGCTCAGCTTTGATTCATTAAACCAGTGTTTATGATTCTGTACTACATTTTGTATGAGAGAAAAATAGGTTCTTAGTAGTTCCAAGTGTTTAAAGTGTAATGGAGAATTACCCACTCTGTTTCCAGTGTAATCAGATTGTAGAAGTAGAGCTGGGAGACTCTAACCTTCTGTTTGTGTCAGTGGATTGTAAGTAAAAAATGTAATATTGAGTTTAAAATATTTGGAGCTGAAATTGAAACAGTGGGGTTAACTGTGTTGTGTTCTTTGTTTGTTTGTAGTTTACCCACTGCCGTATTTAGCTGCCATATTTAGATGTGAATTGGATTGGCAGCCAAGAAAAAAGCAGAAGCTTTACCTGGAATCTCCTGTTTTAGAGTGTTAATTTGAGGCAATACAAAACATAGAGAATACATTTTTTTTTATCGCATTTTGAGATCTACCACAATAAACCCCAAGTAGTTATTTGTTGTCTTATGTGTTTATTTTCCAAAGCCACATAAATTGTGAATTGTTATTTAAATGCATTGTGGATACACAGGTCCCCACCAATGTCAAGAGCAAATCTACGCCCTTGCCCTTGGCTGCTGCTCACGTCCGCCACTGACCACCTAAACCAAACAAAAAAGGGGTGGAATGTTTTCTGCTCCTTTTTGTTTTTTTAGAAAAAAAAAAAAATGTGCCAAGTGATGAGTAAAATATCTTCACTTGAGCACCAATGTCCCGTTGTTATGTCACTGTGAGGTGCTCACAAGTGTAGCTAGATGAATATTCTTACTTTTACACACACACACACACACACACACACACACACACATAGAGCGGCAGCAGCAGCAGTAGAATAAAGTGGATTGGGTTTCAGATTGAGTTATGAGTGCCATGTTATAACCACGCGTGTGCTTCCAGCTGTACTCTATGCATAATAACTGCTTTGGGCCTCATGCATGCTACTTTGATGTATGAGCGCCAGACCAGCTCCTTTTGTCTTCCGCATACAGAGAGCGAGGGAACGAGAGTGCGAACGAGGGAACGGACTGTGTTTTCAGCGGCGCATGTCAGACAGCCCCAGGCGTTTCCTCTTCCTTTCATGTTTCGTAATCATTTCATTTTTCCAGACTGCACACATGACGAGAACATTATAATTAAAACTCTGCCTTTTCACATCTGTCTGTCTGTGTCACACGCCGTTAATCACCGTCTCCGACGTAACGTCAGCTTTCCTCTCCTTGTTATTAGTCTAATATCACAAAATTCCCTCAGACAAAGACAAGACCCAAAACAAAACACGAGAGGGGATTTCCCACGTCACCAGCACTCCGTCTGAGTACAGGATAATTACACGATTTATCACATTAATTAGATCAATTCCTTTAATTTGCAGGAAAGACCATACCATCCCAACAATGTAGATCCTGAGAGTTAAATTAAATTAATTCAACAGACTGCACCTTTGCTTTCATCCTATAAACCACATCTTATTTAACCAATAAAGCAGCTCCAGCTTTACCTTCTGATGTACTCTTAATGCTGCTGTTGCTGCTGTTGCTGCTGTTGCTGTGTGTAGTCTTTAATGGTTTTAATAATTAATACAATCACAACGTAAATGTCTAACACTTTAAAGTGTATATTTTGCTTCAGACAAGCCGTTCCATGTGTGGAAGGCTGGAGCACCATTCTATCAGTTGAGTTAAACCTCCTAAAATCAGCTTCTAGCGAATCCCAATGCAGTCCACAACATGTGTGAAAGATTTTGTGCTGAAGTGGACGCAGGTATTCAGGACAGGTCTGAAAATAGGCATAAATGTAAAAGTCCCTAAATGTAACACTAGGGCTGGGCGATATATCGAGTTTTTAAGAACTATCAATATATTTTTATATGAGATATAAGATGAGACAATATCGTTTGTATCAATATAGTCTGTGTTTCACTGCAGTTACACTTGTAGATCTACCAGTTCGCTTCACTCTTTCTCCCAGTTTGTCTCAACTTCACGGTCCCCTGCCTCTCTCCCTCCCAAAACTCACCCCTCCCCACCGCTTCACCCTATAAACGCAGGCAGCAACAGCATGGAGACAGATAAACACACGGAATAAGCTATCGAAGAGGATGCCTGTGGAAAGTAGGGCTGGGTATCGCAATTCAATAGCAAAAAGTTACCGACCAAAACGTCTCAGTACTACCGAGTACCGAAAAGTCTAAAAAAAAAAGGTGTCTATTTTCGGTACTTTGCGTATAACACACAAAAAATGCGGCGCGCCGTGACCTGCAGAAACGCAGAGAGCACACACAGAGCTAGTGAAACATGTCAAAGCGCTCCAAAGTTTAGCTCTACTTCGAAAGAGTCTCTCAGAGCAGCTGCAGCAAATGCTTCAAGAAATACACTAAACGGCTGTTTTCCAGTGATAAAATATCATCAGGCAGGTTAACAGTTTACTGAGCTGCTTTCTTGCTTTGTGAGAGAAACTAACACTCCTACTGTGTCTGTTAGCGCTGAACGATTAAGCTAACGTTAGCACAGTAGCAGCACGTATTAGCTAGCTAGCTAGCGACATGGCTAACATTCAGTCAGCGTATGAATATACCATCTATACCTGTAACGCTGTTAGGTATCACTCGTGTTCTTTAAATATGACATTAACTAACAGTTACTTGTGTATCGAGTTCACAGAGAAGCAACCTCTTTCACTGTAGTAGAAAAGCTAAGGATGTCGGTTGAGAGAAGGGACGAACGCCACAGAGCAGTAACCAATTTTATTCTTAAAGGATTGCGTAGTTTTATAGTTTAAGCATAAGTAATGCTAATGTTTGTTGTTAATAAGGCAGGCCAAATATGCTTATTGTTTGAACAAATAAAAAGATAAAAAATAAAAAGATTATGTTTAAGTGTGAGACTGACTCATGGTTTCTGTTAAATACATACATTTTTGTATTTTTTGTTACAATTCAGAAAAAAGGTGTTGTATCCATATCAAAAATTTTCAAACGATACCCAGCCCTAGCCACAAGTACCTGTGTGACATTTAGGACATGTAGCTTTGACGCAGAAGTACCTTTTTGTTATCACCTTATGGGAAGACAAAAATATCGAGATATATATCGTATATCGCCATTCGCCTAAAAATATCGAGATATTATTTTTGGACCCATATCGCCCAGCCCTATGTAACACCAAATTTTCCTTCTGTCAGCCAGACCTCACACAAAGAGTAGCGCTTGTACAGGTAACCTCGTTACTGCTACAGATCAACAGATACAACCATGTGGGTGCACGTTGGCTCTTACTGTACACAGGAATGCAAACAGCTGCACTACAGCTAGCAGTGCTAATTCCAAACCAATAGCTACACATTCATACCGTGAAGATTTATCTTCACTTGCTTTCTCATGGTGGATCTCCCTGCTGTTGGCTTGCTGAGCCAGAGCCGAGTGCTGTTGTGCACTCATAAGCGCTTATTGATCGACAGGGGCCCCGGACCCAGATAGAAATGTCAAGCTAATCATTGTTCACAACCTCGGGTCAGAGAGACGCATTCCCCTCGGCTATTAGAGACACGCAGACCGCTGCCCCTTCCTTTTGAATTATACGCTACCCATTTAAGGACTTGTTTAAGGACCAGAGTGCTTTGAGCATTTAACACTAAGAGTTTAATGAAGAGGTGAATGTCTCACGAGGTATTATGTCTTTGTACAGATGGGTTTAGTTTTTATGCTTAAACACGGCAGTCAGCGTAGACTCCCCTGGTTAAGCTGCTGTTAATTCTCTAAGTGAAAACAATGTAGCATCCTGCTAGTGGCTCGGCTGACTGTGGACGGGCACGGGAAGTGCTAGGCTCGCAGTAAGAGAGCCCTTAATGTTATAAATAAGCTGATGTTGTTAGTCTACGGTGTATTTACTTGTTGCCGGGGCTATGCTGTGCTGGGTTGTGGGGTAGTGGGTGCAGTGTTAGCGCTTACTGTCAAGACGAGTTGTGCGGCTAAGAAGTGACCTGCCTGCTGCCCAGCTGTTTCAGCCAAAACAGAACAGCGGTTCTCCCCTGCTGCGCTACGTTTCCCGTGTCTTTATCACATTGTGACTGACACCACAAACGTAGTAGGGTAGCTTCTTCCAGGCACCGGTCATGGGGGCACTAGGAAAGGCTCTACCACAGGCTACACAGCATCAGCCGAGGACTGTAAGGAAGGAGCAGCGCAGCAAAGATGGGAGGTGGGGACTGCAGAAGAGGCAGCACAATGAGGCTTGCCAGTGGAGGACAGCGACAAAGACATCTGCTAAGGACACCTGGATGGAGGCCGGTCAGGCGTCTCCAGGCAGAGCAGCATGGTAGCCTGACATTGACTTTGACCCGCCAGCGACGCTTTAAGCTTGCAAAGGCGGCACAGTCAGCCAAAGCCAGAAGCCTAGGCTGCAGTGCAAACCTGCAGCCCCCTCGCTGTTGTCTACTGCAAGGTGGTCAGTGGGGCACGTGAGGAGCAGCCAAGGGTTAGCATGGCTTACACAGAGAACTCGCTTTTGTACATTTTAATGCATAAGTACTGCTAATTTGCTGGATTTAACATATTGGGTAATATATATGTGATGAGCACCAAAGTTATGGCACATGTGATATTTTTGATATATTGTACAGGTTGAGATTTTATATGCTTATATTTTCCACTCCATCCATCCATCCATTAACTGCCATTTTATCCTGCTAGTCGGGGTCATGGAGAGGCTGGAGCCAATCCCAGCGTCATTGGGCGTACAGCATGGACAGTTTGGACAGGTCCATCGCATGGCCAACACACACTCACTCCTACAAGGAATTTAGAGCGAACAATCAACCTATCACACATGTCTTTGGACATGTGGGAGGACACCAGAGTACCTGGGGGAAACCCACTTAAGCACGGGGATGCACACTCCTATATTTTTCATGAATAAGTTAAATTAAGTAAATAGAAACTGTGCATAAAATATAGTTAATTAAATGCCATATTCAAGGATATGTAAACAAATATAGACAAAGCCTATTCAAACTTTAGCATCAGCTGTATGATAGCAGGTGAGCCAGTCCTGCATTATAAGTTGTAAATATAGAATCAGACTGATAATAGTATTACATTTTCCTAATTTGTCATAATGTATTCGCTGCACCCTAAAAACATTACTTTAACATCCTGCCTGAACTGGCACATCTGGATCAGTGGACCAGCCTATCCACAAAAGCCTGCCTTGAAAATAAGGTGAAACTAAATTCCTGTCCTACCATTCTATTCCCAAACAGCCTTCATCTCATTCCTAACACTCGCCAATTCCTTCAGTATATAACACTATTGCACATTACAGATTCAGTTGATCTGAACATCCAATTACCTGCATAATTAGGGAATGTGTGCAGAATTTATGTGCGCGTGTAAAACAGAGCTGTTTAGTGTTTTAATTATAGAGGCAGACGGACCCCTGTTCTCCAGATCAATATCACATTATAGATCAAAATGAAGGAGTCAGAAAGAACCCAATTAAAGAGGGAGAGCTTATCAAACCAGAAATTATTTCCAGGAACATGTTTCTTGTGCTAGTAGCGTCTGCAAAGCTTTTGTCAACAGAAGAATCAGGCCTCTGCATTGTTATTCAGATGCAAATCCTTAACGTATGAGGAGCTTGTTTCATGTACAGTTCCGCTCAAAAGTCAGAGCTTTGATTTCATTACCAGTCGCACCATAAAAGGTAATTCAATTTTCTGGAGATATGTCTGTGATTAGATAGAAGCTAATCCACCTGCACCTGCAAAACAGACCACCCTAAAGTCCACACCTTAAATGTGCAGTATCTCCTTACATTCTGCATGAACACTAATTCAGGAGTTGTCAAGCAGCCATGGCTCTCTAAATGGGAAGTAAACAAAGTGTCTCGAGTCGAGCCACACAATCTTCTAGACAACCAGGGTAACGGTGTCGCAGGACGGATGGGGGGGAGTGGAGGGGCTACACATAAAACTCCAGGCATTGTTAAGAACAAGCGATGGCCAAGAAACAGCCAAAGAGGAGAAGATCTGAAGTTCTTAGACCAGGCAAGGGCGAAGAGGCATGTTATCATCAGTGTTTCAGCGGTGAAGAGACCCCAGAGAGTAGACGAGACTGAAGTTGGCTTCCTATTCGCGTTACCCTGTTCCACCTTAAATGACACAGCGGTTTCATTCTGCTGCCTAAAGCAATGCCTGCACCATTTAAGGTGGAACGGAAACACTTAAGCAAGACGTTTTACTCTGTTTTATTCTGACTTCAGTTTTTTTGAAAGTTGAGAGGTGAATAATGGTAACCGATTGATGCTGTAGCACTGTCGCCTCACAACAACACGATCCGGGTCCAATTCCCGGTCCGGGCCGTTCTGTGTGGAGTCTGCATGTTCTCCCCGTGCTTTAGTCATGAAGACCTGCATGTTAGGTTGATTGGTTACTTTAAACTGGCCAGTGGTGTGAGCGTGGCGACCTGTCCATGGTGTGCCGCGCCTTGGCCTGATGACGCTGGGATTGGCTCCAGCCCCTCCATGACCCCAGCGGGATAAAGCAGAAGATAATGGATGGATGGATGGCAGATGTTGGTGAGGGTTTTATTGACAGCGACTGTTTAGCAGCACAGCAGCAATTGCAGCAGCACATCGCTAACCCACAGTATGTTATGTTACTTGCTGGGTCTGTGTTTGCTCTAACATTAACAAGTGTTTTATAGTGATAGTTGGAGATAACTAGTTTGCTAGTTCAGTAACTTGTTTTTTGTGTGGGCAATGCACATCTATGAATTGCAGGGTTGGAGTCTAACCTTTTGACAAAGCACTGAAGGTATTTATATGTATTTGTTTTGCTGTTGTTCTCCTGAATCATATCTAACACCTTTAACATCACTGAAAGTGTTTGGATTACGAGAAGCAAAAAATGGAGCTCCATCTTAGGAAACTGGGCTTTGGATGTGTGAAGAAAGCCCCCGGCAGATCTCGGAAAAACTGAAAGCGAGTGTCCTAAAAAAGAATAGAAGATTTAATCAGGCAAAGAGCAGACAAACTAAATACTGAAATACTTATTGTTGACACTTTGGTGTAATTTGTATTTATGACAATGATTATATGCTGTTAAGGCCGTGTGATGTGGCTGTGCAGACTGTTATGCTTGTTTAAAGACAAGTTTATTGTTTATCCTGAACGCAGTCATAGATGATTTGAACAACCTGTGACTGTTTTATCTCCGTCTTTGTTTACTGTCTTTTTTGCTCATTCACATTTTGCATCCTGGGGACAAACAACTCTGGACTGATTGGTTTATTGACTGTTTTAAATTGTACGGTAGAGAAGCCTGAAATCATGGGAATCGAATTTTGTCTCTGTCCCTCTCTCTCTCTTCAGTCATGCTCAGCCCGTCCATAAGAAAGCTGGCAGAGCCGAGTAACGGCGGGGCTGCCTGCTTTTACGAGCCACTGAATGCTGAAAGCCTTTCTGAGCTACTGCCTAAAGAGCCACGCGTAGCTGCCACACGCAGAGACACACTGCACTGAGGGGCTGTAAATTAGCCCTCACTGACAGGCTGATAGAAGAAGAAATGAAATGGAGAAAGAGACAGAATATATATTATTATTTTGGGTGCATAAAGCATTCTTATGCATCTGCCACTGGAATGTCTGTTTTTAGAGGATACAGCATATTTCATAGGTAGCTCTATAACATTTGTTGTGAGTTTTATGAACCAAAAAAAAAAAAAGAAAAAGAAAAAACCTCCCTTTATCTCTTAGAATTAAACAGTCTGTTTTCATTACTGTGCCTGCAAGACTGATAAGAGATTAATGAGCTCTGTTCTGATTGGCTGCTCTGCACCGTGCCTCCTTTCAAAACAGTTCAGACTGAAACACTCTTTGGAATCTGAGTGCGAATGGGTGGAGCTGTAAATCTGATATACACAGATCAGGCATAACATGAAAACCACCTTCTTATATCTACCACACTGTCTGCTTTATGAGCTCCACTGACCATACAGGAGTTCATTGGATTCCCTGCATACATTGTTTATCCCCTTGTGTCCTGTTCTTTAAATGGTCAGGACCCCCATAGGACCACTACAGAGCAGGTACCATTAGGGAGGAGGATCATTCTCAGCACTGCAGTGACACTGACAAGGTGGTGTGTTAGTGGTGTAAGTGGATCAGACACAGCAGTGCTGCTGGAGTCTCTGATTTTACATCTATAAGGTGGACCTGCAAGGTAGGAGTGTCTGAAAGAGTGGACAGTGAGTGGACACAGTGTTTAAATACACTGCTGGAAGTTGGTACTGCTGACAGCGAGAGTGATGGTGATACTACTGAACTCTGGCAGAGTCTGACACTCAGGGATGATTTAAGAAACAGCATTCCGCTCTGTTTCGGGTGAGCCAGAGAAGCTGCTGGATGCTGTACACACCACAGCTTAATCTATACGTTGTCCAGGTTGTTAAACATGATTCTAATTCATAATTATATAATAGTGAATACTTTATATAATAAGTAAACAAAACTAGAAAACAAGAAACATTCCAGCCTTCCAGTCAACCTAAATAGTTTTGGTTTCTCACACAACAGATTTCACCAACATAAGCTAGTTTAAAATAATGACCTGTAAAGACACTTAGGCTAGACAGAGAGTGTCTCCATATCAGCCTGTGGTTATGAATCAGTATCAGTTTTGGTAGAAGGAAAGTGGTATCAGTGGGGATCTCACACTCCACAGTGAAATATATACATCTCTTTACTCTTCCTAAGATAATGACTGCTCTCCTGTCCTGACACATGCTGTTGGAAGACTGACCATCAGGGCCTCCTCCTCAACTAACACCACCCAGTTCTCTTCATTTTTTGCCATCTGCTACACCCTCAACTGCACCGCTGTTATCCAGATGTACCAGCATTAAGATATGATGATATGACGAGACTGACTCCCACTTTCCACAAAGACTGAGTCAAAGACTGCCTCTACCTGTGTAGTTTCTTAAGCTTTTACCATCCAGACTTCAAACAGAGATTCTCTCAGCTTTTCTTTGAATTTAGCTTATTAAACTGTGAATACTGTTCAACCAGAGGAGGACGGGTTCCCCCCTGTGAGTCTTGGTTCCTCCCAAGGTTTCTTCCTTCAGTCTGAGGGAGTTGCTTACCACCATCGCCTCTGGCTTGCTCACTGGTTGTAACTCAATTGTTGTTGCTCAATGTTGTAACTGTCTGGTTTTTAAACTTTCTGCAAAGCAGCTTTGTGACAACACTGTTGTAAAAGGTGCTATACAAATAAACTTGAATGGAACTGAATTAAATGTATGTTTTAGGCCGGCCAAGTTTTCCAAGTTTTCTTCTCTTAGCACTAGCTTTGTAACTGTAGACTGGTAGTGGTCAACTATTTTGTTTTGTATGTGGATTTGAACATCTTTGGAACATATGCTGCTTTTTAAGACTTTCTAGCTGCTTCACATTTCCAGACAGGTCCTATTTAGGTGATATTTAGATTTAGGTCTGGAAGTTATCATGCCAGATAATGTGTGATAGTGAAATTGAGCTCAAAACACAACTAAATTGGATTAACTGGTTGATTTAGTAGAAATAATAGTTACACATGTGTAGGGCTGAACAGCATTTGTCTATTAATAAATGAAATCACAGTGTAAAACAGCATTGTCTGTTTACTTGGGCTATCTTTGTCTGATATGAAAAGTAGTTTGATGATCTGAAATATTTAGGTGTAACAATAATAGAAGGGAGTAAATACTTTGGGTTAGTGTTAGGTGTCTCAAAACCTAGTGAGTGCCAACATAGACAGCATTTTATGTCATAGTATGCCCTCCCGACATGTAGGCTGTCCCAATTCTTACATACCTTAAACATGATGTCTACTGAGGAACCTTATTTAGACCTGATTTTAAGGAAGCATCGAACAGAACGCTGCTACTTAAAACCTAGTGAGCTGTCTAAGTAGCCACTGTCTAGGTAGGCAGCTGTTTGAGCCCCAATCCCCCCACCCCCCGTCACTGGTTTTTTTTTTTCTACTGACATACTGCTGCTTCAAAACATGCTGTGAACATTTGGTTTTCTATGATCTACATCATTTTAACATTGCTGTCTTTCTGTTCGTCTATCTCTCTCTCTGTTTCAGGTATGACCTGCCAGGCGCGCACCTCCTACACTGAAGACGAGGTGCTGTGGGGTCACCGCTTCTTGCCGGTCATGTCACTGGAGGAGGGCTTCTTCCGGGTGGACTACTCGCAGTTCCACAGCACCTTCGAGGTTCCCACGCCACCCTATAGTGTCAAAGAGCACGAGGAGAAAAGCTCGCTCCCCTCTCCTCTGGCCACGCCCCATCGCGACCGGGTCTTCTCCGTCAACTGCCTGGAGCTCGGTGAGGAACGTGCCGGCCAGGGTGGCGGTAGCGCATCCTGCAGGCTCCCCAGCAAGCTCCAGCGCATGAGCTCGTCCGGCAAAGAGGACCTCCAAAGAAAGGTCCTGCGTCTTAGTTCCCAGCCCTCAGAGAAAGCCTCCAGCACCGGAGATCTGCCCCTGAAGCTGCAGCGCCTGGGCTCCGGCCCAGCACAGGGAGACGGCGACAGCCGCTTCCACCTCAAGGCTCTAAAAGTGGGCTTCGAACCCATGACCATGTCCACAGGAGACCTCCACCAGAGGAGCTTGCCCCCTACTCCAGCACCTATCCCCACACACCCTCACGCCCCTCTACATACGCCCCTGCCCTCTGGAACAGGGGGGCGGCCTGAGGACAACCTGCCAGCCAAACTGCGGAGGATGAATGCTGATCGTTGAGATCGGCTGGACATCTGGTCTGGTGGGAGTCGTTCTTTGCTGCTGATCTGAGATGAGATTTTTTTTTTTTCCTTCTGCTGCAGTCGGAGGTGGGATTCGGTGGGACAGGCTGGTCCTGGATCAGCACAAGAAGAACAACTTCTAGCCAGAATTAGCTAATATATGGAATGGATGTTCAGAGGTGATGGATAGACTTTGAACAGCATCCTGATGGCACATGTGGTGAATGTGAAGGACAGAAATCAAGAGGGGACTGGAGGGAAGCTGAGAGGAGGAAAGACTGATCCATGCATGACGGGAGAGGGTTATTTAGTAGTTTGGACGCGTGTTGGGGTGTCACGATTCACATTTTATTTTATTTTATTTTTTCCAATACAAGGATTGCACTATGAATCAAGTACAGTTCAAATCTGTTCACGTTATCAGTCATAACGACACAATTGGTAGAAGTTTAGATGGGCGGGCCCACATTACAGGCTTTAAATACTCATTGGTATTTCTGAAAGTAAAACTATTACGTCAATAGTATTATTGATATATTATGGATATGGATTTTAACCTTTTAACCTTAATAAGGCTGTTCCTCAGTGATATTGTAGATCGAACAAACCTACGAATACCAACTCAGTTTACTCTACAAACGACCAAACTGAACATAAAACTCATGAATAGTTATGCTTTATCGTTCCTCTGGTTAAACAAAACAATCAGAGTTCTGTTCCGAATGAACTCACACACGTACACACGGTGGCATCTAATAATAAAGGAAGCCTCATGAATATTTCATACAATCACTGTAGCGCCCAGAAACCTTATGTTGCTGAAATGACTCTACAGGGACAAGAAAAAGGAGTTGAATCCTTTGGAATGACCTGGATGACTATTACCTGGATTACAAATAAAATATCACAATTTTAGAGAAATATCTAACTAAAGCTAAGTCCACTATCAACATACTAACAGCTGCACTTTTCATGCCTTACACTGAGCACATTAAGTAACACTCATAGCGCAGAGTACAAAAAGTAAGTGAGCCTCTGTGTTAATGACTTCTCCGAGAGCTCATCAGCAAAAGATGTTTCAATCAAAGAGAGGAATTGAAAGTGAGGGTTTCACAGGCACTCTGCATGTTTAATAAATGCAGTACAGGAAGCCTGGTTACTGACAATTCTGTCCTTCTCAAGAAAGGTTAGTGTGAACCATGGCTCGATAAAACAACTTTCAGAAGACATTGTGTAGAGACTGGGTAGACTTTCTATGGATGTGGCGGAGGGAGCATCATAGTTTGGGGCTTGACCTCAAGCTGTAGAGACATTGGGTGGTGCAACAAGGCAGTATCCCAAAATACGCAAGTAAACTGACCTTAAACTTAGCAAGATGCTGTGGTACCAGCTGAAGAGGCCTGTGCAAGCAAGATATCCCAGAAATACTGATGAACTGATACACATCAAAGGTCCTACTTAACATTAAGCAAGTCATTTTATTTGCACCTACTGGAAATGTTTGGTGGAGGTGATACCTCTAAAGAGGATCTAGAGGTTATACTTCCTTCTTCCGACCTGCACTGTGGCTGTTACTCAGTGTGCTTAGTATGAAAAGTGCAACTGTGTTATTATTATTAAGTTTGTGTTTGTCTATAATTCTGATCAGACCATGTCATTAGTAATCAATGTTCAGCTATCAACTCCAGCTATTTCTAAAGGGTCCAATTACTTTTAAATACTCCTGGTATTAGTGTTGGACCTATTGGTTTTATATGGTTATGTATATTTGTTACAGCAACTAACTATATCCAGTAGATGGCAAATAATATCATAAGGGTTGGACAAATAATTGATTTTGAGAAGTATCTCTTTTGAAAGACTCATAAAATTCATTTTAATATAGGTTCTTTATTTACTGTACTATAACCTCCACTATAGCCTCTCCAGAAGAAGCTAATCCAGTAATATTTGGAGAAATAGTTACTGAACAATAAACTGTAAAGCTGTAATATATATATATATATATATATATATATATATATATATATATATATATATATATATATATATATATATATATATATATATATATATGGTTTAAATAAGTTGTAAAATTATGAACTTTCAACACATAGTTTTCCACAATCATATAGCTGATCTTAGGAGCCTCTACTGATGAAACATCTTGAAGTAGTAAAAACTTAAACCTTCTATAAACTAAGAAATTAAGTAATTAAGTAATTAAGAAATTAATACCAACATAACAAATACTTGAGTATTAAAATCATTCAGCCCAGCTCTAAAACAAAGGATATTTCTAAAACAGCTTAAATTTCAGCCACAAAACCAGAGAAAGATCCTACGTCTCTGTTCTCAGCCATCAGAGAAAGCATCCAGCACCAGAGATCTGCCCCTGAAGCTGCAGCGTCTGGGCTCCGGCCCACCTCAAGGCTCTAAACATGGGTTTTAAAGCCATGACTATGTCCACAGGAGACCTCCACCAGAGGAGCTTGCCCCCTACTCCAGCACTCCACACAACCCCACGCCCCACTCCATACACCCCTGCCCTCTGCAGCAGGGGAGGGGCGGCCTGAGGACAGCCCTCCAGCCAAGCTGCAGAGGATGAATGCTGATCGTTGAGATCGGCTGGACATCTGGTCTGGTGGATGTCATTCTTTGCTGCTGATCTGAGATTATTTTATTTTTACTGATGAAACATCTGGTAAATTTCTGCAAAAGATAAATCTTCTATAAACTATAAAAAAAAACGAGTATTGAAATCACTCAGGCCAGCCCTAGCTTCCCCAGTTCAGTTACTGCACTAAAACACAAAATACTTTTAAAACAATTCAAATTTCAGCCACAAAATTAGGGAAAAAAAAACTCTGGATGGCAACTGCACCTGATTACACATTTGTTTGATTTGCGTTAGTTATGCTTTCACCAGATGCAACAGTTTAAGGTACTGGATGGATGAAAAATCCAAAGCAAAATGAATGTTGGCAATCCTATTTTTCTTTCTTTGGGAACAATATTGTAATTCAGTACAAAAACCACATACATACATACATACACACCAATCAGCCATAATATAAAAAACACTCGTTTGTATGTACTATTAATGTTTATTTTGTTAGCTCTACTTACCATATAGGCACACTTTGTAGTTGTATAATTACAGACTGTAGTTCATTTGTTACTTTGTTACCCTGTTCTTCAGTGGTCAGGACCCCCGCAGGACCATCATAGAGCAGGTAAAAACAGGGTAACAGAGTATACAGAGAAACAAATGGACTACAGTCTATATAAAGTGCTTCTCCAGTCAAGTGGAGCTGATAAAACTGGACAATGAGTACAGATACAAGGAGGTGGCTGATTGGTGTATAGCACGTTTGGATATCTGACCCTGTTTACACTTGGTTGTGTCGTGTGAGGATTGTGACCTGATGAAGTATTAACCACATGTGGTAGCCAGATACGATTCCGATTGTATTGGAATCTGATTGCTGTATAGCATGTACTGTAAGATTTAGGGATGTGCATTCCGACTAACACTGATATTCAAGCATCTATAAGGATTAATGAGCAGATAACTGGCTGTCTATGAGGAAGGAAGTAGTCAAGGCGAAACTTTAGTCAACATGTATGTAGAGCCATAGGCTTAGCTTTTTAGGCGACACTGGTGTTGCACAAATGCACAGAATCCAGGTACTCCACATGCATGAAACGGCCAGGTGTAAAGGGGGTCTTTACTGTGCATCGTTACACCCCAAGGTGTCCAAGCACCAGACTCTAGCTTGGACTAGTGCTGCTCTGCTGCTTTAGCCGGTTACTTCAAACTCTGTTCACACACAAACACACATGCGACCATGTGTGCATGCATTCACATTCACCATCTCTGTGTAGCAGCCCTCCCTCATCCCATAGTTTTCAAAGGAATAAATTCTATTTAAGAGGCCACTGTTGTGCTTTTCTTTTCGAGTAGAGTCTGTGTTTTTATTCCCCTTTTCAGATCAGACTGTTTAGCGGGCGATACTGTACGTGTCTGTAAAGCCGTTGAATTTGTGATCTGGATAACCGTATTGCTACACTTTTGATGTGCAGGTGCATTATCCATAGATGAATTACTTTTTTTTTGGGACAAGTGGGATCGTATTCACAACAATCATTTCCTTTCATTGTTTATTCATGCGACATGAGCGATGTTTTATTCATGCAATATCAAGACGGACTCGGTGTTGCATGAATAAAACAATGTAATGAAACTAGGATTGTGAATTCTAGCCCACAACATACAAAAGATGTGATTCAAATGTGCTTGGAGGGCCCCTCACGCCCTACTCACCTGAATAACAAGGTAAAACAGTCACAGAGGGCTTAGACCCCTGAGCCCACAAACATTAATGTTTCAATACTGACTGTTGTTTTCTAATAGCCAGAGAAATAAGTGATAAACCAAACGATCTAACGTGAATAAAAAAGAACATTCTAGAACAGCATTAAAAGAGTAGAATATTCTAGAACAGTGTGATTGCCAAGAAAATTAAAGAACAATATTAACAAGGTAGAACATTCTAGAACAGTGTGGTTAAGGAGAGGATTTTAGAAGAGCATTAACATGGTTGAACTTTCTAAAACAGAGTGACTTGGGGAGAACTGTTTGAACAGGATAGAACTTTCTAGAACAGAGTGGAATAATATTCTAGAACAGTGTGACTGGAGAGAACAATGTATAACATTATAACTAGGGGAGAACATTGTAAAACAATGTGACGGGACAGAAGTTTTTAGAACAGTATGAACAGGGAAGAACTTTCTAGAACAGTGTGGTTAGAGAGAGGATTTTAGAAGAGCATGAACATGGTTGAACTTTCTAAAACAGAGTGACTTGGGGAGAACTGTTTAAACAGGATAGAACTTTCTAGAACAGAGTGGGATAATATTCTAGAACAGTGTGACTGGAGGGAAGAGTCTAGAACAGTGTGACTGGAGAGAACAATGTATAACATTATAACTAGGGGAGAACATTCTAAAACAATGTGATGGGACAGAAGTTTTTAGAACAGTATGAACAGGGAAGAACTTTCTAGAACAGTGTGGTTAGAGAGAGGATTTTAGGAGAGCATGAACATGGTTGAACTTTCTAAAACAGAGTGACTTGGGGAGAACTGTTTGAACAGGATAGAACTTTCTAGAACAAGGTGGGATAATATTCTAGAACAGTGTGACTGGAGAGAACAATGTATAACGTTATACCTAGGGGAGAACATTGTAAAACAATGTGACGGGACAGAAGTTTTTAGAACAGGATGAACAGGGAAGAACTTTCTAGAACAGTATGAGCAGGATAGAACTTCCTAGAACAAAGTGATTTGGGGATAACATTCTAGAAGAGTGTGACTGGAAGGAAGACTCTAGAAGAGTGTGACTGGAAGGAAGACTCTAGAACAGCATGACTGGAGGGAAGACAATAGAACATAGAATATTGTGACTAGAGGGAAGACACTAGAACAATATGAATGAAGGGAAGACACTAGAACGGCGTGGCTAGAGGGAAGAACCTAGAACCGAGCGACTGGAGGGAAGACACTAGAAACTATAACAGTGTGAATGGAGGGAAGATACTAGAACTATATGAATGAAGGGAAGACACTAGAACGGCGTGGCTGGAGGGAGGAACCTAGAACCGTGCAACTCGAGGGAAGGCACTACAACAGTGACAGGAGGGAAGGCATTCTAAAACAGTGTGAGTGAAGGGAAGAACCTACAACCGTGCGACTGGAGGGAAGACACTAGAAACTATAACACTGTGACTGGAAGGTAGACACTAGAACTGTGTAACTGGAGGAAAGACACTAGAACCGTGTGAATGGAGGGAAGACACTAGAAACTATAACAATGTGACGGGAGGGAAGACACTAGAATCATGTATATGGAGGGAAGACACTTGAACATAGAATAGTGTGACTAGAGGGAAGATACTAGAACAATATGAATGAAGGGAGGACACTTGAACAGCGTGGCTGGAAGGAAGAGCCTAGAACCGTGCAACTGGAGGGAAGACGCTAGAACTGTGTGACTGGAGCAGAATATTGAAGACCATGTTAAATGGGCAGAACATTCTAGAAGAGTGTGAATGGGGGAAGAAGAAAACACAGCAGGGGAACACTCAGTCAAACCTGCTACCATCACAGCACACGACCGTGTGAGCACGCAGTGGACATGAACGAACAGGGAAGCTGTAATGATGCGTCCAGCGTAAACTATATGATAATTACTGGCTCTGTTTCTGACCTCACCCATGCTGACCGGAAGCTTGCTTGACTTCTCCTCACCTTTACTCAGTCAGGCAAACAGCAGCCTCCACTTCTGGTTTTGTGTGGAGAAACAAAAGCCGCAGCGCAGATCTGCCCGTCTCTCCCAATAAAGACCTTAAAACAGTATGACTGGAGAGAAGAAGACTCTGGAACAGCATGACTGGAAGGAAGACTCTAGAACAGTGTGACTGGAAGGAAGACTCTAGAACAGTGTGACTGGAAGGAAGACTCTAGAACAGCATGACTGGAGGGAAGACACTAGAATCATGTGAATGGAGGGAAGACACTTGAACATAGAATAGTGTGACTAGAGGGAAGATACTAGATCAATATGAATGAAGGGAAGACACTAGAATGGCGTGGCTAGAGGAAAGAACCTAGAACCGAGCAACTGGAGGGAAGACACTAGAAACTATAACAGTGTAAATGAAGGGAAGATACTAGAACTATATAAATGAAGGGAAGACACTAGAACGGCGTGGCTGGAGGGAAGAACCTAGAACCGTGCAACTCGAGGGAAGGCACTACAACAGTGACAGGAGGGAAGACATTCTAAAACAGTGTGAGTGGAGGGAAGAACCTAGAACCGTGCGACTGGCGGGAAGACACTAGAAATTATAACACTGTGACTGGAGGGAAGACACTAGAACTGTGTGACTGGAGGAAAGACACTAGAACCGTGCGACTGGAGGTAAGACACTAGAAACTATAACAATGTGACTGGAGGGAAGACACTAGAATCATGTATATGGAGGGAAGACACTTGAACATAGAATAGTGTGACTAGAGGGAAGATACTAGTACAATATAAATGAAGGAAAGACACTAGAACGGCGTGGCTAGAGGAAAGAACCTAGAACCGAGCGACTGGAGGGAAGACACTAGAAACTATAACAATGTGACTGGAGGGTAGACACTAGAACTGTGTGACTGGAGGAAAGACACTAGAAACTATAACACTGCGACTGGAGGGAAGACACTAGAAACTATAACACTGCGACTGGAGGGAAGACACTAGAAACTATAACACTGCGACTGGAGGGAAGACACTAGAAACTATAACACTGCGACTGGAGGGAAGACACTAGAAACTATAACACTGCGACTGGAGGGAAGACACTAGAAACTATAACACTGCGACTGGAGGGAAGACACTAGAAACTATAACACTGCGACTGGAGGGAAGACACTAGAAAACTATAACACTGCGACTGGAGGGAAGACACTAGAACTATAACACTGTGACTGGAGGGAAGACACTAGAAACTATAACACTGCGACTGGAGGGAAGACACTAGAAACTATAACACTGTGACTGGAGGGAAGACACTAGAAACTATAACACTGCGACTGGAGGGAAGACACTAGAAACTATAACACTGTGACTGGAGGGAAGACACTAGAAACTATAACACTGTGACTGGAGGGAAGACACTAGAAACTATAACACTGCGACTGGAGGGAAGACACTAGAAACTATAACACTGTGACTGGAGGGAAGACACTAGAATCATGTATTTGGAGGGAAGACACTTGAACATAGAATAGTGTGACTAGAGGGAAGATACTAGAACAATATGAATGAAGGGAGGACACTAGAACGGCGTGGCTGGAAGGAAGAGCCTAGAACCATGCGACTGGAGGGAAGACGCTAGAACTGTGTGACTGGAGCAGAATATTGAAGACCATGTTAAATGGGCAGAACATTCTAGAAGAGTGTGAATGGGGGAAGAAGAAAACACAGCAGGGGAACATTCAGTCAAACCTGCTACCATCACAGCACACGACCGTGTGAGCACGCAGTGGACATGAACGAACAGGGAAGCGGTAATGATGCGTCCAGCGTAAACGATATGATAATTACTGGCTCTGTTTCTGACCTCACCCATGCTGACCGGAAGCTTGCTTGACTTCTTCTCACCTTTACTCAGTCAGGCAAGCAGCAGCCTCCACTTCTGGACGGGAGTATGTTTTTGTTTGGAGAAACAAAAGCCGCAGCGCAGATCAGCCCGTCTCTCCCAATCAGCCCATCTCTTAACAGAGGACGAGTCCATCCCAAACAAAAGCCTGTCATTTATTTGTACTGAATCAAAGAAGCAGGGAGACGTGACGAGGCCGGATTTATTGTTTTCAGCCACACGGTACATACAAAATTAGAATAAATCTTCCAATCCACAATGAAACCAGAACACATCCAGAGAGAATAACACAGAGAACAGAGTGTGTTTTGCTGAATCCAGAGAGAAGCCTGGTAAATGAAAATGCACCTGCATGTTACAGCAGGAAGCAAGTCTCCATCTCTGTCCCTCACGGCCACACGGCGAGCAGCTAGATCCCACTGCTTCAAAGTAAAAATGAAACTCACTGTGAAACACTAAGAACTGACACTTCAGAAACACACTTTATGAAGTTATGTCAATAGTTTTTGAGTTTTAAAGAAAAAACATGATTGTATGTGTGTACGACTGTCCAAATTTGTGTTTGCTTGTCATGTACTGCTCAAAATTACCTAAAGCGGTCACCATCGACTAACTAGAATGATATAGGTTTTTCTTTAGCCGATGCCGATGTTTAGAGGTCAGGGTCAGCTGATGGCTGATATGTGCTGATTTTTAGAGCCGATATCTAGACGTTTTCTGCTTTATTTGCAGCTAAAATGTCACACTAGTAATAAAAAGAGGATGCACAACATTTCTGAACTTATCATTTATCAAATACTGACTTAACAAGAAAAAAATTTAACATTATCTGCCCCCCAAAAAATACAGTATGACCACATTACTGCTGAAAGAGTGCATCTCTTCACACCCAAAACTAACATGCTATTAAGAAGTGCAGTGAAAGATACTTCCACAGAGCAGACATGTCACTGCAGTTACTGAGAGTGCCTCACTTCACGCTCTGGTTTTTATCACATTGTAGTAAAATTGCGCGACGCGAGAGACAAAAAAAAGAGAGAGAGGCTGATATGCTGTAATGGTTATTAACACAGCGGCTCTGTTCTGTTTTCTTTAGTTCTGTTAGTCTCGAGTGCTGGAAGCTGAGTAATATCTGGGAAGCTCTGTCTGCTCCGGAGAGACTCTCTGTGTAACAGTAACGTGTTAATGTGTGTGTTACACTAGAGCAGTTAGCTTTAGCCCCGGAACTAAGGAGTAAAACATCTGCTCTGGTTCACGTCTATGGCCGTACCTAGAAACACGTAACCGCCTCTATATATAATTTATACCGCTATAAATTATTCATTTTCACTGTGGCTGAACAGTTCCAAAGGTTTCCAGCTTGGGGTCCTTCACATGCAGCAGGAGCACGTTCCACCGCACCAATAACACGGGGCTGCCCGTGGACGTGCCTGACTTTGAACCAGCGCTGCGAAACGCTGATATCGGCCGATGCCGATATATCGGTCAACCCTAATTAGAACATTCAATCATTTTTTTAAATTATTGGCGGCATGTGACTGCTTTATTGCCCCCTTGTGGCTTCACAGCAGGATTCGCTTTTTAGGTAAAAATAAAAGAATCCTGCTTCACAGTAAAATAAACCTTAGCTGGGTTTTCAAGCACAGTGTTAACAATAAATGGTCTCAAACTGTGGAATGAATGTATACTGGCTATGAGACTAACCCTGGAGACTGGTGGGCAGACTGGACATACAGGAAAAAGCAGGCTTTTGGTTTATATCATAGAATTCAGCACTAAGAAAGAAGGAAACACAACATCTGCACAGGAATTTGGTATCTTATCTGTGTTTAACCCACTCGTGTAGTAAAACACCCACATACATACTAGTGAACACACACACTGGGGGCAGTGAGCACACCTGCTCAGAGAGGTGGGCAGTGCACCCACAGTGCAGTACCGGAGAGTTAGGTGTCTCGCTGAAGGGCACTTTAGTTGTGTCTTGTTGGTTCAGGGAATTGAACTAGTGACCTTACAACCTACAACTAGCCTACAACTGCCCAAGTGGAGCACTGAGATACATCTAGCAGCCATGCACTTACTCCCTATACTCAGCATAAACAGTGAAAGAAGAAAACTGAAATAAATAATCCAGCATAAACATTTTCTGACATTATATTATATTATATTATATTATATACACACATTTTTTACATATTACATACACTACCACTCAAAAGTTTGGGATCACAGTGAAATGTTCTTGTTTTCAGTGGAGTATCTTCCTTTCTTAACACAACAATGGACTGACGGGTCTCTAAAGAAAGTTGTTTCTTTCTGGTCATTTTGAGTCGGTCAGCAAGCCACCAACTGCTGACACTTCAGATACTAAACTAACCTAGAATGTTGTTCTCCCTTTTATACTCACTTATTAGTAGAATGTTTTTTAGCTGTGCATCACAATTGAGCAAGAGTGTCCTAACAACCAGTTAGCCAAATAACATCCTTAACTTGGCCGTACCAGGAGATTTAGGCAGAGGACTGAGAATTGCTGATAATAGGACTATATGCAAAATAAGCCTCTAGACAAAAATAGGCTTTAATACAAAAAATGTTTTCTTTAAAAATCATCTGATACACTTAAATTAATTGTGAAATGGACAATATTGTTTGTGAATTGCATGAAAATTGCATGAAATGAAATTCTAAAGTGATCCTAAACTTTTGAGCTGTAGAGTATTTACAGGGAAGTTATTAAAATATTACCCCATGGTGGTTTGACTTTGGTTGAGCAGGCCAAAAAAAGATCCCTCCTACAGGTTCACTAAAATCTAAAGTATTTTTGTTATGAATTCATAGTTCCATTTAGGCGACTAGTGAAGTTTGGAGTGAGCAGAGCAAAACACGAAAGCTTTGTCTTTTATTTCAGAAAATAACGAGTATTTACTTCGGCCTATTTGTTTAAAGCATTTACTCTGCACTGTCCATCTCATTACAGGAGCGGCTGAGGTCGTAATCATCACCCACTGAGAGAGAAAAAGCACATTTTCTTGCCAAAGTGCGCCATTAAGAGTGCCCGCTGTGGTTGGTTCAGAGTTTAATCATTGCAGGCCCTGGTGGTGATTGGGGGGGTCTGATTGGTGGACAGAAGGAAAGTGGTTATTACTTCTCTTAAAGGAGCTATTAGGTCAGAGGGGAAAGAATGATGCAGTCATTTTGCCGAAGGATATGAAAAGTCACATTTCAGAAAAACGGACCAGAAAACAAGCGTGAAAGGAAAATGCGAGAACAGATTAAAGTTGGGGTCAAAAAATAAAGAAGAACAGGACCCAGATAAAAATCAGGTGATTTCAGCACCGCGGACAGGGCCGCTGTAAACACAGCCTGAAAGAACGGAGCATGATGGCGTTAACGCTTCACTGAAACACCATGCGGAGGAAATGAAGGGAGGAAGAAAGCGGAAGGGAAAAAAAACTGAATGGTTTAAAGGTAAAGAGTGAAAGAGGAGAAGGGCCAGATGGTGGGTTCTTGTGTTAGTGCGTGCGAGAAGGGCTCAGATGGTCAATGTGCTTTGGGTTTTGCACCTCAGTGGCAGATTACAGCAATACATAAAGAACATCAGGGATGCAATCAGTGCTGGGAATACTATCCCTGCACTTCCGAGAATTACATTCAACTGTTCTTCTGTTTCTCAGAGTATTCCTTCAACTGGATTATCTTAGCACACGCATACGGTTTTCAGGTTAATAAAGACTCATGACGCATGAGTCATGACGCTTAGTTTGATTAAACCAGTTTGTGATGAAACACTCTTAAAACAATACGCCATGAGTGTTACAGTGTTGTAAACTAATCTATAGCATTGCTTTACAGAAGCACCCTACTGATGTTTCATCACGTGTATTTATTACCTAGTACCTTTTTTATTAGAAGATGTAAATAAGCAGAAATACAATACAAATACTATTTAAATATTTAAAAAATAAGTCTATTGTTGCGCAAATAAAAGCTTTCTGTCAGAAAAAAATATCTGTTTAATAAAATCATGTCTCCATGTGCCTAGAACTATTCCACAGTACTGTATATGTACACACATATACAGAGCAATTGACTGCCGTGACTAAGCTGCACTATAAGTTCTCTTTTCTTCGTTAAAAGTAGTAGCATTACTGAGTAAACGGGCTAAAACATTGTGTTGCTGCTGCCCTATAAAACCTGAAATTAAGTCGGCCAAGTCATATGCAGTAATGTACATGCACTGGCTCAAAACAAAGGTCCAGCTCCATGTACAAACACAAAATCAACATCATACTGATTAAGATTTAATGACAGAAGCAAGATTATTTACTCACATCCTGAGAAGAAATGTTGCTTACCAAGTTTTGACTTACTTATAAATATTATACATGTAAGTTTATTTTAAAAACTGTTATATGAAAGATGAAATAAAATTGCAAAGGATTGTCTAGTAAAATTAGCTTATTAGTAGATCATTAGCATTGGCCTGTTTACCTACATTTGTACATTTGTGTACATTTCAAACCACATGGGATCTACTTGGCTTTCTGTGTCACAATGTTTTACTTGAATACAGTAACAGTAAAATACAGACTGGTGCTCTGCAGTACTGAACAGTGCTCCGAGTCATGGCACTTCAGCACGTTTCTACATACCTCCAATTAAAACTATGCTTTTGAATTTCTGGACCCTGGAGCCTTAAGCTAGTGGTCTCCAACCCTGGTCCTGGAAAGCTACTTTTCTGCAGAGATTATACGCGAAGAGATGCCCCATCTCTTACCTAACTCCAATACACCTGATCCATCAGAAGCTTAGGAAGGGGTTGATTAGCTGGAGCCAGTGTGGCAGATTGTGGGTGAAAGGAGGCTCTGCAGGAAGGCAGCTCTTCAGCTCTTAAGTAGTTAGTCCCACCCATTATAAATGTGATGGGTTGCTTTCACTGTCATTTCAATACAACAGCTGCCCTTTATATTGTGTGAAAATTACATGGTGAATGGACCAATAGAAATGCTCCAAAACTGCTTGGAAAAAGTTCTAGTTCCTGTGACTTGCATTAGAGGTAAACAGTTTTGACCTCCCCTATAAAGTTACCTCAGCTTGGCCATCTTTGTGAAGAGGCGTGAACTGTTTTCTCAGTAGGGGGTTTGAACTCCTCCCGTTTCACCCCTCATTGCTCGCTAGCAGCTAAACAGCAGGTCACAAGATTTCACACACAGAGAACCAACAGTGTCCTAATTAATCTGATAATATAGTTATCGGGAAAATAATTCATGCATAAACTGTATGTTGTTTAGTCAAGTTTTCATATTCCTCTTGAACAAATGGCCACTAGAGGGCGGCTGCAGAAATAGGCTACCTTCACACAGTGCACAGTGTTGAGCCTAGCATGCAATCCAAGAAGTATTTAGAACACTTTATTTCTGAGAGTGTACCAGCGGTGCCAGTTACACTGGAGGCAATGTTAATTTGCACACCTTTAAACACTTTTGTACGGGTCTCCAACCCGGTACATGGTATGTAATCAACCCGGACAGTTCTAAATATAGCTTGCTCAAACATTAGTCAGAAATTGTTAAATATATCCAGCTTCAAAGCCCCCAAAATCTTTTCCCATCCTTCTCAGCCTTTCAGCGTGTCAGGAACGACAGTGCCCTCCAGCCAATCACCAGCATCAGTGTCTCAAAACGCAACGAGAGTGATCAAGCTGACACTCTGCAGGTGTAAAAATACCTGCAGCATTAAACTTTCAGCAGGACAGAACCCGGAGAGCAGTAGGTTTTAATTTAAGAGCAGTCATAAAGTCACTATTTCATCTCTATTTCAATAAGCAGGCCAGACTTTCAGACAGCAGTGCTTAGGACCGGGGAACATTTGGATAATCAAAATGTCTCTTGGGGGAAATGATAAGAGCTTAACAGCATGCTTTAATTAAATTAGCAAAATGGCAATTCAACCGATCCATGGCTTTCATCTGGAATTATAATCGTGCCCTACAATCAAAGTTCCTATAAACTGCTCAACTACTTTGAAGTGTCCTTAGGAAACTTAAGGTCTGATGCAATCCGAGGTCGTACGCTTTAATCCTACTAAAAGACAAAGCAGGGATTGTTAGAAGAAATTAAATTACATTCTTATTCCACCTAGTATTGAAAACTGTAAGTGCATTCTGAACAATCAAGGCTTCTAAATCGTTCCTATGGTTCTCAACAGAAGCTTGTAACAAATGGTGGCAGTATGTTAGCTAGGAGGGGCACTTGGTGGTTTGGGTACTAATCTTCCATAGAGAAACATGCAGTAAACATACGATAAGGTATTTTGGAGATAGTTTAATAAGCATGAGAGCACCGGGACTTCGGCCGTCACAACTTTCCAGGAAACAGCAGTTGGCGAACCTAGGCTACAACCTGGAACAGTCCACCACGCGTACATCCTCTCCCACGTTACTACCACTCTTCCTTTATCATTCACTCTGGCTCCCCCGCTCACATGCACACTGCACCAAGCCTTAAGATAACCAGTACAAGCTCTAACTGATACAGATCTGAACGTTATGTTAAGACTATTTAAACTTCTAAAAGCATCTTTAGGGTCTAAATATTAGGGCTAAACATACAATTTAAAGCCATAAATGTCAAGACTTTGTCATACCTTTGTCATACCTTCTGCAAGCGCCCCAAGTGGATTCTAGTCATATATGTTAGTGCTAGGCTAAGTTCTAGATGAAACATCTTGTTATATCAGCAGCTCATTAAAGAAATAATATTGGGCTGAGGTTGAGAGCCCAGGCTCCAGTGGAGGGTGGCTGAGATGAGCGCGTTGCTGCTGTTGACAGCCTAAGTAGCGGCCAACGGGGAGGATGGTGCACCCTGAGCGCTGTGCATTGAGGAGCTGCTGTGAAAAGGACACGGTCCCTACATACAAGCTTTTATGTATATGCCTTTTCTGCCTGGTGGAAACAAAAGAGCAGTTCTCGACGCAGAAACGAGGCCTTCCTCTGAATATTTACCTTGTAGTGGTTTTACAGTGACTACGAAAGGAAGCTTCAGAGCTTCTGTTTTGTTTTCTTTTACTAACAACTCCCAGGAACCTATTTAAACTATGAATAAATAGACTAGACTATCACAGTCCATGGTATATCTAGGGTTTCCAATGGACTAAAGTGGATTTTTATCTTGGACAATTGGTCCCACCCATTGTAAATGTGATGGGTTGCTTTGACAGTCACTTTATAATTAACATATTGTTGCTGTCAAATGAAAATCAATCAATCAACCTTTATATAAGCTCGGATGTACATTGAGGGTAACCCTCAGTTTCAATGTAGCCGAGCATTTACATGGACAGGGATTGACAAAGAAAATAAAAACGAAATGTAATCATTATAAATTAAACAACTGAGAAGAAAGTAGCTAATAAACATTAAACAAAAAAAACAGTGAACTTAAAAGTAGAAATAATAATAATAATAATAATAAATAGATAAAAGCTAAGATTAAATTAGTAAGAAATTAAGATAAAAAGAGGGTAAGATTACAAATAATAAAAAATATAAAATGAGAAAATTGAAGAGGGAAAAAAACAAGATATTATAATAATAATAATAAAATAATAATACAAAATAATAAAAATAAAATAAAATAAATAATATAATATAAAAAAATCCTAAAGAGGCCTAAAACGCTCTTCACTTTCAATACTATAAGTACTACAAGTCTATGGAACCAGATTTTATTTCCATGCTATTTTAGAGCATATCTATTGGTCCATTCATC
Source organism: Megaleporinus macrocephalus (assembly GCA_021613375.1). NCBI lineage: Eukaryota > Metazoa > Chordata > Actinopteri > Characiformes > Anostomidae > Megaleporinus > Megaleporinus macrocephalus. Next base: position 10,997,972 of record CM038719.1, read on the forward strand.
ATGAAATTTTCACTTAATGTAAACAGCAGCTGTCGTGTTCAAATGATGTAGAAAAATTAATATCGTCAAAATTGGAGATTTTTTTTGGACAGCGACAATATAAGGTCTTTAGTTTAGATCTAGGGTTAGGGTTAGGGATCTTGAAAGCCTGACAAATGGAATAGCTAGCTTGGCTGTATCTGTCTAGATACTACATGTTCATTTCCACCTTAAATCCTACAGCCTGTACAGGTACCAGAACGCAACTGCGGCACCATTTAAGGAGGAATGTAGAATTTGCAGAAAAAGCTGGCGAATGGGAATCCAACAGCAACTCTTTAACAAGATCCTGTGCAACATTAATTCAAAGAAGTTAGTTTCTCTGCACGTTACTCCACACAGTTTCTTACACTTTAGACAATATCAAGCAGCCTCACTCAGGCTCAGCCTTTACACTGAACAGACTGAAGAGAGGAGTAATTCCACAGTTATTACCATCACCACCCCAACATTTTATCACTGTAGGCTGGTTAAAGCAAATCCTCTTAAACTGAGAGCGTCTCAGTGAGAAACAACTTCCATTTACTTTGTGTTGATGTGTGGATCGAACACAAGTAACTAGTATAGTATAGTTCCAAGTATCTAGGACAGCTAGCTAAATGGTATGAGGTTCATTTTATTTTCCTGCCTGTGCCTATTTTGACACAATACTTAGGTGTGATCAGTGCGGCGTCTCTATGTAAACCAGCCAATCAGAGCAGAGCTCATCAGATTATTTGAGCTCCCTAAAAAAAAGCTAAAATTGTTTAATTCCAGAAACAAATATCATAGGCCCTAAATCGACATGTAAAACCACATTTAGACATTTTCACACCACTTAGTCACATAAATTTAATGTAGACCTTTAGAGAACAACATATACAATGAAAATGTACCTTTAAGCAGTTTATCCCTCTGCAAAAAAATAAAAAAAACGTGACAATAAACCTCGAGCATTACTACAATGCTTGCCGAGTTTAAAAACAAGATTGACGATGCTACTGAATAAAAATGAGCTAGACATGTTTGTGCTAATTTCAAAGGAACCATTAGGTCCTCTCCAGAAGGCTTCCTAGAAAGCCTCGGGGGATCATCTCTTTAAAACTCACACATCTCATTTACATATAAAGCATTCTAAAGAGCCGTTGACTAAAAAGTTCTCCAGGAAATCAAAAGTGATCATTCTGAGGTCATTCCAGGAGTTCTTAGGCGCCTTTATTTTTAAGCCAGTAAGGCAGAAGAAAGAAAGACAATTTCATGTGCAAAACAACCTCCACAATACACACACACAACTCGCTCATGCATGAGAGACAGTGCAGGAGCCCGACCGCCTGTCAGAACCATGAGTGTGTCGGTATGTATGAGTAAGTGTAGGTGAATTTTAGCCTCAGCACAGACTGAGACAGTCATTAGTTGCTCATTTCTCAGTGCATCATTCCACTCACAGCCATGGATGTCCTGCGCCTAACTCAGTCAAGGACAAACTTTCAGACAGGAAATCCTAACTCTAAACAGGAAACGCTGCAGTGGGCAGTGTTTGAACTATAGTTTGGAATTATTATGAACTATAGTTTGGAATTATAAGGAAGCATTATCACTGAAGTCCATCCATCCATCCATCCATCCATCCATCCATCCATCCATCCATCCATCCATCCATCCATCCATCCATCCATCCATCCATCCATCCATCCATCCACCCACCCACCCACCCATCCATCCATCCATCCATCCATCCATCCATGACTGGGGGGGTGTGGGAAGTTGGGTACAGACGGTTACAGGTCAAACCAACACTGGTTGGGGGTCTGCCCTGAGTCAGTGTATGCGATACAGTGTCTGTCGGTCAAGCAAAAGTTCAGTAGATTGGCATGCACTTTTCCATCCTATTCATTCTCTATGGGGAAAAATTCCGGAACAAATCCATTGTTTTCCAAAATCTGTGCATCCAATCAAAAAAGCTGTATACAAGCTCGAATCACACAATCAGACCAGACAATCTGAAACAGTGTTGATATTTCAAAAACTGTGGGACAAATTGCACGCCAAAGATCTGGCAGAAAGCAAACAACTAATATTTAAGGAAGTCTCAACCTAATCTTTATCCGCCACAGCTGTATCATATGGTCGATCACCACAGATAACAATTCTACAGCATTCGTCCAAAAGCCTTATTTTGGGAATTCAGTTTTTCCCCCACTCATTCTCCTCGAATCCGACTGCTTCCTATAACCCTTGAGCAGGTGTGCTGATTGCGTTGGGCTTATTTACATAATAACATGAGGCTCGGCATCCCTATACATTTCAGAGCCAACAAACTAGCAAACTAGTGGAGAAAGAGAGAGCGCGCGAGAACGCTATTGGCATGCCAGCGGCGCATGGAAGAGTATAGCAAAATAGCATAAACACAAAAGCCTCCATTTAAAATCACGACATGATCCAACCTGGATAAAGTACAGCTCCCTCATTACATGCACTTTGTGAGGACAAGTTCAGAGTTTCAAATCCTGTGGCTTATTGAACGGTATGTTTCTGTCACAGCAGTCAAATCTATCATGCAGCTTTCAGTGAATCAGCTAAGATGCTCACGATGAAAAGCCATACTGCTGATGACCACTAAATATAAAATACATGAAACAAAGGTGGTCACCTCTGCAGCATATTCATCATATAGGCAACAAACTGTTGCTTAACTTTTATTTTTGTTCTTCAGTTATTATTGGGCGCAGCTGTGGGCTGAAGGATTGTGACCACAAGGTCGCTGGTTCAATCCCCTGGTCCAACAGAACACAGCTGAAGTGCCCTTGACCAAGGCACCTAACCCCCAAAGCGTTCCCTGGGAGCTGTGGATAGGGCTGCCCACTGCTCCAGGCAAGTGTGCTCACTGCCCCCTAGTGTTCAAGATTCAAGATTCAAGAGTTTTATTGTCATATGTACAGCAGAACACAGTTACACTGTACAATGAAATTCTTACTTTGCTGCTCCTCCATTCACCAATAGATAAAGATAACAAGTAAAAGAAATAATTAAAAATATATACAAAATATACAAAGTATAATAATATAAGTTGAAGTAGATAAAAAGTATTTTTATAGTTAAAGAATAAAAAATAAAAGTTATGTGTGCTTTTATGCAATTTTATGAAATATGTGTGCAAGTATGAAGAGCAGCAGCCATAAAGTGCAAGTTGCAAGTTGCAAGTAACAAAAGTAGTGTGTATATATGAGTGTTCCATGCACGGATGGATCAAATAGTTCTGAATTCTATTCTAATTCTATTCCAAGATCACTAATCTGCAAGTGGGCATCTCTGACGCTCACCCTCAGGAACATTTACTGCAAACGTTGCCTGGGCATTGACAAACATCATCAAGCAAGTTGCCCATCCTAACCTTGAACTTCTCACCCTACTCCCATCTGGCAGGCGCTTAGACAAGCCTCTGCACCCACACTATTAAGTTAATGTAACCAGGAGTAGCTTCTTCCCTGAGGCTTTGATCGTGCTGAATTCCACATCCCTGTTTTAATAGCATCAAAGCACTCATTACTGCACTGCTACTTTTACACCCTTCATATCTGCACAGTCTGTAACTGTACATATAACCAAACGTACATGAATCTGGTAGCTGTCTCGGTGCAGATGCTGTGACGTAGGGCCTTTCTGTTACTGGTTGTTAACCGTGTAGCGCATAACTAGCAAGCTAGCAAAGTAAAGTGTTAAAGTAGCATCAGCAGTCAAGTGTAACAGATGGAACAGTTTGCAACCTGAAGGCTCTGAAGGCTCATTAAACCCCCTTCACAGCTAATAAAGTAATAGAACGGTGATTAAGATGGCACCCGGGATTCCCCAGAATGGAAATTAGCAGTCCAAGTGGATGACAGTATGTTAAAACCACAATTCTGTCACCACAGATAGCACAGTGGTGCTTACACTGGTCCTCAGGGCCCCCCCCCCGGAAGTGGTCCACATTTTTGCTGCAACGCATAGGAATAGAGCAAGAACGTGGACCATCTGTGGGTCCCTGAAGATTTTCTTTGAGATGCGATGAGCCAACCAATGAGGCACAGGCTGGCATCAAACTGAACGATGGCAATGAAAGGAAGTGTCATCCTTTACCCAGAGAGAGCAAGACCAATTATACTCTCTTGGTTTTCCAGTCACGGATGGCTGTGGCATCACTGGGGATCCCAATAAACCCAACAATGGGGCTCATTAAAGGAGAACATTGTGAAGACCTGGCAAAAACGGAGACGTGGAAAATATTAGGGTTTTAAGTGAGTGCTCTTTAATGAGCACAGCAGTAGGGCTCATCTGAAGTGCTGAGACAGCAGGCAGATCAGTAACAGCCACACATGATGATCTCCACATGATGGTAGGCACTAATACTGCCCGCACTAGCTACTATCACAACCGAGCACAGCATAGCACAGCAATAATAACATTAGTAGAATTTTTAATTCTGTCTAACCACAGCTGTGGCATTTCCAAGAGGCTGTGTATGGGGCTGTGGCTTCGTGCTAGCCAGTAGCAGGATGCTATGTTACTTAACATTCATTCAATCTATAGACTTCTCGACCACATAAGGCCCAGCCAAAGTCTGAGTAGAGTCCCTGGGGCGTACAGGATGGTGCCACCCCAACCTCTTAAAACAGATCCCTTCACTTGCGCTGTCCCAAGACCTTCTCTCACTGACTTTGGTGTCCAGCCTTGATGTGCCCACCAGGCCATTTTTGCTGCATTGCTCCTCTCCCAGTCCAATAGGAGCTTGGTTCTTTCTACCAGTTCACTGTTGAGTTTGCTATTTCCTGATCCTCTTTGACACCAAGTCAAACAACAATATGTATGTATTTTGGAGAATGCTGAAGTCTGAGGTTAGAATTAATATTAGGGTGTTAATTTGCCCCCCACCCCCCTTTTCTGAAAGCTTTACATTAGATGTTAAAACACCACTGTAAGCATCTGACTGGTCTTTATACCCCTTTAGTCGATGCTTGGCATGAACATGGTGTCAGCAATAGGCTCAGCAATGGGTGCACCTTAAAGCAACCGAGTTCAGTACTTCGAAGGGCTGTCTGGATAAATTTGGTTTATGCCTTCTCTCAGCCGTGCCTCGATATCAGCCAGATTCAGTGAGGTTATTCACGAGGCGTGCTTTCCTAAATGCCTCTGCAGCAGCAGTACAGGCCCGCTGGGGTTTAAACCAATTACCCTCTGATTATGAGTCCATTAACAAAAGCAGTGGAGCTCACCAGCACCTTGCCTACTCCCTCCGCTCTGGTATTTCTCCAAAGAGAGGTACATTAAAGCTGGAGTTCCCTCTGAGTGCACACTGCTAGATTACATGAAGATCACAGAGCGCTGGGGCAGCGTTCAGCGACCCCAAACATTGCTGAGGTGGCACTAAGAGCTACCCGCACACCACACGCGATGAAGAGATCCAGGAAAAACAGAAGCATCAACTAGGACTGGGTCTAAACCCTTTCACCGAAGCATGAAACACAAATTTCTTTCGCATCTGAGCTCAAGCAGCATTTTCACCGCTCTGGCGGACTCAGTATCGTCTTGTTCGGGGAAGCGATTATTTGCAGAGACTGAAAATAAGAAGCTTATTTCATTATACTTCATTTTAGCAAGAACAAACAATACGATCATTTAATTATCCATCAGCGCAGGCCAAAACCTTCATAAGAGATTACAAGTTTCAAACGGATAGACTGTTCTGTTCTGTCAAGAATAATGTGGCTTAAATCTTCACTCACTAATAACTTGGATATAAATAACAGGGCATAAATAATGCATGTCCTTAAGCTGGGGCACAATGACTCTAATTCCAGACGTGGGTTTTAATTTTATCTCACAATCAAAGATTGCAAGGTAAAAACAAATTAACTGGCTGGTTTAAATGAGGACATTATTGTTTTTTTTCTATGTGGGATCATAAGACTTTATTAAAGGTTCCATATCATAGAAAGAAGTTCCCACTTCTTTCAACAAGCAACTGTTGTAATATGAAAATGCTGTTAAAGTTTAAAAAGTTTACTCATTCATATATGCACAGTTCATATAGGGACATTCAGCTTTTGTGAGGTCACAAAACCATGAAGAGTTTATATACACATACACACTACTGTGTAAAGGCACCTGAGCTCATTGATATCTTAGCAATAAGTTTATTTCACCAGTAAGAACACCAGATATCATTAGAACAGATAAAAAATGCAATAGAAAGTAGTATTAATATCGTATTGTGAAAGAAGTAGATCATATCTTGAGCTCCAGTTTGAAGAAGTGTAGTTCCAGATTTCTCCTGGATGCCCCAGACATTGTATGAATGTCTTCAGTTCCTTCAGCAGCAAACTTGATTTAGCTTAATGAAGTACTGAGCAGTCAAAGCAGGTATTAGATGAGAACTGTAAATAATACTGTTTTTTTTCCACAAGGAGAAGCTTGGAAAGGGTTAAATAAACACACTGACAGATATAAAAGCACTCCTTACTATTAATACTATTCAAATATTTTTTAAAAAATAATAAAGTGTTTTACTGAGTAAATAAAAGCTTCCTGTCTGAAAAAAACTGATTTTAAATTATAATAATGTCCAAGTGCCTCAAACTTTTACAAAGTACTTTTATCATATTCAGATTGTATCCAGAATTGGCTCTCCGCACCACATGCAAATCAGATCTAATTCACACTGGAAGTGGTCTGAAATGTGATGCGATTACGTCTCAGTCTGGATGCTTTGGACACTCAAATAGAGTTTTAGAGCATCGTTTGCATCACTCACAGTGCGACAAACTGAGGAACAAATACTATTTGCTGCCAGTCTGAACCACAACATTATGAAAACAGCTTGAGATATAGAGAGAGTTTGGAAAACTAGTTTTAATGCATGAACCCACAAAAGTGTTATAATTGTAAATATTAAATAAGAAGCCCTTTAGTGCAACACATGATGAGCTTATATGTACATAACAGTATGTGTTTAAACATATGTAAAAAACACCAGCGCAAACTATATGCTGTCTTAGCCAAGTTAAGACGCTTTTATATATATATTACTACCGAACCATTCTGGAGGACCATGTGCATCCAATGGTCCTGAACGTGGTGGCGTGTATCAGGATGACAATGCACCAATACACACAGCAAGACTGGTGAAAGATTGGTTTGATGAACATGAACATCTCCCATGGCCTGCACAGTCACCAGATCTAAATATTATTGAGCCACTTTGGGGTGTTTTGGAGGAGCCTCTCCAGTCCTGCTACCCAGACTCCAACTTCCAGAATGGTGATTGTCTGACTTTCACTCCAGCAGCCACAGATCACCCCTCTGTTCAAACTTACCTCATAACTGATACCTGTCACCTGTTCATGCCCATATTTAAGCTCTTTGTTTTCTCTTCCACTGTGTGATGCATTGCCACAGTTTGTGCTGCATAGAATTGATCACTGTAATGCTCTTCATAGTGCGCTTCCTAAGAACACTATCCATCCCCCACGACTCATACAGAACACTATCCATCCCCCACGACTCATACAGAACACTATCCATCCCCCATGACTCATACAGAACACTATCCATCCCCCACGACTCATACAGAACACTATCCATCCCCCAACGACTCATACAGAACACTATCCATCCCCCAACGACTCATACAGAACACTATCCATCCCCCACGACTCATACAGAACACTATCCATCCCCCACGACTCATACAGAACACTATCCATCACCCACGACTCATACAGAACACTATCCATCCCCCACGACTCATACAGAACACTATCCATCCCCCACGACTCATACAGAACACTATCCATCCCCCACGACTCATACAGAACACTATCCATCACCCACGACTCATACAGAACACTATCCATCCCCCAACGACTCATACAGAACACTATCCATCCCCCACGACTCATACAGAACACTATCCATCCCCCACGACTCATACAGAACACTATCCATCACCCACGACTCATACAGAACACTATCCATCCCCCACGACTCATACAGAACACTATCCATCCCCCACGACTCATACAGAACACTATCCATCCCCCACGACTCATACAGAACACTATCCATCCCCCACGACTCATACGGAACACTATCCATCCCCCAACGACTCATACGGAACACTATCCATCCCCCACGACTCATACAGAACACTATCCATCCCCCACGACTCATACAGAACACTATCCATCCCCCACGACTCATACAGAACACTATCCATCCCCCACGACTCATACAGAACACTATTCATTCCCCACGACTCATACAGAACACTATCCATCCCCCACGACTCATACAGAACACTATTCATCCCCCACGACTCATACAGAACACTATCCATCCCCCACGACTCATACAGAACACTATCCATCCCCCCACGACTCATACAGAACACTATCCATCCCCCACGACTCATACAGAACACTATTCATCCCCCACGACTCATACAGAACACTATCCATCCCCCACGACTCATACAGAACACTATCCATCCCCCACGACTCATACAGAACACTATCCATCCCCCACGACTCATACAGAACACTATTCATCCCCCACGACTCATACGGAACACTATTCATCGCCCACGACTCATACAGAACACTATCCATCCCCCACGACTCATACAGAACACTATCCATCCCCCACGACTCATACAGAACACTATCCATCCCCCACGACTCATACAGAACACTATTCATCCCCCACGACTCATACAGAACACTATCCATCCCCCACGACTCATACAGAACACTATCCATCCCCCACGACTCATACAGAACACTATTCATTCCCCACGACTCATACAGAACACTATCCATCCCCCTCGACTCATACAGAACACAGCAGCACAGATCATAACAAAAACAAGAGTCAGAGCTCATATCAGTCCAGTTTTAAAACAGCTGCTCTGACTCCCTGTATCTTATAGAATAGACTTTGAAAGTTCTGTACTCGTCTATAAAGCTGTAAATGATCTAGAACCTCCTCACATCACAGAATGCGTCTCTAGATCTGCAGATACTGACCCTCTGCACAAATACAGAAAACCTGGAGAGACTCTTTCAGTTCTTCTGCTTCTGAACTGTGGAACTTAATTCCATTTTCTTAGACAGTCGAGCTCGGTGCTCACTTTTAATAAACAAAAAAATGGATCTCTTTAATAGATATTTAATTAAAACGCAAACATTTTAATACACATAAACTTTGTCTTTGGCTCATTGAGATTCATTAAGTTTATGGTTTTACTGATAAGAACTGACTGTAAAGTACTTTGAGCTGCCACTGAATAATGATTATTATTAAATATTATTATATTACTGAGGCTTTTGACTCCGAATGTCTGTTCGTGCTCGACCATTAGCCGTTTTTTTTTTTACCCCCTTTATGATTTCTGGATTTGCTGTTGGTATTAGGTTACTGCTGTTTCTGACCTCTTGGCTGTTTCCCACCTCTCTTTCAATGCCCCCGTTGACCTGGGCCTGTATCTTGTGTCTGTTTTTCCCAGTGATTGCATTAAAGCCTCTAACCTGCTTTTATCCGTGGGCATCTAGCCCATGCTGTTGCACAGCGATAGATATTAAAGATTTTCTTTTAAGTTTATTAGTAACATAAAAGCCATCCAAATATCTGCTAACAAAGTCCCAGATGCAATATATTGATTTTCGGCCCGTCTCATTTATCATCAGCCTCCACTGTTATTACAGTAATTGCTGCCGGAAAGCTAGTGATTGATTGATTAAATGATTCATCACCTCCCCCGTCCCCCCACACTTTCACCCCCAAGGACCACCCCACACGTGCTTCCACACTTGGACTGTTAACCCTTTACAGAATTCATAGTCATTTAAAAGCTACAGGTTAGAAAACAAGATGAATTTTAAACGTGTACTGCTGTGAGTCAGGCTGTAAAGTTTGAAATAATAGTTATAATAGAACTGAGAATCAGTCATGGAACCACGTCATATGTGTTTAAAATATGAACATCACATACACAGATTCAAACAGACAGTCCCACTTGATTGAAGATTATGGTATTTCTTACTTTCAGACTGACACATCAGGGCCTGTTCTCACCCCTAGGGCAGCTGGAACTCACTGTAGGAAACACTAAAGCTCAGCTTAAACTCTTAATTTCGAACCACCTCCGCACGACCTGCCAGTGTTTTATTTAATTTTAGTTAACAGTTTTATAATTTTGATATTCAGTTGTTCTTTTATTTATTAATTTTTATTTTAATTTCCGTTTACCATTCTGTTATCTTGATTTTTATTACTCTATTATTATTATTATTTTTTTTAAATTATTATTATTATTATTTATATATTTTTTATTATTATATGTTTACTACTATATTTATATTTACTTTTATTTACATATTTTTTATTTTTATCTTCCTGATTTTAGTTTCTTATTCAGTTTTTATTTGTTTTTCTTTTACCATATATGTCTTAATTTTCTCTCTATCTCTTAGCGTTTCTTTTACATTTAAGTACTCATTAAAATTAATTTGAATTTATTTTCAATCCTTTTTTTGTTTAGCAATTGTATTGCTAAACGAGGGTCTCCGTCAATGTATTCCTGAGTAAAAAAAAAAAAATAAAGGTCTGCGTTTTACTGTCTTTGATCTTTCAGTCTTTGAAAAGTAATGCAGAAAGACATCAGCCTGATTTTGCTTTAAACAGCGACGCACTCTTCCCAGATACACTTTTCTCTAACTCTGTCAATGTATGCGCCTTTGATCCGCGGTCGACTTAAACGACATGCTGTCAGATCGGCAGCACACCCACACACTGAGAGTCAAAGGGGTCTGTCTCTGGAGGACTCCTGCCCCTCGCTGACAGAAAAGCTATTGACTGATCGAATGGCTAATTGGTTCATCAGCTCTTTCTAATACACACTTTTCAAGGCTGACACACAGACACTGAGGATGAGAGGACTTCAGACGTTACATCTCAGGGGAATATCCTTAACCCTTTATGTGGAGTAGCACTAAGGATGCTCATCGGGTTCACCGCATTGGAAACCTCTTTAGCTTCATTTGGGAGATGCAGCCCATGTATATCTTGTCTACTCCTTTACAGTTTATACCTTACTGTACTTAAAAACAACGTAACATGTATGATATGACAATTTAAAGGTACTTTTTATGAAGTCAATAAATTAGAAACTGCATATGACATCAGTTTTGTTACTGAAATAGATGAAAATGTTCTGTTTTTATTATCAGCTTGCCTTTTTTTCTTTAAGAAGGCACGTTGATGCTTCAGTACTCAGATTAAAAACAATAAGTTAATTTTTTTTTAATCAGCAAAAAGAAAAGAAAAGCTTTGTATCATGAATGACAAATGAATGTATAGCTGAATGTTTTGGGTATAAAGGAGCTAAAATTGGACATATTTTCAAGCCAAGTCTCAGTCACCTCAAGTTTCATGCAAGTTTGATGCAATAAGCATGGACATACTGGCCTACCTGCATCTAAACCCAACAAAAACATTCTGGCTGGTGACCAATGTATTGACTTCCACTGCACTACCAGCTTCTTTAACACAACATTTGGCCGCTGAGAGAAATAATTATCAACATATGTACTTTATTTGTGGAGACTTACCAAATGGACCATCTCATACAATACCCTCTCTCTGCAGAGAGTTGATCACCCCCACTCCTTTGTTTGTATTGAAATGAGCCTTTTGTCTCATGCCTACCAATCAACCCCCCAAGGTGGCAACATACCAACCTCTATAAGGGTGACATGCAAATACCGTCACCTTCATTCCCCCACTCTCCCCTCCTTAACCTCCTCTTCTTTGTCATCTTAATGTTGACACCCCAAACTCCCCCCTCCCATTTGACCCCTGTTCCCATCTTCTACATAAACTGGAGTTACTGAGTTAGACTGAGTCAGAGATGGACTGGACTTAAAGAGACTAAACCGGCAACAGACCGATGACCTAAGAAGATGTACCCATGTGTGTGATTCTGATGCACATGATTAAGACTGCTTCCTGACCGCTCACAGACTGGTTGTGATCTACGGAGCTGTACCCACATTTCATGTGTGTGAATAAACTCAAGTCTACGCTGAAGGTCTGCTGACTTCTGATTCCTGAAGGATGAATTTCTAACACCGCTCACCAAAGAAAGACATGTAGCTCCATTTTTGATGACTTATTTATCTATATCATTTGAACATGACAGCTGTTCTTTATATCCTGTGAAAGTCTTATGATGAATGGACCAATAGAACTGCTCCAAAATCACTGAAAAACTATGGTTCCATTGACTAACATTGAAAGTTAAGACTCTCCTGTAAAGTTGCTATAATGAAGATACTTGGTTTTCTTGGGACAGTGACGATATGCTGGTTCATGATTGTTTTAGCCATGTTGGGCACCCTAAAATACTTAAGATCCTATAATTGGATAACTATTGCAGTGATTAGTATGTTTCAGCTGGCACCAATTCTTTTAACCTTATAACTGATGCAGTGAATAGCTTCTCATTTCTTAAATATCCATGTAGGAAGACATATCCACAGTTGTGGAAAACTACTAACCTGTGTCAAGCAAAGAAAACAAGAAGGAGAAGCTAAAATAACTGGAATTGGGTTCAGAACTGTGCAGTACATTATTAACACATCCAATTTAATTGAAGACATGTGGTGGAAAACAAGCTCAATGACCAACACTTAACATTCAAAGTCATAGCTGTGTTTAATAGTGAATGTAAGAGCATTTTCACATGACCAGACCTCACTGGATCGAGAATAAATCCATAAGAAACTGTGCCAATGAGAAAACCACTAGGGAGGATAATGATTGGACTCTGGATTTAAGGAAAATGGTCTGATGAGTCAAGATTGACCCTATGATGGATGCGTCAGGATAAGAAGGAAAGTGCATGAAGCAACTCACTTATTATGCATAGTGGACACAGTACAAACCTCTGGATTATCTGGTGGTGCTTCAGTTGGTCAAGTCAGAAACATTATGTGGTAATAAAATGAAGTCAGCTGAACACCTGAATGTCTAGAATAATCCTATCAATGGACATTTTCTTCCTTGGTGGTGCAGCCATATTCCAACCCAACAATGAGACAGTGTTTACATATCCTGTTATGAGAGAGGCGGAGCGCATTCAAAGCCAGCCAAACACTGTTTTTCAAACAAATGTACTAAAAGTGAGTGTAGGGAACCCTTTCACTTAACATTTCATCAGCTGCTTATGTTCAGGAGCGCACTTCCCATTTCTCAGCCTGGGGCACACTTTCTGTTTCCCAGCAGGTGGGAGCCAATCAGAAAGCTTAAGGGCATTAGGAGTCCCAAAGTACTACCCAACAGTAATAACCAAGGCACATTTAACACCTGTCTGTGCCTTATTTTTAAAGCGTTGTGTGACTAAAATGAACACTAAGTTCTAGAGCTTGCCCATACGTTTAAGAGTACATTGTATTTGTATGATTTTATATAAGGTTCCATACATTTACATACATACACTCTTATGCACATGTTTGAACCACACAAACTTTTTTCGAAGTGAATATAAATCACTGCCTCACCTACATATTTAAAAACGGTGCAGGAGTTCGTAAAGTTAGTAGAGAAATGGTACTATAGAGAACCATGAACATTCAAAGAACACCTTGCATGATTAAAGGAATCTTTGCATCATGAAAAGTTTCTTCAAATTGATGGAGATGGTGTTGTAGGTAGTTCTACAAACAAACAAAAAAAGAAAGTGTTCTATATATCCTTTTAAAAACGAGTTAGTATGAGTGCTGCTGACGCTCAGTCATGAGTTACAACACTTATTACATTCAGGCCACAGATATAGCTTCCCTGGACGCCGGAATGGGCAGAACAGCTGACTGGTCCTCCTTAATTCAGGTAAGCTACAGCACTGTTTGCTACATCGGTCAGCCTCCCTTATTCCAGCCCCTTATACTGTGCTCGAGCGAGGTCAGTGGCCAGTGGCTACATTTCACTGGGAAATTTAGGACCTTATAAGTTTTGCTGCTACGCTGTGAGCTTTGGCCGCCGTTACGGCTCACAGGTCCTCAGTTACCGCGCTAACCTTGCTAACTTCGGCTGAGATAAAAGGTGTGGGCGAGAAGCCAGTGTACTCTAGCCCCTTATGCTGTCATGTCCCGGCTACTCTCCTCAAACAGTGCCTTCTTCACTACCTGACAGAAACCAGAATTCAAGAAGGTTATAATAATAATAATAATAATAATAATAATAATAATAATAATAATAACAAAAAAATATGTTGTTGTTCTACAGACTGTAGTTTGTCTGTTTCTCCATATACTTCACTCCATTCATCAATGGTCAGAACCCCCACATTACCACTACAGAGCAGGTATTATTTGAGTTGTGGATCATTATCAACACTGCAGTGACACTGATGTGTTTGTGTGTGTTGCACAGGTGTGAGTGGATCAGACACAGTAGTGTTGCTTGAGTTTTTAAACATCCTACAGGTCACTTATCTGTCGTGATCCCGGGGATCGAACCGGCAACCTTCCGGTCACAAGACCGGATCCCTATCCTTCAGGCCACAACTGCTATCATCTCTGACTTCACATCTAGAAGGTGGACCAATGAGGTAGGAGTGTCTAATGAAATGAACAAGGTGTATAGCACTGCTGCGTCTGATACACTTAAACCAGCACAACATACCACTCTCACAGCAGTGCTGAAAATGATCCAGCACCCAGATAATATCTGCTCACTAGTGGTCCTGTGGGGGTCCTGACCATTAAAGAACAGGGTAACAAAGTATACAGAGAAACAGACGAACTACAGTCTGTAAGTGTAGAACTACGAAGCCCTCCTATATGGTAAGTAGCTACTGAAGGGTGTGAATGAGACGAGCAAGCATGAAGAACCTTTAATCTGAAGTAACGATTCTATACTATTTTATGTTCTTCTCCCAGAACCATGTGTCTGAGCCAAGAACACTCAGAAAAGCTTGTTTCCTCCCAATGATTCCTTCATTTGCTGTTGGGGAGTTTGGGAGTTAAGGTGATTGTCTAGCTCATGAGGGACGTAAACCCAGACTTCTGCAGAGCTGCTGTCTGACAATGTCAGTTGTTCAAGCGCTTCACACAAAACTGAATATTTTTCTGCTATTTTTTTCCAATACATTTGGACCAGGCCCCTCACATCTCTGCCCCTTATAGGTTTAAGATGTAAAACACTATAAAAGCAAAGCAAACAAAAGGCAAAAAGGTTAACATAATCTCAACAACATGACGAGTGTACCACAAGTATAAAGGATGAACGAGGTGGGAGATGGCGTGGAAATGAGGGTGGAAACATTATCACAACTGTGCTGATGCGGTTCCAGTCCTGACCCTTAACACAAACAGCTTTTCTGAGATGAATTAGCACATTCCAGCAAACTCAGGTCAACGTTCAATACACAGAAACTGTCAGGCTGATAAAACCCGTTCAGCCCCCAGATATTATAAAAATGAGAACCAGCTTTGTTATTGTTTCATAAGTAATTGTGATAGGATAAATTCACTAAAACCCCAAAACACGTTTCAGACTGTTTAATTTCACCTCCAAATTCAAAACTGTATAATAAATTCAGTGTGACTTGATGCGATACATTCTAGAGAATTCTAGAGAGTTAGACTTGCTCACAGAGGGTGATAGGAACCAGACATCCAAAGTCTTTAATGCCTCCAAAAGCTATATCACAAAACACTGTTACATTGGAATCAAACATGCTACTGATGTCTGAGGCATTGTTTTACAGTACTTCTAAAACCAAGTCTTTGATTAAAAACTTGTTTTACTCTTTTCATGGCAGAGAAGAACATGCAGGGTGTTCAATGGCAAAGAAGTCCTCAAAGAAAACATAGTTATTTGGACGTACCACAAAATTCCCTTATTGTGTACGTGACATTTGCTCATTACTCATTGGCCATTTGATCAGTGTAACTGCTGGACTAAGAATTGTCCACCAACCAGCAACATCCAGCCAATAGTGTGTCCTGTGGGCAGAGTCCTGTGACCACTGATGCAGGCCTCGGGGGCGACCAAGACAAAATGTGCAGTTCCGTCTACAGCAGAGTTCACATCTACTGTACATGGTGGACCAGCAGGTTAGTATAGAGTGGACAGAGAGTGGACACAGTATTCAAAAACATTCAGACCAGCACAACACAAAGTAACACACCAAAACCACGTCATTGTCATTGCAGTGCTGGGAATTATCATACAAATCATACTTGCTCTGTGGTGGTCCTGACCATTGAAAACCATGGTAGAAGGGGACTAACAAAGTATTCAAAGAACAGATGGACTGCAGTCAGTAATCGTAGAATGCACTTCCATGGTAAGTGCAGCTGATAAATTTGGATATTGTAAAAACAAGGTGGTGGTTTTACACTCTGGGTAATTGTGGGCACACACACGGACACACACACACGCGCATACACACACAACAAGCGCAGGTTCACTCTTCATTTTGGACAGTTAATAAATTGGTTATAAATGTCATTATATCATGATGCTGGTTCTCATTACCACTACTGGAAACAATAAATCAGCATGTGTTTCTGTAAAATTCCACATGAAATCACTATGACTTGACTCATATAAGCAAAGAATTTGATAAACAGATGGAATCCCCACATTAATACACAACACATTAATATATAAATGGACGATTAGACTTTGACATGCATTACTGTATCCCCCAGATGTAGCACCTGTGCAGCTTGTCTGCTTTTAGTTCACTCTGTTTAGAATCAGATCTGCCAGAGTCGCCAGCTACACTCTAAACTCTCCTCATTCTCTGTACTAACCCAAACCAGAACTAACTCTGTCTCTATACTAACTCTGTCTCTGTACTAACCCAAACCAGAACTAACTCTGTCTCTGTACTTACCCAAACCAGAACTTACTCTGTTTCTATACTAACCCAAACCAGAACTAACTCTGTCTTTGTACTAACCCAACTCAGAACTAACTATGTCTCTGTACTAACCCAAACCAAAACTAACTCTGTCTTTGTACTAACCCAAACCAGAACTAACTATGTCTCTGTACTAACCCAAACCAGAACTAACTCTGTCTCTATACTAACCCAAACCAGAACTAACTATGTCTCTGTACTAACCCAAACCAAAACTAACTATGTCTCTGTACTAACCCAAACCAGAACTAACTCTGTCTCTATACTAACCCAAACCAAAACTAACTCTGTCTCTGTACTAACCCAAACCAAAACTAACTCTGTCTCTGTACTAACCCAAACCAGAACTAACTCTGTCTCTATACTAACCCAAACCAGAACTAACTCTGTCTCTGTACTAACCCAAGCCAGAACTAACTCTGTCTCTATACTAACCCAAACCAGAACTAACTCTGTCTCTGTACTAACCCAAACCAGAACTAACTCTGTCTCTGTACTAACCCAAACCAGAACTAACTCTGTCTCTATACTAACCCAAAACAGAACTAACTTTGTCTCTTTTCTCTTTCTGAGGTAATAACCGCCCACCTGCCCTGACGAATACTGTAGAGGACTGACCACCAGAGCCCCCCAAAATCACCCAGAACCAACGCGCTCTCCTCTCCATTTGTGCCATTTGCTCCATCCTTGACTGCATTATTGTATCATCCACCTGACGTAGCACCTGTACAGCTTCTAAAGCTTCTACCCTCAGACTCAGCTTTAGTTTAATAAACTGTAGCTACTGTGTGACCAGAGGAGGATGAGTCTCTGCTTGTGAGTCTGGTTTCTCCCAAGGTTTCTTCCTCCAGTTGAGGGAGTTGTTCTTGCCACCGTCGCCTCTGGCTTCCTCACAGTGAATAAAGTGTTGTGATTTTGTGTTTTCATGCTTTTAAACTCCTGTAAAGCTGTTTTGTGACAACATCGTTGTAAAAAGTGCTACACAAATAAACTTGACTTGATGATGAGAAATGCTCCAAAATAGCTTGGAAACATTTCTGGTTCCATTGACTTACATCAAAAAGTGAAGAAGGTCTTTTTTCTCATTTGGAGATGCATATTAGTCGACCGCATGCCGCTGAATTTGTATTGTACCATCTTGCTATTGGCTGGTGTGACTGAGGACATGTAGAGACCTGTGGGAAGCATGTAGTAATTAGACTGTTGTGGTTCAGTCAGCGGTGTGTATGTGTGTTATCATGCCATTCTTATCCGAGCAGCAGATTATCATAACTCTTCTTAAAGTAAGTTCTTCCCTTTTTAGAGATGCATACTGTTGCTAGTTTCCATTTATTTGCTCTTCATTTATTGCATATTTATCCTTATTAGATGTGTGACTCTTGTTTTTATCTATATCTTTCCTTGCCTTAGTCTTTTTCCATATTGTTACTTTATATTATTCATTATTTTTATTCATTATTTATTAAGTTTATTGTCTTGTACATGCACTGTACTGTTAGTTTTGAGCTTTTAGAGAAGTCATTATCTAAATGATTTATTATTATTATTATTATTATTATTATTATTATTATTATTATTATTATTATCATCATCATCATCATCATCATCATCAGGACTGTGGGTACCTCTGGTTCCGTTAAGTATGTATCTACTATTTACGGACAGTATATGACTGATATGGACCTGCCTACTGTCCCCACTGCTTGGACATCACTGGGCAGCAATACAGTTCAGCTGCTGTGTTCAATAAAAGAGCATTAGATTAGATTAAACCTATGTGTGTTGTTTTATACAAAGACGTCACCATATGTTGCTTCATATGTTAAATAAAGACTGATAGCTGTGAGAACTGTTCTAAAAGATCTATTAAATTAAAACCCAGATCATTTTCTATTTCCTCATTCATTTCCTTTTCTATTTTGTGCATGCTGGGTGTTTTTTTTTGCGCCTCTTTGTTGCAAGCATTCACCTCCACCTCTCCCTCCCTCTCTCTCTTCTTCCAGTCTGGAAAAATCCTCTGACAGTAAGAGTTAATCACACAAGCTCAGGCTGAACTACACTACAGTCCTTTGAGAAAGAGCCTGAGAAGAGAAAAGCAGAGAATAGAAGAGAACAAGATGGTGTTTCTTAATCCTGGAGGGGCTGCCATATTCGCCCTGGTCTAAAAGACCCTGTTCAGCTCATCAGCTTCTAATCAAAGCCTTCGTGAGCTGAATCAGATGTGCTGCAGTCGTGAAATAGGACACACTGAACGACATAGGTAGTTGGGCTACTGTCCTTCACTGATCAGTATCTCTGGTTCTAATGCACCTTTTCTTTAACTGATTCAATAAATGTATGCAGGTGTGATCGATTCTCTCATCAGAGCACTGTGATCAGTGTATAGCATTTACAACACATTGCAACAGTGGTTTCCGATGCTGTCTGCATTGCTGTGCTTTCCTGCTCTACGCTCAGACTCTGGCCCACAAGGAGCTTGTTTATTAGTGAATGAGTTGGATTAGGTGGGCTGTTGCTGAGCAGAGGACACAGACAAAAAAAGTAGGAACATTGAGAAAGTTTTATTTATAGCTCACTTGGATGGCGAAATGCAGAAAACGCTTCCAAGACTCAACTTTGGAGGTGTGCAAAAAACTATCTGCAAGTCTTGGGAATAACTGTATCTGGAGTATCTGGATTGGAGGCTCTAATGAGCTGAAGTTTGTGCCCAACTAGCCCACCAAAATCCTGCCTTGTGCCAAAACATGTTTTTTCCCAAGATTTCTATTCAAAAACATAGTCTGTGGCTTTTGCCACCGGCTGCCCAGCTGCAGGAGTACCGAGCATGCTGTTACATAAAAGAGCATTTGCCCCCATGCACAAGGTTTCTCTCTGGTTCTTCTTTGCAGAGATGCTACATTTGGTGTCAGAAGTGGGAATGCCTGGAGAGGAATGGGGCTTCAACAAAGTCAGAGACGGAAGGCGAAGAAGGCAGCAGAATCCAAGTGAAGGATGCCTGAAGGATGCCTGGATGGAGGCCAGCAGCGAGGACCTGCCGGCATGGCAGCATGGTGGCCCTAACCACGGCCCTCAAGCAGTGCTTCAGGTGGTAGGCCAAGCGGCTGCTTTCTGAAAAGCAGATGGGCAAGCTGGCGGAGAAACTGCCTGGCTAACCGAGCCAGAGATGATGGTGCTCCGTTGATACTGAGAAGTTCAGCCATGTGCAGGGAGGAGAACACAGTGCTTAGCCTCTCTTCTCCAGCGCATCAACAGAGAGCACATAAGCCTGAGAGAGAGGGGACTGGGGGCAAGCAAGATCGAGGAGGCGTTTGTGGAGAGACCATCAGGCTCTATGATTCCTGAAGAGAGTGCTATGTGGCGTATGATACCTGGCTGTTTTCATGGGAGAGTCTTCTCCATGACGCCAACATATCGGTCTACATTTCTTTGATTTATTATATGAATATTTAATTTTTTAGCTTAATTAAAACCTTATGCTAAGTGGTCTGTTATGACCACCATGTTGAATTCACACATTTCTTTTGTAATCAGTCATAAGAAATGTATATCTCTTGGTATTAATAGATTTAATGCTAATGACTTTTCCCAGACCTTGTTTTACTTTTATGGCTAACAAACTAGAAAAGGAAAACAAATTATTATTTACGTTCACAGTTGAGGTCAGAAGGTGTTTATTTTATTTGGGGTCTGATGTATGTTACAGCAGTCAGCACATTAGTATTTATGAGCCCCTTTGCAACCCAATCCAGGAATCGTATGCAGGGAGGGTCCTATGTGCTGAAAAACAGGATCAATATTCTATGAATTCTCCTGTGTTGATATATACAAGAACACAGCTGTGATGTGGATAGAAGTATTGAGGCCCTGGACTAATCCATACCATTTCCAGATGTATAAATCATAAAGGAAAACTAATTTAGACCTTGCACTCAGAATATTTTATATTTGGCTTCCAAACAGCGTCTTAAAAAAGCATAAGAATACTTTAACCCTTTAAAGCACAAGATAAGCAAACCCCTTCTAATGTACAACATGGGTCATTTCCTATGTTATTGTATGTAATGCTGAGTATCTCTGTTATATCTACTGAAATCAGTTATTCATTATTTAATGTTCAAATTGTTATTTAAAAATCTTGTTTTTGATATTAAATCATGATTTTTACTCTTAGTTGTTTACTTCATAAACAAAAATAGTGTTTGTAAATATGCTCCTGACTGCAAACATTTACAAATGTCAGTAGTTCGTTTAAATTCCATAGTAAATACCATCCATCCATCCATTATCTGCTGCTTAATCCCACTAGTCGGGGTCACGGGGGGTTGGAGTCAATCCCAGCATCATCGGGCGAGGGCGGGGTACATCATGGACAGTTGGCCAGTCCATTGGCCAACACTTACTCACGCACTCACACCTACGGGCAATTTAGAGTGACCAATCAACCTATCATGCATGTGTTTGGACTGTGGGAGGAAACCCACTCAAGCACAGGGAGAACATACACACTCCACACAGAACGACCCTGAGCGGGGATCCAACCCAGATCGTCTTGCTATGAGGCAACAGTGCTCCATAGTGAATACATAAGGGTTAATTTTGATCTGGCCTTTAAAAGGTATTAATACAAAAACAACTTATTAAAAAAGTAAAAAATAAACAAATAAGGATGTGATGATTAAAAACAGGTAAATTGAAGAACTCATGGACACTTAAATGATTAAATGAACTAATTGGAAAGATATAGAAAATAAAATCTCAGAGGGGTCACTTCTGACCCAGGTTGTGCATTAAAAGGGTTAACAGGGTTACTCCACAGCTGTGCTAGGCTGTGCTATATTGTCTTATTTGACACAATATTTCGAGCCATTGAGCTGAATCAGAATTTGTTTCGTGACATCTGAGGCACAAGGAAATAACTGAAGGCACCGCCACCAGTTTCACAACCAACCTGAGGCACAAGAGCTGTACACTGACATTAAAGGAGAGAGGAGAGAGAAAATGAAGATACCTCATGTTTTAAGTGCCCCAAATATAAGTTTTAATTTAGGTTTTTAATGGAAGTCTTTTAAGAATCATGCAGGATTTGGCCTCTAGGGCTAACCGGGGACAGTCATGCAGCCAAAACATGACCCATTCTTTTTGATAGCACTGACCATAGTTAGTAAAAATGTCTAACATCTATTGCGGGGGGAAAAAAACATCATAAATCAAATGTGCACATTCATTTACTGCCTATATTAAAAACTACAGTAACAGGAGATGAAAGATAACTCCAGCTATTAGATTCAAAGTCAGGGGTTCATTAGCAGGTCTGGTGCTTGATGTGCCTGTGTAGTGCAGCTTTCACCACATTTCACTGCCCTGTCCTCAGCCTTGCTCTAATTAGCAGACGCGCAGGGTTTGCTTTAAACATGTGCAAACACTCCAGCCCACTCAACCACACATTCAGGCCAGAGGGCTCTGTTTGGACATCTGTTGGCTGTCTCACTGAGCTAAAGGGCCGTGGTGGTCTACATGTAGCTTCTTCTTTCTGTCCATCCACTCTCCCGCATCACTGCTCTTTCTTTCTGTGTGTATTTTGTTTTCCACTCTGCAAAGTTAATCACAGTTCAAGAGGCGTTTCTGCAACTACTGGCACTTTCAGCCTTTACAGTTTCAGAGAATGTAACACAAATCTGTAATACAATTAATGAACTTTCCAAAACTGCATATGATGTTTACATTTGAATCTGATGTTTACATTTGAATCTGAATTAGTTTTTACAGTGTTAGTCCCGTAATGTCACCATAAAGATAAGTGCCACTGCAAACTATGATGTAAAGCCTGAAATAGTCATTTAAAAAGTCAGAGACATCAGATCAGACTTTTTTTTGTTTAGGTTTCTCGGACGATGACTTGTGCCTTTAACAAAACTTAAAAGAATATCGCAAAATCAGCACCAAGTTCTCTTTGTTTGAAAATTCTCTCATTTTATATATAGCATTCTATAATCAATGTTCATTAATTATTTCCTGATTGACAGTTAGGTCCAGAAATATTTGGACAGCGACAATCTTCATGATTTGGGCTCTCCATGCCACCGCGTTAGATTTGAAACGACTTCCAGGTTTAATTCAGGTGGTTGAACAAAAATAACCTATGAAGTTTTTAGGAACTACAAAGCCTCCTCATTTCCGGGGCTTAAAAGTAATTGGACAAATTAACATTACCATAAATAAAATGCTCATTTTTAATACTTTGTTGAGGCAATGACTGCCTGATATCTGGAACCCATGGACATCACCAAACGCTGGTTTCCTCCTTTGTGATGCTTTGCAAGGCCTTTACTGCAGCTGTCTTCAGTCGCTGCTTGTTTGAGGGCTTTTCTGTCTTAAGTTTTGTCTTAAGCAAGTAAATTGCATGCTCAATCGGGTTGAGATCTGGTGATTGACTCGACCAATCTGGTCAGAAAGTATATCCCTGTACACTTCAGAATTCATCCAGAGGCTTCTGTCTTCTGTCACATCATCAATAATTACTAGTGACCCAGTGACATTGGAGCCGATGTATGATCATGCCATGCCAGGATGTGGTGTGCTTTGGATTGTGTGTTGCTCCAAGCCTTCCCCATACATTCTTCCTCCCATCATTCTGATACAGGTTGATCTTAGTTTCATCTGTCCATAGAATGCTGTTCCAGAACTGGGCTGGCTTCATTTGATGTTTTTGTTTTTTTTGTGTAATCTGGAGTTTCTGTTTTTGAGGCTGATTAGTGGTTTGCACCTTGTGGTAAACCCTCTGTATTTGCTCTCTGAAAGTTTTCTCTTTGTGGTAGACTTAACCGACTTACTGGAAAGTGTTCTTCACTGGGATGGATGTTGTGAAGGGATTTTTCTTCACCATTGAAAGGATTCTGTGATCATCCACCATTGATGTCCTCCGTGGACATCCAGGTCTTTTTGAGTTCCCGAGCTCACCAGTTTTACCCAGAATAAATACCCAGAGTTCCCAAGCTCACCAGTTTTACCCAGAATAAACCAAACTGTTCATTTGGCCAATCCTAACATTTCTGCTATCTCTCTGATGGATTTCTTCTTTGTTTCAGCCTAATGACTGTTTCACTTCCATTGAGAGTGCCTTTCACCGCATGTTGTGGGTTCAAAGCAACAGCTTCCAAATGCAAATTACACACCTGAGCCAACTCCGGACCCTTTACCTGCCGTTCCTAAACCCTTCCTCCAATTAGAATGTGAATACCCTTGGATTAGGGCTGAGAGTCTGCACTTTAAGCCCACAATAATTATATAACAGTATCTAGAATATTGTCACTGTCAAATGGAAAATATGTATCTCCATTTTTGTCGATTTCTATTTTTCTACATCAATTAAATGCGGCAGCTGCCTTTACATTTGATTTTATGATGAATGGACCAACAGAAATGATCCAAAATAGCTTGGAAAAAGTTCTGCTTCCATTCACTTCCATGGAAAGTGAAGACAGTTTTTGGCCTCTTCTGTAAAGTTGCCATTTTGGATATACCAGTTTTTCATTGGACAGCGACGATATGGTTGAGTAAACCTGTGTCACTGTCCAATTATTTCTGGGCCTAACTGCGCACACACACACACACACACACACACAAACACACACACACACACACACACACACACACATATATATATATATATATTTGTTCCAGGTTATTTTGGAGAATTTCTATTGGTCCATTCATCATACATTTTTTATACAATGAACAGCAGCGGCTGCGCTCTAATGATGCAGAAAAATGAAAATCAACAAAAAATGGAAAGCCATGTTTTGCTTTGGACAGCGATGATATATATCTGCTACAGTTATGCAGAGAGAGTTCGAAATGAGCACATTTAACTTCATAGAAACTTGTTTTCTTCTTATAGCTATGTTGTTTGCAGCTCGGAGCCACCGGGCAGCTTGAGCGTTGGCCCACCTAACGAGGGTTGAACCCTCTGTGCCATCCCGATGATATCCATGTAGAAACATTTTTTGAACAAACTCTGGATTCTGCATTTCAGAGGATCACCGGCCAGTCATTCCTACTGATAAGAGAATCACTACTGCGTTATACATGCTGGCCACTTGTGCAGAGTATAGTGCAGCAGGCCAGTGCTGTATACTAAAAAAATAAGATCAGGCCAGACAGAATCACCTTTTTTCCACTTTATTTACATTTTGCCTTTAGTAATATAGGTTTTTCCAACTCATATGGCATCTGACATTGCATGTTTATGGCATGATAAAGTTACTGTTATGTAGCAAGTAAAGTGTTACAGAAAAAAAGTCAACTGAGCAGGACTACTGATCAAGAAACATTAGCAACTGTGCTAGCTAGCATGGGTACAAGCTATCCAATTCAAGCTATTTTACCTCTTTCCTTTAAAAACACACACATTTACTGCACGTAGCCCTTCATTCTGTCCATCATACTGCTTTTCCATAATGAAAGGCTCATTATTTGAAGCTATATTGAACCTGACAGCACTAGCAGCTACAGGAGCACGCCATTACAGTAATGACTGCGCACGGACGTAGCAAAACTGACAGGTAGAATCATATGCGCGAGGCAGGAAATGAAAGGCTCTCTTCGTTTACTGGATTGATGTCGACAGTCCTAATTTAATCAATTTTGTTCATTTCTCAGGCTGAAATTTAAGCAAGCAAGGTGCTGCTAACACTCCTCATCATGCTTTGCTTTGATTTTATTCACCTCTCCTCCTCTCTTGCTCTCTCGCTCCCTAAAAATTACAATTCGGCGGTAGTGTCCACTATCTGCTCGTTCACATTAGCAATAATTGCTTTGTTGCGTAGAGTGAGTACTGAGATACAGGGGCTATCAGTGCAAGGCCTAAAGGGACAAGACAGTGTCACATTATCAGCCAACGCTAATGATGTGACAGTATTCCGGAGAGGGTAAGACAATTTTCAGGTGCTTTTGTTCGTTGATGAGAGGGCATCTTCAGCTCGGCTAAATGGGAGATCATTAGCGTACGGCAATGGCAGGTATAAGCGCTTAGGAGTGTTTCTAGGAACGAAAGAATATCAGAATATAAACTGGGGGAGGAATTTGGAGTCCTGCCCCAGATGTCAAAGTCCCATCAATGCATGCAATGGCACCAAATCGGTGAACATGTGCAATTATATGGAAGCAATCAAGTCACTGGCTTCTTTCCGCTGTCTTCAATAGTCTAGCACCAAAACGGTGGAGCCGTGCCATGATATTGGAGGAAACAAGTCATTGGCAGCCAGTTTTCTCCTGCAGTCTGTGACGTTCTAGCACCAAAACGGTGGACGTGTGCCATAGTATGAAAGCAATTAAGTCTTTGGCAACCGGTTTTCTCCTGATGCTTACACAGTTCTCTTGTCTTATCTCATTGAATGGGTTTGAACAGGAGGAACCTTTTTGGCAATATTTTGATTTTATGCTTTGACACTCGTTCACCCAGTTCTTTGGTCAGACCCATGCTTCTGTTCACTTTAATTGTAGTTTGGTACTTGTATAATTGTATTTTCACCAGTATGAACACCAGATTTCATTAGAACAGAAGTAAATGAACAGAAATATAGTACAAACAACCACATCTTGAGCTCCAGTTTGAGGAACAAAGTGTAGTTCCAGATTTCTCCTGGACGCCCCAGACATTGTATGAATTTACTTCACCAGAAATCTTGATTTAGCTTAATGAAGTACTGAGCAGTCAGAGCAGAGTATTAGCTGAGAACTGTAAATAATACTGGGCTGTTTTTACAAGGAAAAGCTTAGAAAGGGTTAAATAAAACACTGACGTATGTAAAAGCACTACTTACTGTATTAATACTGTTTAAATACTTAAAAAAGAAAGCTTTCTGTCTGGAAGAATTGCTATTTCAATAAAATAATGTCCCCAAGTGCTTAAAACGTTTGAACAGTACTGTATGTCTGTGGAAGAAGAGGCCATACAGTGCTTTAACAAATATTAATACATTTATAATTGCATGAAACATAAAACATTATCCTTAAAGGTGCAAGGTTTCAAGTTTAAAATTCAAAAAATCATTAAAATTATCTACAGAAGGTTAACAAATAACAGGTTTGATGGTGTGTCAAAGATATCTATTTATCATCTCACAGATATCTATCGTAGTTAGCCTGCCAAGCAGCTAGGCCCAGCCTGTCTTATCTATAATACCACTTTGTACTTCAAGAGGTAATAATGAGTCACTGTAGCGTAGAGTCTTCCATCGGTCCAACATGAGAGGACGAAGAAGTAGCCCTGCCCCGACGGCTGAAGCATCAATGTTTTGTTAATTATATTATAACCATAACACAGTAATTAAATATTGTCTACCAACCACTTTATTTTGCATATGAATAATCAAAACAAAGTGATGTCAGTAGGAAAGTCACATAGGAGATCTAAAGTCATGGCTCAGCTTGACTCAACTCTACTTGCTTTTGGTACCAGCTACCTTGTTTAGCTCTGCAGAAGTAGTACCTCCTCAATGTAATGAAAACTACTGTGATGTGAGGAAGTCAGATTCTGTTCAGAAGAGGCGACGAAACAAAACACTGATGTAGTATTCCTCAAAACTCCTTTGTTCTGGCAGAGTTCAGATGATGAATTCTGGTTAATCAATAGTGATGCATGAAGGTACGGGGGGAAAGCAAGGAGGTACTTGAGGACTCTCTCCAACCAATCAGTAGTCTCCAGCATTTTTACATCACTGCTGGCTCAGTGCACTTGGAACCTCAATGGAGTTGACACCAAAATGGAACCAGGTACTAATAAAAAAAACAAAAAGAGTTGAACCGTGCGAATACCATGCAGTGGGAAAATGGCTTTAGACCAAAAAAAAGAGAAGAACAGAGTCTAACAGGCTTCTGCTCTGAAGCTCTTGCTTTACATGCTTTGATCAAAAGCATGTAAGCTTTGCAGATGACCTGGTCAAGATCCATGTCTGGTGAGATAGCAGCTGAGGAACTCAGAAACATCTGAGCAGTTTTTCTTTTTTTTGCGGTTTTTCTTTGGGCAGTGGCGATATAGCCCCTACAGTCCACTTTTATGAAATATTTTTTTGTTTTTTTGTTTTTTTTCCTAGCAGCTGCTCACAAGCCTAAGATCACTATTCACAATACCAAGTGTCTGCTGTGGTGGCGCAAAACATCCTGACACTGGACTCTGAAGTGGTGAAGACTTTTTGGAGTGATGAATGATGCTTCAGTATATATAGCAGCATGATGGACAAATCTAGTTCGCTAGTCCATCGCATGGCCAACACACACTAACCACTACACCACCGTACTAACCACTACACCACCATACTAACCACTACACCACCATACTAACCACTACACCACCGTACTAACCACTACACCACCGTACTAACCTCTACACCACTATACTAACCACTACACCACCATCCTAACCACTACACCACCATCCTAACCACTACACCACCGTACTAACCACTACACCACCATACTAACCACTACACCACCATACTAACCACTACACCACCGTATTAACCACTACAACACCATACTAACCACTACACCACCGTACTAACCACTACACCACCGTACTAACCACTACACCACCGTACTGACCACTACACCACCGTACTGACCACTACACCACCGTACTAACCACTACACCACCATACTAACCACTATACCACCATACTAACCACTACACCACCATACTAACCACTACACCACCGTACTAACCACTACACCACCGTACTCACCACTACACCACCGTACTAACCACTACACCACCATACTAACCACTACACCACCATACTAACCACTACACCGCCGTACTAACCACTACACCGCCGTACTCACCACTACACCGCCGTACTCACCACTACACCGCCGTACTAACCACTACACCACCGTACTGACCACTACACCACCGTACTGACCACTACACCACCGTACTGACCACTACACCACCGTACTGACCACTACACCACCGTACTAACCACTACACCACCGTACTAACCACTACACCACCGTACTAACCACTACACCACCATACTAACCACTACACCACCATACTAACCACTACACCACCTTACTAACCACTACACCACCGTATTAACCACTACACCACCGTACTAACCACTACACCACCATACTAACCACTACACCACCGTACTAACCACTACACCACCATACTAACCACTACACCACCGTACTAACCACTACACCACTGTGCTGCCCAGCTGAAAAACAGTCACAGGAAAAATGAACTACTTTGGAAGACAAACCCTGAAAAATGCCATGAAAGAAATAAATATGGGGTAAATATATGGTTCTTCACACTTCAGCATCTCCTTTACAGGACAAGATCTTTCAAGAACCATCACCGAGAGGAACTTTGAGGAGCCGAAAGGGGTTCTTTTGTGGCTTCGCTGCAAGAAACCATTTTCGGCACCTTTATTTTCAAGAGTTTAGAGCACAAATCACGCTGCGGCGCAAAAATGCCCACAGCCAGAAACTCCATTATCACTCTCCAGTGCACGTGTGCACACACACACACACACACACTCTCTTGTCAAGAGGATGGCAGGCGCTTCTTGCTATTGTTCATTGTGACAGGGATCCTTTCAATACATAAAAAACAGCCTGAGTGTCCTCTTCAAAAATGCCATGGCAACCCACTCAAGCCCACCCTGCCTCATTTTTCCGTCTGCCTTTGTATCCCTTTCCACCCATTCTCTCTCTCTCTCTCTCTCTGTCTTTCTCTCTCTCTGTCTGTCTGTCTGTCTGTCTGTCTCTCTCTCTCTCTCTCTGCCCCTCCCCCTCTGTACTGTATAATAAACCCAGAGAGAGTTTCATTAATGAAGGCTGCACCAGTCCTGAACCCGTGGTCCAATTCCTGAGATAGAAATCAGCATAAATGACAAGCGGCCATTATGACTCAGAGTGGTGGCCTCGAAAAGAAGAAGCGAGGAAAGACAAAAAGAAAAAAAAAAACACAAGCAGCAAATGAAGCCAAGCCAAACTCGAGCCACTTTGTTCTTCCGATGTTTTCCATTCCAAACGGCGTTTGACATTTCCCTGTGGGTTCCCGTCCTGGTAATAAAGCGCCCGTGCCTAATCGGAGGCAGACCCTGGACTCAAAGAGCCAGAGTGCAAATGACTTCAGATTGAGGGCAATTCCTCAGCTCTGTTAATGAAAAACAGGGCCCGAACTAATGAATTATGGATCAGGATTGGTTTTCCTACGTTATGCTGGCAGTCTGGTCTAACTTTGGTAAAAGGCTTGACACAGTGAGGAGGAAAGGGCTAAAGAGAGGCTTAACGTACTAGCGGCAGTTTGTTTGGACTAACTTTGATGCATGTTAATGTAAAAGAGAATAAGGCCTAAAGATTCAGAGAGAATGAATGTCTTAAATTCTCTCTCGCCGTCTTATATGGTGCTCACTGATTAAGTGTGGCGGGAAAGCAGAGCAGATGTAACGATGCAGCCTTTCTCGCTTTCAGTCACGACTTATGGAGGAGAGTCGGCAGTTTTGCATCTCTATAGTCCATTCTGCCTCATTCCCTACCTCTACCTCTTTCTCTCTCTCTCTGTCTGTATCCCTCACATACTCAGGTTTATGCCACATCATGGGGACCAGACCTTGTTCATATATTCTGAGCTGGGCTGGTTTCAAATCATCGCTGTCCAATGAAAAACAAGAATCTCTAAAATATGAACTTTACAGCAGAGGCCAAAAACGGTCTTTACTTTCAATCTAAGTCAATGGAACCAGAATTTTTTTAAAGTGATTTTGAAACAATTCTATTGGTCCGTTTGTCGTGGAAATTGTACACAATGTCAACAATAGCTGTCGTGTGCAAATGATGTAGAAAAATGAAAATCAACAAAAATTGAGATGCATGATTTTCATTGGACAGCGACAGAACGTCTTCTTGTTGTTCTCCTGTTTGTTAAAATTAAAATCACTACATTATAATCAGCTCTGCTGATCATATAGGAGCACTGCAATTACAGGCTGCAGTTTATTTGTTTTTTGATTTGATTTGCTAGCTCCTTTCATCCTTTTCCTTAATGATCAGGACCCACGCAGGACCACCACAGAGCAGGTATCATTTGGTTGCTTGGTCATTCTCAGCACTGCAGTGACATCGACATGCTGGTGGTGTGTTAGTGTGTGTCCTGCTGGTGTGTCACTGTCCACTCTATTAGACACTCCCACCCTGTCAGCCCACCCTGTAGATGTAAAGTCAGAGATAATGGCTCATCCGTTGCTGCACAGTTCGTGTTGGTCATTTTCTAGCCCCTTCATTAGTGGTCACAGGACACTGCCCACAGTACTGAGGAGTTTAAACACTCCAGCAGCACTGCTGTGTCTGATCCACTCATACCAACACAACACACAGAAACACACCACCACGTCACTGTCACTACTGGACTGTGTATTGGCAAGAACCTGGCGATACAATACGTATCACGATACAGCGTTCACGATTCAATATATCGTGATATAGCAAGCAAGATGATATATTTCAATTTATTAAATCCTACTATTAAAAAACACACCACAATATGAACAGGTTTGCCAATGCTTACAACAGCACTGCATCCTTGTGCTGCTTGTTAATGTTGGAGTGGAGCTGAAAACAGATTACAACGTTACCATCTAGTGGTCAGAGGTTTAAACACAACACACAATGATTCGCTGTCTGCCAGGAATCTGTGTATCGATACTGGGGTTTTGAGAATCGATACGATAGTATCGATAGTATCATGAAACATAATATCCTGATATTCGATATTTTGATAATTTTCTTACACCCCTACTCCCTAATATTACCTGCTCTGGGGGGTCCTGGACGTTAAAGAATAGGGTATCAAAGTATACAGAGAAACAGATGGACTACAGCCTGTAACTGTAGAACTACAAAGTGCTCCTATATGGTAAGTAGAGATGATAATAACCTTAGACACCGTCAACACCATTTCAATAACTCTGTTCTGGCATAAGAGATGAGTGGAGGCGATAAATATTTATTTGTTTGGAGGGATAAAGGAGCAGGCCAGACCTGCTTTGGGTTACAATAAGTGCAATCAATACACGTCAACAACCGGCACCGTCTCACTGGCTGTCTGTCCACACACACCTGTGTTTTTCCGCAAGGTGGATTGATATGATTATGTGCACGATTGTGTCTCCTAAAGCTCAGTGCTCTCAAACAAAAGAGATGCTGACATCTGCTTACCTCCACAGAAATCAAACATTACCCCTGCAGACAGCTTGATCATAGAGAGACAGAGGGAGGGAGAGCGAGAGAGAGAGAGATCAGCTGCATGTTTTAATTTCATACCTAATTAGTTTTCATTTGAGTCTTTGTAATGAATCCTGCTAAACATGGACGAAAGTAATCCATCCTCTGTGTGCAGACCTGCTCCTCCAGACTCCCATTCATTAGGAAAACACGTACTCGCTCAGCATTCTGCAGACGTGCCGATGATTGTGAGTGGCAGAAAAGGTAGAAGTGAAAGAAAGAGCGCTCTGCATCCTTTCCATTAAGCTCTCAACTGAGGAACATGCAGAACTAGAGCCACCAGTGCACAAGTTAAAAGTGAATATCGTTGCAGTCTAAGGAAAAAGGTGTCTACATTTTGGTGCATTTTCAATCTTTCTAGATCATTAGAACACGCAGCTGCTCTTTATATCAATTTCATGATGGAATCACATGGAATGAAACCTCTATACATTCACTTTCATTGAAAGTAAAGAAAGTTTTTGGCCTCTCCTGTAAAGTTACCGTTTTTGAAAATACTCTTTTTTCTTTGGACAGTGATGATAATCTAATGTAGCTTATCTTATGTTACTAGACGATGTCATTAGGGAACATGATGTCAATTTAATAGCTACGCTAATGACAAGCAATTGACAAGTTTACCAAATGTGTGTAAAAACTTCCTACAAATAAAAAACCCCACATTATATATATATATATATATATATATATATATATATATATATATATATATATATATATATATATATATATATATATATTCTTAACAAACACACACACACAAATATATATAAATAATTTGATTTTATCTACTTACAGTTTGACAATCAACATCTAAACAATTACAAAAATATCGGCAAATAAATTATTCAATCTGTGTTGGAGTGTGAGGGGTTAAGTGGAAGCCTGTGAATCTGGTCTGGCTGTTCATGTACAGAGGGGGCCAGGCAGTTATAATTCAGTGAGATACCAATTTCAAATGACAGTAAAACTGACCAATCCTATCTTACCTCTAAGTGGGCGGGGCTTAACTGTATGATAATTTCCGCCCACTGTGGCGACGCTAGCTGGAGAAACAGCTAGCTAGCGCTGGTAGCCTAGTTTGCTGAGTCACGATGGAAGACGAAGCTAGCACTACTGCTACAGAGGAGGACATCGTTGCAGGTGCCATCAGCCAATAGGGTTCGGCCAATGTTCGGCCCCCCAAACTGTCAAAACCATCCCCTCTGAAAACTCGAGTGCAAATATTTCTCTCGCGCGCAGAGAGCAGCCAGCGGCATTGCACTTCACGCATGAGGAAAAATATCAAATCGCGAGAGCAAAAGAAGCATTAAAGGAGGAAAAAAAGACAATTTGAGTGTGTTTATGAAAAATTGTGCATGCGGTTCCTTTCTGGGGGAGAGGGCCCAAGCTTAAGGGTCACGGTTCGCTACTAAGATATAAAGTATATATATATATATATATATATATATATATATATATATATATATATATATATATATATATATATATATATATATATACACACACACACACACACACACACACACAGTATATATATATATATATATTATTTATAATATAAACCTGGGAGTAACCTGTGAGTTTTATCTGCATGTAAACGCGGTCTAAAGTAGTTTAATTTAATTTGAGAAACTTTGCCTGTAACAAACACATAAACAAGTTTGTGCCACTTTGAAAAATAAAAAGGCTGAGCTTTAGCATTGTTGATCACCGTAATGTTCTTCTTACTAGGGTTCTAGCTAGCCTCTAGAACTCTAGAACCCTAGAAGCATGGATCCCATTACAAACAGCATTAAGCTCATATCGGTTCTATCTGGAAAGAACGGCACTGCACAGCTACCTGTTTCTTTAAGAATATATTTTACAGATCTGCTACATGTTTTCATGGTTCTGAAAGACCTAGAAACCACTTACCTCACAGAATATCTGTATAAATAAATAAATGAAAATACTTATAATTTAAAATAAACAACACTGTCATTCAGCCAAAAAATATAAAGTAGGCAGCATTAGAAAGATGTGATTGTAAATTAATACTCTATAACTACTTTCTATGCAAAGCACTCTTTAAATAAAGATATTATCTAGTTTCGTAGATTTTTAGATAACAGCTGCTTACAGATAGATCGATAGATTGATAGATAGATAAAAGATAATAGTACATGTTGAAACATTGCAGTAAGGATTTGATTGCATTCAGCCACAACAGCATAAGTGAGGTCAGGTACTGATGTTGGATTAATTGGGACTACAAACTCCACTCCAGCTAAATCCAATACATTGGATGGGGCGCCATCACTCCAGAGAAAGCAGTCCCACTTCTCCATGGCCCAGTGCTGGGGGGCTCCTGTATCTGATGTTTGGCACTTGGGCATGGTGACCTTGGGTGCATGTTAGTACCTAAAACCGCTATAAGAATGTGTCTGTATACGTATGGATATATAGTATAGATTGTACAGTGCTCAGCATTTGTATTCTGCAAGCTCCAAAGTGTCTGCACATCCATCCAATAAAAATGATTGGCTGGAGAGACGAGGAAGGGGAGTGATTGGAGAAAAGAAGACAAAAATTAATAATAAATAAATAAATCCATAAATAAATAAATAAGCTGTCTGCGGTAAAACTTATATGAGAGTACTCCATCAATCACTTGCAGGAAAAATAAATTAACTGTCCTTCAATATTTGCTGCACTAAGCTTTTTGGGAGCTTTAAAATGCTTTCCACGTTCAGGCCTTCACTGCATGTTGCCAGGTTTGCTCGCTTGTTTAACAAGCATTCAGTGCAGGGTTAAGCTAACTGGCTTGACCTGATACAGTGGAACAAGAGCTTTGGGTAAATCATGTTAAAGCAAGACTTTTTTTCACCAAAACAATCATAATTATCCATTTCTCCAAATTGTTTATCCCTTATAAATAAACAGACTGCTTGTTTTTTGTCTAGCACCTTCAAGATACATGTGAGATATGTATATGATATATGGAAACGTGCTCTGTTCTGATTGGCTTGGTTTTCAGAGCATCAGTTCATCTAAATAAAATGAGTTTTTCAATTTTTTTGGTTTGAGAACTTAAGTTTCAGAACATGTAGCAAAACATGGCAATGTATTCAACTCACGACAGAACAAGACAGAGATCAAAGGACTTTTATTCTGACATGCCTCAAGAAACGATGGGTGTTGCATCATTAAGTGACCATCATGGCACAATGTTGAGGTCAGTAGCTTTTGATTTTGTTACTGTGCCTACAAGACTGATATATGAAAACAGCATGAAGTGGGGGGCTAAACTACTATATCCTAAGCAGAAGGATTATACGTTAATATGTTGGTTTTTGTGACATCACAAAAACAATCAATTTAAAATAGTTTGCTTTTGCAATAGTTTTACATTTGCACTGCATGAACTGGGAACTGAACAGCATGTATTGAAATTTGAACTTATTTTTATTTAAATACAACAACATTAAACTTAGGGAGAAGTCTAATTTTAATGATATAGACACTTTAAGATAGGGGTCCAGCCCTCCAGGAACAGAACTGTTACCCCTGCTTTAGACTATCAGTGTTTTCATTTAACCCCCCCCCCACAACGTACAGATAGAAAAAGATGAGGAGAAATATCTGGTAATTAGTAGCAAATGTTATCATCATATTAAGTCTGTTTCTATGTTATATATTCGTTAGTACATTGTAAAATCCAGCCAGTGAAGCAAACGCTGAACTTATTTGAAGTGAGAGAGATGGAGTTTAGAAGAGAAGAGGTGGGAGACAGTTCAGTGGGAGAGAGATTCAGAGAGCTGGATTGACTGGGTTGCCAAGGCCTCGCAACTTAGACATGACTTAAATATTTTAATGGCTTGTTATGTGGGCATTTTTAAGGGTGAAAACTGACAAATAAGCTCACACTGGCAACTCAACCCACCGCATGCTGACAATATGATGAAAATCATCACCGGGTATGCATCAGCTCTCCATCCTCGCTGAGAGATGCAGGGTAGTGTGAATCATACGGTGTGATTCAGAGTATAAAAGACACTTCATCCACAAATGTGGCTAGAGGAGCTATTAAAGGGGAAATCCACCATTCTTTCTAAATATATTTGTATAATTCAATTGTAAAGATAAGAACATGGTCCATTCATGCTTCGGAGGACGTCCAGTGGTGGTGATATTAACCAGGGGTCACAGCGTATACAACCCCTACCAAGATCCAGAGATTATTTAATTGTCCCCACCAATAATTTGATACCCTCCAAAAAAATGTGATCTGTCAACGTTTTATAAACCTAGATGTGCAGAAAGGGTTACACCACATGGCCAGAGTGATTGGTTGTGCCTTTCCCTGCTGTCACACAACACTCTGTAGCTACGTTTGATTATTATCAGCCCCAAAACTGGTAGGAAAACCTTCCAGTCATATGCTATATTATAATAGTTATAGCATAATAATTATAATTAGTCCATCATAATAACGGTTATGGTGATTCTAGGCTTTGGTGCACAGCATACAGCAGGCTAACATCATCTGTAGCTATGAATAACATGGTTTGGATAATAACTGCTCTTACAGTCTCTTACTGTTACAGATGTTTTATGTATCGTTTTATCACAGAGCAAAGAGAAAACTGTCAAGAATTCTCAAAACCAGAATATTTACAACACAAATATAGCCATTTTATTCATTATCCCAACCCACCACACATGTAGTGTCTATACTGTAGCTTCCCACTACTGGCTCATTTAGCCATGGACATGTGGAGGGCCATGTGGAGCACCAAGCTAGCACTAAGAGAAACAGCTGGAGGATGTGTACAAGTGTGGCATGTGTTATTCTGAGCTGGGCTTATGGGTAGTTGGTGCAGTGTTAGTGTTTCAAGTTGGGTGGTTAATAAGTGACCTGCTTTCTACCACAGATGCTTAGTGAGCACTGGGTGTGGTTACTCCATTGCTGCCATGTTTAATACAAGAGCATTCACTTATGGCACTAGGGCTCCTGCATCTTCTATTCTATAGGACTACGGAGGAAGCAACACCACAATGCTGAGCTGTGGAGCTCCGCTAGAAGATGCCAGAAGAGGCAGCCCAGTGGGCAGTCAGCTGCAAGGTTCGGTCCAGTTGGAGGAGCAGCCTGATGGACTGCTTCCATCTAGTGATACTTTGAGCCAGTGCCAGTGTCCACTGGAGTCCCAACACTCAGCCTTGTTCAGCCACATGTGCAGCACTTGTGCTGATTTCTATAGCATGGCTGAGGGCACTGCTTCTGCTGCCACCCCCTAGTAGTGCAAGGTATGACACTGTGAGCTGCGAGTTCTGCTGCCAAAGAGGATGATATAAATTTTTGCTAAGTTGAGCACAATGAAGCGTAAGTTCATTCTCAAAAAATAACACTTGAAAACTGATGTAGCTGAATAGTAACTACACATACGAAGTGACCAGGTTTCTTATATAGTGCCTGAACCTCTTAGTGCCAGTTAGTGAGGCTCACATATGGGCTTGCTTGGTCAGTCATAGGCTTTGAAAGCAAGGCCCAGGGAGTGCTCAGAGGAAAAAAATAAATAAATAAATAAATAAATTATCCAAGTGAGTAAACAAAACTGTGTGACAAACCTGATGACCTAATATTTACAAGATTGTCTGACAGGCTCTCGAACAGTTTCCTGTGGCTAGTTTAACAACTTTTGAATTTTAAAAATCAATATCTAACAATACGTTCCATTAAGTGTACAATGTTAACCCGTAATTTGTTTCGGAGAGTTTGTGTAATGATTGTTTAAAAACAAAAGTTTTATTGCATTACTTAAAATGTTTTAGTATGTTCTACTATTTTAAAAGAATAACTGGGTATTTTTAAGTTTTACAAACTTAAAACATCAGGTTTTAGCTTGGACCACACCCCTGTAGCACCTTACCAGATTCTCATGGGTCAGTTCAATCTAAACTAGTTTTAGCTTGTTTAGTGGACCTTGTAAAGGTTTTGAATGTCATTCAAAATGCCATTTATCATGAATTTTCACACAATATAAAGAGCAGCTGTCGTGTTTACATGATAAATGAAAATCTTTTTCTTTGGACAGTGTTGATATGTTACGTGCTATTGCCCATCTGCACTGTGATGCACCGTCCAGTGTGTTTTGGATGAATATGTGAAAGGAATATAGTCCTACATGCTTCAGAATGTAATCCTGTTCCTTTTCTTCAGCAGCTACATCAATAAAGAGAAGCAGTTCCACTGCCATGATATAAAACTACCTCCACCATGCTTCACAGATAAAGATGCTTGCTTTAAATCATGAGCAGCTTCATCTCTTTTCCAAACTCTTCTCCTCCCATCATTTTAGTGCAAGCTGGTCTTTGACTCCTCTGTCTATAAGCATTGTTCACAACTCTTTTGAGGCTTACCAGTGATTCGCATCCTGTGAATCAACCCTATATATTCAATAATTTCATCCTGATTGTTAATTCTGACATGGATAGGTCAACATCCTAGAGGCATTTCTTGGGTTAGACAACTGTTGTGAGAAATAATTTACCCACCACAGTCGTTTCCCATGGTCTATCTGTGTCTTCTGGAGTTTCTGAGCTCACAGTGTCATGTTTTATCTTTCTAAGAGTGGCCACGCCTAATGTTTCTCTCTCTTGCTCAACGGCTTGTTTTGTTTGTTCTTTTTTCCCCCAGACTAATGACGGCTCTTTAGACGATATATTGAAAGTTAACAGCATTGGATTCCAAACGCAAGCAATTAGAAGTGAAATAACGAAGGGATAACATCTGGCCATAAAAAGCTAAGCGGCCAATCGTCCAATCACTTCTGATGTACGAAAATGGTTGCAGCTTAATGCCTACACTGTTCATCCAATTTAAGTACAAACAACCTCAAATTAAAGCTGAACAGCTGCACTTTGTGCTCATGATCATTATATAATTTTGCAACAAGGCCTCTTATCTAATGCTTGTTGTTTTTTTTCTATTTTATATACATAAAATTTAAAAATATACATTGTTCTTTACATGGTGTGTACATTTCATTATTTATGGGGCAAAAGAAATGACCCCCAAAGTCTGGTTACATTGACTTACAATAGAAGTATTTACTTGCCTTCTCTTATAAAATGACCATTTTGGAGATACAGCAGTGCTATGCTGTGGTAGGACTATAACTTTTTCAACGTCCAGATATTTATGAACCCAACTGTACGGTCATCTCTCTCTGTAACTGTCAATACTGTTGTATGCACTTGGAGCTATGCGGCATGTCACATCTCATATACACGTATGCCGCAGGTTCAGATTTACAGCTTGTTCACATTCGTTTTTGGAGATAAGAAGTGTCTGCCAGGCTGAGAGTGTGTGTGTGTGTAAGTACTTTCACACACAGTTCTGGTTCTCACATCCAGTAATAAGTGTTTTCGCACCACTCTCCTGATCATTCATCATGGTCATATCAGCCCTTCTCACTTCCCCAAGGGCACAGAGAGATAGACCCCCCCACCACACACACCTATACCCGCTCACCACTTAGCAACTATGTCTCTCCTCTCGCTCACACACACACACACACTCAGCGAGCGTGCCGACACCTCAGATAGCTCAGAGGTGCTAGAGAATAGGCTATTCTGTCTCTTTATAATGAATCTTTTCTGGATTGTATCTTGTATTTAAATAATACAGTCCATCAAAAGGATTCAGCGATCCCTTCTTCATGTTTACAGAGCGTCGCTTCAGACTCATGGTGTTCCTCATGCAGAATGGTCAGTGTTTCAGTGAAAAAGAGTATTTTTTTATAGATGCAGTTAAATGCAATTTCCACGTACTTTGTAAGGGCCTCCACTGAGCCATGCATCCTTCTTCAATGAATGGGAGCTTTTGAAAACTGGTAAACATTATTTTTTCATATTTGTATGTCAGCAAGTCAAGGGTTGATGAGTTTTTACATTGTGTTTAAATGCTATTTTACATGATTGGAAGATGAATTCAAATGATGTGGAAAAAATAAATTCTTGAAAAATTATTGAAAAAAAGTAAAGTCCTACATAATATGTATCCTATTGCTTTTTTTTATAGCCACTGCTATAAAACTACCTCCACCATGCTTCACAGTTAAAGATGCTTGCTTTTAATCATGAGCAGTTTTATCTCCTTTCCAAACTCTTCTCTTCCCATGATTAAGTCCATGCTGATCTTTGTCTCCTCTGTCCATGAGATGTTCTAGAATTGTTCACAACTTTTTTGAGGCTTACCAGTGATTTGCATCCTGTGGTAAAAACCCTCTATACTCACTATTTTTATTTTTCATTTTGACATGGATAGCCCAACATCCTAGAGACCTGTCTTGAGTTGGCCAACTGTTGTGAAGAAGAAAAATAATTTATCCACCACATTTACCATGGTCTATCTGTGTTGTCTGGTGTTTCTGAGCTCACAGTCTCATGTAGTTTGAAACCTGCAGTGCTGTATGTTTTACCCCTCTTTTCTCACTAGCAGCTCATCACATAATCAGCCACAATGCATCATTTCGTAGTGCACAGAGAGACAATAGTGCCCTAGTTTACTTTAAAAACAAAGTTGTTTATTAGTTGTTTGTTAGTTTCATGCCCGAATCCGGCCCACTTTTTCCTTGGAGGAGAAATCGGAATAAATGAAACAGCAGCTAGTTCTTACAATGCCTTTATTGGGTATAAGTTCAGGTATATGTTGGTAAATTAACAGAAAGCACTTCACTTAAACATGTTTAATTCAAATTTAAAATCAGATAAAAATTAAAAAAAGGTGAAAAATGTGATAAAGCTGAAAACATATTTACATTTGTACATAATCAATAAATTAACCCTAACCCTAAATAGTCATAGCAAACGTTGCGTAATAGACTTACACTGACAATACAAACGTATTTCCATATCTCTGTTTACCGGCTGCGCCTGGAGTCTGTCCTCCAGAAAACAGGTCTGTTAATTTAGCACATTCTTCCAATGCCTTTTTTTTTTTTTTTTTTTTTTTTTTTTTAACCTGCCCTTTTCGGCTCCACTTGGCCTCTTTCTGCCCTCTATCACCACGGACTGGCGCTTGGCGTTTTTCCGTTGCTATATTCAATTTTACCGCTCCATAAAAGACGACTAGTGGGCCCAACCAATTTAAACATTTGGGAGGGGAGAATTCCCTCAGACGGTAGAACCCACTTAATCTACTGCGATGTAGGGGCTGTGCTGTCAGATGGATAGAGAATGAATACATAGTTGAATGGAGAATGAATGCAACAAGAAGATTAGCTAAGTGACATGTGTCAAAATTATTTTTCCCTTCCAACCGGCCCAAACTTGAGAATGAGATGAGCCGGCCCATCGCGAATCCTCCCGAATCTCCTAATTAGCCACTCCAGGCCTGTTAATATTTGATTATGTTTATTAGAAGTAACTTGACGTTGATACAGATATGCCAACTTCCTGGAGTTCTTAATCAGTCCAACTGTCGTAAAGGAGATTTTTACTATATAAATAATTCATCCATTACAGTTGTTTTCTGGAATCTTTTTTCATTGGTTTTCTTTAAGAATGTAGCAAATAACTGATCTGGCCATGCCTAATGTTTTTGCTGTCTCTCATGAGTTTGTTTTGGTTGTTCACCCTAATGATGGCTTGCATCACTGGCAGTGAAGCTTATATTGAGAGTTACAGCAACAGATTCCAAATGCAAATGCCACTGCGGCAGTCATTCCAGACTGTTTAATATAAAGAAAGCTGCCAGTGCGCTGCATGTTTAACTCTAACTCACCTGCCATATTGGTCACTAGCAGCCCATGCAGCGTCATCAGTGTGCTAGTTTATCTATTACCAGAGTTATGAGGGGAAAAAAAAAAGTTGGTGGTTATTAGAAATATCCGAGCTGATTTCCCAGCTACCAGATTGACAACCAAGTAGTCTGTGGAAAGAGCTAAACATTAAGGCTTCTGGGAGTCATCATGCTCCCTGTAACAGAGAGACTTTGTTTATTTGTTAATGTTGTTGTTGCTGTAGCTCAAGCTTGGACAAAAAGGGGTGCCTGGGGTGACCAATTCCATCCCCTTCAATTCCAACCAAAAATATTTGCTACGTCATTGACAACCACCTCACTGTAGGGCAGTGTTTGCATCTTTAAGAAGAGATTTGTTTTTCTATTGGAGGAAAAACTGAACACTTAACACTGGTCAATCTTCAGAGCCGCATCATGCTACAAGCTCCGCCCCACGCTGCTTTGGCTATTCTTACCAATGGCGTCAGTTCTGCTGTATCAGTTTGAGCCAGAGTCCGATCCTGAAAGTCAGGTAGAGCAAGCTGGTAGACCCATCTATGCAAGCCAGACTGGAGTAGGGTGTTATGACCAAGATGGTGGCACGTGCAACGCAAGGCTCAGTGTCTCTCCAGTACACACTCCAATCCACATCAGTGGAGCTGAGGTAGAATTTGTGTCCAACTTCAAGTTCCTTGGCATCCACATTTCAGAGGATCTCAATTGGTCACTGTACTTCTCCACCATGGTCAAAAAGGCACCTACCGCTGTACCATTGAGAGCATACTTACAAACTGCATCTCAGACAGTAAAGCTATTCAGCGGGTGGTGAAAACTGCCCAGCGCATCACAGGTACGCAATTAGCCACCACTGAGTCTGTCTATCAGAAGCGCTGCCTGGGCACTATTTATATCTGTAGTTGCTTACACTGTTCATATTGCTCTATTTATATCTGTAGTTATTGCTTACACTGTTCATATTGCTCTATTTATATCTATAGTTATTGCTTACACTGTTCATATTGCTCTATTTATATCTGTAGTTATTGCTTACACTGTTCATATTGCTCGATTTATATCTGTAGTTATTGCTTACACTGTTCATATTGCTCTATTTATATCTGTAGTTATTACTTACAATGTTCATATTGCTCTATTTATATCTGTAGTTATTGCTTACACTGTTCATATTGCTCTATTTATATCTGTAGTTATTACTTACAATGTTCATATTGCACTATTTATATCTGTAGTTATTGCTTACACTGTTCATATTGCTCTATTTATATCTGTAGTTATTGCCTACACTGTTCATATTGCACTATTTATATCTGTAGTTATTACTTACACTGTTCATATTGCTCTATTTATATCTGTAGTTATTGCTTACACTGTTCATATTGCTTTATTTATATCTGTAGTTATTGCTTACACTGTTCATTTTGCTCTATTTATATCTGTAGTTATTGCTTACACTGTTCATTTTGCACTATTTATATGTGTAGTTATTGCTTACACTGTTCATTTTGCACTATTTATATCTGTAGTTATTGCTTACACTGTTCATATTGCTCTATTTATATCTGTAGTTATTGCTTACACTGTTCATATTGCTCTATTTATATCTGTAGTTATTGCTTACACTGTTCATTTTGCACTATTTATATCTGTAGTTATTGCTTACACTGTTCATATTGCACTATTTATATCTGTAGTTATTGCTTACACTGTTCATATTGCTCTATTTATATCTGTAGTTATTGCTTACACTGTTCATATTGCTCTATTTATATCTGTAGTTATTGCTTACACTGTTCATATTGCTCTATTTATAT
Organism: Megaleporinus macrocephalus; assembly: GCA_021613375.1. NCBI lineage: Eukaryota > Metazoa > Chordata > Actinopteri > Characiformes > Anostomidae > Megaleporinus > Megaleporinus macrocephalus. The sequence continues at coordinate 11,041,851 of CM038719.1, forward strand.
CTGTAGTTATTGCTTACACTGTTCATATTGCTCTATTTATATCTGTAGTTATTGCTTACACTGTTAATTTTGCACTATTTATATCTGTAGTTATTGCTTACACTGTTCATTTTGCACTATTTATATCTGTAGTTATTGCTTACACTGTTCATATTGCTCTATTTATATCTGTAGTTATTACTTACACTGTTCATTTTGCACTATTTATATCTGTAGTTATTGCTTACACTGTTCATTATGCCCTATTTTTATATCTGTAGTTATTGCTTACACTGTTACAACCTGTTCAACATATGCTGCTCTGTGCAATCTTTGCATTTCACTCCTTACTGTATATATGTATAATAATTTATATTCTATTTTATATACCACCCCCTTATCTCACACTCTGTGTACACCTACATTCTATATATTTATTTATATACCATCACATGTACAATAACCTCAAATTGTTAATAATTTCTGTTTTGTACTTTATGTAAATAATTATGTATTTTGCACTTCTGGTTGGATGCTAACTGTATTTCATTGGCTTTGTACCTGTACTCTGTACAATCACAACAAAGTTGAATCTAATCTAAAAAATGTGTAATGTGTGAGGGTGTGCTTGTTGGTAGGCAGGCAATAAGGATTGTGTTACCAGATGACATCACCTTGTAACAGAGAAAAGGGCTGGAATTCCAACAAGGCAGCTAAGAAAAGTGGAAATGTGTTTATCCCTCTGCCGTGTACGTTGAGGTTTATAACGTTGCAGACAGTGTAGATGCACAAACAGGTACGTAACACACTAAGAAAAAAAACTGGAAAAACATAATAGCTCTCCTTTAAGAGTATTGGTATTTGGATAAGCCTTGTTAGTTTCAGGTCAAATTGAAAAACAGTAGCATCACTCATCCATAAAGGCTGGTATTTTCAGTTCCATCACTTCTGCCAAGTAACGGAGGAGCACCTCTTGCTTTTTAACATTCCTGTGCTTCCTCTAGGTCAAGATAACAAGGTTGACTATCAGTTATGCAGATGATAACCGAACGTATTTAGCTTAGACTAGACACTTTGAATAAATGCATTGAGGAGATAGAGAGTTACAAAACATCCGTTAATTAAACAAAAACAAAGGCAAAGCTACTGGGAAATAACTAAAGTTGCAGTCTTATTTAAACTCTGCACAAGTCAGAAACCTCAGTGTTCTTTCAGATCCCAAGTTTATTGCAAAGATAAAAAAAACAACCCAAAGGCAAAAAATGAAAGACTATAAATCAGCTGTAGCTTATCCAGAATGCAGCTGCTAGAATTTTATCTGCGACTAAGAAAACAGAGCACATGGCCCCAGTCATTAAATCAATGCAACGACGTTAGTCAAAGAATTCATTTAAAGTGTTGCTACTTGTTTATACACCCCGAGTGACTAATGATCCCAGAAGTTTAAAAGATAGACTCCATCCACACTCCATCGATATGAAGCCATACAGAGACGCACACTTGACACTATCTGCTTTTTGCCCCCCTTTGTTTGTTTTCAGGTCTCAAGGGGGCTTCATCCATCAGCGACAGCATCAAGATGCTACCCAGAACTTAAGTCAACGTACTCGAGCACAACATCTCCTCCATCAGTAATCATTTCAGTAAAGTTTTATATCTGTTTGTTTTGAGCATATGTCCTATACTGGCCTGATCTGCTAGTTATATAGATCCATAAGCCAGTCCAGCCCTGCGACTATGTTTACTGAGGCTTTGACTAACAGATCTGGAAAAATCCAGGAAAACAGAGACAATACGTATCAGCTATTCAGACGCAGTCACAGAAGCCTCACGTGCAAGCAGAGTTTACAGTAAGCTGTGATTTGTTTCCTACTGATCAATAACTGGGAGCTACGCAATATAGATAATTAATAGTCTGCACTGTTGGATCTCTAACTGACTGGCATTTACATATACAAATGTATATGTTTATTTTATTAATACACATGATTAAGCATTTTATTTTGCCACTGACAAAATCTTGCTTTACACTACCAAACATTTTGGTGGCTCTTAGCTCATTTTGAGTAGAACTTAAACACGATAGCCAGTACTTGACTATCAAGCAAAGCTTTGAATGGTTAGAAAATCAGCATATTTTTCATTAAAACACAAAAAACAATCACAGTTTCCTTAACTGTAGAAAATACATGTCTAGGTAGCACACTGATTTTCAGATATTTGGACACATTAACTGCAAAATAATGTGATCTAAATGCTCACCACGTGGACATGAGGGACAGGGATGCAGTCTCACTTCTTCCACTGAATCGCAGGGGTGTGGCTAAAATAACGCACTGCCTGTGGACCAAATATATCTTTGGTTGCACATAAAACTAACAGGACTGTACTAAATATTAGGTCAAAAATAGTACACTACCAGCAGAGGTCCATTCACTAGAGAATCAGAATCAGACTTTATTTGCCAAGTATGCTCACACATACAAGGAATTTATGTTTGGTTACAGAAGCTCACAGTGCACGATAACTGACATTACAGAAGTAGCACACCCAACCCACACACACACACACACACACACACCTGTAAATTTAACATGTGCAGAGTTGTATGTTAAAAGTAAAGTAAAGTGCTGAGTGCAGCAGTAAAGAACAGTGCAGACTGAATTAAATAGATATAAATATGAAGAACAGAAGAGTCACTGGTAGAGACGGTGGTACAGAGTGTTCTGAGACTCTATCAGATAAATAAAAGTGCAGTACAGAGAAGAGCAGTGTGTTTACTGAGTGTGTACATTTGGAAATAGGTTCCATGTTTCAGTAACGGCATGATAACATGGGACAGTAGTTTTCAAATATGTTTTTATAATGTCCAGAAAAAAGGTTATGCTAGATTTTATATTCTAGACTTTCAAATATGTTGACAAGTACACAGAAACTGTGTAGTAAATATGTAGAGGATGTGAACTTACTTCCTTTAAAAAATCCCAAGCATGTTATTTGAACAGGTGTGCTCAAACTTTGCATATGAATGTTTGCTTTACACTGCATTGCATATATAGATAGATATAGACCTATATTGCAACTTCAATTATGTATACAAGCAGCCAGTGCACCATGAAATACTGACTGTAGTCCTATTTTCTCACAATACAAATCTTCCATTAAGGGCTACATATGAAGCACACACACACTTGCTAACAAATGAATGCAGCCTTTATCCAATTTACCCTTTTAGTCCAAGCTGATAAATTCCACTGGAAATTTCCATAGAAATGCTGTTGTCATATTTTTAGTCAGGCAAAATTGATAGGCTACATAGAGCATGTATTTTGTATGTAAAACTATGCAGAATAAGTGCCCTGTGTATAATTAGCCAGCCAGGCTCGGTAAACATGGTAGGCAGCATTTCAGCATTTGTGCCAGTCAGTCTGTATTAGCGTGTTCAGGGAGTGTGGATTTATGGGTCCGTGTGAACAGCTTTAGATTACAGCCATCAACCACACACACACACACACACACACCAAACACATGTGCGCACACGCACGACCACATGCCTTAAACAAATACACCTGTCTGTTCATGGCACCAGGGGAGCATTTCTGGGAATAACATACCCGCCTAGGCAGGATCAGCTAATTGTTCTGATGGACGGATGAGCTGTACATTAGTATGGCGTTTAAGAGCAAGTCCACACACATCAGTATGATAAATATCTCCCGCCGGTCTGCTGCACTCTGATGTTCATGCATCTGTGCCGTGAGATCTGCCTGACATGCACCTTGATTATGGTAATGTTTGTACATCTTCGATTCGATTAGATGGAGGTAATGGCCAACGTCCGTCACAGTCGGAGACACCTGATGCAGCTCACTTTCTTGGTTACGTGTGCCGGGAGAGAGCCGTTGCATATTTATGTGGGGGGATATTGACTATTCATGGACAATTTGATCAAGAGTTATGATGCATATAAAGAAGAAAATCCATTGTCTCTGTATAAAAGGGGTGCTAATTGTGATTCCCCTGAGAGCTGCCATTGTCTGGCATTGTTAAGTGTGTAAATAACACACGCTCAACTTTTCGTGAGGACGTGTTGGAGCCCACGTTTTTCCCCCCATTTGGTCAGTTCTTTCATGGCACCTGTAACCAACATAACACAAAAACAGTAGTATGTCGTCACTGTCCAAAGAAAAGTGTGTATCTTCATTTTTGTTGATTTTTAAATTTTCTACGGCATTTGAACACGACATCTGCCGTTTACACTGTGTGAAGGTTTCATGACTAATGGACCAATAGAAATGCTCCAAAATAGCTTGGAAAAATGTCTGGTTCCATTGACTTACATTAAAGTTAAAGAAGGTTTTGGGCCTCTTCTGTAAAATTGGAATTTTGGAGATACTTGGCACTGATGTAGCAGCACTGTACACTTTAAAAGGCTTTAAAAAACTTCTTTGGAGCGCTGCCATCTAGGAGGCTTTCAAAGTGTAATTAAGACTAAGCACTGGCCAGAGGATGCTACCAAGCTCCACTGTTTAAAGTTTCTGCTTGTGAAACTTAATAAAGGTATGACTGGCACTTCTTTCCAGGACTCCTTAGTGGCCATTCTGCCAGCAGATTGATCTTTATTTAACCAAATGTAATATCTTCACTGCTGTGACTTATCAGATTAAATAGAACATTGTTGGCTGACTGTGTGTGAAATGGTATGACACTGAGTTGAGTTTTAACTTCGTATTTTCACCAGTAAGAACGCCAGATATCATTAGAACAGATGTAAATAAGCATAAATGCAATAGAAAGTAGCATAAATATCTTATTGTGAAAGAAGTAGATCATTTCTTGAGCTCCACAAAGTTTAGCCCCAGATTTCTCCTGGACGCCCCAGACAGCAGCAATCTTGATTTAACTTAATGAAGTACTGAGCAGTCAAAGCAGGTATTAGACGAGAACTGTAAATAATACTGGGTTGTTTCCACAAGAAGAAGCTTGGAAAGGGTTAAATAAACACATGGGCATATGTAAAAGCACTACTTACTATATTAATATTATTTAAATGTTTAAAAATATTTTCTGAGCATATAAAAGCTTCTTGTCTGTAATTTTTTTTCCCAATGTGCCTAAAACTATTGCACAGTACTGTATGTAGTGTTGGCACATCTTATATACTTCCCAAGAAACTGTCAACAGGGGAGGTAAATATTAATCTTTAAACAAGCCTGGCTTTTTGTCAGCAATTAATCAAACATTCTGTTCCACCTTAAATGCTGTAGCTAGTACAGGCAAGAGCTGGGGTCAGTGAAGCTGCTGACTGCAGGAAATTTCTGAACAGGCATCTCAACACGAGCCTTAACAAAGCGAAAGACCACCTAACAACCCGAGCCCATTGTTAACACCAAAAACAGATTGTGAACTGCGAAGGCTTCCAAAACTCGCCTTTAAAATAAAGTGTTTTTAAACAGTTTACGCTTTTTCTCTGGTTAATTTCTTGGGTGGGACCAATCTACATGTTTCTAATATTGGATGGGACACATCTCCCCCATCCCCCCCCAGTTCCTACGCCAATGACAACATTAGCCTAGCTAACTAAACAGTATGATGATCTAACTTATTTACGTGAAGGTTAATTGTATTTTCCTGTTTGTGACTATTTTGACACCGGCTTCTGTGTGACCAGTGCAGTGTCTCACTCTAAACTAGCCAATCAGAGCAGAACAAATTACTCATAAGATGGCCAAAAAAAGGTTTTTTTTCTAGGACTAAATTATAAAGGTTGAAAGCAGCCTGGCCAAAGGCAAATACTTTCTACTTAGACATCAGAGAACAATTTTAAATCCTGAATAAATATTTTTGGTCAACTTAGAAGCAGGCAGGTCCCCTATGGACATACATTTACAGCTGATGATAGACTAACATAGGCCCTACCTTCCCTGCAGTCCATCACAGAACATCACAAGCAACACATTTACACAGCTCAAGACACAACTTCTTTACACAAAGTCTCTCTTACTGAGAGTTCAGTGCTACCATGAAGCTCCATGTGTAGCCACTAGTAGTTGCACAGACTAGCTGATTAGTCAACATCAAGCTTATTGTTTCATGAAGTCAACTAGTCATATGATTATGACACCTATAACATGGGCACCTCGGAGAAACCGGGGAGGAGTCTGGTGATTTCAGGGTCCATGTCCTCAGGTTTCCTAATGGCTAGCAGCTTTACTGCATGCATAGCTAATCACAGTAACTGTTCGGATATTTGAATGGGGTCTATAGTCTTGTTCATCTCTATAGGTTACATATAACTATATACTATCAAAAAGAATGTTAAACTTCAAGATTACACAAGTTCTGCACTTTTTTAGCTAACAGCAAAACTAAGGCTTGCTTCTGCAGAGAGGCCCAGTCTCAGGTGTGGAAGCAGCGCTGGCTCGGTCCCTGAAGAAAACCAGGGAGCGTTTAAAACGTCCAGCAGTGGTGTGGATTATCTGTCCAATTCACACCTCAGCAAGGTGGGAAAGGAAGAGGAGTTAGTGACGGGGGGAAGAAAAAAAAAAATGATAGAACGACAAGCTAACACATGTTCGCCCTCCTGATGACCCTCTCCTGACAGAACTGGTGAGGCAGAGAGGAAGCTCTTATGGCCATCATGGGAACGAGTGATTCTCACAAGCGAACGGCATGCTCCTTATCTGTACGGCTGCTAGGCTGCCAGGTCCGCTGGAGTGGCTGCGTGACGATGGGTCAGGAGCGCTTCAGCCCTGCAGCAAGGCCATCTGTCCGAGCACATCACACCGTCCTTAATTAGCCTGTTAAAGGTCAGCTTAGCACTTTCCCAGTCAGGCATGCCCTTGGCCACCCCTGGGGATGGCTCGAGGGGCCCGATAACAGCATAGCGCCAAGTAGCCAAGGGTGACAGTTGGTGAGGTGGCTAGTAAGGGTAAAAAAAAAAATTCTAATATAAATAAAAAGGTATATTGCTGGTAACTGTAGATCAGGTTTTAGCTACTTTTAGTAAAAGTACTGGATTTACACTGGGAAATGCAATGTTCTCTTAATGGAGAACATTCATATGTAACCTCCAGGTGCTGACCTGGGTCACTGAAATCTTTGCAGTGATAGACAGATAGCTGTGCTCATCACATACTCCAAGGTAACTACAGAACCTAATCTTCTAAGGCCCTACGTACACTAGTCATAAGAGATTATATAAAGACTGGGCCCTTTTCTTCCATAGATAGCACCCCCACAGGTATTGTTTGAGTGGTGGATCAGACACAGCAGTGCTGCTGGAGTTTTTAAACACCTCAGTGTCACCACTGGACTGAGAACAGTCCACCAACCAGCAACATCCAGCCAACAGCATCCTGTGACTATTGATGAAAGACTAGAGGCTGACAAACTGCTCAGCAACAGCTGAGCTATCGTACCGGATTTTTCATCTACAAGGTGGACTAGCAAGGTGGGAGTGTCTAATAGAGTGGTCAGTGAGTAGACACAGTGTTTAAAAACTCCAGCCGCACTGCTGTGTCTGATCCACTCACACCGCCACAACACATGCTGAGAATAAAACACCAGCCAAATAATACCTGCTTTGTGGGTTCCTGACTGTTAAAAAACAGGGTTATAAAGTCTACAGAGAAACAGATGGACTACAGTCTGTAATTCCAGAAGTCAGAACCGCTTCCCCATTTTGGGTTGAGACATAGAGGCGGAAAACGATGCATACATGTAGGCTGTAGAGGACCTTGATGCTCTACCGTGTATGTACACAGAGTGCTTAGTAAAGTTGCTCAGTACTCTGGTGTGTTATTTTGAATGAAACAACTTAATATGAACTGTCTGTAGACAGAGCTGTAAGTACAAGATCAAGTGCACAATGTATGTCTGGTTTTAGATGATATCATCAGCTCAATCAACCTCGTGCCTATACGTGTTGGCAACAGTGGACATTTTCAGAAACTACTGTCCCTATGCTGGTGAAAATCTAAACCAATCAAAGAGCTTGCTTGGATATAAATAACCATTTTAGACTTCACTACAAGTGCTACCACATGAAAACGCTTGGAATCTGGAACATTTGGCATCCAGGGAAGAAATTCTCTTCTTGTCCTGGACAGACAACCATAATCCTGGATGGCTGAAAACCCTATAATCTTAAACTAAGGGATGCGAATAAAAGAGCTAAGATTTTGGGCTGTTTTGCATCTAGAAATGGAATTAACTTTCACTCTACATAGACAGAAGCCAGCTCCACACTGGGGATCCATTTAATAAAGCAAAGTCCCACCAACTAATTAACATCCCCCACTAAGTCTATTACTTTGATGTTGGTAGGTTTTCTTACTGCTTGCCACTGTAGAAGCATGTACAAAGTGAAAGTAAACTTCGTACTGCACTGCTTGTTGCACACGGCCGAGGTAAAAGACTACAGTGATTAAAACAGGAATGTTTACGTACATTACTTTTAGAGACTTGCTGCATGTTGTGGGACTATAATAAATTATCAAAAATCATGGGGTCACCACAACTGATCACCTCGTGATTTTTAGATTTAACTTAGATTTAACTGCTGCAGACTGGTGTGGTCACCCTGCTGAGCTGGCCCCCTCAATGTCATCCAATATGGGATATGTCATGTGGCATTGTTTAGCAACTGTAATAATAGCTTGTCTGTGTAACGTCAGCTTATTTAATATGTTGTTTAATCAAAGGCATCAAACTTCCAACTAGGGCTGGGCAATATGGAAAAAAATCTTATCACAATAATTTTTTTCGTATCAGTCAATATATATATATATATATATATATATATATATATATATATATATATATATATATCACAATATAAATCAAATCACTATATTTTTTTTACTGTAAGTGAGAGAAGATTTATTTTCAGACAAATAGACAAATGTACTATAAAACATTACACAACTATAATAAACACACATACATACATATATATATATATATATATATATATATATATATGGGCCAGTATTAGTATGAACAGTATTTACACACAGACATTGTGTTAAGCAGAAACACATGAAAAGCATGGATTTATCCGGAGCGCAAGCTGCAGTTATAAACAATCTCTCGTGTGTATCTAAAGTTGTGGGAGTGTTTCACACAGAAACACAACAGTGTGGTGCTCTGTACAGTGGAGATGATCACAACAGTACAACTGCTATACACGAGACCTTGAAGATCAAACATACCATAGCACTTTGTAAACACAGCAAGACAGCACCTGTTTACTAGTTCTTCTGATCTTAGCAGATTATTTTAAGATTATTAACACGTGTAACATGTTTCTTTCAGTAGTAGTTATATTTTCTGTCGTCGTTTTCTCTTATTTCGAATGCTCGAATGTGACGTCTGCAGTAACCAGATTACTAGTATGTGTGTTAAGCTGCCGCTACGCCTACACTCTGCGCTGTGTGCTTCAACCAAACAAGAAATGGCTGGAACTCTAGTTCAGCCATCTGATTGGTTTGGGGCGGCGCTATTCTCATTCTCATTAGCTATTCGTGTTGTCTCTTAAAACATGGACGGAACTTAATTCTATTGACTTTCTATCAACTATGTCTTATAGTTCTATTGAGGAAACGTTATTTCATAATAATTAGCGTTATCATTCTTATCACCCAGGCCTACTTCCAACCAAGCTAGCTATTTAACTGTAAGTGTTTTGCTACAGCACTCCTAGCACTGTCACTACAGACAAGAGACAGCAGATACATATAGCTAGTTAAATAGAACTAGGAACTGTGGTTCCCACAGTAGCAAACATCAGATACATCAGTCCTGGCACATGCCTTCTTCTGTCATGCTAGCACCGCAGGTAATCATGACTTTAGCCAATAGAACCACAACAATGATGCCTGGGGGACCAATACAGTCACCACACGAGTGAAAGGAAAGAGCCATCAGAGGAAGATGCAGATTGTTATTTTTGGAAAAATTGCAAGTGGACAACGCACCAAGCGAGAATGCTGACTGGAGGAAAACCTTTAGCATGAACATTTCTGATTGTAAAATTTAATTGTCCACATAGAAACTATTCAGACTATTTGGTGGTGAAGGTACTGCATTACTATTTCCAGAACCTTATATACTCTTACAATGATGCTGCACTAGATGGTGAAGTACATAGTATGCAGTGTAAGAATGCATATAGTGTCCATACTGAGAATTGAAGTAAAGGAGGACTATAGTGTCAGGATAGCTGAAGGAGGAACCGGTGAATCAGTCAGTTAGAAGTGTGGCTGTGTTATTTTTCCTGTGGTTACACTCTTCACAGAGGGAGCAGAGAGGCTGAATAACTCTCCTGCTGCTGCTGCTGCTGCTGCTGCTGGAGAGTCAGAATGACCAGAGCCACACATGGAGGATTAAAGCAACAAACCATTCCACATGAACCCATTAAAGTGTGACATCCACTCTCTCTCTCTCTCTCTCCCGCTCTTTTTCTCTCTCCACTGTAGGTAATCAGCAAGCGCAGTGTATGTGTGCGCCTCTCCCTACAGCGCTGCCCCCAGTCAGCAGGTCCCTCCATAAAAGACCCCCAGCCCTCACCGCTAAAGGCCTGTGCAAAAAAATCAATTTTCCTCCGGCTCTTCCACTCCATAGCCAGACCAAATTGAATTCTCCTGGTCATGAATCTTCAATTAAAAGCGAGCAACTCCAAAAGAGTATTACTCTCCAACTTCCAGCCAGCCGTCATGAAATGAAATTAGCCACGTTGCCGACTGGACTTCACTCAAGCACACATATTCATTAAAAAAAGAACTAAAAAGGTGTCAATTGGAGCTTTTCATCCCGGAGCATCGGCAGGTTTTCACCTGTCCATTACGGCTGCATTAGCTTGGGTTGCTGTAGTTTTTTGCTATACAAAATTTAGTTTAGACTGAACGGCTGAGAAGCATTTTTACTTGTGTTGATTTTTGTGATAACAGCACATTTCATTCATAAACCTTCCACTGAGCACTCCCCCTGACTTCGTTTTGTGACATAGACAAGTTGCTACATTTCTACTTTATGATGTCTGATCTGCAGCTTGTTTGGCCCATATCTGCCATATCTTCATAACTGGGATGGCAGAACAACTTAATGAACTGGAACATGCAAGTAAATCTGGAAAATTATGAGCTGAAATGATTATAGGAAAAAGTATGGACACCCATTTCCACTACTGGGAAAAAAAAATAGCCATATATAATATTGTAGGGTATATAAGGATGTATAATTGTATACGTTTTTATTTTCAGAATTAAGACTTACTACCTCTTATTTATGACTCAGCATCTCACAATAATGACTTATGATGTCATAATTGTGTATACATAATACTGTGAAAGTTTTCCAGAATTATGAATCTCATAATTATGAATTAGTATCTCAGTATCTCATTACGTCATAATTATGACCTAATATCACGGTCATGACTTTCCTTCTCACAGTATCTCAAAATAACAAATTTCAATTTAATAATTATGACCTAATGTCTCATAAGTCTGTTACAATTATGACTTAGCATCTCACAATAATGACTGATAAGGTCATAATTGTGTATATATAATATGGAGAAAGTTTTCCAGAATTATGACTTACTATCTCATAATTATGAATTAGTATTTTAGTATCTCATTACATCATAATTATGACCTAATATCACGGACATGACTTTCCTTCTCACAGTATCTCAAAATAATGGGATTCAGTTTTATAATTATGACCTAATGTCTCATAAAGTCTGTTACGATTATGACTTAGCATCTCACAATAATGATGTCATAACTGTGCAGGGCTGGAGTGGGCCCCTTTTTAGCCCGGGAGTTTCATGCCCAACTCCAGATCACTTTTTCCAAGGAAGAGGATTTTTTTTGGGTATAAGTTCAGGTATATGTTGGTAAGCTAACAGAAAGCACTTCAACAAGTTTAATAAAAAAATTAAATAGCATTTTCTTCTTTTTCCTGAAAGAGAGGTGCTATATTGCTAAATTTACACTAAACTCTCAAATGTTTAGTAGCTAGCATCAAAAGCAGTGCACTGGTTTCTCAACACAGACATGAGAATTTCCTTCTCTGTGTACATTAAGATGAACACAATTTAACATGTATTACGTCAACAATAATGACTTACAATGTCATAACTGTGTATGTATAATACTAAGATGGTTTTCCAGAATCATGACTTACCATATCATAATTATGAATTAGTATCTCAGACTTACAATAATTATGACCTAATGTCTCAAATTATGATTGACCCTCTTATTATTATGACTTCATATCTCATACTTATGATTTGGAATCTCAATCAAGATTATAATTATGTCTCATAAGTCTGACTTACCCATATTAAAATAATGACTATGTCTCAGTTATGACTTACCATATAATTACTATGTTATGATTATGATTTATTTTCATAATGAGATATTATGACTAAACAGTGATATTTTTGTAGGCACTACATTTTTATTCAGAAGGAGCTGGTGATATATTTGAGGCCTCTCATTGGTAATTATGCAGAAATGTTCTGTAAAAGCAATAAAACATACAGAATAAAAGCATCATCACAAATATCTCACCTTCAGCCTGTGCCTACAATAGATTCATTGCCATTATGTTATTTGCAGTAATGCATTCCATCTTGTGTTTAATTGCTTTGCATTGGTAAATCAATAATGCTTAGAAATTGATCAACAAGCTCACGGCTCACAGTACAGAATAATGCGATTGGTTAGAGAGCTTGTTTGCATTCTCAGCCCTCAAATCAAGAACTTGACTAACAGGCCAATATCGCAATAATGACTGAAAATGATACACTGCAGCTCCAGCGTCTGCCCCATTACGATGTTTTAATTCAGCTAACAAATTTTCTTGTCAGGAGCGAAAAGATGAAAAGAGGCAGAGGAACAGAGAGTGAGCGAGTAGAGCAGAATGTCTTCTCCCTGGAGAAGACAGTGAGAATTAAATGAAAGTATGGAGGAGGGGAGGGGAAGCAAAAGGGAAATGCCTCTGAGACACACGACCCTCGCAAGTAGTGCAATAGAAGATGGTGACCTTTGACCACCTTCCCTCTAGGATTCCTCATGCTGCAGTGACATACTAAGTAGATTTACCAAGACTTACGCACCATCCCATCCTCCTGGCATCAGAGAAAGAGAGAGAGAGACAGAGAGAGAGAGAAATAGAGAGACAAACAAACAGAGACAGAGAAAAAGACGAGAGAGACAAAGAGAGAAAAAGAGAGAGACAGCTGCAGTAACATACTAAGTAGATTTACCAAGACTTACGCACCATCCCATCCTCCTGGCATCAGAGAAAGAGAAAAAGAGACAGAGAGACAGAGAGACACAGGGAGACAAAAAGAAAGACAGAGAGTGACACAGAGACAAATAGAGAGACAGAGACAAAGAGATAGATGGTAAGGGGGAGACAGAGACAAAGACACACAGACAGAGAAAATGAGAGAGAGACAGAGAGAGACAAACAGAGACAAAGAGAGAGACGAGAGAGAAAGAGAGACAGACAGACAGCAAGACAGAGACAAACAGAGACAAAGAGAGAGAGACGAGAGAGAGAAAGAGAGACAGACAGACAGCAAGACAGAGACAAATAGAGAGACAGAGATGGTGAGAGAGAGACAAAAATAGAGAGACAGACAAACAGAGACAAAGAGACAGAAAGAGGCAGAGACAAAGAGAGAAAAAGAAAGAGACAGACAGAGACATAAAAGAAAACAAACATACAGAGAAAAAAAACAGAGAGACAGACAGAGAGAAAGACAGACAAGGAGAGAGGGACAGAGAGAGACAGACAGAGATAAAGAGAGAGACAAAATGAGACAGAGAGAGACAGATAAAGAGAGAGAGACAAACAGACAGACAGAGAGAGACGGCGAGTAAAAGACAGAGAAGTTCGAGAAGAGAAGCTCTTCATCTTTATAAAAGCAGCCTGACTGAATTTTTGACTTTATATCGATATGTTCAGAAAGCTACCCACAATGCTGCTTTAACTTACCAGCCACAAGGCAGGGCTGATGCAAGCAGCTGGAAATAATCACCCTCCAACACCCCAGACAAAAACCACTTGAAAATGCACAGACAAAAAAGGCCGGGGGTCTACAAGGCCCAGCGTCCGCATGTCTTACAATAACCTACTTCTGTTAAACCTGAGACGATGCTGTTATCACTTAATATACAAAAATAAACCATCATTACAAGCATCAATTATGTAAGTATGCTTCCATACACTTCTTATGTTCCACACACTGAACTCTGAACAGTGAACAGTGTGTGTTTAGGGGGATCTAGAGCAGGAATTTAATGTAATATAGAAAATCATGATTTCACTGATGTATACCTGTAACTACAAATCATTATGCCGTCCCTGTTATCTATACAGGAGAGGGTCCCTGTGCAACGTAGAGCCACATGTTGCTACAGTAGCCCAGAATAAACAAACCACACACTGGCTGCAGAAAAGAACCTTTTCATATTTTTAATGTGGTGGCGCTACAGCACATCAGCTTCTTATTCAAAATAATCCTGTTCCACCTTAAATGGCACAGCATATTATTTTTTTTTTTTTAATTTTCCCATTTCACCCTAAATGATGTAGCAGTATTTATTATAATACTTCATCTGCAGGAATGCAATGGCTGCACCATTTAAGGTAGAACTGGAACGTTTAAACAAGAAGCTGATGAACGCTCTTATCGGCATTAAAAGAATAACTAGGATTTTGCGTAAATCAGCTTATCTTGGTTCGGGGGGTCTAAAGTGAATTAACATTAAAACACATTAAAACATAGACTTACTACGCTGTACTACTGATATGAGTATGCTTAGTAAAATCAATTACAACTCTGGTGCTGGCTAACAATTTTGACTGGTTGCAATCTGCACCCTCACCACTAGAGGTTACACACTGCTCCTTTAATGAAAAATGTTACCACAAACCATAACAAACATGCCTGCTCAACATCTACAGTTGCGCCGCATCAGTGTTGAGACTTTGCTCTTTGGTTAATAGGCTTGGATAATTCCCGTGTGGCAATGCATAATGAAAGTGAGAGGAACTTTCTAGAAACTACAAGTGTGTTGGGGCAAATGCACGAGGGCAGACTATTTCAAATTGTCTTCAGTTACTGTTAGGAAGTCAAATGTCACTTCAGTATTGATTAGCCTCCACGTCGCTGCATTTCTTTATCGCCGTGAGGGGATTTCTGTGTGATTCATTTGCATAATGCATGCTGGGTACTGTAGTGAGAGAATATTGATTGGCGGAAACTCTAAAGAGATGCAAAAAATCATGAATTCTGTTACACTGACGGGGCTGCGGGATACAATGCTGCCCTGCTGAACACTGCATAACACATAAACAACGTATCAAAGGCTTGCATTTGAATAACGGCTCCTATATAGCTTTGTGGATTAGACAGAATGTCACAGGAACAACCTTTGATTGGTGTGGAACCTTTACATCACATGGCATAACCTGTTAAATTCCCAGATTTAACAGATTATAATCTACAGGTTATTATTCCGTCACCACCTGGAATGCAATAGTGAGTGATTAAGAAATTTGCTGCATTGTATGCATCATGTTTAATAGTGCATTTAGTATTAGCTCTCTTGGCTGTCCCTCGGTATAGACTATCTACCATGGGTGGCAGATCTTTCGGTGTTGCAGCCCCCACTCTTTCGGATGCCCTACCTCTTTCTATTCACTTATCTAACTCTTTTTTTTCCCCTCGTTTGTTCAGCGTCCTTGGGTTTGTGAAAGGCGCTATATAAGTGCAACCTATTATTATTATTATTATTATTATTATTAGTTGTAGTTTGTATGTGATCTGTGTATATTTAGTGTTGTAATGCTGTACTCAGGAGGACATTCAGGAGTGACATTCCCTGGCATGTCCCACCTGTTACTTTCTAATATCAGCAGTGGTCAATGTGCCTGGGCCCGGGGCATTTGGGGGCTAGGGGCTGGAGGTTAGGGAACCAGCCTTGTGATCGGAAGGTCACTGGTTTGATCCCCTGAACTGACGGGACATGACTGAAGTGCTCTTGAGCAAGACACCGAACCCCCAACTGCTCCCCGGGTGCTATGGATGCGGCTGCTCACCATTCCGGGCAAGTGTGCTTACTGCCCCCTAGCGTGCAAATTCATCATCTGGTACCAACATGCCAGGTACCAGGTGTGGAGTTAAATTTTAAGTGGTTCTTTTGAACATCTAAGTTCTTCACGGAGTCAAACAAGCTTCTTACCTACAAAGAATCGCTCTTGCTTGATTATTAAGAGTTAACTCACAGCGGGGTTTCACAGTAGGAGCTTGATTTCAACTAAATATTGATCCAGTTCAACCTGTCCTTGAACTTAAGGAGACCAAAAGTAGGAAAAGTGTATTCGTCTTGCTCTCTCAAATCACTTAAGTATGGAGAGATACAAAGAACCAAAAAGACAGAGAGTTCCAGGCTAAGATAGGACGGCACTTGAATAAGACACCACAGAGACTCAGGAAAACAGAGACGTTTCGGTGGAACAGCGAGAGACACGCACACACCCACACACCCTGAATGCTTAATCTCATTCTCGAACCTCACGTCCACCCTCACATGTTTGAACAGTCCAGCCCCAGAGCAACAGGCTAAATGTTAGCATTAGCATTTTGGCATTTCAAATGGACGTATGTGTGTGTGTTACACGGTCCCAGCATGACGTTCTCAGCCTCCCTCAGCCCCCCTCCCACCTCACCTCTGTGTGACTGTACTGCCGTATTGGTATGGACACTAGCGCGCCTTCACTGACCTGGAGTCACCTCGCTAACATTAGCACTTCACAGCAACAACAACAACTGTTCATGAAGAGAGAGAGAGAGAGTGATCTAATCCAAGCGTGCCTTTGCTCTCCTTCAGGGGGTCCATCATTAATGTTTGGAGGTGTTTATAATAGCCCATTACACTGAGCTCTTCCAACACCGTAACAAAACACTGGCTCTTTGGTTAGTCTCAAGCCATCATCACTTCCCTCAGCTCTCTCACTCCCCAGAGGGACGGAGTAGAGAGACAGCAAGAGAGAAGGATAGGTAAAAGATGGATAGACATTTTTCCTCAAATGGCAGTAAAGAGTGTGGTGGGTGATGATTAGCGGTGATGATTAGCGCTACCTTCACGTTTAGGTCTTAATCAGATTTAGCTCAGCATTAACTGACGTGATAAGCGTTAATCATGGTCTAATAGTGGTACATCTGAGACACAAGCTTTCTTTGGCTACTATTTTGCCTCACAATGCCCTGTACATACATTTTTTTAACATCCATTTGGTATTTGCTATTTTTTCTTTAGCCTGTCTGGGCGGTGGGCTAGGAGGCTAAAGCACAATCTATGCCCAGGTGAATGTGCACTTCACAGAGGGACTTTCACTTGAGGTATTAAGGGCAAATACCGCGAATCCAGGGGCTCCAGTGTGGCCAGGCACTGTTTTTCAGCCGCCCTGGGAATATATGCTTTCTAGCACAGTGTTAGCATGACATTCACACCAGCTCAGGCTGAGATGGTACATATAACATTATCAAATAGAATACAAGAATGTGCTGACGTTATGTACAGAAAAGAAACGTTTAGGTGGGGCTATTCGTACAAGGACTATTATGTTGAAGAGCCTGAAAACGGGTGGAGTGGTGGTGGGTTTTCCAGAGTAGAAGAGAAGGGCTGTGTTTTCAGCTGTTAGCGTTGTCAGAGTAATCTCAGTCACAGATGCTCCAAACACACGTAGATGGAGAGTCTGATTCCTTTAGTGCGCTAAACTGTTCTCACGGTCAGGATTTTGCTAGTTGCATTCTGATTGGCTGTTCACACTTTCGAAGTTTTGTTGTTCCAGCTTAGTTCAGCCTAGTGAACAGTAGTCTCAGCCACAGAGGCTCTGCCCATTGTAACTTTTGTGTTTTTCTGAGGGCTGTTTATGTCAGGAGGATTTTTAAGATGAAATCCTTATTTACATCATCCCAAATCGTGGCTTGTGATTGGTTGGTATATATAACTGCATTTAGGGGGCAAAAACTAGTACAATCAGTATCCACATAGTCAAATATTCAGGTCCGGCAACTGCGTGGTCCAAATCAATTGTGCAAATGTGACAACTTGCAAAAAGATTGATTCTGCTAAACTGGAAGAAACAGAATCCTCCCTCCTGCACGCACTGGATCAGTGACATTTTGTCTTTTATGAGGCTGGAAAAAATAAAACACACTGTACGCGAGACAATTGGTTTATATCCCAAAACATGGCAACCCTTCCTATCCCACTTGGAGACAGTGAAGCTGGTTCCTCCAGACTAAACGTATTTACTTTTCTAACTTTAATAGTTGCTGGCCTCGCAATATTTTCTTCTTTTTTATTTTCATTTTTTCTTTTTTTATTATTATTATTTATTTATTTATTTATTTATTCTTTTAATTCTTTTTTCCCTTGTTTGTTGTTATGTGTCATTAAGCTTGTCTCTTCTATAATTTTGTAAATGTAGATTAATCATTATGCTAAAATGTATGTATAAATAATTGCCTACTATCTGTTATGCTGGACAACTAGTACATTAAAAATAAAATGAATTAAAAAAAAAAAAAATGAAGAAAAAAAAAAGTGCTTCTTCTTCTATGACATTGTGCCAAAGAAGAATCATGGCCAGGGGACCTTGGTAAATCAACTGGTCAGTCTGTCTCTGAATGCTCAGCATAATAACCACTTGAACAGTGTTAACCATTTCATTCTCTCTGAGTGCATGGAGAATGGCTTACCTCACTTTGTGCCACATCTTTTCCTCGTTTGCAGAGGGAAGCTTGTGGATTTTGAAAGAACACTAAAATAAAATAAGCACATAAAACGCTTGTTCTTTCCCATATTCAAGTAATCTCCTCCTTGCGGCACATTCTTTCTGAATCTTCATGCATTAAACATCACCCTGGGGTACGAGTGGGCCAGAAAGGGTGTGGAACGGGGAATACTGCACAATAGCGGCTCAGTCAGAGCAGCAGTCAAATCACAGGTGCTTTCATTGTTTCTCCCAGAAAAAGGCCTCTTCATGTCAGCTCCTAACCCATATCGCCCACACAGCCAGGTCTCTCAAGCCTGATGCATTCTGGGACTGACCTTTGATCCATGTTGTTTGAGTATGAATGTGTGTGTGTGTGTGTGTGTGTGTGTAGTTGAGGAGAGCAAGTGTGATGATGGATCCTATTAGAAAGTCCCTGTAGTGTCGTTAAATCGTGTCTGCGCACAAGAGGGCACCTTTTACCTGACGAGCGGTAAATATGTGATTAAAGCAGCTCGTGCATGACCCCAGCCTCGCACACCCATCTCCTATAAGCTCGCACACAGCTCACCCACAAACCTTCACTTAGTCCTTCACTGTGAGGGTCTGAGGGATTCGTTTTTGAGATTATAGGGGAGGTTTATAATCTTGGCCAAAGGTCTTGCAACTCAAAAGGTTGGTCACTGTATTAATTAATAACAAATTAAGCTATCAGTCTCAAGATTACACTTAATTTGTTATATATCACACACATGTTGATCACTCACAGCTCTGATCATCAGTCGTACACATCTAAAAAATGACTCACTGATCTTTTACTACACTTTCAAATACCATTACTTACCAACAGCTTAGCAACCACCTGGGATTCGATAGCAACGGCCGAAAAACACCTTAACAACTTCATCATGTTAGACATCATGGCTAACAGCATCTTAGCTACAATCTAGGATTCCATAACAATAGCCTAGCAACACCTTAACAACCACTTATGTTGCCATGGCAACAGCCTAACAACACCTTAACAACTATCTGGGATTCCATAAAAATAGCCTAGCACCACCTTAGCAACTGGTTGTGATAGCATCATAGCAGCATAAAAATCTTAGAAACCTACTGGGATACAATAGCAAGGGCCTAGCAACATCTTCGCAACCAACTGAGATACCATAGCAAAAGCCTTGCAAGCAGTACCTTGGCAACTAGCTAGCATATCATAGCAATAGCCTAGCAACTTCTTAGCAACCACCTGGGATACCTTAGCAACAGCCTAGTAAGCAACATCTTAGCAACAATCTGAGATACCTTAGCAACAGCCAAGTAAGCAACATCTTAGAAACCATCTGGGATACCTTAGCAACAGCCAAGTAAGCAACCATCTGGGATACCTTAGCAACAGCCAAGTAAGCAACGCCTTATCAACTATCTGAGATACTATAGCAACAGTCTAGCAAGCAATGACTTATTAACTATGTTGTCAAGCCTCACAAATGTCCTTGTCCAGTAATGAATTGAATGTTTATTCAGTGTAAAATTGTATGTTTGTATCAGTGTCGACTGCAGACCGACTGCGATTACAGTGTAAACATAGTCTGTTTCCAAAAATAGAAGAATCCAGTAAAACACCAGCTCTGTTCTATAGCTCCTGTCCCACCACCACTATTGGAGGCCTGAGCAGCTCTAGATCTCAGAGTTCTACACAATACGTTTCTCTTATTCCTCCTGCTTAGATTTCACCCTTAACCCATTAATATGTTCCTCCGTGTGTTTGCGTGCGCGTGGGTGGGGTGGGGGAGTGGGGGAAGAGGTGTGGGGGTCTTTCTGAATACGTTTTATCTGCCAGCTGTCGAGACTATGACAGCCAAACTGGAAGCCCTTTGAAGTGTGAAGCGTCGGAGCTATGCTGCCTTCAATTATGTGTGAAACGGCTTGCAAACACACATACACGGCGCGCGCATCACTTCTCTGCGCCGTGTTCAGCAGAGAGCTTTTACAATCAGACATAAATCTAGCAAATTCACAATTAACGTGAAGCTTCTTTATCATGGGAGGCTCGAGCTATAGGGAAAAGATAGCGAGCAGACAAAATCAATTTCCATCCAATTTTGCATGAGCCTGCTTTAGAAATAAAATGCAAACCCACACAGCAAATCAGAGTAAAAAAAATAATAATAATAATAATCACAATGCAATTTTGCTTTGTCCAAAACCTGTTTGTTTCGCAGTCTGACTAGTTGCTTTCAGAAATGATTGATATAAATGCTTTAATCATTTTAGTTCCAGTTCCGTGGACCACACAGCGGCTTAATTACTGATGAGGTGGATCAGGTGCATCAGAGCAGAGCAAACACAAAACTGCATGCTGCCTGATATCTAGACCTACTAATGCATCTACTGCTATATTTGGATGTTTTGGCTTAGTTGTGAGATCACAAACTATCATTTGGGGTTAATCAGATGATTTAGCATCACATTTCAATATCAAGAAATATAAGGTGAACTAATACACAGTCAAGTCACATTATTATGATCCTACTTTTAACAGCTATGGTCTGGGGAATGTTTTCCTGACATTCTCTGGGCCCGCCCACTCATCCATGAGGAAGGCACTCTTGACCGATTTGGGTATGAATCCATCCTCGCACATCATCATGTACACCATACATTGTACACGGATTATCTTCCCTGGAGCAGATGGGACCTTTCCAGCAAGACAATGTGAGGAGATACATCACACAACTAGAATGTCTGACATTGGTTTGAGGAGCTGACCAAGACTTCCAAGTACTACCCTGCACCCCTAATTCTCCAGACTTTAACCCAATTGAGCATTTGTAGGACTGCACCTCAAAGGATCCTCCACCATGCGCCCTCTAGCAGCTGTGGAATGCACTGCAGTCAGCATGGCCCCAGATACCTGTGACAACCTACCAGGACATTATTGAGTCTCCCAGTACATCTAGCTGCTGTCCATGCTGCACACGGTGGTTACTCTATATTAGTTAATACACAACATGATATAATTACTGTTCTAGAACAGTGCTAAAACAATATAGTGGAAGAAAATCTTAGAGCAATGTGAATGGAATGAGGGGACAGTATGAATAGGAAACAGCATTGCATTCCTGAACCAGCCAGCTCCAAATGAAGCCACTCAATGCCCGCTCAGAATAAAGCCACCCAATGCCCGGTCCAAGTGAACTGCTCCGAGTAAAGCCACCCAATGCCCGCTCCTAGGGAACTGCTCCGAGTGAAGCCACCTGGTGCCTGCTTCGAGGGAACTGCTCCGAGTGAAGCCACCCAGTGCCCGCTTCGAGGGAACTGCTCCGAGTAAAGCCACCCAATGCCCGCTTTAAGTGAACTGCTCCAGATAAAGCCACCCAATGCCCGCTCCGAACGAACTGCCCCAAAGGAAACCACCCAATGCCCGCTCCGAGCGAACTGCCCCAAAGGAAACCACCCAATGCCCGCTTTCAGTAAAGCCACCCAATGCTCGCTCTGAGTGAAGCCAACTAATGCCGGGCTTCGAGTGAACTGCTCCGGGTGAAGACACCCAATACCCTCTTCGAGGGAACTGCTCCGAGTGAACTGCTCCGAGTGAAAACACCCACTGCCCGCTCCAAGTGAAGCCACCAAATGCCCGCTCCGAGTGAAGCCACTTTTTCTGCTATGAATGAAACAAGAATCTCCAAATATTCTAGAACAGCATGAACGTGGAGAACATTTTAGACCAGTGTGAATGCAACAGGTGAGCATATTTGATAACAGTTCATCCCAAAGCATCTAGAAGTTACCTTCTGATGCCACCTTCTGATCTCCAGAGAACAGGCTCCCAACAGTGATCTTTAAGGACCCATGTGCTTTGTGTTTTCCTGCTCTTAAACACCCACTTGAACTCAGGGAACGTTTGTTGGGATCAGGTCTAGCTTCCTAGAAAACTAAAATCAAACACACTCGGTCCAAGTAGCGAAATGGACAGATGACCAGTATCAGATGTGTTCAGACAGAGTTGGAAGTGAACTCTTCAGGAACATTGATCTCTTGGAGTAGGGCTGGTGACCACTGCTCTACAAACTACTATGACGCCAGGAAGCGTCTCAACAACGGATATATATTTCCCTTCACTACGTGAATGGCTCAGCCATTCCGATAACAGCATGTCAGCAACCTAATTAGCAGTCCATTACAAACCCCATCAGGAGACCAGCCTAAAAGAAAAGCACAAGGGAAATACACCTGAGGGTAAACGTGTGCAGTTCTCTGAAGGAACAGCCCTCAAACAAGTGACTTTATTGATGTGTGACTGTATTGATTTTTACATTCAAAACCGAGTATCATGCCTGCACACTGCTCTGTTCCTATTTACTGACCCTGACTGATTAGCATATGGACAAACACAACAAAATAACAGCAGCAGCAGCAGTAATAACAGCACTCAGGGGCCAGAGGTGAGACGGTAATCAGCCCACCTGCACTTTAACACCAGCAGATCCACGACTGATTACAGGGTACAGACTCAAACTGAGGGCTCAGGATTCACCAGATATGTCAACCATGTCTGACAGAGACAGAAGAGAGACCGCTAGAGCGAGATGAGGAGGGGGGAGTTATGATCAGTGCATTGTCTGCGAAATCTGCTAGCGGAGAAGATTAGAGGGCAGCGTCCAACACCGGAGGCCATAGAGATCCGGGTCACTGATCTGACCTGACCCTTCAGTGCACCTGAGGGAAGCTCACACGTGCGCACACTGAGCCCTGCATTAACGTGTATAATGTCTTGATGGTATCTGGTTAAGCTTTGGCCAGATTCGGCTTCCCACTGTGACCAGATTGGATCGGTTTGCATTGGCGTAGGAACTGGGGGGGTGGGGAGGTGGCCGTGTCCCACCCAATACCAGACACAGGTAGATTTGTCCCACCCAAAAATTAAACCACAGAAAAGCAGAAACTGTTTAAAAACACTTTTAGGCAGCCTTCGCAATTCACGTGCTGTGTTTGTTGTTAGCAACTGGTTCTGGTTGTTAGGTGGTCTGGGTCTTTCACTTTGTTAAGGATGTAGTAAGCAGCTTCACTGACCCAAGCTCTCACCTTGCTGGAGCGTTGGGTAGTTCGCACCAGCTTTAATCTTGAGGTGAGTGATGAAAGCAATGAATAGCAACGATGAGAATATATACTGCAATAAACACAGCTTTAATATAATGTGTTGTTATGGTAACAGACTAGGAGCATTTAGTCAGAAAGCACTCTGAAACGTAAAGTTACATTAGTTGCAGACTGCTACTACACTACATACATAAAAAATTAAATATAATAAATAAAATATAATAGATCAAATAAATTAATAAATCAATAAAAGGACACCATTGTTAGAAGTGCAGTATGTAATGTTCCAGAGGGTGCTGTTTGGGACACAGCCTTACTGTCTAACATTAATGTTAGTCTAGTCTAGTCAGGAAAACCTGAACATAAATTTTTTGTCATTTCAGCATTATGCCATGAAAGAATATATATATTTTTTGGTTATATATGTATATAATCCAGACATTGTATGTATAATTTAAAAGTTCAACAGTACCATGTAATGTGGAGTATCTAGTTTCATTTGTGAAGTGAAAGTGATTTACTACCTTACCTACAGTAAAATCAGCTTATAGGTAATATTTTAGCAGATAGGGTGGGCTGTGATTAGCAAACCACTCCTACACCCATGTCTGGTTGTACTGTTTCCATGTAAAAAGCACATATATGCATACGTTGCTTTGGTTTAGTTTACTGTTTGCTTTTCCGTGTTACTGTACAAGTGACAAGACAACTGTCCATATATCCATCACTATCCATATAACTGTCCATTTATCCATATATTCATAAGACATCAAGTGCTGCACAATAAAACAAACCAAATTAAGAAATATTCAAAGTTAATGCACAAACTAATTTCCTATTCTAAGATTTATATGACTAATCAAGTTCCAAAGTTTAGATGCAACAACAGAGGACGCCAGCTGGGACCGTGGAACAACTAAAAGCAACTGGTTGGGGGAACACAATGATTGAGAAGAGGAGTAAACACAGAGCAGGTTAGATGAACAACTAGATGCCAGACCATGTAAGACCTTAAAAAAAAACAAACACCACCTTAAATTCAGTCTGATATCAGTTAAAGGTAACCAGTGCAGGGAGGCGAGTACAGGAGCGACGCTCTCCTACTCCTATGCCTGTCACAAGCCCAGCAGCCGCATTTTAAACCAGCCGCAGGCGAGACAGGCTGGACTTACTGAGAAGCTGCAGTAATCAAGATGAGCGGAATTGAATGCATGACTGACAATTTCAAGGTCCTTCAGGGACAAAACATGTTTAAGGTGTTGCAAGATTTCTAAAACGAAAAAAGCTGCCACATACAACAATATTGACCAGCTTCACCAAACGTGACCAACCGTGATGCTATGAGGTTTCTGTGTGTGTATGTAACTTAACAGATAGCGATCCCAAACCATCCCAAATCTATAGTACTGGGAAAAGTAGGGTTCCCAAAGATAATGTCTGTTTGGTCTTGATTTATATTTAAAAAGTTATTTGACATCCAACATTTTATATCTCTTAGACAGTTGGCAAGGAGGTCCAGCAATTCATTATCCTCTGGTTCAAGAGGAAGATATGGCTGCGTGTCATCGGCACAGCAATGATAGGAAATATTATACATGGAGCCAAGTGGGAGCAGGTACAAGAAAAACAAAATAGGTCCTAAAATGGATCCCTGCGGGACTCCACAGGTAATATTTGCTGTAGAGGAAGAAAAACAAAAACTTGAATAAGCTTGAAGGCTGAAGGTCTGGGTGTAGCCATTTTGTTGTTCACATCGAGAGGGAAGAACAGACACGTTTCCACTCACGGAATTGAATACAGATAACAAGAATGCATTCCAAATGCAGTTGAGAGTTGTCTCTGACCACCTTGGAACAGGTTTGGAGTGATTTGAATTTGCTCACTATGTTAGGGGGTGTTTACAACCGGCTTTGATGCAAAGTCAAAGTACCATCTTTTTAATGCATTCATTTTCATGTGCACTGCAAGCTTTTCCTCTGTTTCTAATCTAACTGGTTTTTTTTTGTTTATTAATGTGAGTTAAAAAAAACTGAAGCTGCATCTTGTATTACCTGCACATTACAGTACTGTACCTGGGAGGCCTGAGTGTCCCATAGCTCAGCATAATATAAAACCCATAATTTATTACAGGCTTTCTAACCTTGAAGACTGAGTCAACTAATGCAGCTAGTGTTCCCCAGGCACTCTGCAGAGGGAGAAAACAAGCTAACTGTAAATTAGTGTTGTGAATTTGGGATAAGGAGGTGGAGAAAGAGACATTAAAGAAAGAGGACAAAATAGTGTAAGGAATATATGACGGACTAAACAGTTTAAAACCAAACTAAATATTATCCCTGCAAACACCAGCATTATAGTATTTACTGATGGTGAGGAACGGAGGTGTGGACTCATAAAACTCATAAAACGGAGGTGTGGAGAAATAAAACGTTTTCCTATTATCCTGAATAACACTGATTATGTCGGTTGTGTGCTATGAATATGAATCTCGGTTATATGCTCGTACAGTAGGTGTGTATAGTCTGGGACTTGAGCTGTCAGTGTGTGTTAACATAATTATTTATATAGTATATTACTTTATAATAAAATATAGTTTAAAAAAATGTCATTCAGAGAAGTTTGACGAGAAATTCTTCATTGTAGAGTATTGTATCAACTCATTGGCGGTGATGGGAACCAAGGGTCGCCATGTCTACAGCACCAATACAAGTATTTGGTTTATTATCCTAAACCACCAGTGAACATACATGTTGTGCATGTAATGTTAAAAATAGCCATAAATCTAAAAAAGATTGAAAACAGGGACCTTTTTAGGGACAGCTCCAACCTGGGACAGGCCACCAAAGACAGGGACTGTCTCTGGAAAACAGGGACATCTAATAATCTTATAGTATTTACATACATAAGATTAACAAGCAAATGATGACTCTGCAATTAAAAGACTAAATTGAAATTTCGTAGTATTTTTCAAAATTCCCCTTTAAACATGTAAGCGTTTATATATATATATATATATATATATATATATATATATATATATATATATATATATATATATATATATATATATATATATATAAATGTTCCAGGAGACGCAACTAGCATGCTTACTGGCATAGAACGTCTTCATGGTGCTTTACTGGAAACCCTGAATGTGGTCAGTGATGCAGGAAACACATACATGTGTTCACAGGCATGTGAATGAGCTCGTTTTACATCAGATCCTGACATGACCAACTATCAGTGTGTGCGTGCATGTGTGTGTGTGTAAAATTGATTGGGATTTAAAATGAGAGAGGGCCTGTGTGTGTGGCTCTCTCCTGGGAACTGCCTCGGACTTGTTTAAGCTAGCCAGCATCCAGAGAGCGTAAGGCTGTTAGCTCACCTCAACAGATCTCCATGAGAGCGAGAGGAAGAAAGGGGGAGAGAAGAAAGAGAGAGAGAAAAGAGAGTCAAGGGAGCTAGCTCACTTATCACTCGCTGACAGGAACAGCCTTTCACTGTGGGGATCAACAAAACCAGCATTTATTTACTAAAGCAGCTGGAATGAACACATTCATTATCTGTCATACACAGAGCGCTAGATCCTGATCATTATGTACTGTGTAGTCAAACACACACGTGTACACACACACACACACACACAACGAGTCATTTTAGTAGATATCTTGGAGGAGATTAGATGACAATCCACTAGCAAAAGGAAGGGACAAGCTAAAGGACAAGTAAAAAAATTAAAAATGAGGGAAAATGTGGTGGTAGACCACCATCAAATAAACAGCAATTAAAGCTTTCATTCTTTAAAGAGAGAGGTGAAAATCAAGCTCAACTCTTGTTTCAGATGGAAAAACTTCCACATGTGTTTCTGTCTATCCTTCTACTGTAAGAAGACACCTCAAACGCTATGAGTCTCCAAGGACGTGTAGCTGCTGGTGTTCAAAGACCTATGGACTGACCACAACAGATTTTAGACCTCAACCGAATTATAATAAATTATAAACAGCAGAAAATGCAACCAGATCAGGCAACAAGTCAAAAACGCAGTCTCTGATTGGTTAAAAAGTCAGGAAAGCAGCCTCCGATTGGTCAAAAGTCCAGAACGCAGACTCCGATTGGTCAAAAGTGAGGAATGCAGCCTCTGATTGATTGACAAATTAGGAATACAGAAACACAGCCTCTATTTGGTTAAAACGTGAGTAACACAGACTCTGATTGGTGAACAAGTCCAGAATCTCTAATTGGTCAAAAAGTCAGTAACAGCCTGTGATAGGTCAAGTCAGGATCCCTGCTTCTAATTGGTCGACAAATCAGGAGTGCAGCCTATGACTCATAGACCAACTGACCAAACAACCCATAGAGTCTCCAGAAACACAGTGCAGTTCATTTTCATATTAGAAAGCTTCGGAATAAGATGTGTTCACATTGGAACAGCATAAAGCAATCCTTCTGGAAAAACACATGCAGTGCTTCTGAGATTTACTCTCATGTACATGCGAGATGCTCACTTTTGACCTATGTCTTCTGCATTATTAGTTGTATTTGCATTACTGTGTAACTGTTGGTGGGGAAACAACAATGATTGGCTAAAGTGAAAGGGGGCACACAAAAAGAAGTAGACCAGAAAGCCTGCCATGATACATTTGCTTCCCATCAGCCAGGAACAGCACTACATTTCACTGTTTTCCCACATCTTCCACTCTAATAACTCTACAGCCTGTCTGCAGTAACAACACAGGGGTGGGGTTTAACTGCTGAATGGGCAGTCGTCTGGAAATGTTCTCAGGTTTGTTACATCACAGCTATGATGAACTGGGGTTTTTTTGTAATTGCAAAGCTTAGTTCACTTTTACACCACCGTCCTAAATACAAATCTGGCTTTGAGCCTCCTTCATGGACAGCAGTGCATGGCATTTGTTGACTAGATGCTGGATGCAGAATCCGACTCCCTTCCAGAATCCTTTGGCAAGCATACACAATACACAGGAATATAGAGGCTACAGATTACAGTCATGACTTCTGCTGTTTCTATGTGTAGACAACAGAAATTGCAATTGTTATCTGTGGCATCCATATGTCGGCCGCAGCACGTGCACATGAAGCCAGTGTGAAAAATTTGCACAACACCAGCAAAGATAACATTAGAAGGTGGATAATATTACAAGATTTTATTACAGGAGGTTCAAACTTCCAAGGCTCGTTTGGTGGGAGGTGAACAAAGACCAAACTTTTTGGCATGTGCTGAATTGGTTTCTTTGCTTGCCGGCCTGACTGGGACTGAGAGCTCTGTGCGACAGGGATGGCACGGATAAGATTACAGCCTACATTGCAGTCTTTCATGAATAACATTAGCAGGAATTAACTCTCTGCTGTCAGAGTTTCATTGTGTTCCCCTTAGCTGTGCGACTGTCCTACATTCTTTGATCTTTTACAGCTCCACCGAGTAAAAGCCAGTCCGAGATTCACTCTGTCACTCTCTCTTGTAACAGTTTGATTGACAACAGTTACTAAAGAATTCAGACACTGCTGGTAAGATTAATTCAGCAAGCCATATATAAACCTGATAACCCATATTGCCCCCAGCAAGGCTTCAGGCCATATACAAGTCTGTGTTCAATCAAACAGAGAAAAAATAAAAATAAAGTATGAGAGTCCAAGATTTAAGGTAATGGACACCCTTATTAATACACTTCCATGAGTTCCGACCAAGCTGGTCTCAGAAAACACTGATGTCTCCAAATGACAAACATACTCCACCAAGAAAGACAACAAAACACAATCTCAAAATCATACACAAACAAACAAAAAGAAAATCTAGCAATGAAAAACGTGATCTCACCCAGCTTCTAGTCATACTCCCAACTACTCCAGGAAAAACAAATCATGAAGAAAGGTAAATGGAAGACAGTCAAAGAATGGTGATATCCCTTAATGGAGTTTTTTCCCAACCTTGGTACTCCTCAAAAAAAAACCCTTCCTGTTCCAAACCAGGCCTTATGTTCAAAACAAAAGTCCCCCTAGTGGAATAAGCAGGATATATATGTGCCTCCTCCCCACCCACTGTTCCCAGTAATCTTACTCACTGTTGACCAGGGAATATTGTCAGTGAATGACCACGCTTAACATATGAGTTTTTCAAATGTGTGCTACCTTTGGCTCACATGCAGTTTACCAGTAGGCCACACTGCCAAGTCTCTGCCGAAAGTAGACCACATCTGTTGTGGAACATGTGGCTCACAAATAAAAACTCATACGGCCCACCTTTGGCTCACAAGTAGGTTGCCAGTAGGCTGCACTGCCAAATCTTTGCCGAAAGTAGACCAGATCTGTTGTGGAACATGTGGGCCATTTCATTTGGGCCACTTTTGGCTCACATGCAGCTGCCAGCAGACCACACTGCCAAATCTCTGCTGAAAGTAGACCAGATCTGTTGTGAAACATGTGGGCCATATGATTTTTTCAAATGTGTGCCACCATTGGCTCACATACAGGTTGCGAGTAGGCCGCACTGCCAAGTCTCTGCCGAAAGTAGACCAGATCTGTTGTGGTACATGTGGGCCATATTAGTTTTTTAAATGTGGGCCACTTTTGGCTCACATGCAGGTTGCGAGTAGGCCATACTGCCAAATCTCTGCCAAGAGTGGACCAGATCTGTTGTGGAACATGTGGCCCACATATAAAAACTCACATGACCCACCTTTGGCTCACAGGTAGATTGCCAGTAGACTGCATTGCCAAATCTTTGCAGAAGGTAGACCAGATCTGTTGTGGAACATGTGGGCCATTTCATTTGGCCCACTTTTGGCTCGCATGCAGCTGCCAGTAGACCACACTGCCAAATCTATGCCGAAAGTAGACCAGATCTTTTGTGGTACATGTGGGCCATATTAGTTTTTTAAATGTGGGCCACTTTTGGCTCACATGCAGGTTGCGAGTAGGCCACACTGCCAAATCTCTGCCAAGAGTGGACCAGATCTGTTTTGGTACATGTAGGCCATATTAGATTTTAAATGTGGGCCACTTTTGGCTCACATGCAGGTTGCGAGTAGGCCGCACTGCCAAGTCTCTGCCGAAAGTAGACCAGATCTGTTGTGGTACATGTAGGCCATATTAGTTTTTTAAATGTGGGCCACTTTTGGCTCACATGCAGGTTGCAAGTAGGCCACACTGCCAAATCTCTGCCAGGAGTGGACCAGATCTGTTTTGGTACATGTGGGCCATATTAGTTTTTAAATGTGGGCCACCATTCGCTTACATGCAGGTTGCCCGTAGGCCACACTGCCAAGTCGCTGCAGAAAGTAGATCAGATCTGTTGTGGAACATGTGGCTCACATATAAAAACTCATATGGCCCACCTTTGGCTCACAAGTAGGTTGCCAGTAGACCACACTACCAAGTCTTTGCCGATAGTAGACCAGATCTGTTGTGGAACATGTGGGCCATTTCATTTGGGTGACTTTTGGCTCACATGCAGCTGCCAGTAGACCACACTGCCAAATCTCTGCCGAAAGTAGACCAGATCTGTTGTGAAACATGTGGGCCATATTAGTTTTTCAAATGTGTGCCACCATTGGCTCACATGCAGGTTGCGAGTAGGCCACACTGCCAAGTCTCTGCCGAAAGTAGACCAGATCTGTTGTGGTACATGTGGGCCATATTAGTTTTTTAAATGTGGGCCACTTTTGGCACACATGCAGGCTGCAAGTAGGCCACACTGCCAAATCTCTGCCGAAAGTAGACCAGATCTGTTGTGGAACAAGTGGCCCACATATAAAAACTCACATGGCCCACCTTTGGCTCACAAGAAGGTTGCCAGTAGGCCACACTGCCAAATCTCTGCCAAGAGTGGACCAGATCTGTTTTGGCATATGTGGGCCATATTTTTTTTTTTAAATGTGGGCCACTTTTGGCTCACATGCAGGTTGCCAGTGCCGATAGTGGGTCAGTGGTGCCATGTCTTTGCCAGATGTGGCCCACATGCTATCAGGGAATGCTGCTTCAACAGTGTTTCAGTCATATCACCACTTTATGTAGTGGTCTTAAGAGTGTGTGGTATGTTAGAAACCAGCGATGATTTTGAAAAGCTGTACTAAGAAGACTGTTTCAGAGGATGTGAGAGAGATTTCAGTCTGAAAGCAGATTGAGTTAGTCAGTTGTGAAACATTCGCACAGAGAAACACAGAAAGGCTAACAGGCCTCACCGCAGGCTCTGCTGCTACTTGTGAATGCAGAGGCAGCGAGGTGTTGATTTAATTAAGCTGTTTGTCAATGCACAAAAAGCCCAACACACCCCACCGACTCGGTAAGCAGCAGCGATACGAGGGCCATTCACACACTCCAGTGGTCGCAGCGTCCACGTACCCGCACTCAAAAACACACACGTGTACGCACACGCGCACACATACACGTAATTAGCATTAAACCGACGCTTCGTGCGAGAAAAGCAATTAGCCGCTTTGCCGAAGAGCTCGCTGGTTAATAATGAAACAGGGTGCTGATCCACAGGGGGGCCAGGGGTGGGGGTGACTGTGGTGGGGGGGGTTACGTACAGTTTAACGCTGCGGGGAAACACTGCTTCACTAATCACTAGACCCTTTTCTCATGTGCTATAGATCTTAATCAGCAGAGACCCCCACAACCCCTCACCAGAGAGAGTAAGAGTGAGGGAGGGAAAAACAAAAGAAAGAATCAGTAAAGACCAATGCAATCTTTTATAAAAGAGAGAGTGGAACGAGGGATAGAAAGAGAGAAATATATGGAGGGAAGAGAGAAAGAGAGAGAAGGGTGGTGAGGAATGAGAAGTAAGGGAGAAGTGAGAGAAAGAGAAAAAGAGAGAACAATATGGCGGGAGGGAGGGAGGGAGGGAGGAAGGCAGGGACAGAGAGAAAGAGACTGCAAAGAAAGAAAACAAATCTGTAATGACCAATGCAATCTTTTATGAGAGAGAGAAAAGGGAACGAGAGATAGAGAGAAAAAGAGAGAAATATATGGAGGGAAGACTGAAAGAAAGAATCAGAAAAAAAACTTTTATAAAGGGGAACGAGGGAGAGAGAGAAATAGAGAGAAAGGTGGCGAGGAATGAGAAATACGGGAGGAGTGAGTGAAAGAGAAAAAAGAGAGAACAATATGGCGGGAGGGAGGGAGGGAGGAAGGCAGGGACAGAGAGAAAGAGACTGCAAAGAAAGAAAGAACAAATCTGTAATGACCAATGCAATCTTTTATGAGAGAGAAAAGGGAATGAGGGATAGAAAGAGAGAAAACGAGAGAAATATATGGAGGAAAGACTGAAAGAAAGAATCATAAAAAAAACTTTTATAAAGGGGAACATGGGAGAGAGAGAAAGAGAGAGAAAGGAGGCAAGGATGGTGGGAGGGAGGAAGGCAGGGACGGAGAGAAGGTGACGGGAAAGAAAGAAAGAATCCGTAATGACCACTGCAACCATTTATAAGAAAGAATGAAAGAGAACGAGGGAAGGTGGAAAGAATAAAAAAAAGAAAAAAAGAAAGCATCACAAAAAGCCAATGCAACCTTTCGTGAAAGAGTGAGAGAAACCGGGGAGAGAGGGAGAGAGAGAAAGTAAAAGAAAGCGAGAACAATATGAAAGGAGAAAGGTAGGCAGGGATGGAGAGAGAGAGAGGCTGAGAGAAGGAGGCGAGAAAAAAAGAATCAATAAAGAATGTAATGCAACAATGCAACCTTCTTGAAAGGGAATGAGAGAGAGAGAGAGAGAGAGAGAGAGAGAGAGAGAAAAGGAGAACAATATGAAGGAAGGGTGGAGGAAGAGAGAAATTGACAGAAGACAAGTGAGAAAGAGAGAGAAAAGCATGAAAGAAAGAAAGAAAGAAAGAAAAAGCCCAATTTGACCGATGCAAGGAATGAGAACGAGTAAGAAAGAGAACAGTATGACAAGCAGAGAGTGGGAAACAGGAAGAGAGAGGGAGGGAGAAAAGAAAGAGAGGGAGGGAGAAAAGAAAGAGAGGGAGGGAGAAAAGAAAGAGAGGGAGGGAGAAGAGAGGCTGTTGAGGTTGAGGAAACTACTGCTGACAAATCAAATGAGCTGACCGTATTAGCGTGAGTATAAATATATTGTCTGTGCACATGCGCCAGTGGTGCCCCTGGGACCCCCGTCGGGAGGGGTCAGTGTGAGGAGGGGTGGATGTGGAACTGCAGGTGAATAAAAGTTGGATGAAGGGGCTCGTTCAATTTTACACTCGTGTGTGGTGAGTGTGTTCGCCTCTTCATGCTTCAGTAGCAGCAGATTGAACTGCCTCTGTACTGGACAACTGCATAACTCAACAGCAGAGAGAGAGAGAGAGGGAGAGAGAGAGAGAGAGAGAGAGAGAGAGAGAGAGAGAGAGAGACGCACAGAGAGAGAGAGAGAGAGACACGAACAGAGACAGAGGGAGAGAGAGAGAGAGAGAGACACGAACAGAGACAGAGGGAGAGAGAGAGAGAGATGCACAGAGGCAGAGAGAGATGCACAGAGGCAGAGAGAGAAAGAGAGAGAGTGAGAGACGCACAGAGAGAGAGAGAGTGACACGAACAGAGACAGAGGGAGAGAGAGAGAGAGAGAGAGAGAGACACGAACAGAGACAGAGGGAGAGAGAGAGAGAGAGATGCACAGAGGCAGAGAGAGAAAGAGAGAGAGTGAGAGACGCACAAAGAGAGAGAGAGAGAGAGAGATAGATACACAGAGGCAGAGAGAGAGAGAGAGACAGAGAGAGTGAGAGCTATATATGAAGCTAAATCTAAGGCTGGTGTGACAGTGTTAGATGTGTTCCAGTCGTGGTTCTCCATCTCTTTGTGCTCCTCCTGCAGTGCTACTGCTCCTGAGCTACTGCTCCAATAGAGACCACGCCATCTCCACTATTGGCTGCATCAGTACTAGAAGCTGCTCAGACATCTTCACTCTCTGAAATACAAGCAGCATTTGTGAAAACAGCTGCTATAATTGATCGTGACAGATGAGCAGATCACCTAATGGAGCTTCTAACATATGGATGACGTTATCTTACATATCGCTCTTTTCAAGTTACGTCTGAGGCCAATATAAATATTCAAACTGCCTACATGAGAATTCACGTCCAAAACAAAAAACCTCATTAAATATTAAGACATTATACCCCTTTTTCAGAAGATAACATGGTCCCTGGGGTCTTATGGAAATGTCTGTAACATGCTTTGGTCAGACTACCATGAGGAATACCCTCTTCTTGACTAGCCCTGGTCAGATTGAATGGTTTGAGTGCCAGTTCCATAACTGCTGCACCATTTTAAGGTGGAACAGGAACGTTGGAACAAGAAGTGTGTTGCGCCAGAATTTTACTGCTGCACCATTTGAGGTAGAACAAAAACATCTAAACAAGGACTGTGTTGTTTGTTCTATGATTTCTATGATTTCTTCGGTTTTCTATGTTTGTTCTATGATTTCTATGGTTTTCTATGTTTGTTCTATGATTTCCTCGGTTTTCTATGTTTGTTCTATGATTTCTATGGTTTTCTATGTTTGTTCTATGATTTTCTATGTTTGTTCTATGATTTCTATGGTTGTCTATGTTTGTTCTATGATTTCTTCGGTTTTCTATGTTTGTTCTATGATTTCTATGGTTTTCTATGTTTGTTCTATGATTTCTATGGTTTTCTATGTTTGTTCTGATTTCTATGGTTTTCTGTGTTTGTTCTATGATTTCTATGGTTTTCTATGTTTGTTCTGATTTCTATGGTTTTCTGTGTTTGTTCTATGATTTCTATGGTTTTCTATGTTTGTTCTGATTTCTATGGTTTTCTGTGTTTGTTCTATGATTTCTTTGGTTTCCTATGTTTGTTCTATGATTTCTTCGGTTTTCTATGTTTGTTCTATGATTTCTATGGTTTTCTATGTTTGTTCTATGATTTCTTCGGTTTTCTATGTTTGTTCTATGATTTCTATGGTTTTCTATGTTTGTTCTATGATTTCTATGGTTTTCTATGTTTGTTCTGATTTCTATGGTTTTCTGTGTTTGTTCTATGATTTCTATGGTTTTCTATGTTTGTTCTGATTTCTATGGTTTCTGTGTTTTTTCTATGATTTCTATGGTTTTCTATGTTTGTTCTGATTTCTATGGTTTTCTGTGTTTTTTCTATGATTTCTATGGTTTTATATGTTTGTTCTATGATTTCTATGGTTTTATATGTTTTTTATATGATTCCTATGGGTTTCCATGTTTGTTCTATGATTTCTATGGTTTTATATGTTTGTTCTGATTTCTATGGTTTTCTGTGTTTTTTTATGATTTCTATGATTTTCCATGTTTGTTCTATGATTTCTATGGTTTTCTATGTTTGTTTAATGATTTCTATGGTATTCTAAGTTTGTTCTATGATTTCTATGGCTGTCTATGTTTGTTCTATGATTTCTATGATTTTCTTCTGTGTTATTTTCTTCTTAAGCTTATTTATGCTCTATTGAACTTTTCTTGTCACTAACTTACTGTAAGTCTTCTATGTGACGACATCAGTTGTTAAAAGCGCTATACAAATCAAATTGATTTGATTTGATGATTTGCTCCAGAATTTTACTGCTGCACTATTTAAGGTGGAATGGGGAAATTTTCAATCCGCCAACAAGAGCAGTCCTAGTGATTAGCTCTTAGCTTCACATCATACTAGCAGCTCCAGTGCTTGCAAGGAAAAAATGGTAACGGGGGGCTATTATTCTGAGCAGCCCCCACGTGAGGTAGTAAGTGGAGCTAAATCTGAGCAACTTGTTGAATGTTTTCTGATGTAGGCAGCTCACAAAAGCACAGACTGGGTTGTGTTAAGTTATAGTTTGTGGATTTGTGGGCAGCTTTTCATAAAATGCCTCCTTTAAAGTAAAGTACTAGTAATGTCATTTCAGCCCACCAGGTGTGTTGTGATGAAAGTGGGTGGGGTCTAAATAGCACTGTTTGGTAAAATTATTTGTCATTATTATTTCATATTATTTCTAAAATATGAAAAATGATAGAAACCTGTACAAAGATCAAAGACCTCGTGTCATGTTTGTTTAAAAAGCCACATCATTTTTTTCTGATAAATAGCTTTACCGAATATAAGACCATATATGGCAGCACCAAATCACACTGGTGCTGGTGTGAGTGTATCCGGGACAACAGTGTTGCTGGAAATGTACATTTCTGTGTGTTGCATTTCAATACACCAAATCCTTCAACTCCACCAACTTACCAAGACCACTCACGTCTTTGCCAATCAGCGGCAAGTGGACCCTCGACTACTCCAATCACTGACAAGAGTGCTTATACCTCAGCCAATCACCATCAAGTGTTTGCCATTCAGCCAACCACAGGTAGAACCAAGTATGATTCAGCATAACCTGTTATTTAAGGTTAACTCAGACACCCGCAGGGTTATATCCTATAGAGCTAATGTGGGCCATCAAATCCTGGAGGCCAAGAAAACACCATTACCCTGCTGTAAGAATGACCACTCAAGCAGGCCATCCAAACGTGTGAGAACTCATTCTAAAGAGGAAACAATCAGCTTCGAGAGTTAGTTAAGCCTGTCTGGAGCAGCAGTCCCTGTCTGGCAGGAGTTAAACCAACAAGAGCCTCATCCCACACTCAGCCCATGCGCTGTGAAAGGTCATTTCTGATTACAGGCGAAAAAGCTGAGCAGAATGCTTCCCACTTTGTATATGATTCTCTGTACTTATTGTCCCGCTACCTATTCAGAAAGCCTTATCTCTCGCTCCCTTTAATCTAAGCCTTTATACCCCAAACCC
The DNA here is from genome assembly GCA_021613375.1 of Megaleporinus macrocephalus. Taxonomy (NCBI): domain Eukaryota; kingdom Metazoa; phylum Chordata; class Actinopteri; order Characiformes; family Anostomidae; genus Megaleporinus; species Megaleporinus macrocephalus. The sequence continues at coordinate 11,079,502 of CM038719.1, forward strand.
ACAAACAGCAGTGTGGAAAGTCTGCTCAGTTTGGGATTACACTATACAGTGCCTGCCAAGGGAGCGAGGCCTTCAGAACAGCGTCCAAACTCTGTTCTCTGGGTAGAGTGAAAAGCATTGAGCCACTCTGGAAATGATTTGTACATCTCGAGCTAATCTTTTGGGTGAACTGAACTGAACCGAACTGATTCACTGCCTAAAACGATTCATTCTGCTCAGCAAACTTGCTCACTGTCATAACATGTAACAGATACAAGAGTTTCTGTTTTGGTGGCTCATTGTTTCAAATAGAAACGGTTGCTATAAAAAAGATTGTTTGTGGCATACGGTGTCAAGTTTCAAAAGTTTGGGCACACCCGATTGCTTCTTCTCGTGCATCTTAAAAAAGTCAAATGCTGGTCCCTTCGCCTCTTCCTCTTCACTCCTACTCCAGTGCACTTACTAATCTGAAGAAGCGAATTCAGTATCAAACCTCAAAAACAGGGGTTCAGTTCCTGTTCAAGACTTCTGCTAAAGTCTTGTGTTAATCACTTTGCCCCGTCCCCACCATCTCCTGTGCTGAAAGACTGGGTAACAAATGCAAAACTGTGTTTTTCTTAAAATCAGCTCATCTGAAAATGTGAGTTTGACCCTCTGAAGTATTTGGGTTTTTTTGCATATATGCCTAAGGTGGAATAGGGAGATGTCCATCTAGGAGCAGCTGACTGTTAGCTCTCAGCCTCCATATAATACTAGCAGCTCTAATGCTTGTGAGAAAAAATGGTGTTGGTGCCTGAGGAGTCCCCACTTGAACCAAAATGCTAAATCTGAACAGCTTTGAAGCACAACTACTTTAGAGTCTGGGAGTAGCTTACATAGCTCATTTGATAGAACTGCCCAGGTTGGTTCATTCACAGCAACTGAGTGATTCAGGGGAACTAAGAGCATTCATGCTGTCATTCAGGGACTAATGACTGAATCATTGTCATGCAATTTAAAATTTTTGCTACCAAGCTGGGAGTAGTGAAGTCTATCGTGCGATTCTTTCAAGACACCCAAAGCACCACAGCATCGTTTCAAACTGCCAATGCTCGGAGAAGAAAACAGATTGCTCATGTCAACTGTTATGTCAGTGGTCCTCAAACTGGTCTTTAGGCACCCCCAGATGGTGCATATTTTAGCTCAGACTCAACTCTTAACTCATGCAGTGGTGCGTGACAGTTTATTCATCCAGGCTGGTAAGGGGAACGAAACCATGACAAGCCAGATGTGTTGACTGATGAGAAACTTTATCCCATCTTTAAAAAACATGGTGGTGGTAGTATCATAGTTTGGGCCTGTTTGGCTGCATCCAGGCCCGAACAGCATGCAGTTATTGAAGGAGCAATTACTTCTGAAATAGCTGAATCTAAATGAAAATGTTCAGAGAATGTGGGTCATGTAGAAGCATGACCCTAAGCACACAAGTTGTTTTATCAAAGAACAATTAAAAAGGGGTGTAAGTATGTGTTTTGGAATAACCAAGTCAAAAGTTCTGACCTTAATTCTTTAAAAACACTATGGAAGGACCTGAAGTGAACATCTCAAAGTCAAAGGAATGGGCTAAGATTCTCCCAAGCCGATGTGCAGGACTGCTCAGCAGCTACTGGAAATGTTTAATTGCAGTTATTGCTGCACATGATACTCAAGTTTTGGGAAATACTGAAAGTAAATACTGAAAGTAGAGGTTCAAGTACTTTTGCCACTCACTGGATCATTTTTTCATGAAATAAAAGAGTGTATTTTTTTGTTTCATTCATTAAATTTGGTTTACTTGATCAAGTATCTGACTAGCTCATTGGCTAAATTGAAGTTGTATGTAGGGCTTTCAATGTATTTAGTCTGCAAGATTTTGATATGTAGCCAAATCAGCCATCAGTTTCAAACTGCAGCTCATTAACATTGCCGACGCTGGAGAAATCATTTCAGTGAATGCCTTTAGGTGACCAAACCATTCAAAGGAACTGTAAAGCCCACCACAGTTGGCTGATTACTGGAAGGAGGAGAAAAGCACCTTGATTCTGGAGCTGGGATGAATTGATTAGGCCTGGGCCAGGCAGAGTCAGAGATCCATATGTTTTACAGTTTGTTTAGCTGAATGATTACAGCTCTCTCTCTCTCTCCCTCTCTCTCGGTCCATGCCTCGCTCCAGGACAGCAGCTGTCGAATGGGAAGGCAAGGCCACAGGAAATGAGGAAGGTGAGAAGATAAGAGTGGACGTTTATCTGATAGGGTTTCTAAGCAACAGGCAGTGCCGCCAAAAAGAAAGGTAAAGAACACGAGGTGTGGGAGGTCCGAGAAGCTGAGCTAAGCATAGAGCTGAGCAAGTGTATGTACGCATGACCACCGTGAGCTTTTTTACAGTTTCATCAGGATAATTAGGAGTGAAAAGTCAAGAACGTACACATAAACACAAACACATGCCCAACTTGAGGCTGGAGAGTTGTTCTGTTGATTAGATTTGATGGGGAGGTCACTGGTCCCCTTAGCCACCCCTTTAAAATCATTCCTTTTAAAGAAGAGGTCTAACTCAGAGCTGCTTCTGCTGCTGTTTTCAATTTCTAACAACTAAATAATAAATTATTTGAATCTATATATAATCTATTATACATAGACATGCTAGGCCCTCGGTCCTGCTCCTAAAGTCCTAACCACCTCACTTGCCTGTGTGTTTCTGGAAACTGTAAAGTATAGAACAAAACTTGATCTATTTTTTTCCAAGCAAAACGTAACAAGAGTATTTCTACAATACTTTTGAAATTTAAATTCTCAAAAGTCATTAGGCCTTTTTTGTAGATCTAAACGGGCCTCAGGGTTTATTAGTAACCCCAACCTCACTGAGACTAAAGAGACATAATCATTTTCCTTGCATATCATGCATTAGCCATCCTCCAGCCTTTCTTCAATGGTCAGTTTTTGGCCACAGAGTCACTCTTGGCTGGATTTTTGAGTGGGGGACTACTCTTAGTAGTGACTCTAATGTAAATTGAGGCACTCACACCAGTTTCACATGTACTACCATGTTAATGCTACTGTGCAGGGAATGGTCCAACACCCATATGGTATCCAGGCAGTGGTGGTTCTTTATGGTTCTCCTCTCTCATTTTGTGCACAGGAATTGGTGGGAATGATACACTATGCTGCACAAGATGAACTATAGTTTGTAATTGTAAATCTACAACATGGAGCTATGAAAGAACTGAAGTTTTGGAGAAGGCCTGACTTTACAGTCTATAAACTTTCCATCCCTAACTTCGTTTTTCTAAAGTCTTATCAAAGTCTATGCATTACATCACCATCTCTTCCCTTTTCCTCAATCCTATCTGTCCATCCTACCTATGCCCAATAAGGAGGTTGGGTATTGTGGTCTGACCTTGTAGCTTAAAGCATAATCCATCCCTAGATTTAAGTCCATCCTACATTTTCCATTTTCATGGAAACAAACTGGCAACGTTCTAGAAGAGCTCATCTTCGATTGTGGTTTCCTTTGTGGGAATTCCACAAAACACATTGAAACTTTCCCAGTTTGAAGCACAGGGAAAAAGAGAGGAGACAAAAAAACGCTGGAGACGAACGAGAGGAGAGGGGATTGGATAACATCCCCATGACCTTTATTTCTATTTGTAAGGAAGCTGATTAAAAAAAAGTGGAGCAACATGAGGGGGTTACAGCTAAATCAAATGGGAAAATATATAATACACATACACAGACATACACACACAAAAGCTTTGTTATTGCTGGAGGGAGAAAGCAAACTTTCATCATGGCTTTTGCGAAAGGTTAAGCCGCTGACGCAGAGGCGCTCTTGTTCACACCATCCCTCTATTCTCTCCCTCTGTTCATCCCTTTTTCTTTTATCATGCAGGTACTCTGCTTCCACATCAAAGGGATCAGCCTGTTCCAGAGCCAAATCCCAAACACTGTGATACTTGGTGCACAATGGAGTATTTTCCTTCTATGTTCCATTCAGCTGTAAAACACAGAATCTGCTTACGCAGTGCCTTCGCTGTGTATTATCGGCATGTTTGTTTTTCAACCTTTGCGAGGACCAAATAGGAAAACATTACAAGCTCGTACATTCGAGGATGATTGGCTCGGATTTAAACCAATACATGCTGATTCAAGATTCAAGAGTTTTATTGTCATATGTACAGCAGAACAGACAGTTACACTGTAGAATAAAATTCTTACTTTGCTGTTACTTCATTCACCAATACATAAAGATAACAAAAAAGAAATTATATATATATATATATATATATATATATATATATATATATAGTATTATAAGTTGAAGTGAAATAAAAAATGAAAGTTACATGTGCTTTTATGTGCAAGTATGAAGAGCAGCAGTCATAAAGTGCAAGTTGCAACTAACAAATGTAAACAATAGTGTTTTTGTGCGAGTAGTGAATGTAAACAGTATTCTGACAGCAGCAGTAGTGAGTGTAAGGTGTAAGACCAGTTAAAACCAGTTCAGATAGGAGAGGTTGGAGAGGTAGTGCGTGAGGTGTTCACCAGCCTGATGGCCTGTGAGTAGAAACTGTTTGTCAGTCTTGTGGTCCTGGACACTCCCTGTAACGTCTGCCTGAAGGTAAAAGTGTGAAGAGTGTGTGCTGGGGGTGTGTACTGCCCCTGATTATGTTGTGGGCCCTCCTGGTGACCCTGGTGTGGTAGATGTTCTGTAGTGAGGGGAAGGCTGCTCCTGAGATGGACTATGCAGTTTTGATCACAATAATGTTTGATGTTTAGGATTAGGTTTAGGTGCTGTGACACCACCCTTCATTTTTTTTACAATCAAAACAGCCACATCAATAAAAAAAAGATATTTATGAGGATATTAAACATGAGATGATTCTCTTGCATGAGAAAGAAAAAATAAAAATAAAGAGAAATAGAACCATAAAAGACCTGCTAGATTTCACAAACAGGTGAGGAGTCAAGTACAAGTTTTATTCCAGCGACTGAACAGAAGGGGAGCAGTTCAACAGGAGTGCAATGAGAACTCACTGAGGCATACAAAAATACCAAGGGGCAATCTAAACCCGTAGCCCAAATAAACGAAAAGCAAAGACAATAAGCCAGAGAAGCTATCACAATAACACGGCTCAGAAATGCTGTAATCACACCACACGCAAGACTTTGTAAAGAGAAACAAACTCAAACGGGCTTAAATACACTAACAGAGGTTTTACTAATGAGAGTCAGGTGATAGAAGAAGCTAGTATTCGGGTGAGGGAGAGGAGAAGTCTGCGGTAGGCGTGACACTATACAACCAAAAAAACTCTCTCCATCTGGTAAACAGCACTTAAAACTTAAAGCTCCACTCTAGCTTCTTATCTGAGAACCCTACTGGTGTTTCTGTCCATCCTTCCACTGTGAGAAGACACATGGGCGCTACAGGTCTAAAGAAGAAGCTGTTTGCTGGTCTCAGAACAATGGACTGCCCACCCCAGTGTCCAGACCTCAAGATCTCTGAAAATGTTTAGAATGACTTGGATCTTGGGAGATTGTATTTAAGCCCCTACAGATTAAAGTGAGTCTCTTGAAAAGAGTGGAAACTGTAATAAAGGCAAAGAATGAACATGTTTTCTTATGTTTATGCTTTGTTTGCTGAAGCTGATAATAACTTTAATCTAAAGGTGTAAGACCTGTTAAATCCATACTATAGGAGGCAACATACTAACAGAAAGCTGTGGTATCCACCCCTATTGTTAGAAACAAGGAAATGCACAGTCATTCCTCCTTCCTCCTCTTTTCTTCCCAGTGCAGAAGAAATGTTTCAAGCTTCATCCATTTACTCAAGTCAAGTCAAGTCAAGTCAAGTCAAGTGGGTTTTATTGTCATTTCAACTACATACAGAGTACACAGTGAAACGAAACAACGTTCCTCCAGGACCATGGTGCAACATAGACAGTGCATACAAGACACAAGTGCAACACGAACAAACAAGTGCGGACAGACAACACAACACAGTACAGACAGAGAATAATAAATAATTGCTGGTAGTGTGCAAATTGTGCAATGTGTAATAAATAGAGTCCAGTGAGGTAGTAGAGTTATTAGTGCAATGCTTTGTGCAAAAATGCTTCTCTTTTTTATCTGGGGTAAATGGTTGGAGAGCGAGAGAGAGAGAGTGTACATGTACCAGAAAGATATCAGTTCAGGCGTTGAGTTGTGTTGAGAAGTCTGCGGTACCTTCTTCCTGATGGCAGGAGGGAGAACAGTCTGTGTGAAGGGTGGGTGGGGTCATTCACAATGCTGGTTGCTTTGCGGATGCAGCGGGTGGTGTAAATGTCCAAGACGGAGGGGAGAGAGACTCCGATGATCCTCTCAGCTGTCCTCACAATGCGTTGGAGGGACTTGCGGTCAGAGGCTGTGCAGGTCCCAAACCAGGCAGTGATGCAGCTGCTTAGGATGCTCTCTATGGTTCCCCTATAGAAGAGGGTGAGGATGGGTGGAGGGAGACGGGCCTTTCTCAGCTTCCGGAGGAAGTAGAGACGCTGCTGGGCTTTCTTGGCTGTAGAGCTGGTGTTCAGGGACCAGGTGAGGTTCTCCGCTAGGTGGACACCAAGGAACTTGGTGCTCTTAACGATCTCCACAGAGGAGCCGTTGATGTTAAGCGGAGAGTGGACCGGTCTTGATTTCCTGAAGTCAACAACCATTTCCTTGGTCTTCTCTACATTCCAGTGAAGGTTGTTGACTGTACACCAGTCTGTCAGCTGCGGTACCTCCTCCCTGTATGCTGACTCGTCGCCTTTGCTGATGAGACCCAGCACAGTTGTATCATCTGCAAACTTTATGATGCTGTTAGAACTGTGTTTCGCAACACAGTCATGAGTCAGCAGGGTGAACAACAGAGGACTCAGTACACTGCCCTGGGGTGCCCCAATGTTCATGGTGATGGTGCTGGAGCTGCTGTTCCCGAAATGGACTAACTGGGGCCTCCCTGTCAGGAAGTCCAGGATCCAGTTGCACAGGGGGGTGTTGAGGCACAGCAGGCTTAACTTCCTGGTGAGATTCTGTGCGATGATGGTGTTGAATACTGAACTGAAGTCTATGAACAGCATTCTGACGTAGGTGTCCTTCTTCTCCAGGTGGGTAAGGGAGAGATGAAGGGTGGTGGTGATGGCATCGTCCGTGGAGCGGTTGGGGCAATATGCAAATTGTAGGGGGTCCAATGAAGAGGGGAGTTGGATCTTGATGTTCCTCATGACTAGCCTCTCGAAGCACTTCATGATGATGGGCGTGAGAACTACGGGACGGTAGTCATTGAGGCAGGACACCGTGGACTTCTTCGGCACGGGGACGATGGTGGTGGTCTTGAGGCACGTTGGGACAGTGGAGCTGCGCAGGGAGACGTTGAAGATGTCCGTGAGAACATCTGTCAACTGGTCTGCACACTCTCTGAGCACTCTGCCGGGGATGTTGTCTGGTCCTGCAGCTTTCCGTGGGTTGACTCTGCGTAGAGTTTTCCTCACGTCCACTGCAGTCAGGCACAACACCTGCTCGTCTGGCTTGGGTGTGATCTTGGGTGTGATCCTGCTCACCAACGTGTTGTTCTGTGCCTCAAACCGTGCATAAAAGTCGTTTAGGGCATCGGGAAGGAAGGCATCACTGTCACAGGACGGTGGCATTGTCCTGTAGTGTGTGATTTCCTGGATGCCCTGCCACATGCGCCGCGTGTCACCCGTGTCCTTGAAGTGGTTGTGGATTCTCTGGGCGTGTGCGTGCTTTGCCTCTCGGATGGCTCGTGACAATTTGGCTCTTGCTTTCCTTAGGGCCGCCTTGTCACCCACTCTGAAGGCCGAGTCGCGGGTCCTCAGTAGCGCACGCACCTCAGGAGTCATCCACGGCTTCTGGTTTGGGCGTATGGTGATGGTCTTGGAGACAGTGACATCATCAATACACTTGCTGATGTAGCCAGTGACTGATGCTGTGTACTCCTCCAAGTTAACAGAGTGGCCTTCAGTCGCAGCCTCCCTGAACATGTCCCATGCAGTGCACTCAAAACAGTCCTGAAGGGCAGAGATGCTCCTGCCGGCCAGGTTTTCACCTGCTTCTGAACTCTGAACTCACTAAGAGAGGCTCAGATGGTGGAAAGCAGCACCAGAGTTAACTCTTATCCTGCTTCTATTTATATCACTTCTCTTGTTTGCTCCATGGTTTCTTGAGTGGGTGGCAGTCATAATGATCCCTTGCCAAGAGCTTCAGCCATCGTTGTATTTACACTTCTTTAAATGATCTAACCAGGAGCAGCACCTTCAACATGATTGACAGAAAGGTTAGAATACACCATTGGGGTCAGTGCAACGTCTTTATCTCATGTTGGATGGATTCCACCCAGCACTACAGTGACTCGCAATCGCATCCTTAGGTACAAAGTGGTATTATGAGACCGGGCAGGACGGGTAAGCATGCACGATACATACCATCAAAACTGGTCTTTCTTCACATTGTTAGTTCACATTTTTTGTTAACTACAAATCTTAGATATTGCACATTTAATGGCCAAAATGAAACAAATAAAGGATGAACTTTCTTTTTTTTTTTACACTGTGTGGAGATCTTGAAAGTTTTAAAATGTTTCTTACACTTTCGTGTCTCATCTATCTTCAGTGCTGCCAGGAACCATTTTTCTGCATCTTTATTTTTAGAAGTCTATGGAATCGGTCTGTGGATGTCCTCACAAAGAGCGTGTGAGTGTGCAGTTGAGTGTATATGAGCTTGTCCAAGCTGTGAATCCTCGCTTGGGTTGTAATGGGTCAGACAGCCAAGTACAGCCAGAGAAGCCCAGTGGAGTCAAAACGGAAAGGTCATCCTGCACCTTATGGAAATTGAATATGACTATGTTAGGACAGTGAGTGCAGGGCCTACATACACAGTGTGGTTTAGGTGTGCATGTGTGTCTATGTGGGCCTCTGGGGGTGGTTTGAGGGTGCACGCATAATTAGCCAGCCTCTTTCTAAGCTAGAACAAGGGAATCTCAGGATATTTGGATGGAGGCAAAAAGTTTGACTTGCTTTTTAGCCAGATTTCCCTTTTTGCATGCTCAGTTTATGACAGCATGTGAGTGTATGAGACTAGATTTAGGCCAAAACCCAAAATTATGTGCATGGGAGTCTCACAAGGCCTGCACAGTTTTTTGGGTTTTTGTAGTCCAGGTATGTTCCTCTTTCTCATTAAATTCATTACAAACCTCATAAATCACTAATGCTGGTACATGATGTTGAGTAAACAGTTTAACATGCTGTGCTAGCATCATAAGTTACACTGTTAAAGCCACTCTAATGCATTTAGAGGCAGCAATAACATTTGCCACCATGATAATGCTTCATTAGCTCTGATACACGACAAACACACCATTTCATGTGCATATAAATTAAATAGTATATGCCATTATTATAACAACAAAGTATGAAAAACTTTCTAATTTTTGAGATTGAGACACACCCATTGCTAACAGGAATATAAAAGCATACCACATGTTAATGCAATCACCATAGACAAACATTTGCACTAGAATTTTTTGTTATTTATACATGGCAAAGTCATAAGATGCCACAATTGTCATCTTAAGGTCAGGTTGTGAGGGTTTTGCATTGCTAGTGCTGCCTTGGTCAAGAGTAGCTCCTGTGTGTGATTGAAGTATCTAGACACAAAGCAGTAGACCCCAAAGAATAGCTCTTTGAAGGGTTCCATGACAGAACAGCAACATACAAGCATTAGCTAGAGTTTAGTAAAGTACACCACCACTGAACGGAATTAAAGAATAATGCTTTACTCTCTGGAGGTCTAAAGGCCAAATTTGGGTTTGGTGGATGCCAGGAGGGCGCTACCCATCAGCATACAGTGAAGTTTGGTGAGGGAGGGATGATGGGGGGTCTGGTGCTGTTTTGTTTCAGGGTTTGGTGAAGGGTGGTGTTAGTACCACAAATACATTTTACACAATTTTATGTTTCTAACTTTGTTGCAACAGTTTGGAGAAGAACGCATTCCTCTTCAAGTCAGCTCCATGAAGACATGGTTTGAGGAGTCTGTTTTGGAGGACATAAGTGGCCAGCATATAGCTTTTAAGATATGTGCAAGCCACATCAGCACAGTAACAACAGCACCTGACTTATTTTGACTAAATGCAGACAAACTCCCACAGACACACTGCAAAATCTTGTGGAAAGCCTGTGGTTTTGGAATGGGATGTTCAACATATAGGCGTGATGGTCCACATACTTTTGGCCGTATAGTAAATCTTGAGGGCGGCAGTGGTTAGGTGTAGTGGTTAGCACTGTCGCTTGAGTGGGTTTTTCCAGATAACTCCAGTTTCCTCCCACATTCCAAAGACAAGCAAAATCTTATGTAAATCTTGAGATTTGAGCTTAGAGATCAAAAATTTAAGTTGTTATATAACTCATAGGTGTTCAATCTTAACACAATGAAATACTTATACTGTGTAAATTAAATCACCTTAAACGTATGCCTGGGCGAAAAAATTATAAATGTTTTAAAGGTTTTTACTTATCCTATATGTGGTTGATCAGCCAATACATGCTAGTCCAAAGTTTGCTTCTTCAGTTTGGAACTGGAGCTTTGAGCCCTGGTAGCCCTGTTAACAATCAGTAGAGTTCACCCAAATAGCCCAATTTGTTTTTGTCATCATTTTTATAGTTTATTATGGATGAAACGGTGTCATGCACCAAGTCTGTATGACCTTTATGAACACTTGGATGTGTTCAGTGGGTTGAAAGATGTTTTGGGGATGCATTTTTTATAGAAACTGTATAGACTGTTTGGGTGACTATTGGTGTTTGTTAGAAATTATTTTGCTAAAACATTCAAGTACTGCATTTGACAAAGCCTACTGGGTAGTGTGGGGTCACTGGGCAATGATTTGTAATGACAATGTACACATGTCAGCTTTGGGGCATTTTAAGGACAATAGCAGTGCAATAGCAGTTTCAGTTTTTATGGAGAAAACCAGTTTAGACCCAGAGTTCCAAATATGGGTATGACACCCTCTACAGAATAATGACTTGACTTTAGAGGTTATATATACAAAGAACCACAAAAGCCTGACCTTGGGATCTTAGCAGAACTCTATCTCTGTTTATATCTGTTTATATGTTTTTATCTGTTATCATCAGACACAACCTCCTGATGTACTCTCAGATGGTGCGTAGCTGCACTGCTAACCACATGATTTCTAAACTGGACCTGGAGGAGTGCGTCCGTGATTGATGTTCTTGGGTAATGAAGCTCACAAATGGTGACACAAATGCACATGCACACACAAGCATCATACAGACCCACACACACACATCCACAGACTAAAAGAACAAAGAAAATGTGGCTCATGTCATGTTCAATCACAAACACCATTTCTCAGACTCAACCAAGCATAACTAATCTAACTGACATCTCGGAGGCCTCAGTGTGTGTGAGTGGGGTGGGGGGTGTTTGTATGTCTGTGTGTGTTTGTGCTAGCATACTAGTATGAGCTTTCATGTTCATTCCATCAATCCCTGCTTGTATTCCCAAGTCATTCAGTCATAAAACAAACAAGTGTTACTTAAGCACGGTTGCTTGCAGTCTGTTTGATCAATAGCAGAGCACACATTGCATTCCTGAAGTGTCTACTACAGGTGCCACAGGTACCTTTATTTATTCATCTTCAGCAGGAATTTACAGATTAACTCATTAAAATTACAGACTTGATTACACACCTATGTTGGCACATTACATGTTGCTGTCTTGTAGCCAGAAGGTTCTAGGTTTGGAGTTTGTATGTATCAGCTTGGGTTTCCTCCAGGTGTTCCGGTTTTCTCCCACAGTCCAAAGACATGCAGTCAGGTGAATTTGAAATGCTAAATTGCCCTATAAGTGTGTGTGTGTGTGTGATTATGTGCCCTGCAATGGACTGGCAGCCTGTCCAGTGTGTTCCTTGCCTTTCACAGAGTGAGTGCTTGGAAAGCCTTCAGCCCTCTTCGTGACCCAGGAGGATAAGTGGTTTAGATGATAAATGTAGGAATATGACATACCAAGGCTTATTACTGAGTAATTACTGGGACTCCAATGCAAACTGGCTAGATATCCTTGCCTACAGTAAAACTGTGGACCTGTCAGTGAGTCCTGACCATTTAAGGAGTTAAGAAGGTGACTAATACAGCAGGATGCAACATACAGTACGTGTGCACTGAATTGACCAGTGAGCCGAGTTCACTGTGACCCTTAAGTGAACCTGAAATCAAAACAAGCAGTTTTAAATCTAGATATATTAATTATTTATTCATTAATTTGCTCATTAATTCATTCATTCATTCAATTTCCAAGCCACTTCTCCTTTTGGGGCTCATAGCACTCCAGGGATAGGCTCCAGCACTCTTTGGGCAGAAGGCAGGAAACACCATGGACAGGCCCCCAGTCAATCACAGGGCTCATGTTAAATAGGATTATTCATATCATGGCATATGACTGATGACTGTCACCTTCTCTACCTATCATGTTCTCTACCTATCACATCCTCTACCTAACATCCAGTGTAAGCAAAATTGAGCTTTGCCCCCTGAGAGGCACTTTCAACCCCCCAGTTGAAGTTTTAGGCAGGGCAGTAATAAAACACTTCCTCTTCCCCATTAAATATTTGAGGCTTGTTATAGGACCTGGCCTCTATTTTCACTCCTAACACATTAAAACGTGCTGCAGAACATGCTGTAATTTCAGAGCCATGGTCCGTTGTTTATTTTATAGATTTGAACTTCACAGTACACCATATGGTTCAAACCATTAACACTCACGCTAATTAGCTTGCTAAATACTACCGCTATCTAGCTTTGCTTTGGAATAAGGATGGATATTAAAATGAAAATTTTTGTAATTAAAAACAAAAGAAAACTAAAAGACTTCAGCTGAGGCCTGTAGCCTCAGTAGCAGCAATGATATCATTTAAACTTAATCTGCCAGCTCAGGAAGCTCAACACACAAACAAAGAAGCTGCAACTGTTTAACAACTTTTATTTTTCTGGGGGATTTGCATTTTGGAGACAGACAAAATCGGGTTGTTTGCATAGAGCTAAACAGAGCTGTCCACAATACTGAATACAGCAGAGGAGAGAGAGACAGAACACACACACCAGAGAGATAAAAGAGAGAGAGAGAGACAGAACACACACAGGAGAGATGAGAGAGAGAGAGAGAGACAAAACACACACAGGAGAGATGAGAGAGAGAGAGAGAGAGAGAGAGAGAGAGAGAGAGAGAGAGAGAGAGAGAGAGAGAGAGAGAGAGAGAGACAAAACACACCCAGGAGAGATGAGAGGAGATTAGTGGAAAGAAACAGAACACAGCCAGGAGAGATGAGAGGAGAGAGAGATACATAACAAAGATAGCAGAGATGAGAGGACAGAGACAGACACAGACATGAGAGCTGAGAGGAAAGAGAGACAGAGACAGACAGGAGAGATGAGAGAATAAAGACAGAGACAGACATGAGAGATGAGAGGAAAGAGAGACAGAGACAGACAGGAGAGATGAGAGATGAGAGAGAGAGAGAGAGAGAGAGAGAGAGAGAGAGAGAACAAAGACAGGAGAAATGAGAGGAGAGAGAGACAGAGACCGACAGGAGAGATGAGAAGAGAGAGAGAGCCAGAACACAGACAGGAGAGATGAGGAGAGAGAGAGAGAGAGACAGGAGACAGACAGGAGAGATGAGAGGAAAGAGAGAGACAGGAGACAGACAGGAGAGATGAGAGGAGAGAGAGACAGAACACAGACAGGATAGATAAGAGGAGAGAGAGACAGGAGAGATGAGAGGAGAGAGAGAGACAGAGACAGACAGGAGAGATGAGAGAATAAAGACAGAGGCAGACAGGAGAGATAAGAGGAAAGAGAGACAGAGACAGACAGAGGAGATAAGAGGAAAGAGAGACAGGCGGGAGAGATAAGAGGAAAGAGAGACAGAGACAGACAGGAGAAATAAGAGGAGAGAGAAACAGAGACAGACAGGAGAGATGAGAGGAGAGAGACAGAGACAGACAGGAGAAATGAGAGGAGAGAGAGACAGAGACAGACAGGAGAGATGAGAGGAGAGAGACAGAGACAGACAGGAGAGATGAGAGAGAGAGAGAGAGAGAGAGAGAGAGAGAGAGAGAGAGAGAGAGAGAGAGAGAGAGAACAAAGACAGGAGAAATGAGAGGACAGAGAGAGACAGAGACAGACAGGAGAGATGAGAAGAGAGAGAGAGCCAGAACACAGACAGGAGAGATGAAGAGAGAGAGAGAGACAGGAGAGATGAGAGGAAAGAGAGAGACAGGAGACAGACAGGAGAGATGAGAGGAGAGAGAGACAGGAGACAAACAGGAGAGATGAGAGGAGAGAGACAGGAGACAAACAGGAGAGATGAGAGGAGAGAGAGAGACAGGAGACAGACAGGAGAGATGAGAGGAGAGAGAGACAGGAGACAAACAGGAGAGATGAGAGGAGAGAGACAGGAGACAAACAGGAGAGATGAGAGGAGAGAGAGCGATAGAGACAGACAGGAGAGATGAGAGGAGAGAGAGAGATAGAACACACACACCGGAGAGATGAGAGGAGAGACTGAACATTGCTGTTGGTTTGTTGATTGTGTCTTAACTGGACTAAACCCACTACTGCAGCAGATTTAATGGACTTAATTTGGTTTTTTTAGGGGTTTGGAATTTTTACACTATATTTTAATTTGAATGAATGCAAAGCATATTAACTAAGAAAGCTTGTTAAATTTGATCAACTTCCACATTTTCCTTCCTATGATCTGTTCATCATAGACAGTAAGTGCAAATAAAACACAGTAGTGCGAAGCAAACACACTGGGTCGATTACAAAACACTTATTGACGTCTCCTCGGTTCCACTCTCCTCCGCTCTGTGAAATCTATCAATATCCCACATCTTTAAAGACATATCAATTCTGTAAAACGGTCCTGAGGAAAGGAGAACAGTGGAACATTTCTAAAGCGTCCTACATAAAAAACTTTATCTCAGCATATGATGTATGATCAATACGTACAGTATTCTCTGTCTCTACCTCGTTTTTCCATCAGATAACGTCAGTAAATAATACTTTTTCAGGGTAGATGTTTTTGAACTTCTATAAACACGATCACAAGTCATGTTTATTATGCACAGATCCTTTAAATCCAGTAACAGATAATAAAGTCTGTCTCCTGGGAGCTTCATGGTATGTGCTTGCGCCACCACTGAACTCTGAAGCAGTGGAAACATGTTCTGTGGAGTGACCAACCATGCTTCTCTGTCTGGAGGTCTGGTGGACCACTGCACTGTGCTTATATTCGGTGAATTGTAAAGTTTGGACAATTGTATGTTTCTAACTTGGTGGGAACAGTGTGTGTCCCAGTGGTGTGGAAGAACTGACAGAGACTGTCAGATTGTCAACACAGATTAGAACAGAGATTGCAAGCCAGGCCCTCATGTCCAACAACAGTGTCTGACCTCACATATGCTCGCTGGACATCAGGACAAAAAGTCCCACAGACACTCCAACATCTTGTAGAAAGCTTTCCTGCAAATGTGGAAGCTGTTATAGCTGGAGAGAGGACCAACTACATATTAACAGACTTGGGACCAAGTCACTAAGTTGCAAGTAACAAGTAGGTCTCAAGTCTTGACAATCAAGTCCTAAGTCAATACAAGGAAGTCTCGAGTCCAGTCCCAAGTCTTAAACTTCGAGTCCTAGTCAAGTCACCAGATGTAACATCATTTCAGTATTTAACACAACTGATGCAGTTGATTAGTAGATTATTAAACTGACATTAATATAAAATTAACATTTTTAAAGTTTATATTATAACAAAAATAACTTGCATATGAAATTAGATCATTTTCAGCAGTTCTACTACTCACCTCATTACTAATCCATTACCAGTTAAAACAGGTGTTGAAGCAGAAAAACAATAAAATGTGAGGCAGTAAGTCTCGAAGGCTGAGGCTGAGAAACACTGCACTGTATGGAAGTATTAGTACACATTACACGTACAGGAATTTTAATAATCACATTCTAAACCCATAAGCATTAATATCTGGACGGCTCTTTCAGTTCTAACAGCATGTGTGAACTCTGCAGTAGCTCTGCATCACTTCCTGTCTGAGAAGCTGAGCTTCCTAAATGCTTTAATGTTTCAGTAAGATCTCAGTGGATGGTGGAAGATCTAGGAGGATGAACAGAGGGAGAGAGCTTCCTTCACATTAGCTGTTGTTTATCATTACATCGCCAAGTTTTCTAGCTAGCTAACTGCTATATGTGAAATATACAGTGCAGAGACTTCCTGTTCTTTGTGCCTCAAAAGTTGAACAAAGTTTGACTCCACATGTCCTGCATGTTGTAGTTCTTTTTTTATTTACTGCAGCAGAATCTCTGTAGTTGAACGGGATTATTTTCGGGATCATGTTGCTCCTTGTCTCAGCACACATCCCACACTGGCGCTCCCCCAAAGCTTCCTGTCATTGGCTGCAGAACTTCACTTGTTGCTAGGTTAGGGATAAACTGAGCGGCGCAGCTCAGCTCCCTAGCGTTACAGCACCTGTTAATACATAATGATCAGTTATTTGATTCAGTTATTTATTATGTTAAAATAGGGTGGCGAGTCCGATTCCAAGTCCAAGTCAGTAAAGGTAAAGTCTGAGTCAAGTCGCAAGTCTTTAGTAGTGATGTCAGGTCAAGTCACAAGTCATCAGTTTAGTCACTCGAGTCCACACGTTTGCATATTAATGGAGTCATCAAAGCTCATGCAGTGGTAATGTGTAGGTGTCCCAATACTTTTCACCCCTTGGTCAAATGATTTATCACTATGGTCTCAACTGTCACTGCTATGCTGATAATTACACCTTACAATGCCTCCACTGATAAAATACTGATAAAACTGAATTGCTGCCTATGTGATTTGGCTTGATGGAGTTAAAGCTCTTTGTATTTTTGGACTCTTCCCTCTTTTGAACCTCACATAAGAGGACTTGTTAAAAATGCTTTTTTCTATCTTCGCAATATGGCCTGCCTCAGAATTATGCCAAGCATGAAATTTGCTGAAACTTTGATCCGGCCCACGTAACGTATCATGCCTGGATTGCTGTAATTCTCTTTTTATTGGCAGTCCAGCAAAAATCCTGCACTGTCGACAGTATGTTCAAAACTCTGCTGCTAGCTTAGTCTCCTCCAGAAGAACTGCTCACATCAGTCCATCAGCTGCACTGATAGAGATCAAGGTTCAGTGTCCTTAGTGGTCTAGCACCCGCTTATATAGCTGATCTCCTCTATACTTCTCAATGTACTCTGAGGTCTAATGTTTTGGCCCCTAAACTATAGAGCTTTCTTCTTTTATCTTTTAAAATCCACCTCAAAGCGTTCCAGTTTACCAATAAATGATCTAGGATTTTCATTCCTCTCCTTTATTATTATTTATTGGGTATTATGATTATGTATCTTTCTTATTGTAGCATTGGGCATATAAAGTGCAAAAGCACTGATCCTATTATTATAAGGTTTATTATAATAGCAAAGCACAATTTTTCATTAACCCACTCTAAAGTACTTTGTTTGCATCACAACAAAATATGAGGACATTTAAAAAAATGGGTGGAATTCCTCTTTAGGTGTTCATGGCTGTTCTACAAGTCTACAAATGAGTTTCAAATGATTGTTCTTATGGAAAACTCAAGCTGATTTGCAGTTTGGTCAGTATTACCATTTAAATCAGTCATGCCCAGATACGTACATGCCAGTGCAGATACTGAATGTTATCTGTATTAAGGGGAAAAATGTGCAAGCTTGCATGTCCTGGAGAACATCACAGTTACAATGTTAACCTGCAGCTGTGTGTTAAAATGGATTTTCCAGAGGGTATGCAGTGTGGTCAACATAACTCTGTGATTATATCATATAGTCACTGAACATAATTAACTATTACTGACATAATCATAAACAAAACTGGAGCAAGAACAGAATCACAGACAGAATGACATATTTGGCTGTTAATGAGGCCTGTTTGACTAAAAACTATAAATAATGAACATTTTGGATCAATGCCCATCTTACACTTTTTCATAGTCATATTAAATAATAATAATAATAAATAAGTAAAAATAATAATAATATAGAGTGCTTTTTATACCAGTGGCAGCCTAAAGTCACCAGCAATAACACTGATTTGAATCTTTGTTATTTTATTTCTTTTCCTACTAACATGCAGAAGAAATGTAGAACATGATGAAAACTGCTGCAGTAACGGCTTCAGAACAAACTTATCATATGCATTAAAAAAAAGAAATTATCACAGAGCTCATTGTTGTGTTGAGCCTGACCTCCTGTCAATCATACCTTATGACTCTTCTAATCTGTTCTAATGATATCTGGTGTTCTTACTGATGAGAATACACTTATTGATCAGATAAAGGCTTTTAAACACTGCTGGATTACAGTGACGTGATCTACAGACATGCATCTGCAGCCACATTGAAACCTTTAGACTATATATATCATTTGGCATTAAGATTCATTACTGGTGACCCCTACAGCACACATTACTGTTTATTATATGAAAAGGTTGGCTGGTCTTCTCTTGCTGTGCGTCGAGAAACACATTGGTTTCTTTTTATTTTTAAAGCACTTTCTGGCCGTACGCCATCGTAGATCACCATATATATTGTGATCGTATATCACACAGTGCTCACTCAGAATAGTACAAATTACAGAACTCGCTCCAGTGATTGGATCACACTTCAGGTTCCTAGAGCTTTTATTGAACTGGGAAAGTCTGCTTTTAGCTACACTGGAACTCACTGCAGGAAACACTAAAGCTCAGCTCGCTGGTATCATTTTAAACTTTAATTTCTAAATTTAATTTCTAACCACCTCTGCATGACCTGCCAGTGTTTTATTTAATTTTAGTGAACAGTTTTAAGATTTTGAAATTCAGTTATTTATTTATTTTTACTTTTATTCCCTTCTACCATTCTTTTTTTTACTCTATTATTATTACTATTATTTTATTATTACTTATTATTTTTATTATTTCTTTTATTTTATGCTTTACTACTATATTTATATTTACTATTAACTTATTTTTCCTGATTTTAGTTTCTTATTTAGTTTTTATTTGGGGTTTTTTTTTACGATTTATCTTACTTCATTTTGTCTCTGTTCTTATTGTTTCTTTTACATTTTAAGTACTCATTAAAATTCATTTTAATTTATTTTCAATCCCTTTTTGTTTAATAATTGTAATGCTCGGCGACACTGTAAATGAGGGACTCCCTCAATGTATTTCTGAGTGAAAATATAGGTTGACTGAAACAATTAGTTTAGGTGGCTCAGGCTCTTGCACAGTAGTGTATATATCAGAATCAGAATCAGAAATACTTTATTGATCCCAGGGGGAATTTGCAGTTTTTACAGTATAGCACACGACCAGAAATATATTGTATAATGTTGATTTTTTAACTCTTAACCTTTTACAGATAAACACCTGGGTATAACATTCATAGTATAGATCGGAGTATTGTTGTGTTTATATTCACAAGTTTATGCATTAGTTCATGATAACCAGCCCAAAAGTCTACAGGCCCATTCCAGCACTGTTTAAATGCATCACTGCTCAAAAACATGTATCTTCAAAATAACCAACTTTACAGGAGAGGCTAAAAACTTTCTATACTTTCAATGTAAGTGATTGAAACTGGATTTTTTTCAAAGCTATTTTCGAGCATTTCTACTGGTCCACCCATAAAGAAACTTTCACAGAGCAGCATTCGTGTTTAAATGATGTAGAAATATAAAAAATTGATGGAGATACGTTGTTCTTTGGACAGCGATAATTTGTTCATGTCACAATTAAATATCACTCTCTCTCTCTCTCGAATTTTGTACAGCATTGAAATTTGTCTTCGAGTCCTTGCGTCTAGCAGTGTCCATGTGTCCCTGTAGCAGTATGATTCATTAGAATACCTCAGCTCTGTAGTGCCAGCTCAGTGATGATGGCCTTCTGCACGGTGACATGCCAGACCAGACCTGTCAATCACACCACACATCCGCTCACTTTTCAGGCTAGAGGGTGCACACGACCAGAAATGTTCCTGAAATGGAGAAAAAGGTGCGGCCAGACAAATAACAGCAAACTGTTTAAAAATATACACTGTAAAAAATTTCACTGTCTCTGCTGCCAGTGTTTTACTGTTATTTTACATCTACTTTAACAGTATTGTACTGTAAATTGAATTATAACTGCATATTTGTAATACCACCCAACTAGCTACCTTCTTCTTGGGTTTCACAAGGACCGCCGCAGCTGCAGTCTGAACGTGTCAGTTGTAAATGCACCAGCTCGCGTCTCCTCGTCTAAGAACTGATTTAGATTATCTTTCTTTATTTTAAGAATGAACATACAAGCTGCCCGGCACTTCCTGCACTGACTGAATGAGCTGAAAGAAGGTGCGTCTGAAATCGCCTACTAGTCAGTAGGTACTAGATTAGAGTCAGTACGTACTGCTAGAGCGGCAGACTAGTAGGTAATTTCAGTAGGTGAGTTTTAGTAGCCACACAAGCTCGGACGTACTACGTCCGCCATATTGCCAGCGTCCTGTGGCGCAAGACGTCAGACCACCACCGTAAACGTCCTGCTATTCATTTAAAAGCTCGTTTACTGACAGATTTAGATCTTTTCATGACACTGATCTGTGTTTTTGTCTGAATCTGTATCAGACAGTGTTGAGCTGTAGCTCAGAGAAGACTAATCAGGAGGAATTTAATAATTGTTTACCTCAGCAGTAGCGCTAGCTTCTGTAGCGGCAGTTCACTAGCAGTAG
The DNA here is from genome assembly GCA_021613375.1 of Megaleporinus macrocephalus. NCBI lineage: Eukaryota > Metazoa > Chordata > Actinopteri > Characiformes > Anostomidae > Megaleporinus > Megaleporinus macrocephalus. The sequence goes on from CM038719.1 coordinate 11,100,363, forward strand.
CTGTGTACACACAGCCGACGTTCCGCTTTTCACAGTTTTTCTATTGCTTTGACTTCATCCGCGGCTCCAGGTGAATCATGGGATAGCGCAGTGTGCTGTGTTCGCCTACATAAAAATGGCTGCCAATTCAGTAGGTGATCCAGTAGGTCCCTACTGATTTCACTACTGAGTAGTAGACAAGTAGGTGATTTCGGACGCACCTAGAGTCTTAAGTCAGGTGAGCCAAATAGGCTGGCCCCGTCCACTGCATATATTTTGTCTCCTAAATGAGTAGAAGCAGTTTTGACAGATTATTAAAAAGGGTTATTATTAAAAAGAAACATTAGTCTGCAATCACCAGTACGATTGAGATGGATAGTGACTGGACTTTAAAGGGATGATGTCATATTTCAATAGGTTGACAGAAAATACTGTATTATGCTGATAAATTACAGTTATTTTCTGTTATTGGCCCACAGACTGCATTACTGTTAATTTACATACGCTGTGATTATTTGACAGTATTTTACAATTATTATAAAAAACAGTAAGATACTGTTGTATATCCACAGCAAATTTACAGCAATTCATTACAGTGTAGTCAGTGTCCAAATAAAAAAATAGTAATTTAGTAATTTAATAGTAATATTAAAAATAGTAATTTTATAGGACAAGGTAAAAAAAAACCTCTTTACTTTAAATGTAAATTTGTGTAAAAAGACTTTATTCCAAATTATTTTGGAATTTTTTTTCCTTCATTTATAATTTAAATCTTCATGCAATTTAAAGGGCAGCTGGCGTTTTTCAAAGGAAGCAAAAAAAATTCAAACCCCAAAAAAAAATGGTTATTTTTTGGAGTAAAACTGTGGTGTGCGCAAAAGATCCAGTTATAAAGTCATGGAACTCTTTAGGCGGTCAATTTATTTTAGTGTATATATCCAGACCAGCTCAGCACTCTTCACTCTGCTGTAGCATTTTGTGACAGCTTTGTTAGATTCTCTAATTCTTACTTTAAAAATCAATACATTTTGTTATTTGACCAGATGCACCAAGATTAGTTTGCATACTGTACATACTGACTCAACTACAAAACACAACGAGTCATACAGCATTATGAGTGTCTGTGGTGGTCTGCCACAAATATCTGTCCAAGTGTTTTCAGACACAATCTATGTGTTTGTATAACATTTGTTTGTGCCTGCATTGCTAATAATTATAAGCCTAGAATTAGATTGTTTGTATCTGATGGGTACTCCGGTTTCCTCCCACAATCCAAAGACAAGAATGTTCGGTTGATTGGTCACTCTAAATTGCCCGTAGTTGTGAGTGAGTGTGTGTCGACCAAGCCAGGGACTGGCGACCTGTCCATGGTGTACCCTGCCTTTGCCAAATGACACTGGGATTGGCTCCAGCATCTCCCATGACCCCAGTTAGCAAAATAAAGAAGAAAATAATGGATGGACGGATGGATGTATCTAATAGGGGAGAAATATTAAGGTGTAAAATATAGTCTCCATTGTGACTGATCTAATATCATGTTGCTTTAAATTATTTACTAGACTTATTTAGTTTGCAGGCTAAAGATTGTATATAAGGTCTATCAATCCACTCTGCTTGATGCTCTCAAGGTCATAAGGGGGCATATCGTAGCAAATCCAATTCATGGCAAACATAACCATTGTGGGTTTCACTGTTTTATAAACTTAAACCAATGACTGAACATTCATTGGTCATGGTAAAATGTAACTTAATGAAAATAAATATATACCTTCGTAAATAAAATATTTTTATCCAAATACTGAGCAGCTTATGCTATCCAAACGCTCATGCTCATGAGACCACTGGTGTAGACCAAAATCATCATGTGAGAACTGACATAATGCTCATTAATTATGTCATTTTCAAACGTCCAAGGCCATTTTTTTAGAGGTCCTTGAAATTTCCTGTGGAGAGGAAAAGGGTCTGTATAATTATGTCATTAGGTCTTATTAAGCATAATCATAATAATTATTTTGGGGAACTAGGAACGAAACTGAAAATAAAAAAAAAATGAAATAAAGCAGCACAAACAACTGCTACTGCTAAAAATAATAGTTGACATGTAACCTGAAAAAATAATATACTGGCACTACGCCATCAGTAAACTTTATTTCTTGATTAAAAGCATATTAAACGCTAACTCTGACAGTCAACAGTAATTGCGGATGTGATGAATATTCAAGGTCAGAACATCACCTTGCGTGTGTGGCAAACCTGGGCAGCCATTAGGAAAATGACTGATAATGAGGGAACAGAACGTATCAAAGCGGAGAGCACAACACAAGCAGCTGCCCAAGTACCATCAAACCCAATAGGCGCTCCAAATATGGCTAATTATGCCATATGTGAAAGAGAGAGAGAGATGGTAAAACAAGAGGTGTATAAGAGGAAGCTGATTTAATAGAACATGCTGAGCGGCACATTTTGGCCCGACATAATAGAGATGACCAGACGCCCCACATTAAAAGTGGCTGTTCTTGGAAGTTCTACCAGGGGTGGCAGAGGGTTTCGGAAGGGCGGCAGTATGAATGCACATGGAAGGTAGGCACAGATTTTTGGGTGGAATTAAAGTATGTATGCTGACACCTACGCCAAGAGAAAAATTGGTATTTCATATCATGTACAGTTTTAAAGGGGTCGTTTCATACATTTGGTCACTTGTACATAGTCTAAGGCAAATTTTTCACTCTATAGTTATTAATTCATAATGTTCATTTCTGATGTGGAACATCACAAGTATTTGAGCCACCTCAAGCCCTAGAGACAGAGGCTCCTGGGCACTGGCCCCATTGGTCTGGTCAGTAATGCTAAGGCATCTCAACACTGGCCACATTGACTATGGGAGCTTGGGGGGCTTGGTCATGCCCTGAGATGCCATGCTTCTGGTAAGTAAGACTGGTAATGTTGTAGTTCTATAATCTGGTGCCACACTGGTGTCAGAAGTGGGGTCCCAGGGGCTTTGCTTAAAAAGGTGGCTGGCACAGTTAAACGGAAGGTTGTGGGGCAGTTGTTGGGGGGGGGCAATATCTACCACAGAGTAAAACTGCATGCCTGGAGATGATCTGCCTACTGTCCCACTGTATTCAGTGACGCTGAGCGGTGGTCGCAGCTGCCCGCATGCTGTGTCTTATTCTTCACTAGTGCCACAATATATGCCTCTTAAAGGTGGGGCAGACTAATAAGTTTTTTTTTCCTCCATGCTAGCCACACTACCCTTTATAACCAGTTGTTTGTGGGGTGGGGGTCCAAATGGTATACAATGTATTTGTGTATTGAATGCTGGATACAGTAGTGAGGGAACACAGACGGATGAAAATACCAAAAGCATCCTTTCTTACGTCAATAAGGCTGAATGTCTGATGAGGTGAGGGATACAGAGCTGCACTACAGAAAACATGAGACCTAATATATTAAATATTTGTCCAACCTTCACAATTCTTCTGGACCTGCCTGTCCTGCAATAAAATATTCGTTCACTCAAGTCATAATGAAGCTTCTTTGTAATTTTTTTCAAAATGATGTTAACTCAAGCTTACAGACGCACACCCTCTCACGTAACAGGCCCTCCGTGGGCCCCCTGTGGTCTGTTTGATTACTGCAGAGATGCCAGCAGCGAATAGACCCGTGTCTGAACACTGCACACAGCATGATGCACTGGGACCAGACACAGATCGAAGGACTTTAAATGGATTTCCGAAAGCTCCTTCCTTCTCTCTCAGTCTGCCTGTTTGTCTGTCTCTCCGTATCTCAGATCTGAAACAGCTTGGCATTTTAAGGCAAGGGTTCGGACAAAAATCAAATTCGTACAGTTTCTTTCCTAAACACTCTCTCAACTGTAGCCAAGACTGATGTTTGATGTCCAGTGTCACTTTACTGTTGCACTGGAGCAACGAGACTCCAGTTATTGACAAAAGTACATTAGCATATCATCGCTGTCCAATGAAAAACATGCATTTCCATTTTTGCCGATTTTGAGTTTTCTACATCATTTGAACACGCCAATGGTTGTTTACATTGTGTGAAAATTTCATGATGAATGGACCAATAAAAGTGCACCGAAACAGCTTAGAAAAAATTCTGGTTCCATTGACTTACATTGAAAGTAAAGTATGTTTTTGGTCTCTCCTGTAAAGTGGCAATTTTGGAGATACTTGTTTCTCATTGGACAGCGACGATATCTGAAAACAGTATCTATACCTGAACCCAGAGAACCTTAAGTTCTGTTTTCTTTCTCATTTCTAGCCAATTTAAGTTAAACCTCCTCATTGTGTCCAAATATCCATGTACAATGTGTGTCTAACAAATATCTAATTCACTCTCCGCCATGTAAACTTGGTGGTCTTAATTTTGGGCAACACTTCAGTAAGCATTCCCCGACCAATCACAAGGCTGACAAGGTAGAGTCAAAGAAATGCAGCAACTGTCTGTCACCCACATCTGTCTTTGTATCTGTTTCTTCGTGCATTGCTTTTTATGTCCATCTGTGTGCACATCTGTTAGTCTGTGATGTTTCAGTGCAGTCATCATTACATAAAAGCTGGATAATAATATTAGTTCTATATGAGCGGCTGTCTACAAGTGCTGAACAATAAGAGCTGTCAATCAATCTGCTCATTAGCCACACCCACTCAGTTGTCAGATGGGTTCTTAGATAGGTCGCAAACAAATAATCAAAATATGTGATCGGTGATATTTAGCCGATCCTGAGAGCCGATCGATGACGGTAAACAAATGAGCCTAATTTCTGTATTTCTAGCTAGCGTTTCATCCAGGAGGAAAAGCCCTCCATTAAACTACCTCCGGCCAGCCCCCTTGCAATTCCTATCTGAACCACTAGGTGAAAATACACACCCTTTCATTTTAGACTGACTAAAGCAGCGGCCTCACAAGAAAAATATGTGCTAATAGAAAGCATGTCGTCCGTCTGGCAGTGCTTTACCGTATGTGACGTAGACTGATCCAGGGCGTTTTTAAAATTAGTAAAATCAGTGTGTCTCGTGAAGAGACCAAAGACATTTAACACTACTAATCTGATACAGCACTGCACGCGGCTGAATACAGTAAGTATCAGCAAACAGCAGAGCTAGCACGCACAGCTAGCACAAAACAAATAACCCAGAACACCATACAGACCAGATCTGACCAGTACGAACAGAACAGCGGCAGAAATTCAAATCCACATTTAATGATTACAGTTTTTTGTTTAAAATAACAGAGTCTGCATTTAATGACTACAGTTTTGACTGCATTTATTTAATTAGCTTTTTTGTTTTAAATTTAATGATTGCAGTATTGGCTATATTTGTTTATTTACTGTTAATTTTGTTAAAAATATTATGCTGTTTTATATGAGCTTGTTAATAAACCAGTATAGGCCATGTTTTATGACTTGCTTGCACTTATAACTACATGTAACCCTGCCGTGGCATATACCCCGCCCTCGATCAGTATCGGCTATTGGCCGATCATGCTGAAAGGTGATCGCTGATCGGAATTGGCCTCAAAAACGTTGATCGGTCCATCTCTAATAAAACCCCCACTCAGTTATTCAGTAAAATTGAACATATTGTAATGACTGGGTTTTTTTTCCCCACAGTTTCTTAAATTCTGACACTGCTGGTGAAGTTAATTTAGTAGCTTTTATATAGATGCAGATAGCCACTCAAAATACAAAATACATTTCTCCCACCAAAGACAAAGCACCAGTCCAAGCAAAAACAATTAGCTCACACACAATAGTCCCAAAGATTCCAAAATGGTCCCCCGTTCCCAATATTTCCAAAAGAATCAGTTAAAGAAAAAAAACCTTTGGTATCTCTTGACACAAAAAAATTCTCAGCCAAGCAGTAAAATCTCCAAAAGAAAACAAACACAAAAAATAGCAGGCCCAGCAAAACATAAAAAAACATTGATCTCACCTCCATTCATGACTTATTCTTCACAATTCCGGGAATAGTCCAACAGCCAGAACAAAGATGAGCTTGAGGGATGTATTCCTTATTGGTTAAGCCACAGTGGAGCAAGAAGAGGCAGCTTCTAGCAACCTTGGCAATCCTCAAAAATGGCCACCACGACTCCTGCATTTCCTGCAGGGTTTATATTAAAAATAAAAGTCCCTCTTAAGGTAACAGAAGGAAGCAGAAAAAAAAAACCCAGAATAATGGCCTGAGAACATCAGGCCTGGAAAAAGAGAACCAATTATCTTGGTCATTGACCTAGGACTTTAAATATGACTGTAAATAATTGACCCAAGAATTTATTACTAATCATTATGAACTCACAAGTTCCAAGATGTCACAACATAACGTGGTGGAAACATGGCACTTTAAGCAAATGCTCTCTTATTAGAACAGCCATAAAGAAGGACCACGTAGCGCACACCTCAACTCACACACACTTACATACAGCTCAGCACAGAACAGCACAGGCAACATCGGGACACATTCCCGAGCCAACAGCCACAATACATTTACAGTTTAAAGTCTCTCTTACTGTGAGTCTGGAGCTTCCCATGAGTCTCTGCACAGCCACAGTCGCATGAGCCAGAAAATATTATCAACAAGCTTCAACAGCTTCAATAGCAAATTTACCATCACTGATTTTTCAGTACTTCAGTAAGAAATCTACAGGGCTACTTTTCCCACACCTCAGAAGCTCAATCTTAATAGCTAGCTACATTATCAGCCTCTCACGATCCAAGTGACCCCAAACACATTAGTACTGTTGAGGTCTGGAGTGGTCAGTCCACTGTTCTGAGAACACCAGCAGCTGCTTTGTTTGATTTGCAAACGTTCCCCTCATCTCATTTTCTCAGTGAGGAGCTTCTTGAACAGCTACACATCCTTTCAGACCCATAGGACTGAAATGTCTTCTCACAGTGGAATGATGTCCAGAAACACCTGGTGGAGGTTCTCAGATCTGAAACAGGACCCATGTTCTTTATATGTTTTTCACCTTGTAAGAAATATCTCCTGAACTTGTTTAATAGTTGTTCTGGCTGGAGGTTAAATAAGTGAAGGGTGGTCTCTGAGCACTGTGCATAAGCTTGTATTAGCGGTAGGCCTCCTAAATCCACTGCTAAACTAAAGAGGCCAACCTCAGATGCCGAACTCGTGTTCGGGCTGGTGCATCTGAGGTGAAGAGGAACGTTCTGCAAATTAGATTACGGGCCAAACTTTAGCTGTAACGGCGAAACTTCTCGGGCCTCCAAATTCGTCATCAAATGCTGGAAGCGAACAAACTACGAATAAACGCGAGCGACATGAAAGCACGGGCCCACTGGCATCAGAGGCGTGTGTCAGAGCCGTGCTCATTTGTTCCCTCCAGTTCCCTCCATCTGCCTGCCTGCGTTTGACAGATGTCAGACGTGCAGCTCCTTTTTAGCCCGGCGCTCGCAGTCAGTAATAGCCTGGACGTGCGAGCCCCATTAAAGCGAGCGTCGATTTGGCTGAGCTCCTTCAGGAGGAACACAAAAGCCTGAAGCTAGTCTGGCAAAAATCAGCACGCAAAACTAGAGCTCCGTGGTTTTGCTCCCCTGAATTCCTGCAGAGGGTCAAAACCCACTCAGATGTGCTGCATGGAAACCAGGGATATGAGCCTGAACAAACACATGTAGGAGCTTTTCCCTGAGGTGGACAACATGTAGAACAGAGTGTCTGATTAATAATTTACAGCAGTGTGCAAAGAGCCCCGAGAGAGAGAGAGAGAGAGAGAGAGAGAGAGAGAATATAAACTAGTATATACACCCACCAGCCACTTTATTTTATCAGCCCCACTTACCGTATAGGAGCACTCTGCAGTTGTAATGATTCTCTGTATACTCTGTAACCCTGTTCTTCAGTGGTCAGCCCCCCACAGGAGCAGGTACTATTATTCCTAGTACAGCAGTGACACTGACATGGTGGTAGTGTGTTAGTTTATGTTGTGCTGGTACAAGTAGATCAGCAGTGCTGCTGGAGTCTTAAACACCTGTGTCCTTGCTGGACTGAGAATAGTCCACCAATCAAAATCATCCAGCCAGAAGGGTCCTGTGGGCAGCGTCCTGTGACCAGTGATGAAGGACTGGAGGAACATAAACTGTGCAGCAGCAGATGAGCTATCATCTCTAACTTTACATCTACAAGGTCTAATAAAGTGGACAGAAAAGTGGACTTCTGCAGCACTGCTGTGTCTGATCCACTCACACCAGCACAACACACACTAGCACACCACCACGTCAGTGACACTGCAGTGCTGACAATGATACCTGTCCTGTGGTGGTCCTGTGGGGGTCGTGACTACTGAAGAACAGGGTAATAAAGTATAGAGAGAAACAACTGAACTACAGAACTACAGTCAGTAGGTGTAGAACTACAAAGTGTTCCTATATGATAAATAAAGCTGATAATACAAACAAAGAGTGTAGATACTAGGAGGTGAGCTGATGAAGTGGCTGGTGGGTGTATAAGAAAAGAATACAGACAAGCTTCAGGCTGCAGGTTTGCGGCTACTGCTGTTTTCGTGGCTTGTTTTGTTTGAGAGGAACTGAGAGATACTCAGGTTAGAAGGATGAATGTTCAGACATGGTGTGGAATTGGAGACAGCAGCTTTGCAGGAAATCCTGTGATCGTCAGTCTGGAGGCTGCTGCCTCAGCTTCACCACCTTAGCCACCTCTTCAGACCAAACCATTAAAGGTTTCTGTTGGTTTCTGGTCATGTCCAAAAGGCAGTAATAATATTTATGTTATTTTCTGGCGGGTGGATATCACAGTGTACAGGATTCTAACAGAGACATTATAAATGAGAAGACTGGTCAGTGGTAGAAATGCGAAGCGTGTAACACTAACATGGAGAAAGTCCTGCACTTCAATAAAAGAGCCGTTGGTTATGCCTTGAGCAGGAAAGTAGCCCTGAGTAAGCCATGAGTAAGACTCAACCTCAACGTCATTGTTGCTTTGAAGGCTTGCCTTTTTTCCTCTTTTTAAAAATGTCTTGCACTGACAGCATTCTAGCAAATCCATCTGTGAAGAGCTGTGAAAGTTTAGATCTCAAAGGGAAATGGGAGGCAGCGCAGGATCACTCCTGTCCCTGGTGACAAATGAAGTTTTTGGGTTGCTCTGACTGTCTGAAACAGCATGCAGCTGGTGATGAGCATGTCTGAGCTGCTAAAGACCAGAAGATTCAGAGTGTCTTTCACCCCTGAGGCAGATATGGAAGACTCCTACACATACATGGGTAAAACATGCACACTCCACACAGAAAGGACAGAAAGGATCAAACACAGACTCTTCTTACTGTGATGAACAGCACTAGCCCCAAGCTTTGTGTGATCTAAAGATCCAAAGGTTTCCTACAAGAAACTAGTGTTTTTCAATTGTTAACCTTTAAGTCATCAGGTTTAATCCTTGTGGTTCTAATGGTCTCTCAGCTGGGTGCTCACTTTGTATCCTACAAAATAACTCCTATATAAAGATTTCAATTACAGAATGTTCAATGCATCTTCGGTCATGCCCTCCACTTGCCCTAACCCATTCATCACTGGCCGGTTTCTGAACACAGGTCCACTGTTGACCAGATATAATTTGGATGGGGGTCCAATGTCAGGTGGGAGAAGTGTGTGAGACACAGAAGTGTTGCAGAAGTATTAACACACATCAGTGTCAATGCTAGATTAAGACAGAAAAAATGTACTTAACAGTGGTCCTGTGGTCAGAAACTGACCACTAATGAGGAGTCCCAGTGATTTTCCATTGAGCAGCTTAAAATAGTCCAAACCTGAACTTGAACCAGATATCTGGGACCTTTAATGCCTATAAACGCTTTTAACGCCTACTATACTAAAGCATATTTTGTGGACGGTTTGGAGGTACATACAGGGCCTTTTTTGATAAAATAGTCCTAAAAGAAACACCTTATCCTTATTTTACCATCATCAACTTTTCATATTAACATTTACAACATGTGCGTAGCTTCTTTGGTCATTTATTAGTAAATAAAAAGGCTATACTTGTAGTGTGCGGATATTGCAACCTATCAGTGCCACCACCACATTCACCATTTCACCATGAGTGACTACAGGTGTGTTTCAAATCCTAGTGAGTGTGTAAGTAGGCTGTCTAGGTAGGCAGCTGTGTAAGTACCAGTGTTCTCTCCTCATCTCTCCTCATAAACAGATTACTGAGACGCTCTAGTTAGAGAGAGACTGCGTCATGGCTTATTTTTGCCCACTGCAGCATGCGACCCGTGGTTTAGGTGGTTGCTAAGCTACCGGCCGGCATCCAAAACAATAGCCCGAGGCTTAAAAATCCGCTAGCATAAATGCTAATGGCTCCATTATAAAACTGCAAAATGGTGAAGGACTCGTTACAGAGTTGATAATAAAATTTTGTTTTGTGTGATTATATGACAAGAAACACATTAAAACTCCAGAGAGAATCAAAATAACTCACATTTTAAAACCACTTTACTGTTCGTATAATTGCCTGCGTTGCATCATGGGATTGCCTTAGCAGCTGAGGAAGCGTTCGATGCTTCCTTAAAATCAGATCAAAATAAGGTTCCTCAGTAGACAGCATGTTTAAGATATCTATGAATCGGGACAGCCTACATGTCGGGAGCGCGTGTGCTATGACGTAAAATGCTGCCTATGTAGGCAGCTCACTAGGTTTTCAGACACACCCATTGTTTACATCTTAACAACTGAATGATGTCAAACTTTGAAAAAAAATCAGTGTAATATAGGACTCTATACTCATGATATACCAGCATGGTGGGGCTACAAGTTTTCAATGAGTGGCCAGCAGGTATGTATCAGGTCGCATGTCCATATCATATTGGGGGTTAGGTGCCTTGCTCAAGGGCGCTTCAGTCATGTCCTTAGACCAACAGGACACGACTGAAGTGCCCTTGAACAAGGCACCTAACCCCCAGCTGCTCATATACACTATACTAGTGTATATGTTCACTAGTATGTGTATATGTGGGTGCTTCACAGCAGCGATGGGTTCATTGCAGAGGTGTAATACCACTGTGTGTGAACCCAAGCGGCAAACAGTTCTAAATTCTATTCTATATGAGCTCACTAAAGGAAAATACAATGTCCAGATATAAAAACATACTAGCTTCTCAGTGATATATATTTCCATCTGGAGCCCCCAGTAAACGACACACATCACAGTTTGTTTTAGTTTATCTACAAGTACCATTAAAATTTCAATATTTGCAATTACACCAACACCAGCATAGATCCTGTCGATGATATACTACCCAGTAGCACCTGCTCGAAGCCTGTAATTTGAGATAATCATGTAAATGTAAACCATTGCTGTCTTCCTGCTTAGTGAGATATGCTATAACAAATGGCGATTCATTAAAATACACAGTCTGTAGTGCTTCTATTGTGTATATAGTCTATTAATAATGCTTGCTTGTACTATAGCTGACAGCAGTATTTATGGTGTGCTGGTAATTAGATAGTCCTAATGATAAATAGGCTGTACAGGGCTGTAAGGAGTCCTCCTGAAATCTAAATGGACCCTAGTTGTTCTAGTCATATGAAACATGGTTCATCGTTTCATGCTGTTTAAAGCATATCGTGCTTGACTTTTGCCCAACATCTTCTGATATTTGGTTATGTTGCCAAGACTGTGTGGGCGGGGAAAAATAGTAATAACCAATAATGTTGTAGTTTAATTCCCTCCCCCACCACTCGCCTCCTTCAATCATCAAGAGAAAACACTCAGCTCTGATTTATGTAGACTTGAAAGGGGACATTGTATTATATATTTTTTATATTTTTTCATGTCCAACCTCTTTTTAGAGCTAGCTTAAGTGAGTGAAGCTTCCATGCAACTTTAGTTGCTGGAATCGTAAATAAAATAAAATTAAATATTTAAAAAATTATATTGGTTCACAGCCCTGGGTTGGGTTGAGTCACACCACACTCTATCAGCCAATCAGTAACAGGTGATAAGTGTTTGTGCACAGGACAGGGGGAAGAGGAGGGCCTACATGCTGAACTTCATGCAATGTCAGGAAGTAGAGGTGGCTGAGAAACAGTCAAAGATGAGAAGATCTGAAGAACGATGACTAAAAAGACGTACTCAGATGAAGTCTAGGTGCTTAAACAGTGGAGAAAGAGTTGATGAGGCATTTTACTGGTTGAAGTTGGTTTCCTATTCACATTTCACAGTTCCACCTTAAATAGTGCCACAGGTACATTCTGAATTCACCTGAATGAAACTGCTAGACTCTGGCAGAGTCCCCAGTTACACTCTGAAACGCTTCTCATCCTCTGTACTAACCCAAACCAGAACTAACTCGGTCTCTTTTCTCTTTCCGAGGTAATAACCACCCACCTGTCCTGCTGAATACTGTTAAAGGACTGACCACCATGGTTCCCCAGTCACCTGGTACCAACAAGTTCTCCTCTCCATTAGTGCTATTTGCTACATCCTTGACTGCATAGCTGTATCATCCACCTGATGTAGCACCTGTACAGCTTCTAAAGCTTTTACCTTCAGACTCTGCTTTAGTTTAATAAACTGTAACTACTGTTCGACCTGAGGAGGATGGGTCTCCCCCCCTTGTGAGTCTGGTTCCTCCCAAGGTTTCTTCCTTCAGTTGAGGGAGTTGTTCTTGCCACCGTTGCCTCTGGTTTGCTCACAATGGATAAAGTGTTGTGATTTCATGTTTTCATGCTTTTAAAGCTGCTTTGTGACAACATCATTGTAAAAAGCGCTATACAAATAAACTTGACTTGACTAGACAAGTAGACTGAGGGGCCAAATGGAACGGTTAATTGGCTGTCCTGTATTGAGCATCATTTAAAAAACAGGTTGAAGCACATCTTTGATCTTCAATAATAATGGGCAGGGCTATATATCGTTGCTGTCCAATGAGAAACATGTATATCCATTTTTGTCGATTTTGAGTTTTCTACATCATTTGAACACGTCAACGGTTGTTTACATTGTGTGACAATTTCATGATGAATGGACCAATAGAAATGTTCCAAAACAGCTCGGAAACAATTCTGGTTCCATTCACTTACATTGAAAGTAAAATATGTTTTTGTTCTCTCTTGTAAAGTTGCAATTTTGGAGACACTTGTTTTTCATTGGACAGTGACGATATGTAAATGTGTAGGTTTCTGTTTTTGCTGCATACAGATGGGAGAATAGTACACGTAGACGTGTAAGCATTGTTTATAAACCACTTTAAACCACTCTAATATAAAAAAGTCAGCATTTTTTTTCATGACACGCATCCTTTAACAGCTTGAGATTGCAAAGAACAGACAGTAAAATATGTGTTGTAAAATATCCTGCCTTTATGTTTAGGAATCCCTTCGAGCAACATTTTTGCTGCAGGGGAAAAAAGGAATTTTAGTATTTTTCCCCTATCGCTGCTCCTTTTCTCCCTCCCTCTATCCCTTCATCCCTCTATCCCCTGAGTCCTGTCCTCATGAGTGTCATTGCACTGCACAATGTCCCATGAGACTTTGTGCCTGCCCAGCCAGCAGTAACATCAGAGAGAGAGAGAGAGAGAGAGAGAGAGAGAGAGAGAGAGAGAGAGAGAGAGAGAGAGAGAGAGAGAGAGAGAGAGAGAGAGAAATCCCTTTATTTATGACTGACCGCATTCAGAATGATTCATCAATCATTCATCAGCATTACTTTATCATTCCTTAAAGAGGGGGAGGGTTAGCATTTTCACTGACCTTAACATGAGCATCACATCACATATGCACATTTGTGAGCCTGAATACACACACACACACACACACACACACACACACACACACACACACACACACAGTGTCCCTACGGATCTGTCACACCTGTGTCCCATTCTGAGAACTGTGATGGAGCACCGAGTCCCTCCATGAGAAGCGAAGAGCCCATCTCAGCCAGAAAATCACATACGATTCTCAGAGGAGAGGTCAGAGGAATTCAGCATGGCCTTTCTAAATACAGACTCACTATGGTATTCAGACTTATGGGTCATGCGAGGACAGCAGATCACCCTGTCCTCATCCCCAAAGACTCTTTTGTGGATCAAACAGAGAAGCTGGAAAATGGTCCACATCCAACACCGTGGCGCTAGATGACCACCAATTATACTATAAAAACTTATATGTTACATCTGGTTTGAGTTGTATCTCATGTAAACACCATTGTATGCACAGGTTTCAGTGCTTCTGGTTAAACTGCATGTGTTGCTGAGATTGAAATAAGTGTAAATAACATTTGTGCACAATTTACAGCACAATTACTGTTTGTTTACTGAATTTAAAATAGTGGGGGGACACAGAAAACATGGCATGTGCAAAAGTTCATTACAGTAAACAGTCTGCTAAGCCTCCATTGTATTCATGGTCCATTAATAATGTCTGCATAGCGGCTTTATTTATGATGTGCTGGTAATTGGCTACTTCTAATAATAAATTACTGACTAAATTAAAGTCGGCCTAAAATGAAACCGAGCCAGTTTTAGCTTGTTAGTTTCTGGTCATGGAGCAAGATTCATAATTTAATTTAAAAGACAAAATGTTTGGCTATGTTGCCAAGATGGAGCGAATGGGGGGAAATAGTATTACAATAATATTAACTGAGACTCTCTAGCTCCATCTATCATCAAGAGAAAATACTCAGCTCTGTATTACATTACATCTATATCGAATTTATATTCTTAACTCCATGCAATGTCAAGAAGGAGAAATGGTTGAGTGTGATAAAGCGTGTTCCCCCAACCACAAAATGTGGCCAAGAAGACACCCTTTATGGGTAGAGTCGGGCGAATGGTCTGGAGCACCGGATAAAAACAGCAGAGAGGCAAAGTTAGTCCATCACCTTTTATAGCCAATCACCACCAAACACACACAGCGCCGATAAAGCAACAAAGAGAAAGAAAATAAAGAAATAAACGTACAAACAAAAAAGCAAACGGCCTCTCAACAGAGGTCTAAGGCAAAGACTATAACATCATAAGTCACGTAACTTTTACTGGCCTACACGGGCGTTACCTCTCCCAGGCAGCTTAGCGAAAAGGAGCCCCCTCCTCTATCATTGGTGGGGTATAAATACGGGTTGCCCCTCCCCGGCATATACCACCATTAATTGCAGGTTAAAACATTCCTCCCCTCCCCGTCTACACCGGTTGGACTCACCCAAGCAAGTTAACTTGAGGAGCTACCCCAGTGGCACTCCCCAGGGACCCCGAAGGCAAGTACTACCAGCACCAATTTGAGAAAGTTAAGAACATATGCCTGAGTAACTTTGGTAATGGGTAGGGGTAACCTACATCATTACATTGAAAAACAGCCAAAGCTGAGAAGATCTGAAGAACAATAACTAAGAAAGAAGGACTTCAATTAAGTCAGGGTGTTTAAACAGTGGAGAGAGAGTTTTCACTGGTGGAGAGACGTCCAGGAGTTGTTGAGGCTGGAGTTGGTTTCCTATTCACATTTCCTTTTTCCACCTTAAATGAAATCGAATGTGTCTTGTCAGTTTCCTGAGCCATTTCAACAAACATGAGTTATTATTTTTGTAACCAGCTGTGTTAAGCAGCCAGGTAACACTAACAAGACCTCTTAAGACCACTTGTGGCACGGTTTCTTCTTTTTTAGCCTGCAGCTACTGTGAATTTTTTTGTATTGGTACACATAAAAAAACTCTGTTCTAATAAACTGGAACACGGAAAGCAGGATACAATGAAGTGGGCAGGGCTTAACTGTTTAGGATGAATAGGTATATATATACACATTTTTCTGTTACATCACAAAATATGTATGGTATATTTATGGTTCCTTTTTAATAACATTTTTGCAGAATTTGCTGACAATTTGCAGAAGGAAAAGTCACATTTAAATGTTTATTCTCTGTAGATTTGTTAAAGACGGTCTATTATGCTTTTCCTGTTGTTCCAATTCCTTAAGTGTGCTATGTAGCTTTTTATGCATGTAAACGTGCTGCAAAATTAAAAAGCCAAATAAATGCCAAAGGGAGAAACTCTCTCCCACAGAAACCACTTTTCTTAGCTGCTTTAAATTTCTCATTTGAATTCCAGCCATTTCCTCTGTTACAATGTGACATCATCTTGTAGCACAATCCTTATAGCCTGTCTAATAGCGAGCTTGGCACGCCCTTACACAACACACAGAGAGCTAAAATAATAAAAAGAATTGACCACTCTGAACAGTTCTGCATCAGTCTGGCTTGTGAAGGTTGATCAACCAGTTAGTTCTACCTGACTTTCAGGATCGGACTCTGATTCAAACTGATACGACAGAACTGACACCATTGTAAGAACAGCTACAACAGTGTGGGGGCAGCAGGATGTGGGTGAGCTAACCAATCTGAGCACGCTGGGCTCATCAGGGGGTGGGGCTTAAAGACACAGGGGCTCAATCAGAGCGTTTCAGACTCATGTATAAAAAAATATTGTGTTTGGGGAAAACTGAATCATGTAAAACTGTTCGAGAAGTCCCACAAAATCCACAAAACATTTTAACTGAGAGGTACCCTTTTGCCTATCTGTAGATTTATGCACCGGTTGCTCTTCTCCCTCCTTAAAGGGATCAAGAAAACAATCTTTCCGAAAATTAATAAAACACATTTTTCTTATATTTATATTCTTTTTACCCTAAATGTAGAAAAGTAGTCAAGATGTTTGGAGTTACTTGGTAATTGTAATACATAAAGGTAACCAACCAAATAACCTCACCAACTAGTATCCAGAGGTGTTAAGTAATGAAGTACAAATACTTTGTTACCTTACTTTTTACTTCTACTCCTTACATTTTCACACCGTTATCTGTACTTCCTACTCCTTACATTTTAAACATAGCCTCGTTACTCCTCTTTGATTTTAGCTTGTTTTCATTTATGTACATATGCATTCCAGTAAAGATTATTGATAGCATGCCTTTAAAATTTAACTTTTTGCACCATTATAATACTTATAGACAACTAGTCATCATATCTTCTGCTCCATGAAACACATGTTAATGCTCAGTAGTACACAGATATGCTTCTTTAATATATTTACATTGTACTAAAATACATTCATTTTCAATGGGCATAAAAGTTAATGCCATTTTTTTCTTACATTACTTTTACTTTATACTTTAAGTAGTTTTGAAAGCAGTACTTAGACACTTTTACTGGAGTAAAAAGCTTGAGTTGATACTTCAACTTCTACAAAAATATTTTTAAACCCTAGTATCTATACTTCTACAAATACATCTTAATGGTGACCGTTGTAGTGTCCTGCAATGGCCTCACACAGCAATAGGTATGCAGGAGGACATAGTCATGATACTGCCAAATACTTTTATTGGTGGTCAAAAGAGCAATAGATTGCTTTTAATCAGTTTTTGTCATAAAGACAAATATTTTACAACATGTATCTTGGTGAAACTAATACTAATGAACTAATACTAATTAACTTATTGATAACCATTCACCATGTTTGTTCATTTACTGTACACTCCATTAGTAACACTACAATAATACTGAATTTGGGCCTCCATAAACAACCTTAATTTTTCGTAGTATCAATCCCATAAGATACTACACACAGTTCATTGAGATTTGTGTCCATGTTGCTATTATTGCATGGTTCAGTTGCTGAGTAATTTTTTGAAAGCACATCCATGCTTCAAATCTCTTGTTCTACTGGATTCAGACCCATTACACCACCTCCACCAGCCCTGGACTGATGACACAAGGCAGGTTAGGTCCATGGATTCATGCTGTTGGCGGCATACTCAGATTCTACCTCGGGTGTGCCTAAGCAGAAACTGAGATCCATCAGACAAGATGTATGTTTTTCAGGTCCTCAAATGTGTCCGCTGTAGCTTCAGCTGTCTGTTCTTGGCTGAGAGAAATGGAGCCCCATGTGTGTGTAGCCCAACTGCCTCAAGGTTTGATGTGTTTTGCATTCTGAGATGTTTTCCTGCTCAACGCAATTGTACAGAGTGGTTATCTGAGCTGCTGTCAGCTGGAACCAGTCTGGCTGTTCTCCACTGACCTCTCCCATCAACAAGGCGATTCCTTCTGCAGAACCGCGACTCATTGAATGTTTTTTTTTAGTGCCCTATGCTACTCTGAATGTTTTATGACTGAATTATGCAGACAGAAAAAAAGAAAGAAGAGGTGTAGACCTTATTTTTTTCACATTATACCAGCTGTTCTGTAGCTTTAAGAGTGGCACAGCAGCTGCACTGTGACATGACGCACTGGCAAAGTACAGCATGCAGTCACCTGAGCCCCATGGCAAGCATATACAGGCTGAATGCGTATCACACAAGGCCACTCATCACCTTCTTGTCTGTGAACGCTGTCTGTGTGATCTGTAACAACATTGCTCTTCTTTGTTGTGAGCCATTCTAAGCCTCATCCAGAAAGTATTCAGTAAGACAGACACGAGCGCAGGCATGGATGCTTCATGTATCAGGAACTATGGATGCTGTTTATCTTCTGCTGGTGAATTTAACATGGCTTTAAAAAAAGAGCTTCTGGAATACACAAACACTGGGAAACCATCAAAGCTTTGAGTGGCATGCGTCACTGAGATTTGTCAACTGTCACCTGACCCTGTGACTGAAAATAAAATGGATTTGATGGGATTTAAAGTAGCTGTAGCTGTAAATGTCTGTTGTCAAGTCATTTTAACATGCTTCTCATTCAGAGGATCCAGTAACATGCAGGGAGGACATTTACAGGACTAAGCACATCAGCCTCAGAGCATTCCTCTTTACAGCAGGGGTGCAATCGTGGCAAAGACACTTTTCTCAAAGAAAATCTGCTTAGATCTGGAGTTTATTATAAGGGCATGGTCAAGGTATGAAATATAGGGGGTCCTGGGGGGTCATTGAGCTAAACGAGAGACAGCATAAAATGATAAATAGTTTTTCAGGGTCATCGTTTAGCTGCTTTACCCACACTCTGCAAGCTTCTGTTGTTTATGTGTTCACGAGAACAGCACCACTCGTCTGCCTCAGGGTGGCACTGTGGCCAATAGATTCATCCACTTGATGCTTCAAAGTTGGTGGCCTTATTTATTTAATATTCCATGGAAGTCATTCATTTGCTTAAGATTACTTTTCCAAACAGGACACACTTACATGCTGAGGTTTGAATTTCTTTTCTTTTTTGCCCTTTGTATCTGTCGTTTGTTAAAAAAAGAGACAGACATCCCACAAGAAGGAGAGCTGATCCTGCAGCCGAAGTTATATAAACACAGACGATGTTATTGTACCGTCTGGAATTTGAGACTATGTTGAGGGAAAACCTCATCAAAGTTCAGCACTGTGAAGATCCCATTACTGATCTGACACGGCGTCAAGCTGCTCTCTCTGAAACATCACTTTCCAATTAGACCCACCAGAAAGGAGGTCTTCAGTTACCATGAGCTTTCAAACCCAGAACAGCATCAGCTTAGTGAATAGGAACCGGGGGGATCACAAACAGGTAGATTTGTCCCACCCAAAAATGAAACCTCAGAAAAGCGAAAACTGTTTAAAACACTTTATTTTAAAATTGAGTTTTGGCAGCCTTTGCAATTCACAGGCTGTGTTTGTTGTTAGCATTGGGCTCTGGTTGTTAGATGGTCTGGGTCTTTCTCTTTGTTAAGGCTTGTGTTGAGATGCCTGTTCAGAAATATCCCACAGTCAGCAGCTTCACTGACTCAAGCTCTCGCTTCACTGGAGTGTTGGGTAGTTTGCGCCAGCTTTAAATGAAAGCAATGAATAGCAATGATGACCATACATACTGCAATAAACACGGCTTTAGCATACTGTGTTGTTATGGTAACAGACTAGGAGGGTTTGGGTTATATTAGCTTTAGTCAGAAAGCACTCTAAAACGTAAAGTTACATTACTCTCTGGTCACGTCCCAAAGTGCAGACTGCTACTACACTACATACATAATAAATAAAATATAATAAATAAAATAAATAAATAAATGAATCAATAAAGGACACCATCATTAGAAGTGCAGTAGTGCAGTATGTAATATTCCAGAGTATGCTGTTTGGGACACAGCTTTACTGTCTAACACTAATGTTAGTCTTGTCTAGTCAGGAAACCTTAACATACATTTTTCTGTCATTTCATTTCAGCATTATACCACCAAAGAAAATAATATATTTTTTGGTTATATATGTATATAATCCAGATATTACATGTATAGTTTAAAAGTTTTCTGACAGCTGTACCATGTAATGTGGAGTTAATAATAAACTGAAGTACATATAATGTTGTATTGTGTTTATCTATTTGTAATTTACTGTAATTCCACAAATGCTGTTCTACGTCACTATACATACAGTGATTTATTACCTTACCTACAGTGGAATCAGCTTATAGGTAATACTTTAGGGTATAGGGTGGGCTTTGTCAATGTCAAACCTGCTTCTACGCCCTTGACTCACAACACAATTCTTTGTGCAATCAAAGTACAGACTCTGTCACTTAATTGCACAAGAAAGAAAGAAAGGAAGAAAATTAAGTGATAATTTTCAATGAACATGCAGTACATAAATCTTTCTGAACAAATCTGCTAAACAAACCAGTGAAATCTCTTACTGGACCCTACAAAGTCTCTAATGCACCTCTAGTATTTATACCATTTCCTGCAACATTGTTTAATTGCATCACAAATGTTTTGTGTTGCCCTAGTTTTGTATTTTCTAGAAAATCATT
This sequence comes from Megaleporinus macrocephalus, assembly GCA_021613375.1. Lineage (NCBI taxonomy): Eukaryota > Metazoa > Chordata > Actinopteri > Characiformes > Anostomidae > Megaleporinus > Megaleporinus macrocephalus. The sequence goes on from CM038719.1 coordinate 11,121,065, forward strand.
TCTCTTGCTAAATGCTTGCAGCCCCTCGCAAATATTTTCTGTTCTCTTGCAATACTTTTTGGATCCTCTTGCAAAATTTGTGCATTCATTTGCTTTGCTTTGTTTCTTTTGCTTGTTTGTTTGTTTTTTAACCTTTAATTTAACCAGGCAAGTCATTAAGCACATATTCTTATTTACATTACCAGCCTGGCAATAGCAGAGGCTACTTGAAGGAAAAGGGTACATCAATAACAAGAACAAACATGGATAGAAAGACCAGACAAGATAGAGAGAGGACGAGGAGAGGGGGAAGGGGATAAAAAAATAAAAAATAAACAAATTAAACAGTCAGTTAATAGCAAAACTAGTTACAAGTATAAAGGTCTCTAGTTTTAATGTGTTCTGGAGTGTGTTCCAGTCTTTAAAGGCAGATGCCTGAAAGGATGAGGAGCCGAAAGTGGTGTTTGTTTTGGAGATTTTTAAGTTTAGTTTAGTTTAGTGAATGAAAGTAGAAGACCTGGTGTACATAACAGATTGTGGTTGCAACAGATTCTGTAAGTTAGGCAGTGACTAACCCAGCAGAGTTTTGTAAATAAGTGTAAACCAGTGTACACTGTGACGCATACGTACAAAGTCATCTGGACCAAAGTGAGTTTTGCAGCATGAGTGAAAGATTTCTATATGAACGAGTTTAGCCTTGACTTTCATTTGGAAGTATGTGATATGAGAGGAGAATGGGAGTGAACTGTCTAACCAGATACCTAGATATTTATACTTTACTACTTGTTCCAAAAAGGCTGCCTCCCCAATGTAAGATGATAAAAGGCATTCTGAACATGGAGAAAACCATCTTGGAGCAAGCACAGTACCTGGTCAGGAGAAGAACCAAAGGCCTACAGAATGGTTTTGATATATATAGAGAATAAAGTAGGACCTAATATTGATCCTTGTGGGACGCCTTTAGTAACCCCACAACAAGGAGAAATGACATTCTCTAATTTGACACTCTGAGACCTTAGAGAAAGATCCATGCTAAGGAATGATCTTTGAATCCTATATCGCCCAACATTTTTATTAAACTTCTGTATTCCCTTACAAATGATTTGCACTTCCTTGGTTTGTGGTTCCTTGCGATAGTTTTGTGTTCTCTCACAAAATTTTAGCATTTTCTTGCAAATGGTTTGCATTCCATTGCAATAATTTTTACAATTCCTGACCAAAGTTTTTGTGTTTCATTGCAAAATCCAGTGCACATGCAAGGACTTTTTGCAAGAGATTGTAATGTCAGTATTTTCATTTTTGATTTTTAACCACAGCCTCTTTGGTACTTTGAGGCCATTAAAGCACATGCAAGGTAGCACTGCAGTGAATCACGCTGACATCCTGAACGTCTTTCCTCTCAAGTATAATTTTGATATTCAGTAGTTTTGTATTTTTCTATTCTAATTACCTTTTACTGTTCTTATATCTTGATTTTTATTAGTATTTTATTTTTATAATTATTAGTTTATTTTTATTTTATTATTACTTTTATTTTTTTTATTATTTTTTTTAGTATTTTAAGTTTTACTACAATATTTATATCTATTTTTATTGACTTTTTAAATTCTTGGTTTTGTTCCTTATTCAGTTTTTATTTGTTTTTCTTTTTCTGATTTATCTAAATTTTGTCTCTGGTTTTATTGGGGTTTTTTTTACATTTTAAGTACTCATTAAAATGAATTTTAATTAATTTTTAATCACTTTTTGTTTAAAAGCCATGCTCAGCGACACTGTAAATGAGGGTCTCCCTTAATGTACTCCTGAGTGAAAATAAAGGTTGATTGATTGATTGAAGTCTTGAGCCACTGTGTCGCAAGTGATGCAAAAGACACTCGAAATTCTGATTTGAACGGCCAAAGCGTCCAGACTGAGACGCATCTGTAAAAATCTCATTGGACTCCAAATGTGGTTTGGATCCAATCTGCAAAAGCGGGTTTCATGTACATGTAACAGATGTGTAACAAAGTAATACAGTATATTTTAAAGTGAAGCCAATTTAAATTGTTTACAGATTAGTGTATGATCAAATCAGGTTAGTTAGTCAAAGCTTCAGAGAAAGTACTTTAAACTTGACCTATATTATTTTTACTGCACCATAAGTGCCGATACGCTGAAGGTCTGTGTCTTACATAGTGGTCTCCAGCACTGGTCCTGGAAAGACCCTGCGCTGGAGAGTTTAGATTCAACCTGTATTTGACATGCTGCCCTTACTAAATACATATGATCCAGCCAATTGAGAACCTCTGAAGAAGTCGTTTAGGTGGAGCGGATGTGGCAGGTTGTGGTTGAAAGTAGATACTGCAGGAAGGTGGCTCTCCAGGAGCAGGAGTCTACCAAGGCTTGTTTTTGACTTGAACATGCTTGAACATCGTTCCTCTGCTTAATCTCTTCTAAACATCTACTACTGGGTGAGCTCTGCTCCTGAGTCTGGTGCCTTTTAGTGGTTCCTCCACCTGCTTTCAGCAGGAGGTCACCTCGCAGTCGCTTTGCCCACTGGATCAGATTTCTGTACAAACACAACAAACACAGAGCTCAACTCGTTTACTCTCCTTCCGCCAGCTCAGGTGGGCGGTATGTAGTGGGCCTTTATTCATATTTACGGTTGGCTGCTTGAAAGTAAGACCCTTCAGCCAATCCCAGCTCAGGAGGCGGGGCCTGACAGAATACGGGTGGGTAAAAAAATCACCTATCCGTTACGTGGCTCGTTCCTGACACCTGCCGGTACGAAAGGAAACAGGCCGAGAGCGAAGTTCGGCTCACTCGTGTTCACCTTCTTTATCACGACACGCGCGCGCGCCTGGTTTGGAGCTCTCCGCGCCGTCTCCGCCTCGCGCGATTTAGGTGCTTTGTTTCGCGAGACAACCCGCGAGAGAAAAAATGGGCAAATACAGGTAAGAGCTGGAAAAGACTTCGGGTGAAATGCATTTGTTTTTATCTGCAGTCGTGGCTTAAAGATGCTTTACTATGTTCCAGCACTGAGAAAACAAAGTTTCCAGTCAGTTTAAATACAGTTGTGGTCAGTTTTGTTGATTCTGTGTGACCACTTTGTTCATTGCATGGTACTGGTTAAAACTTTTAGGATATTAATTAAAACTTTACAGATGTTGGCTAAAACATTTAGGATGTTGGCTAAAACATTAAGGATGTTGGTTAAAACTTTTAGGATATTAATTAAAACTTTACAGATGTTGGCTAAAACATTTAGGATGTTGGCTAAAACATTAAGGATGTTGGTTAAAACTTTTAGGATATTAATTAAAACTTTACAGATGTTGGCTAAAACATTTAGGATGTTGGCTAAAACATTTAGGAGGTTGGTTAAAACTTTAAGGATGTTGGTTAAAACTTTAAGGATGTTGGTTAAAACTTTAAGGATGTTGGTTAAAACTTTAAGGATGTTGGTTAAAACTTTAAGGATGTTGGATAAAACTTTAAGGATGTTGGTTAAAACTTTAAGGATGTTGGATAAAACTTTAAGGATGTTGGTTAAAACTTTAAGGATGTTGGCTAAAACATTTAGGAGGTTGGTTAAAACTTTAAGGATGTTGGTTAAAACTTTAAGGATGTTGGCTAAAACATTTAGGAGGTTGGTTAAAACTTTAAGGATGTTGGCTAAAACATTTAGGAGGATGGTTAAAACTTTAAGGATGTTGGTTAAAACTTTAAGGATGTTGGCTAAAACATTTAGGAGGTTGGTTAAAACTTTAAGGATGTTGGTTAAAACTTTAAGGATGTTGGCTAAAACATTTAGGAGGTTGGCTAAAACTTTAAGGATGTTGGTTAAACCTTTACGGATGTTGGGTAAAACATTTAGGAGGTTGGCTAAAACTTTGCGGATGTTGGCTAAAACATTTAGGAGGATGGTTAAAACTTTGCGGATGTTGGCTAAAACATTTAGGAGGTTGGTTAAAACTTTAAGGATGTTGGTTAAAACTTTAAGGCTGTTGGATAAAACATTAAGGATGTTGGTTAAAACTTTAAGGATGTTGGTTAAAACTTTAAGGATGTTGGCTAAAACTTTAAGGATGTTGGCTAAAACATTTAGGAGGTTGGTTAAAACTTTAAGGATGTTGGTTAAAACTTTAAGGATGTTGGCTAAAACATTTAGGAGGTTGGTTAAAACTTTAAGGATGTTGGTTAAACCTTTACGGATGTTGGCTAAAACATTTAGGAGGTTGGCTAAAACTTTACGGATGTTGGCTAAAACATTTAGGAGGATGGCTAAAACATTTAGGAGGATGGCTAAAACATTTAGGAGGATGGCTAAAACATTTAGGAGGTTGGTTAAAACTTTAAGGATGTTGGCTAAAACATTTAGGAGGTTGGTTAAAACTTTAAGGATGTTGGCTAAAACATTTAGGAGGTTGGTTAAAACTTTAAGGATGTTGGCTAAAACATTTAGGAGGTTGGTTAAAACTTTAAGGATGTTGGCTAAAACATTTAGGAGGATGGCTAAAACTTTACGGATGTTGGCTAAAACATTTAGGAGGATGGCTAAAACATTTAGGATGTTGGTTAAACTTTAAGAATGTTCGTTAAAATGTTAAGGATGTTGGCTAAAAAATTTAGGAGGTTGGCTAAAACATTAAGGATGTTGGTTAAAACTTTAAGCATGTTGGCTAAAACTGGGATGTTGTCTGTAACATCTAGGACTAAAACTAAAATGAATAATAAACTGCCTTAAACGTCTAGAACAGAACACAAGGTTTCTGGGAAACTGGAACATTGGCTAAAATGTCTGGGATATGGGCAATAACTCTTAGGATTATTGTTAGAACAAAAACTGAATAAAACCTCTGGGGTAATGACTAAAGCCACTGGGTACTGACCAAATCTGGAACATTTGCTAAAATTTAGGGAATATTACCTAGAACCTCTACTAGGATGTTTGCCATAATGCCTAGGATAAAAGCTAAAACAAATAGAAAAATAGCTAAAATGTCTATAACAGATGCCCAGACTTCTGGACTGTTAGTGAAAACTTCTGAAGTTGGCATATAATTGTGTGTTTCTATTAAGTTGCCCAAATAGAATATAGATTGTTTTGCTATTGTGTTAAAATGATAAATGTGTTCTATTGTGTCATCTTAGATTCAACCAATGTTGTTTAGTTTTGCACGAACTCTACTGGAGTTTCAACAAACTCAAAACCTTATCACTAAACTGTTAAAAATGTAAGCTTATTGTTAGGCTTACAGTGAAATTCTACAGAGTTTTCTGAATGTTTACATAATTCTGTTGTTGTGATGTAAGCAAACACATGCAAAAAAGACAAAGTTACAGACTCAGTTTCTCTAAACTGGTGTTGACCTTGTTACAGTTTTGCCACACAACGCCCAGTATGTACCCCTCCGCCATGAACTTTATCAGAAAACTATCATAAATCATAGTCTGAAACATTAAGGAGCATTCACTACCTTTATGTGCATTAGCTTTCTGAGAGGGAGCTTTAGTAGGTAGACTGGTGGGTCCCATCCCCACCACTGTGAATCGTTACTGAACTGAACACACTGAATGTCTTTACTTATGTAGAAAGTATGAAACATTGGTGGAGCTCTCCTTTAAAGTAATCTGAGGGCACTGAATCATGGACCTCACTGAACTTCTGATAGCAGGTAAACAGAACAGTAATCAGTGATTCTACTAACTTATCCAACTAAATCAGACTGTTGAAGGAGCTGCAGTACATACACTTTACGTTACAGCATCCTTTGTTTACTGTAAAAGGTAATTTTTACAGTTAAATAGTATGAAGTAATCTGCTGAATTCATGCTCTTCACAGTCCCTTTGTCTTCTTCTTCTTCTTCTTCAGTCCTTCTTTGGTTTACTCATCAGCCTGAAGAATAAAACTTCATCTCTGCTAGTGTTGTCCCCTGGCATAGTTGCACATTGCAAATCAAAGCAGACTGCCAGATCTTTACTGTGTAACTCGTCCCACAGTTTTCAAAATATCACCACCACTCTAACTCCAGATCGTCCGGTCTGATTGTGTGATTTCGGACAGCTTTTTGATCGGATGCACAGATTCCGGAAAACAGCAGCCTTTTTCCAGATTTCTTTCCCATAGAGAATGAATAGGATGGAAAAGTGCACTCCAATCTACTGAATTTCTGCTCAACCAACAGACACTGTTTCACATACACTGACTCCAGGCAGACCCCAACCATGACTGTAGTGTTGGTTCGACCCACACTCGTCTGTTTGTTGTTATTTGTTTATTTTTTTATCCCTCTTTTTTACCCCCATAGAGTCCTATTCATTTTCAGTCATACCCAAACCTCGTGGTTTTGTTCATAGTACAGCCACGAAACTGCATGTGCTCAAATCCTTCAAGTACTAATCCACAGACATACTGACCTGCACTCCTCTATTTGTTGTTTATTCATCCCTGGTTTCTATGGTCCCATTCATTTTCAGTCATACCCAAACATCATGGTTTCCTTTAACCTACAGCCACCAAACTGCCTGTACTCACTCAGGGCAGATCCCCAACCTCTAATCCCCAGACGTACTGACCTGCACTCCTCTATTTGTTGTTTATGCGCATCCATCCTGCGTTTCCTTCAGGAAATGCACTTTTCTAGTTTTCTTTGTTTTCTTAATACTTTTACTTACTAAGAGCAGGTGATCCTTCACATTCATCAGCTTTTGTGGCAGACTCAACGCTACAGTCAGACTCACTATAGTCACTATTATGGGATGGGACTAAGCTAGCTGGTCAGCATGCTAGCATTGTCTTTGACATGCAGCCAAAACACCTCTTCACATTCTGTTGATAATTTTAGTTCATTTTGTGATATATTAAAAAAAACATGTATTGATGATGGCATCTTAAGTATTGCTTCTTTAACTCATATATTTGGTTGTTTTGAGAAGGTGGAACTGAAATGTGGACTATGAAGTTTAAAAGGGGTTAAAACAACTAATTTCTTTTTCATTTTTTTCATTTTTCTCATTTTTTTCCCTTCAACGTACCGGCACTCATTCAATATAAAGATAAGCATAAAAACATAAATGTATCCCATCAAAGGAATCATAGTGTACACTTAAGGACTAGTGAATGTTATTAATCAATTGATTAACACACACACACACACACATATATATATATATATATATATATATATATATATATATATATATATATATATATATATATATATAATATTGATATAGAAACTGATGAGTCTGTGCACTGGTCTGTATATATAAGGCGTGTATTGCTGCTGAAGTCTGTCTTGCAGATATTACCATTTATTTATACTATTAATAAAACACTCCAGCATATTAATAGATTACTGACACTGAAACTCACTCTTATTTAGACACTAACATATATACACATATGTATGTACACAGTTGAGTGATATTATAACCACGTTCGACTGCAGCAGCACGTAGGTGGCAGCTTCATAGTATGGGGAATGTTTTCATGGCATTCTCTGAGCCTACTCATCCATGTGGATGGCACTCTCAAGAGTTGGGTTCATCCTTGCAGATCACGTAAACTATACATATTGATTGTCTTCCCTGGGGCAGATGGGACCTTCTGACATTGGCTGTACTAACCTGGACCCCTAATTTACCTCAATTGAGCATCTCTGGGTTGGCGTGTTCACTCTATGGATCCTCCCAGCCACACGTGCCCTCCAGCAACTGTGGGATGCACTGCTATCAGTATGACTCCAGATACCTGTGATAACCCACCAGGGCCTTTTTGAGTCCCCCAGTCTGTCTAGCTGCTGTCTGTGCTGCACACAGCGTTTACTCTGGAAATTAGCTGGTGGTCATAATGATGTGAATGGACTGTGTATGTTCGGCTTACCATATCATAGTGTAGTTTAACATTCATCTATTTAAGTCACTGGTTCATTTAAAAATTCTATTGCTTTTATACCGTGTCTGTTTCTGAGCCCCTGTTCAGTCTGCTTCTTCTGCTCGAGCTGAAGGTGCAAACGCTGCCTCCTTTTACTCTAATGCTTCCATGATTTATGCCCAAACTGAGCTCAAATCCCTTTTCCCCTCCCTGTTTCAGTGTAAGCAGTCCTGGCGGGGTGACTTAGTGGGCACCTTTATTTCTTTTAGAAACGCTTTTGTATACATTACGGCTGAGACCAGCTATCAGAGGCCCACTTGCTCAGGCTCTTGCACAGACTTGGCAGACGACCAGTGGCTCATGCATAGTGTTGTGGTCTTTGTCTTAAAGTGCACATACTCTGCCTTTTTGTGGATTTTTTTCAGTTATAATATAATAATAATAATAATAATAAGTTATAATTCTTATCAGACGAGACCTTCTTTTCCTACTTTCTTGTTTTTCTCCAGATTTATTTACTGTGTGTTTACTGCAGTGGTTGTGTGAACCCACAATTCATAATTATATTAAATATGTTGGCAGTAAAAAGAGACCTGGGGCCCTAAACACACATCTGGGCTAGCTCCAGTTCTGCAGAGACAGAGACGGCTGCTGTGTGTGGTATATATCATCGCGGTCTAAGTATCTCCAAAATGGCAAGAGAGAAAAACATTCTCACTTGTTAGGGCTGTGTTTTGGCAAGAACCTGGCAATACAATATGTATCATGATACAGCGGCCACGATCAATATATCGTAATATACTGAGATACTGCAAGCATAGTGATATACTGCGATTTTTAAAATCCTGCTATTAAAACAGACCACTATATGAACAGGTTTGCCAATGTTTACAATAGCATTGCACCCTTGTGCTGTTTGTTAATGTTGGAGAGGAGCTGAAAATGGATTACAACACTGCCATCTAGTGGTCAGAGGTTTAAACACAACACACAATGATTCACTGTCTGCCAGGAATCTGTGTATTGATACTGTGTTTTTGAGAATCGATACAGTATCACTAAACATAATACCCTGATATTTTGATATTTTCTTACACCCCTATTACTTATAATGTCAGTCAATGGAACCAGAGATTTTAAAGCATTTCTATTGTTGCATTAATGATATTTTTTTTACATAATGTAGATGGCAGCTCTCATGTTTCCATGATGTAGAACAAAAAATAGACATTTACTGTTTACTATATTTACCGTTTGTAGATGTCTTGGTAGATGCATTCAAGTACACTGTTAACCTGTATAAATAAGATATCAGGCTAGCTATCACATGGTAGTCACCTGGTAGTACCATTCAGAGTCCTAAAACCCATCCCTACTGTAATTCCTTTTAAATTGTGAAATTAGTTCATTTAAAACTTGTATGCAGACCGGCCCAGTCGTGGAAAATATTGAATGTTAATGAAATTAGCTTTACATTAAATAATTTGCAATATAGCTTGCTTCTTCACCCGGCATTTCAGTTGTCATAATAAAGTTCTATTGTCTGTGTGTCGCAGATTGTTGAACATGGCGGTATTCATAGCTATGTTCTGTATTCATAATTACTGTATTAATAATTACTGTTGCAGTTAAGTGGTGCGAAAGCATGTAAACTGGTGCTGTTTTCACATATTCGTGGTGGACGGATAGCGGCAAACCAGATATTCCAACCCAGTATTATATAAAAAAAATAAAAGTAAAGTCTGTCCTCGTGCCTTTATCCACCTTAGATGAACAATGTACACCAATAAATATTTCCATTGACAGTCATCCATATTCACTTATAACACTGGCCCTGTGCCAACATTTGATTGGCTTCATGCCGGCGTCACCTGCTTGCCGAAATGATGTGCAGAATATTTATTTTTCTCAACATAAACATTTAAGTGCAGCAGCGCTACGCTACTGTTGTACAACAAATCTTTTCTCAAGGTTGGCAGGTCAAAACAGTCTGCCCGTCTGGAGGTCTTTATGAATTTTATGTGTTTGTAGTTCACATTTAAAAACGGGGACAATTTAGAGGACAGCTCCAGCCAGGAGAAAGGGACAGGAATAAAATGGGGACTGTCCATGGAAAACAGGGATGTCTGCTCACCCTATATTATGGGTCTTTTAGCTTACAAAACATCAGAAATGCTTGCCGTGGAATGCTGAGCTCATTGAAACGCAAACAGCAAGTCAATAACAATCGAAAACACAGATTCTGATGTAAACTGAACACAAACCTCATGCTGCATGATACAGTGAAGTATGTAACCTGCTATGGATCTGCTAACACGCTTTACTTGCTCAGCACTATTAATGTAAAAACCCTTTGTGTAAGCCTTGTGTGCAGCGCTGGCTGCAGCTCCAGCCCTGCCCTTGGTAAAGCGCATTATCAAAGCTCTGATTAAACTCTAACTGTGGCACATAGTTACACAATACAAAAAAAAATTCCACTGTTTTTCAGGCATCGGAGGCCTTTCGCTTACAGTTCTGTACAGTGTGTGTGTACAATGTGTGTGTCCATAATGCTGTATTTTCCATTTCTGATGATTTTAAATATAGTGTGTAAATATAGTGAGAACAGCGAATGTTAGGGTACTCTATCAACTTCTACATTATTAAATAGGTTAGATGTAAACAAACTCTTTCAAAGTAGTTTGGTGCAAAATGCTCTGTTCTAGAGAAACTTGCAAAGTAAGAACTGTTTACAGTGGTGGTGAATGGAACCAGATGTCTGAAGAGTCCAATGCCCTTGAAAACTCCCTGACAGAAAGTTTTGAAGTTATGAATACGTTGCCTGATGTCTGACGCATTGTTTATGGTAGTGCTAAAGTTTTGGCTGAAAATGTATTTTATCCATTTGTTTGAATCCATTTATGGTGGAGGGCTACGTGCAGTGCATTGTGTGGCAAAAATAGTCCCCAAGAAATTAGATTTTCCCTAAATTATCCATCATAAACATTACATATATAAACTCAGAAGACGTGTAGGTTCACTGGTGGTTTCTGATAGTAAATAAAATGGTTATATTATTGTTGTAGACATGGTGACCCCTGGTTCTCATCACAACAACTGTAAATAGATTAGTTCAGTTCCTCTGCAAGCGAGTTAGTTCATATCAAACCTTCATCTCCACCACTAATTTATTCAGAAATGTAGAAAAAAGTGGTGGTTGCCTTGCACTGTGAAGAATCTGCTGTAGAACTAGTCTGTAAACATGACACATTTCCCATCATGCACCATGCTCAAGTCATTAAAACTCTGAAACATGCTTAAGCCTCTTTACCAAGTACAGTTACGCTTACCTGTGCTGTTACATCATAATCTGCACTGTTGTTGTCATAATTACTCCTGAAGTTTCAACAAGCTCAAACATATGAGGGAATTAATCATACGTCATAATTTGCTTTAGTGTAGAGTTCTAATCTGCTGGTACAAAGAATTTAGCTCAGTTTCCCTTATCTCAGAGTCTGTCTGTCCGTCTGTCTCTCACAATATTACCTTTAGACCCAATTATGCAATAAATGCTACTGTGGTGGTTTGTATGGTACACCTGACCACCACACTTCAGAGATGCTTTAAATTTTTGTCGCTCACTGGATTCACTCATGCTCTGGTGATGAGCTGGTGAGCAGATTGAACGCTCTGCAGTGCTTTGACTCTCAGATTGCAGTAGGAAAGAAATGGGCATATTTGAAATTCTTTGTGCCTCTCACCCCACCCCCCCATAGTCTTGCAGCTCAAAGAGGGGGACAGCACTAGGCAGTCAAATATGGAGGACAAATAATGACAAGTATATATAAATAAATGTACAAATAAATAATTTAATACATGAATATATAAATTAATAAATAAATAAATGCACAAATAATAATTAAATAAATAAGTGTATTTGTTTATTTCCATATTTCTACATTTTTTTCTGTATTTATTCCTACATTTATTACATATAGTTAAACGATGGAGCTCGTTAACCAATCCTGCTTTAGAGTGAGGATAGGACCGCCCACCTCATTAACAGACAGAAAAAGAGAAATTAATAAATGTATAAATGTGGAAATACGGAAATAAATATAAAAATAAATAAATCAATGAATAAATAAAAGTAAAAATAAATAAATAAATATGTGTGGAAATACAGAAACAAATGTAGAAATAAATAAATACATTTAGAAGTACAGAAATAAATGCATAAATAAATAAATAAATGTAGAAATAAATACAGAAATAAATGTAGAAACATGGAAATAAATAAATAAATACATTTATTTATTTAATTATTTATTTGTACATTAATTTAATTATACATTTATATATTTATGTATTTAATTATTTATTTGTGCGTTTATTTATTTATTAATTGATATATTTATGTATTTAATTATATATTTATACATTTATTTATTTATACTTATGTCATTTTTTGTCCTCCATAGTCAAAGACCATACTGGCGTTTTATTACTAATGATGCTGATTTCAGTACAGTATCAAAAAAATGTTCTTGTCTCTACTGAGGACCTTTCATTCAGTGTCTGTGACAGAAACCATTGCCAGTCCTTGGATCTAGACATCTGGTTACAGCCTATCAGAGAAAGGGGTGGGGCTTATGTTATGCTTGCTCAAATGAAAGTAATCATCCACTTGTTTTTTTGTTCTTTGTGGTTTATTTTGACTTTTGCCACATAAAATAAAATATCAAAAGAATTGAATATTGATCTCAGAATTAAAAAAAAATCTATGAATAATCTTTTATTAAAAATATGCATATCGTTTCATGTGGAATCATCACATTTTCTAAATTTTAGTGATATGCGAGATAATGAAGAAGTATGAAAGATAAAGAAACTGGAATATCAGAACTGCTTCTTCTGAGTATATAAAATAAAAATGATATATATAATGACGATAAATGATGTAATATTTGGCTTATTGCTTTAAAATGACTACCAACTAGCTTTTGGTGTCGTTTCAGGTTGTATTAAAACATTTTCTGTAAGGCTGAACAGATAAAAAGTTTTTTTAACACGAACAAATTTATAAAAGTGTTATGTTTTTCGCAAAACCATGGAAACATTGTTTGTGTGTACATTAATTTTCATTCAGTATTCCATACGGCACTAAATTAATTTCAATAGACTTATCTTTGTAACGCTTTAAGAAGCTGTTACAATGTTAAAAAGAATAAAATGCTGATTAGAGTTTCTAGAGTTGGGCAAAATCTTCACAAAAAAAGCTGATTTTAGATTTTACTCTATTTTTTAACTGCTACAAAAACTACAGATGACAAAGAAATAGTTCAAAACAGGTTTTACCTGAATTTTATTTGCATTTAAATTTACCCTTTGGGGTTAAAGTTAAAGTTAAAGCATACTTCTGGTCTAAACCTTTCAACATGTTTACATATATATGGGCGCCATGTCTTTTGCAGTAAACATCGCTATAGCATCTGTGATTGCCTTCCAACATGCTCATATGGCACACAATTTGAAAATGTGTCAGGGACTGTTGCATGCTTTGTTGTGGGTGGTGTGCTGGTTGGATGGCTGTTTATTATTCTGCTGGGAGCAGCACTTCTCCCACTCCACTGCATGCTCCTGTTTATTGTGTTAGTGTTGCTTCCTTTGGAAGCAACCGTTTTCAAACACACCTTACAACAAGGACTTCTTTGGTCTGTGCCCTACGCTGCAAGACCAAACCAATTCCAAATCACGGGTGAAGTTACTCCTTTCTTGTTATTTGTGTGTGTCTATGGCAAGTTTGCTTTTCTTGTGTTCCCAGATATTGATAGCTGTGGCATCACTGGGCTTCAAAGTCACAGCCTCCTGGGGGTGTGTGTTTAGTCCATTGCACCACTTACAAGCTCTGGATTTCTGTGGGCTTAAATGTCTAATAAACTATTAAAAATATAGTTAAATAATGCAGTGCCAAATGGTGCACAGAATTTATCCCAACACCAGGAAACTGTGTATTTGAACCCCAGTGACCCTACACCTGTTCATATCTAGAGGTTTAGGAGAAATGTGAAACTGTGAAAGAACATCAGCTAGTGAGGAAATGGGGCAAGAGTCTATGTTGTTTGCCTAACTAAGAAACTAGAAATGAGAGTTAGGAGCAGTATTGACTAAACCAAGGCATTTGACTCTGGTGTCCTCAAGTAAACTTAAGAAAAGCAGTATAGTCGTTTATCTCATCTCATACCTTGGGATGCAATTTATCATGGTGATAATGAATTTTGTCATGTTGCCCATATAACGTGTGAAGTACCACATAACGTGTAGGTTCAATTCCAATTTTCACTTTTTCCCAGAACCCAGCGTTCAGGAGTAGAGCCATTTAGAAGTCTTCAGTTGGGAGCTGAGAGCCGCTGGTCTGATACGGCCAGCGAGGCTTGAACAAAGCAGATTAAAGAATTCCGACATTCCGAAACAGAATTTCAGATAATCATCAGTGCGAGCGTGTCATTATTGATATGTGTTTACTACGTGGCTCAAGGCAAGCAGCCAATGGAGACCAGAGGTGCAAATTCAAACTTTTGATAATTCATGCTGGATTAGAAATGACTCGTCACTCTGGAAAAGTAATAACGTGGCTGGTTATCTGCAGAACGTCTTAAATGCAAAAAGCTGAATAAGTAGTAAATAAATAAGGGGTCATTTCATAATGGTCACGTCTCTTGACCTAAAACCACTTAGAGGTGTTAAAATTGTAATGGCTTTTTGAAATTTGATATAGTTGAACTGTAGGTCAGTATGAGTATGAGTAGGGCTGGGCGATATATCGAGTTTTTAAGAAATATCGATATATTTTTTTATATGAGATATAAGATGAGACAATATCATTTATATCGATATAGTCTGTGTTTCGCTGCAATTACACTTGTAGATTCACCAGTTCGCCTCACTCTTTCTTCCAGTTTGTCTCAACTTCACGCTGCCTTGCCTCTCTCCCTCCCAAAACTCACCCTTTCCCCCCGCTTCATCACCGCTATCGAAGAGGATGACTGAAACGTCTTGTACTACCGAGTACCAAAAACATGTCAAAGCACTCGAAAGTTTGGCTCTACTTCAAAAGAGTCTGTCTCAGAGCAGCTGCAGCAAATGCTTTAAGATAGTGGCTTAAGGAACAGCTGCACTACGGAGACGCGAAATCTGGGCTAAATACGCTAAATGGCTGTTTCCAGTGATAAAATATCATCAGACAGGTTAACAGTTTACTGAGCTGCTTTCTTGCTTTGTGAGAGAAACTAAAACTCTTACTGCCGTCTGTTAGCGCTGAGCGATTCAGCTAACGTTAGCACAGTACCAGCACGTATTAGCTAGTTAGCTAGCGACATGGCTAACATTCAGTCACTGCATAAATATACCTGTAACGCTGTTAGGTATCACATGTGTTCTGTAAGCATGACATTAACTAACAGTTACTTGAATATCGATTTCACAGAGAAGCAACCTCTTTCACTGTAGTAGAAAATCTGAGGATGTCGACTGAGAGAAGGGACGAACGCCACAGAGCAGTAACCAATTTTATTCTTAAAGGATTGCATAGTTTTATAGTGTAAGCATAAGTAATGCTAATGTTTGTTCTTAATAAAGCAGTACAAAGATGCTCATTGTTTGAACAAGATCCAAATAAAAAGATTATGTTACAGTATGAGACTGACTCATGTTTTCTGTTAAATACATACATTTTTGTATTTTTTGTTATAATTCAGAACAAAGGTATTGTATCAGTATCTAAAATTTTCAAATGACACCCAGCCCTAGTCAAAAGTGCCTGTGTTACATTTGGGACATCAAAAATATCGAGATATCATATTGCCATTCAGCTAAAAATATTGAGATATTATTTTTTGTCCATATCGCCCAGCCCTAAGTATGAGTAATGCTAATAAGACGTTAACGCCTTGAGCAGCTTTGTATTTTCTAAACGAAGGACAAACAGAACACTGGCAAAACAAACAACACATAGATCACCACAAAGCACACTATACTGTACTGACCCCTACTTACCCCAGGTCTACGAGGAAGTGTAATAATTGACTAAATTCTGGACTAAGGGTCGGCTAGGTGTGGTCCTGACTGGCGCAACAGTACACACGCTCACCAGCACCTCTCAAACATACACACTCTTTCATACACTCAGCCTTTGTTCTTACAGTGTATTGAGTACACAGAGCTTTTAAACAGTCCCTAAAGAGTAATCAGAACACTTTTACTGTCATCGTATAAGATTACACCTCCTGAGTTCGATGCATAGAACAATAATAAAAGAGAACAATAATAAAAGGTAGAGTAGCCAAGGCAATACTAAACATAAGCTCGCAATACTGAATTAAGAAAACAGACAAGTACACCAACCAGCCACTCCATTCTGTACCCACCTTGTTTCTAAACTGTCCATTTTATCAACTCTAGCAGTTTGTAGTTCTACACGTACAGACTGTAGTTCATCTGATTCTCTTTAAACTTGGTTACACTGTTTAATGGCCAGGACCCCCACAGGACCACCACGGAGCAGGTGGTATGTGGGTGGTGGGTCATTCTCAGCACTGCTGTGACACTTATGTGGTGGTGGTGGTGTGTTAGTGTGTGTTGTGCTGGTGTGAGTGGATCAGACACAGCAGTGTTTTTTATTAAAAGGTGAAAAGGGTGCCCTAATTGCAGACAATGAGTGTTTCAGTAATGACAGTCATTAAAGTTACTCACTGAATTTCAGACTTTAGGGAAAGTTTACTTAAACACAATCAATCAAACTGCTCACCATGTGGTCATTATGGACCAGGGATGAAGCATCACGTCCTGCTCTAAAACGCGAAACGTTTGGCCAAAACAAGGCTTGAAAATGAGGGACGTAATATATATATATATATTTTTTTTTTTACCTAAATGAACAATAAGTGAAAACAATTAAATGAAATAAAGAACAATAATTGAAAAACATTTTAAATAAAGCAAAAAGTATTTATTCTCAGACGTGGATTAAAGCTTGGATGCAAACAGAATTTTCTTCAGTTGAACTGTTCCAAGACAGATTATTTTAGTTGACAGACAGCCTTCTCTGCTGAAGATCACTAATTTTAATCTTAGTATAGATAGTGTCCAGATACTTCCTTCTTCCCAGGTTCGTAATTTGGGGGTTACTTTTGATAGTCACTTAAATTTTGATACCCAAATCAAAAATATTACTAAAGTGTCTTTTTTTCATATTAGAAACGTTGCTAGGTCCTTTCTATCTCCTTCTGATGCTGAAAAGCTTGTTCACGCTTTTATCTCTTGTAGATTGAATTATTGTAATTCTCTTTTTGCTGGTTTACCTAAAAAATCTCTTCAAAGGCTTCAGTATGTTCAGAAGTGTGCTGCCAGAGGTTTAACCCATATGTCTCTTCGTGCTCATATAACTCCTGTGCTTGAAAGACTGCACTGGTTCCCTGTTCGTGCTCGTATTGATTTTAAAATTCTCGTACTGACGTATAGGGTGGTGCATGGTACAGCTCCAGGGTATCTAGTTGATTTGATAAAGTACTATACTCCTTCTTGCTCTTTACGCTCTGTTGGCACTCTTACTCTACGGCAGCCGGTCTGTAAATGTAGATCAGTGGGGTAGCAAGCATTTTCTTATAGAGCTCCTCGGCTGTGGAATGCTTTACCAGACACTATTAATGCTCATACAGTAGTATCTTTTAAAAAGTAACTTAAAAAAAAAAATCTATTTATATACATACATTTTCATACTGAGTGTTTTTATGTTTATATGCAGCGCTTTGGGTTTAAGAAAAGCGCATTATAAATGTAAAATTATTATTATTATTATAGAAGTGTTGATTTAGCGATGAGAGTTCAGGACAAACACTTGTTGGTCATGTAGAGGCGATGTAAGGGTACAGAACAGGGTCAGATGCTAGTATATCATAAACTGATACGTGCATGACTATATGCACACTCTATGCACCGTTATGTGAATACTGAATATACTTTTATTAATAACTGTAATTAAAACACCATCAAATATGTGAATACTGAATATACTTTTATTAATAACTGTAATTAAAACACCATCAAATATGTGAATACTGAATATACTTTTATTAATAACTGTAATTAAAACACCATCAAATGCTGATTCGAATTATTGCTTCAAATATTGTTTATAAAAGCATTACCTGCTAAGTTTGATATCGTGGTGCATCCACATTGGTTAGAATAGACACAAGCCTTGTGTATCTGAGGTGATGATATTTTGAAGCGTTGGTGCTAAAAGTAACATTTGAAGTATGGACCCCGATGAGACTGTTAGCTACAGTGCTTTGTTTGATTTAAGATTACAGTGCTATGGCCATGTTTTAAGTTTATGCCTTTATCAGATCACAGGCGTGTGCCGGTGCTGACGTCTCAGCAAGAAATGTAATTTTCCGCCTGTTTGGTATGCGCCCTACATGCAGACACGTCGTACGTGACCTGGGTTTCACAGGGAGAGAATCATTTTAATAGATCTTAATAGCACAGACAGTGGGAAGTAGATAATATCTGCTTATGAGACTGATTTGTGTGTATCCGTGTCCTCTGTGAGTACAGCTCTTCAAGCTTTTAGGTGAATTTTCACTCATTCACTGAGCAGCCAGTGCTTTAAGACATGTGTGGTTTGTTTTTCTTACACTGGCCAAACTCTTATCTTAACTACTACACGCTTATCTATGAGCTATTAACTGTTCTCAGATTACATTCTCTGCAACTTTCACCTGCAATAAAAGTGGAATTCCACCAACTTTACAAAATTTTTCAACTGTTAAGTGGTTGGATGTGGAATGCGTGCTATAATTTACCTCCCAGGAAATTATTATGTAATTTTGATGCTTATTAACCAAGCACTTCATTAGGAATGTCTCCTTGTTTCTACTCTGTCCAATTTATCAGCTCTGCTTACAATACAGGTGCATTTTAGTTCTACAATTACAGACTGTAGTCTGTCTGTTTCTCTGTATACTTTGTTACTCTGTTCTTCAATGGCAAGGGCCACCCACAGGACCACCACCTAGCAGGTACTAATCGTGTGGTGGATCATTCTCAGCACTGCAGTGACACTGACATGGTGGTGGTGGTGTGTGTGGATCAGATACAGCATATCATCGCTGTCCGGTGAAAAATAAATATCTCCAAAATTGCAACTTTACAGGAGAGACCAAAAACATACTTAACTTTCAATGCAAGTCAATGGAACCAGAATTTTTTCCAAGCTATTTTGGAGCACTTCTATTGGTCAGTTCAACATGAAATTTCCACACAATGTAAACAACTGTCGGCGTGTTCAAATAATGTGGAAAACTCAAAATCCCCAAAACTAGAGATGCATGTTTTTCATTGGACAGTGACATTATAATCAATATATTATTATCCATATGGTAGCCCAGCATTATAAATGGGTCACAATTCAGAGTTTATCATAGGCAGTGTCTCTATTACTGATTATTATATACTCAAAAATATTTTGTAATATTTGGGTCACTGGAACTCAGACCATGGATTTTCGGGTTGCCAGATAATATGAAAAAATAAGCTGATAGTCCGATTTTGACCTAAATTATGCAGGAATGTGAAAAATCTCCCCTTTAAAAAAGTCTCAAACCTTCTCATATTAATAGCACTATAGTCACATATAGTGATGGTTTGGTTTGGACTGAATGTTCAGTGTCTACACTGATCCTCACGAAACACTCAGTGACTCCAGAGACGTCTTGGTCTGTTTACTGAGTAGAAAACAAATGAAACGTGAAGTGAATTTACCAAAATGTCATGGATGTATGACAAACACGCTTTTGACGTTTGTAATTGGAAGCAGTCTGAAGAAAGCACACCTGCTCTGTTCCCTCAGATGAACTCTGACCTTTCAGCGGCAGACTTCCTTCAAAGCTGATCAATACCCTCTTTGCCGCCTCTGCGTCTGTCATATCGCCATGGAGACTGTGGTGATCGTAGCCATCGGAGTGCTGGCCACCATCTTCCTGGCTTCGTTCGTGGCGCTGGTAGTGGTGTGTCGCCATCGCTACTGCCACCCGCCGGATCTGCTGCACCACCCAGAGTCCAAGTAAGACCTCCACGCCATGATGTGGAACCAAAAAGTGTTATTAATTATTATTGCAGAAAACAAAACCCCAGCCCAGTTATTATAATACACTGCTTTTAGTGTTCTACAGTGTGATAGTAAGTTTTTATGAGGTTTGCAATAAGGCCTTGGCTTGGTTCCGACTTACTAGTTATGTGCCCCCCATTGCTTGATAGTGCCACGCTTCCCACTAGATACATAAAGCGCCTCTACATCTTTTTTAAACTGGTTAGCATCACACTGAGTGATGGGGGCTGAGAGACCCTTCTTCCCAGCCAGAGAGAACAAGACCAGTTATATTCTGTTGGACTCTTGGCAATGGTTGGCTGTGGCATTGTCGGCAATGGAGTTCACAACCATCCAGCGAGAGTCAAAACTCAGACAGGAGCTCCACTCTCTTCCTCCTTCTCACTCATTCAGGCCCACAGTGGATCTAATTGGCGCGATGGAGACTCAGAGTGAGCCATCAGAGCTGGAGCTGGACGATGTGGTCATCACCAATCCCCACATAGAGGCCATACTGGAGAATGAAGAGTGGATCGAGGATGCATCGTATGACCTCTCTGTCGTATTAACTCATACATATTAATCATGATGTTGATGCATAATGATAATTACAGACATATAGCCATCATAAATATCGCTATAGTTTTCAGTAGTGGTCTTATTAAACCCATCTCTCTCTCTTTCTCTCTCAGTGGTTTAGTGTCTCATTGTATCTCCATTCTGAAGGTAATTTTTCATGCTACTCTAGATTCCGGGCTAATCATGCATGTTGAGCACTTGTGGTGTCACAGATTGATTTATTCAAATAACTGGCTATCGTTTGCATACAGATATGCCACACGCTGACAGAGAAACTTGTTGCTATGACGATGGGCTCCGGAGCAAAGGTGAAAGCACCGGCCAGCCTCAGTGACATCATCACGGTGGCCAAACGTATAAGCCCAAGGTAAACAAAGAAACTGCACACCTTATCTAACTCTCTTCATGATATCGTTCCGTAATAACTGATATGATGCAGTTCCATCTGTAATTATTAGCATTACAAGGTAAGGACAAGCAACAAAACACAAAGTTATAGATGACATTATACACGGACAACTCCACCAAACTGGTTCAAAATCACTAAGCTGACTCTGACTTTAGACTAAAACCCTAAACCTTAATTTTTTTACATTTTTGAAAATTTCATTTTGACAATCCTTAAAGTTACACACTGATTTTCAGGTATTTGGGACATATTTACTTTAAAACAACGAGATCTAACTGCTCTCACTTCCTGCTCTAATATGCAAGGGCAAAACTGTTTTACATTTAACTGCATAACATTTAACACAAGATACTGTTACTGATGCTTTCAAATATATTTAGCTTATTTCTATTCTAATTAATGTATTTTTAATCAGACCACAATCCTTGTGTCATTATTAATATACATCATCAGACAAGTGAGTACACGCCTCACATTTCTGCCAAGATTTGTTTTATCTGTTCATGGGACAACACTGTAGAAGTTAAACTTGGATATAACTTGGAGTAGTTAGTGTACAGCTTGTATAGCATATCTGAACAGCTGGCAGCACAAATTAGTGCACCTCACAGTGAACATGTCCAGATTGTACCCATAGTGTTAATATTTTCTGTAACTACTATTATTATCTAGCACTGCCTTAACCCTCTTGGGAATGGGATCCTCCTGAGCTGCACAGGTTGCAGTCCTGGAAAACCGTTGTATGACCTTGGCCACAGTGCTGTAGCTCAGTTTCAGGGTGTTTGCAATCTTCTTATAGCCTAGTCACTAATGAGCGGACTGCGGTCCGGGTCCAGGCCCAGACGTTGTCCAATGTGGACCCAAACTGATAGTCTATTGAGAAGGATTTAATGTTGACTGTTTATTTTAAGCAGTGGAGCATTTTTTGTTTTTACGTTATACGGGCTTTGCGGCGCAGTGAACTCACAGACCAATCATGTGCAAAGTAAAATCACCAAACGCACTCCTCAGCCAATCAGATTTCTGCAGATTTGGGAGGAGGAGCAGCGAGAAGCAGCAGTCGAAGAGTAAAAAAGCGAGTCAGACTGTTTTTACTTAAAGTGATGAAAAAAGCATTTCAGCATTTTAGTTCAGCATTTAAACAGTAAATATACTGAAATATACTGAATGGTATGTGTGATGTCTTGGTGTTTCAGTAGCTGATGGTATAAGATGCTGATACTAGGCTACTTCAGTAAACAGGATACACCACTGAATCAGAACACACGTTAGAAATGATGACGGTCTGGACCTGGGCCTGAGGAAATCTCCTCTAACTGGACCTCACTGAACTCTAATTAAATACCCCTGGCCTAGGCCATCTTCGTGGAGGCAACAATTGTCATGGGGTGCCATGTTGAATATCCAGTGGCCAGTATGAGAGAATTGTATGCAAAGCACCCAATTTAACAGCCCTGCACCCCATTCACACCTGGAACCTTGTAACATGCTGACACAATTGGGCACAATTTGGAAATGTTCACTGTGAAGGGTTCTCACTTGTGTTGCCAGCTATTTGGACGTTAATGGCTGTGTTTTAAGTTTTTTTTCAGAAGAAATCTATACTGTTATACAAGCTGTACACTGACTACTCCAAGTTATATCCAAGTTTCATTTCTATAGTGTTATCCTGTGAGACGATATAAGGAACTGTTAGCAGAAATGTGATGTGGTGTACTCACATCTTTTGTGAGATACTGTAAAAATGTAATGTAATCTGTACGCGTGCCTATATAAGTTTAAGGCTGTTTATGAACTAACCTGTATGTTCTTATGCTGTAAAGAATAAAAATAGCTTCTATAATTTTACAGGGTAGATGATGTTGTTCGGTCAATGTATCCACCACTGGACCCCATCCTCCTTGATGCCAGGTGACCATTTACCTTCTTACCATCAATACTGATGATGGCAGCTATGAACAGAAGCCTACTGTACAAAAGCTTCTTGACTTTCCTCAAATGTATCCATGAATAATGCAGTAAAAGTTGTAAATTGGAAGTTTTGCCGAACCCGCTGCCAACTCTCCTGTATTGGATAGAGCTCAGTCCGATCTTCGGCTTCACAATCCTATCCAAGTACATTAAGCTCATTGCTGGATCCAAGCATTTGCACTGTGACTGAACGAACATACTTGTTCCAGTTAAATCTATCCCTTTTCAGGCTGTCCCTTGTTTTAGTCCCTGCTCATGTTTACAGCAGTTCATACCCTTTCCCTCTCCACTTTCAGCAGCTAATGCTGCTGTACTTCTCATTGCAGTTAACTCTTTCTGGCTTGGTACATAATCTCACCTTTCACAGTTAAAGTAAGAACTTTACATCAGGTTTAGACTTTACATACTTACATGGGCTACATCTTATCATCCTGGTCTGGGAAAAGGCCCAAGCTTACTTTGAGCTGTCCTAAAATAATGCCTGGGCCTGTTCAAACATGCCCAGTAGAACCCTTTTGGAGTGTTCCATTTGTAGGGGTGGTTTATGGGGTTTGCTGGTTTAGGTAGACCAGTGGAGGGGTATTTAAGAGCTCATTCCATTTACAGGAAAGGATGGTTGGTTGATTGTTGAGCCAAAGTGTTTGAGGAACAATGTTGCCTCTTCCAATTTCATGCATATTCTGTAAATATGTTTCCTTTTTCAACTTTTTTCAAAAATTTCTTTACCATCACTAAATAAGCACTCTTGTGTGCTTTTGTGGTTTTCCATTGTGTTTTTATTATAACAACCTTCTTGAGAGCATATCTACCCTCACCTGCAAGCTAGGTCACGCTATCATCCAATCAGGTTGCTAATTGGATGATAGCAGGTGTTTTGTATAGCTGGTTGGTTGTCAACAGAGAGTGAATTAGAATAAAGGCTGCACTTGTTTCAAACACTGCAAGAGTGAGTAAAGAAACTTTGTGGTTGGGCATTTCTTGGCTGCCTGGAACCGAAATGCTGCACACGAGGTAATGAAGAGGCAACATTGCGTGAAGCAACTTGACTATATATTTAACTAACTATTACAATCCATACATGGACTTTTTCTTACCCCTTACAGAAAACAAGTATACTTTAAGTATACTTTATACTATAAAGTTAATTTTATTAAGTATACTTTATGCAGTTACTATACTAATGTCATTGTACTAGTAGTACACTCGTATATGCACTATTTTAATACTTCTTGGGACTAAATTGGTCCACTTTTTAGTTTTTAAAAGTATACTTTTAAGTACACTTTAAGTGTAAGAGTAGTAAACCAAGTATACAACTAGTTTACATCTTTTGTACTGCAACTACACTAAAATAAACTTGAGGGTTTATACTGTTAGTTTACTAGCTTGTACATTTTCTTTAAGTGAACTTAACATACTTATAATTTACTGCTTATATTGTTGTACTTTAAAGTATATGACTAAGTTTTTTTTTTTCTACTTAAAATAGAACTTAACAACGTTTACTTACTCACCAGTGGACACACATAAAATAAACAATACACACTCAGATTAAGAAACATATTTGTATCTTTATAAATCTTTTTAATTTTATTAAATTTTAATTTAATTTTAAATAAATATTGTACTGGATGTGTTTTTGTGCAGAGCAAGAATTCCTAACTCTACTATCTCAATCAAAAGATTAAGTACAAGTAAAGGCCAAATATACTTAGTCTGTTCTATACTTGTCAGTGTAACCCAAGCATACTTAAGTATAACTGTGTTTAGTATATCAATGAGAAGTACATCAAAAGTAAACTGAAAGCATACTCACTTCCTTTTAGTTTAAAAGAAGTAAACTTATGGTACATAAAATAATAAACTTCTTTTTTGTAAGGGACGTCCTACTAGGAAGTTTACAATGGAATGTTCCCCAAAATTGGAATTCCAGTTCGGAAAAGTCGAGCATGCTGCACTCATGTAGCACAGCTAAATGCTAGCTAGCCTTTCTTCTAAAACATGCTTTACTGTTAGATGTTTGGATGTGTGTGTCTGATTTCCATCTGCAGTGTGAATGGATTGATTTATGCTGGCTATAACTGGCTCAACTCTGTCACTCCAAATCTCCCTCCAACAGTTTCCTCAAAGTTGGCAGCCCTGCTGAACTATCGCTTTAAATTAAATGACCGTTATGCTCCATAACATCTGACATTAAGTCTGAGGCAGTAAGTCTGGGAGAGGCAGTGCTGCATACTGTGAACCGACACTGGCCTTCAGTATTTTCTTGTTTTCTTATTTCCTGTTAGGGCCACTGCCCTGCTGCTGTCTGTCAGTCATTTGGTGCTGGTGACGCGGAACGCCTGTCACATGTCTGGCAGCATGGACTGGATCGACCAATCGCTGCACGCCGCAGAGGATCACATGGTGGTGCTGAGGGAAGCAGCTTTAGCTTCAGAGCCCATGAGAAGTCTACCAGAAAGAGAGCAGTCCATCTGAGTCACACACTCGAAATGGCTTTGAACGTCTACGCGTCTTTACTGAAATAGCAGGGTTTTTTGTGATGTAGAGTTAGAAATAAAGATAAGCAGGTTCTAACATTGTTTTCCATCTAATGGAATATTGTAATCAATAATATTTATAACCACTGAGACATTGCTGAGCTTAGCAAAATCTTCAAAGGGCTGATAACAGGAGAGCAGTTATCAGGGGGTTTTACCAAGAGGCCTACAGCAATGTATTTAAAAACTGGATAAATGTCTGGTAGATCCGGGGCTGGGCTGTGAGGTGTAATAGAAAAGTCAAAGCTATTTTTTTCACAAAAACAAGCAGCCATCCCATCTAAATTTAGCAAAAAAACTTTAAATAACATAAATTTCTTTGATCACAATGATGATGGCCCACTGTGAAGCATGGCGGTGGCAGTATCATGTTTTGGCGCTGCTTCTATTTTTGCAAGGACATGGCCTCTCTTTTAAAATAAACGAAATAAATAAAGGTCAGTAGTTAAACCAACTGAAGATTAAGAAGAATTTCCTCCTGTTAATGATTATGATATATGATAATGATCCATCTAAGATCAGTGTCTTAGAATAGTCTGGTCAGAGCCCAAACCTCAAGCCCGCAGAAAACCTCTGAATGGCCTAATTCAGCCCTAATAAACGCCAAGTTTAGCCTTTTAACATAGGGTGGGATAAACTCCAGGTGTAAAGTTCTAATTTACTCAAAGACCTTCAGCTTTTGAATTTTGTTGGTAAGGTAACGTATGCAAGATGTTAAAATATCTAATATAATATTAGATATACGCAGATTTCTGTCTTTACATCACAAAAACCTGCAATGTCAATAAGGGTGTGTAGCTTATTAATGCCCAATGTACATGGCTGCTCACCTTCCAAAAAGGAAAGTACCATTAAAAGAAAAGCCTGCACAAGGAGTGGGCTAGAGCGTGACACATAAAGCAATACACATATACTTAGTGTCTCTTTGCACAAACACTTCTTTTTCCCGTTCTGGAGTAATCTTTTTGTTTTATGTCTTCTTTTTAATCTGTTACATAATGTGATAGTTACAATCACTCTGTCAAGTTTACCTACATTGTATCTTTTACCATTACTGCAAAAAAGCTGAAACAATCAAAGGCTCATATACAATTCTTATTCGGCACCTGATTCTGCCTCTGGCATGATAGTTAAATATGTATCTAATCATGCACTTTGGTTTTTAGGCCTTTGCTTTTATTACTTGTAGCTTGTAGGCCAAAAGTTAACAATCATATAGTACACAGAAAGTGTCAGTACACACAGGAATGTGGTGAAATTCCAGTCTATCTCCAGTAAAGTCTTGCAAGGCCAGTCATGATCTTAACATTTGGTGTCCCTCTAAAAACCTCAAAGTCTTCCAGTCTGTGATCTTCTAATGTTCAGACTACATTTAACAATGCAAGCAAACATGTTTGCTAGTGAAATGCTGTTGGTAGCTAGTGAAATTATTTTTCCCTTTGCAAGCTGTTATATTTATCACATTTAATGTGTTCTCTGGTCACGTAACACACATCTACATTCTTAACTAGAGTATTTCTACGCTACTGCCAAACTATTGAGTTTGACCCAACAACAGAGCTCACCAGTTAAAGAATTCCATACCTACTGTGAAGCATGGTGGTGGCAGTATCATGTTTTATAGGGTGACCAGATTTCACCACTTTCCACATATAATCCCTGTTTTTTGGGTGGGCTGTCCCCAGCTGGAGCTCCGATAATGTCCCTATTCTTAACGGCAAATGCAAAGCTTACTGGAAAGTCAAGAAAAAGCCCTACCAGCAGAGCAGGCGTCTCACATTGCGCTTGGTTTGGCAAACAGAGTCGAGTATTTTGCCAACTCATGTTATATCCAAGCTCTGATGATCTTGTTCTCGATCAGACTATGTTGTCACCAGGCTTTCGATTGATTAGGGTTGTTCCAACAGTAAGAAGCCTATTTCCCCCCAAATTACCCCAAAACTGTTAATTGTTGTTCTGTTATGATCTCATGTCTGGCCCTGTGAGACTTTTGAGTACAGATTGGCTACATATTTGTATATAGTGAGCGTGAAACGTAAAGATTCGATGTGTTCAGTAGTTTCAACAAATATTATTTGCTTTGTTTTGTCTTTGTAATGTACCAGTTATGGCTATTGTAATGAAACATTGTAATCATATTAGTCAAGATTCATACATGACATTAATTGACAAACCCATAAAACCCATGCACACATTCCTTCGTCTGTGGCCCGTAATCTGGGTCTTGAGTCACATGAAGTTTAAATCCACTCTAATTCTCACACTTGACCACACTGATCCCCCCCCCCACACACACACACACAGAAATAGCAGACTTGTAACCAGCACAAATCTAACAAAACCCATAGTCTTGCACCCAATGCACAGATATGTCTGACTCCTATTCATAATAGTGTCCTAAAAGGCCTAAAGCACTTTGTCCGTTCAAAGTTAAGTATTATTGACCTCATGTGGCGCTGGCTTAACATAGAGGTGATTTTATTGGACGTCTTAAAGATTTTATTTGACCATCAATCTTTAGCCCAGAGTATCGGGCCAATGACATTTAAACAGAAGGCCAGTGGAGCCCTTTTTTTATTTTTAGCTTTGTTTTCATTTGTATAGCCATCGTCTTTCATTTATTCGTCTTGGCATTGTTTTGTACGAGCACTCATCGATTTTTCACTACAGCTGTTTCTAGGCTGAGAAGTGATTGTTATTGACAACATAAACAAAAGACAGTAAACAAAAGTCAAACTGATGTGTTGGGAGAATCAATTCAGAGCACTATTTTTTTTTTCTTTTTAGCTCAAACTGCTGATTCACTGCATTTAGTTTCTTCTGAATTCAGATGTACAGCTCAATAAAAAAAAGTTTCAAAGAGTTCAGTCCAGTTTATTTATTTATTTTTTCTTCTTAAAACTCAATTTAAGGATAAGATTCAGTCCCAGCTTTGGTAAAATAACCACACGCCATTGTTTTTATTCATGATTTTCCCAGTTGCTGGAGCCGAGGGCTAGCAGTGGAGACACGGAAAGACAGGAGAGAGAGAGTGAGGGAGATTTGTTTGGCTGGAGGAGAAGAGAGAAGAAAGTATTAATCTTTGTATTCTGTGTCGTGAGTGTACGCAGTCCTCTCCGGCAGGGCTTTTGGCCAATGTTAGTGGATGAACATAAGGCGCTAAAGTGACCACACACAAAAAAAGACCCACGCGTTCGCTCTCTTAAAAACAAACAGTCACATGGTTTCCACTGTACAGGAGAAAATAGTCACGATACAAGAAAATAGAACCCTCTCAAAAAAAAACAGGCAATACAAAAAAAATCCTTTTTGATGACAACATGGAGATTTCAACACTGCTTCAGTAGTTCCTGTGTAAGTAGTCCCTGTAAGGAGTCCCGCAGGGTTCAGTACAGTCCTTTGCTCTTCTTCAGGTTTAACTGCTGCAGATCTGAGAGAGAGTGGTAGTCGTTCCTTTTCATTCCCAAAACCACCTGAAAAACGTTAAGGCTTTTTTTGAATGAAGGCCACAATACTGTTCTAATACTGTTAATAATCAACACCAGGTAGTTTAATAGAATCTCCACAAATGTATGAGAGACCATCAGAAGTAGTACTGCACTGATACTGATACCATATATACATGGGCACGGATACTGATACCTATAACAGACACCACAGAGTAATTTCTGACGTGCCATCTTTCAGTCTAAGTTAATGTTAGCCCTGATTGTCAAGTCTGTAGGCTTGATTAGTCTTTAGCTAGCTGGGCCTCTAGCCCGGCCTGTGGTGCGCCCCCATAAGTTAACTGTATCGTGGCGTCAAGCAAGCTGCCAAATAATTCGAGAACTTCAGATATGAACAAACATTCAGGTCCCAGAGAAGCTGCTGGGTGGTTACATGTTGATCTGCTGATACACATAAAAACAGTTGATCTATCTTTAATGTTATGTTGCTCAGTTTAGTTTTTAACTATTTTAACTACTGACTTAGTGTTATTACTAATTTAACAACAGTAAAGAATAGATAGATAGATATAGTAAATAATAGGTTTTCTTAAATATCTAATACAAGCCAGCATAGATTTGGCTAAAATAAAGTACTTGAAAAATATTTGATTATATAGTAATATATACATATTGTCACTGTCCAGTGAAAAACATGTCTCCATTTTTGATGATTTCTATTTTTATACATCAATTAAATGAAGCAGCTGACATTTACATTTTGGGAAAATTTTATGATGAATGGACCAGTAGAAACTGTCCAAAATAGCTTGGAAAAAATTCTGGTTCCATTGACTTCCATTGAAACTGAAAATGATATATACAGTAATTATTTAATAATAAATTATATAGTATTTTAATAATTATCTGAACTACAGGTTAGTTACACCTACCTACATGTAACTGGGTATATATTTTACAATTATAAGGACATTTTGCACTTAATGCAGTGAAAAAATACAGAAAAACATGGTTTTTTTTTTTATATAAGACCTAAAACACCTCCAAAACTGTTTTTCACTATCTCAGCATGTATGCTTTCTTCTTCAGTCCTGTTAGAAAAGCAGCTCCTGAGGCTCCTGAAGATGCTGGAGATGTTGAAGATGCTGGTGAGAATGTTATATGGCACTATAAATGTTCTTTAAACCACAACCAGATGCTTCATTGTGTTCCAAGAAATAAGAAGAAAAATAAGAATGACTCTGGTAGGTATATCCAAATTTTTGACTGATAGTGTGGTTTAGAGTTACTATCGCTATCAACCTAGTTTTATGGATCAGGTACCTGTATCAGTGCACCCTTGATTAAGAAGACCTCTCTTATAAAGCGCAACCCGTTCAATCGTCGTAAAAGCGTCTGTCCTAAGGCTCACCTGGAAGTCATGGTCAGACAGGTAGGTCTCCAGTTGCAGGGGGTCCACTCCCTCTGGCAAAGGCCTTTTCAGCAGCTCCTGGACTGAACTGAGTCCCATTGAGGTAAGCCAGAGCGTCCTGCACTAATGTTATCTTCTTACGCGCTGAGGAGCCCTGCTGTAGCAGACAGACATACACCTCAGGTATGACTCTCGTGTTTTAAATATAAGTAGAATATTTATTTTTAAATATTAAATATAACTAAATATGTCTAAATATTAAAAATTTGATAACAAAGTCTTATTGAGATGTTAATAGAAATGATGATGATGAACTGACCCGTGTTGCTGAGCTCTCCCAGGATGGGAAAACATTAGTGAAGGTCATAGGCTCCGCCCCTTCCTCAATGAGATAAGCCATCGGAGGCCGTCTGGGTTTTCGCTCTGCATTAACACACGTAATGTATATATATATATATATATATATATATATATATATATATATATATATATATATATATATATATGGAAAATGTGTTTCAACAGTCAGTAATACTAAAAAAACCATAACTATCAGCTCCACCAGTGCTAGTATCTGGGTCTCCTCTCACCTCTGCAGTACTGAAGTGCAGTCTCCATGGCACATTTCCTCTCCATGTCCCAGAGGTGGCGCTGTGAGTCTGGAACAGTGCTGCTCTGCCACAGATATACCTCCATTGAGTTATCCAGCAAGAACAGAGCTGTAGAGAGGGAAGGAGAGTGAGTCAGACTCTGGTTCAGGCCTATAAACATCAAAACAATGTATGTAATAATGTGCAATATATTATCAGAACCAAATGACTGGACGCCTTTAACACATTCTCTACAGAGAAAACACGCCTGCACATTTTAATTCACAACTGCTGCAGATTTGCTGAATTTAACATATTGGTGGAAGATAATACCTAAAATGTGGTCTGTGCAAAAGTTCTGGCATGTTTTATATTTCTGCAAATTTGCAGAACAATGTCATGTCCAAGTTCATCAAAAAAAAAAAAAAAAGTTAACTACTGCTGTCGAATGATTGTGTAGCTGTAGATTTGTTTAGGTGTGCTAAATTAAAGAAAACAAAAAAACAGCAAAGAGGCAAATTTCATGTATTTACTTACAATTTATTTACTATAACGCAGTTGAAGGACTGACCATCAGGGTCTTCTCCCCACCCATCACCAGCCAGCTCTCCTATCCATTTGTGTCAACTGCTACACCATCAGTTACATCACTGTGCCATCCAGATGCACCAGCATTGAGATAAAATGGGACTATTTTAGCTCACGCCCACTTTACATAAAGACTCAGTCAGAGACTGCCTCAGTCAGAGACTGCCTCAGTCATACACTGCCTCTACCTGTGCAGCTTCTAAAGCTTTGCTATCCAGATTTCAAACAGAGACTCTTTTCTTTGGTGTTTAGTTTATTAAACTGTAAATACTGTTTGACCAGAGGAGGATGGGTCTCCCCTTGTGAGTCTTGATTCCTCCCAAGGTTTCTTCCTCCAGTCTGAGGGAGGTGTTCTTGCCACTGTTGTCTCTGGCTTGCTTACTGGGGGATATATGTTGTAACTGTCTGTTTTCAAAACTTCTGTAAAGCTGCTTTAATTGTTTAATATAATAATTATTAAAATAACACCAAAACTCTCCATCATGATGATCCCTGTGTGTCATTGTCATACAAGACTGTCTGCAGGTTTAGAAGGTTGCTATGCATAAAACAAAACATGGAACGAACTATCTGTATTGTACCATCATGATAATAAGACATGTGCCACATCATATAGAACATGTTGCACCACTAATTCTATAACAGTGTTTTTAACAGGGAAAGCACTTATTTGCAGTCTGTTTATCATAACCTGCCAGCTGTGAGGGTGCTGAGGTCTGCTAGCAGGAATATGTCATTCTACATTACGTTAGCATATCTTCACAGTGAAACTGCTTGACTATGTTACATGTGTTTAATATTGTGTTATTCCAGATTACTAAATATGTTTACAGGCCCATTTTTAAAGTATTTATCGAAAAAGTTAACAAAAGAAAGAAAGAAATATATTTGTATTATAATATACGTTCACATTATATGTTTGTATTATATATACATTTGGTATGGAATGTAAACAGAGCTATAGATGATTTCATTGTGACTCAAGTAAGAATACAATTAATATCCATAGTATTTGGAGTCAGACAACGTGGCAAGAAATAACTATACACAGAAAATAGTAATAATAATAATAATAATAATAATTAGAGATGGAAGGATCAATATGTGATCGGCGATTGTCCGATATATCTCCAATGTAGGCGATCCTGAGAGCCGATGGATGACGTTAAACAAAGAAAAAATCTGTTTTTCCAGCTAGCGTTTTATCCAGGAGGAGGAGCCCTCCGGCCAACTCCCTGCAATTCCTATCTGAACCACTAGGTGGAAATACACACCCTTTCATTTTCCACAAACTGACTAAAGCAGCGGTTAATAAAGCACTTTTTATTCCAGTGGTAAAATTGCTTTACAGACTGTTAATGAAAAACTTTTGTTGTTCCAAAAAAACACAATATGCATCATCAGTAACTAAAATAACTATTAACAGCGATTCCATACTTCTGAAAGGTGAGCGCTCACCTGGCTGTCGCACAGAGTACAGGCAATCCTGAAAGAACGGCATCGCCAAGACAACCCCAGGTGCTCGGGATGGGCTTAATAGCTCCTCCCCCTTGAACGTTCCCGATTGGGCACTTAGGTGAAACAGGCGGGGAGTAAAGGTGTACTTCCCAGGATCTGAAATGAGTTCCAAACACTCTGATTTGCATACTGAACAACTGTAAAGTTCTTTATTGTGTGTTCTTAATTATGCACATATCAACTGCCCAGTAGCACCATGCACTTCAAAGCATTACCTTGTAGCATGCAGTCGTAGGATTTCCTATCCTGTGGACCAACAGCATTCCAGAATTCCTCAGGCTCCGCCCCTTCTTCCACTTCCCTAGTGTTCAGACTGTGTCCGCTGCTCAGTCCCATCTCAGGAGGGCACCTAGAGCATATTCATCACCGTTAACTTCATGTAAAAGTTGCAGTGCAGAACAGAGCCCTCGTATGATTATGGGATGTAAAAACTGGGCCAAAAGTCATTTTTTAATAACACACTTTATAGTTTAGATTCTTTTTCGAACGGGTTCAAAGCAAAGTCCTATCTAGATAATACTGATAATAATAATAATAAAAAAAGATATTTAAAAAAAATGATGATGGTGCTTCGACATACTGGCTCAAATCTATTAATGCAAGGATTGTAGTCGCATATTATTTTATGGTAGATTAAAGATCAAAGATGGTGAAGAGAAACTTTTAAGTCTGTTTCAGGGCTGTGGAGCTGTGAACCTCATATATATATATATATATATATATATATATATATATATATATATATATATATATATATATATATATATATTTTTATGTATACACACACACACACACACCGATCAGCCATATAGGAGCACTTTGTAGTTCTACACTTACAGACTGTATTTCATCTGATTCTCTATATACTACCCACTTACACCCTGTTCTTTAATGATCAGGATCACCACAGGACCACCACAGAGCAGGTATTATTAGAGGGGCGGATCATTTTCAGCACTGCAGTGACACAGACATGGTGGTGGTGTGCTGGTATGAGTGGATCAGACACAGAGTCAGAGTAAAGTCAGAGAAGATAGCTTTTGTGGTGGTAATTCAGTTTGTATTGGTTGTTCTCTAGTCATTCATCAGTGGTCCAGGGCACTGCCCACAGGACACTACTGGCTGAATGCTGCTGGTTAGTGGACTATTCTCAGTCCATACATAAAAAATATCATATTTATGTTTGCACCCTGTAGAGCAGGAGTCACCAACCCTCCTTCTGGAGATCTATAGTTCTGAATTTAGTTCTAATCTGCATCTAACACGCATCTCTCCCTCTTACTGAAAGATTAACACATCTGATACGTCTGAGCCAATCATGGACCTCTGAGGACGTTAATAAGCTGAAGAAGGTGTGACTGAGTGTGGATGCAACTAGACTCTGCAGGGAGATAAACATCATTTGACTGGGGGTGTTCAAATTGTATGTTAGCATGGCACTATAATGGATTTGCATGTAAGCTTTACTTTAAACATGTTAAGCCTATAACAGGCATGCAGGTAATATATTCTTCACTTTGCAGTACTACACTAATTCCTTTAACCCTTTGATGCACAACCTGAGTCAAACATGACAACTTTTTATTTTCAATATCATTAATTTGCAATACATTTCAATAATTTCATCATTCAAGCGTCCATGAATTCCTCAATTTTCTTGTTTTTGATCTTTCCAAATACAAATTTTAGTTTTATTTATTTATATATTTTTAAATAAAAATCATTTTTGTATGGCTGCCCTTCTAACACACAACATGGCACACTTATGTGTTCGCTATTGAATTTGATAGGAACTACTGACATTTGTAAACACGAAGTGAATAAATTAAAATTAAAATAATTAAAAGAAGATATTTAATGAACACTTGTAACATATAATGAAATTAACTGATTTCAATAGATTTACCAAAAAGATGCTCAGTACTACATAAAATAACAGGAACTGTATATGGGTCAAGTTTGACCCATGTTGTGCATTAGAAGGAGTTTAGTTTAGCTTGTGCATCCAATGGTTAAAGGCTTCTACTTGAAGTGTTTTTATAGTTGGATTGTTAGCATGTAAGCTTTCTGCTGACCAGCTCAGCGTACTTTAATAAGGGTAGAACATCTGGTTACATAAAAAGATGTTAGCCTGTTAGCCTGTTAGCAGCAACCTGTTATAATCAACTGGCAGTTCATCATCTGTCTGTATGGAAACGAATTTGTTCTTTGAAGGTTAAAGGTTTACTTTCTTAAGAGAATTATGCCTGTAAGACTACTGTTCATGCCACATAGTCATTTTCACTTAGCTGTAGTGCATTTTGTTTCAACATGTCTCGGAGACATTAAATGGGACATAAAATGATGAAGATTAATGACACTTTCCAAACAGATGCAATACTTTTAGGCACTTGAGGATATTATTATATTTAAAACGCTATTCTTTCCAGACAGGAAACTTTTATTTGCTCAGCAAAACATTTTTTTAAATATTCAAATATAGTAATAATATAGTAAGCAGTACTTTTACATGTTAGTGTGTCTATTTAACCCTTTCCAAGCTTCTCCTTGTGGAAACAACCCAGTATTGTTTACAGTTCTCATCTAATACCTGCTTTGACTGCTCAGTACTTCATTAAGCTAAATCAAGATTGCTGCTGAAGGAACTGAATATGTTCATACAATGTCTGGGGCGTCCAGGAGAAATCTGGAACTACACTTCTTCAAACTGGAGCTCAAGATATGATCTACTTCTCTCACAATAAGATATTTATATTACTTTGTATTGTATGTATGATTATTTACATCTGTTCTGATGATATCTGGAGTTCTCTTGGTGTATATATACTTATTAATAAGATAAAGGCTTTTAAACCAGCTTAGGCCTAAAACCTTTTCACAGTAGTCTCAAAATACAAATGTTCATAATTAGGTTTTCTACTCCTGTGCTGAGAATGCATATAGACTTCCTGTATGTTCTTACATGTGCGTGAGCTGTTGGACAGCGTGTTTGGCGACCTGACGCGCAGTAGCGTGAGCCTTGCAGCCGTGC